>JARWAU010000020.1:2400000-3600000 GCA_029958995.1 Bombus sonorus | reverse complement strand
TTAATAATTTAGCTAGATAGATATAAGGTTTAACAAATAAGCAATTTAACAAATAATCATAACGCCAATCACTATTACACAAACGTAAAAATAATTTAATCATTGGTGTATTAAGTACTTCTCGCACTTCGCTATTAGGGCGCACATATAAAATGTAGGCAATAAGAAAGCTCAAACCTGTCACTGCGGCTAATAGTAGTTGAAAAGGCAATTGCCCATTAGTATCTAACTTGCCTAATGGAATAATGCCATGAATCGGTAACGGAAAATGAATAAATAAAGCGGTAGTAAATACCAATAAGATAAAAATTGGGCTATAGCTTATCCATTTAATTTTTGTAAAATCATACCATTTTTGTTTATGATAAAATACCATTGAAATTAAACGCCAAATGCCTAAGCTAGAAAATAAAATACCTATCAGACCAATCGTTCCAGATATTAATCTACCCTGCGCCATTACTCCCCAAATGATATCTCCTTTGATATAAAATGATGCCGAAATCCAAGGAATAGCACTGAGTGAAAGCATAATTAACAAAAATACAATATACAGCGTTGGAAAAGATTTAATTAAACCGCCTAATTTGTTTATATCACGCTCACCTTGGCATTTTTTAATTACAATAGATGAGGCTAAAATTAACAATGTGCTTGTTACGGAGTAATTAATTAAGCAATTCAAAGACAAATTCCAACTTTGTGTTGAAAAAGCATAAAAAAGGTAACTAATTTGCGCTAAATTGATATACGTGATAATTCGTTTAATATCGTACTGCACTAATGCAATAGTACTAGCAAATAATATCGTTAATGATGAAATCATCGATATAATAGCTAAAACATCGCTCGACATCATAAACAAATTACTTAATCTTAAAACTAAATATACCCCAGCTAAAATAACTGTTGATGACTGTAACAAAGCTACCGCAGGCATTGGCGCTAATGTTGTTTCGGCAAGCCATGAATGCATGGGAAACAGTGCAGATTTACTCATTGCTCCAAGGAATAACATTAAAGTTATCCAGAATATAATGTCTGAATCAACCGCTAAATTATCATGTGCTTGCACCAAAACATCATGAATATTTAATGTGTTTAAAGTCTGATAAAGTAAAAATATACCAATGATTAAAAATATATCCGTTAAATGCATAACGATAAATGCTTTCACTGCAGCATAGCCATTACGCGCTTGTTGATAGTAAATACCAATAAGTAAGTAAGTACTTATGCTCACACCTTCCCAACCAATTAGCATAACAAATAAATTATCAACTAATATAATAGTTAACATGCTAGCAATTAATAAGTTACTGTAAGCATAAAAAGTATAAATATCCTTTCTTAACGTCAAATAACAAGCTGCAAAAAAATAGATCAAGAAACCAAAAAATGAGATTAGCACTAAAAAAGTTAGTGATAAACCATCTAGTGTCAAAGATAAAGGTATAACGAAATCACCAACAGAAATCCAATTCCATAATAGCCTAGTATAGATTAGCGTCATGTCGGGCACTGTATTTGAATAAAAATCAATACATGAAAATACCGTAATTAATGCAATGATGAGCATAGTACTGATGCCTATAATTATTACATTAATTGAGCGTATATGCCTCCCTAGGCAAATTAATCCAAAAAAAGAAAGCAAGGGAACAATGATAGTTAAATAAAGTAGATTCATCCTTTCATCTCACTCAGTGAGTCAATATTTAAGGTTTTTCGGCGGTAGAATAGTTTCATCATTAATGCTAGCCCAACACAAATCTCTGCTAGGGCTGTTATTACCGCGAGTATTGCAAGTACTTGTCCATCAGATTGTTGCCAATAACTACTTGCCGAAAACAACGCAACGATTGCACCATTATTCATAATCATCAGGCTAAGCAACAGAAAATAGAGATTGCGTCGAATCATTACCCCTAATAAGCCGATCACAAATAAAATAGAAGCAAAGATAAGACAATGCATAAGTGGGATCATATTATTTCTCCGACAACAGCCGATGCATAAAATGATAAGCAATCACAGCTGCACCTAATAATAAAAATATAGCTAATTCAGCCATTAAAATGTATGCATATACAGACATTTCATGCATTAATTCATGAGACTCTTTCAGCTCCGAATAGTTGGCCGTTACTACACCATAAATAAGCGCGACTAACAAAATAAAAGCTAAAATTAATGGCCCTAACCAAATTTTTGGGCTAATGCCTTGTTTTTTTGTTTCTATATTATCAACACGAATTGCCAAAATTGAAGCGACAACATAAAAAAGAGCCGTTGTTCCACCAATAAACAATAATATATATATAACAGCAGAAAAATAGGTATTAAGTAGAATAAATATCGACGCTGAAGCAAACAGCGAAATAATAAGGTACAAAATTGCCTTATCAACTCGCAAGCTACTAATCACTTTTATACTAGCAATAACAGCAATAATCGACGCGATATAAAAAACAGCGATCATCTAATTATCCAATACATATTCATAATACTGTTAGTATATACCCAAATGATATTAATATACAGTTTGCAACACTGTGTTCACTGAAAAATAAACCAGCTAAATACTATTTAGACGAACATTTCAAAATTAAAGAAATATTTTTACTTATTAATATCTTGAAGTAAATATAATTAAAACAATTAAAAACAATAAAAACCATAAAATTTTATTATTTAAATTCAAAGCAACATTGTTATAAAGTATATATCTTAAGCAAGTTAACCAACAATTATACCGATGTCATTAAACTGCCATTTTTTTCATGCATTTTAAAGGATCTTAGGCATAATAAAATCAAAAACGAGAAAATCATGAATAACCAATACTCCTCAATGCGAAGTAATGTCAATATGCTGGGTACTTTACTAGGCAATGCGATTAAACGTGCCACAGGCAATGAAACATTCGATTTAGTCGAAAAAATAAGACAATTATCAAAATCAGCTCAACAAGGAAACGTTCAAGCACATAATGAGCTACTCAAATTAATTGAAAATCTGAATGATGATGATCTATTGCATGTTGCACGCGCATTTAACCAATTTTTGAACTTAGTTAACACTGCTGCTGAGTATTATGGTATTTCACCGCATGGGGAAGCTTCTAGTAGCCCTAAAAAAATGACTGAATTATTTAGTACTCTAAAAAAACTTAGTTTTTCAAATGAAACCATTACCAAAGCAATTAATGATTTATCAATTGAATTAGTATTAACCGCTCATCCAACTGAAATCAATCGTAGAACCATGATAAACACCTATACCGCAATTAATAGCTGTTTATCTCAGCTTGATCATGATGATTTAGCTGATTATGAGATAGAACGGATTATGCGACGCTTGAAACAGTTAGTTTGCCAAGCTTGGTATACCGATGAAATCCGAAAAAAACGCCCAAGCCCAATCGATGAAGCTAAATGGGGATTTTCTGTCATTGAAGATAGTTTATGGCAAGGCGTGCCTTTATTCTTACGTGAACTTAATGACCAGTTGGTTGATACTTTTGATGAACAACTCTCCGTTG
Organism: Bombus sonorus; assembly: GCA_029958995.1. Classification (NCBI taxonomy): domain Eukaryota; kingdom Metazoa; phylum Arthropoda; class Insecta; order Hymenoptera; family Apidae; genus Bombus; species Bombus sonorus. The sequence goes on along the minus strand of JARWAU010000020.1, from coordinate 3,596,456 downwards.
AACATGTTCCCATAAAATTTACTTCATGGATGGGCGGTGATCGTGACGGAAATCCAAATGTGACAGCAAAAGTGACAGAAAAAGTAATGTTACAAGCTAGATTAAAGTCAATTGAATTATTTTTATCTGATATTCAAATACTTGTCCGTGAACTTTCAATGACAGAATGTAGCCAATCTGTTATCGATCTATTAGATGAAAAGAACAAAACCGTTTCCGAGCCCTATCGAGCCGTAATGAAACAGTTACGCACTCGTTTAATAAAAACTCACAATTATATTGAAGCTTTACTGAATAATGAACAAGTACTACCACCTAGAGATATTTTAATTAAAAACGAACAGTTATGGGCGCCACTTTATACCTGTTATGAATCATTAATTGATAATGGCATGTCAACAATTGCCCATGGTCCATTACTTGATACTTTACGGCGGATAAAAAGCTTTGGTTTACAGTTGGTTAGATTAGATATTCGCCAAGATAGTTCTGTACATATTCAGGCACTTGATGCGTTGACCCAAGAACTGAATTTAGGTAGCTATGCAAAATGGTCAGAGGAAGAAAAACAAGTATTTTTATTAACTGAGCTGCAATCTAACCGACCATTACTACCTTATAACTGGCAACCAGATGAAACAGTTCAAGAAGTATTAGATACTTGTCGAGTTATCAAAAAAGCAGGCGAAGAATCAATTGCTTCTTACGTAATATCAATGGCTAAGGCGCCTTCAGATATTTTAGCTGTTTACTTATTATTGAAAATCGTTGATTGCCAAAAGTATATCCCTGTTGCGCCATTATTTGAAACATTAGAAGACTTAAATAACGCTAAATCGGTTATGCAAAAGCTGCTGGATATACCTTGGTATCGTGACAAAATCCAAGGTAAGCAAATGGTGATGATAGGTTATTCTGATTCGGCTAAAGATGCAGGTACACTTGCCGCATCTTGGGCACAGTATCGATCGCAAGAAGAGCTAGTTAGCTTATTTGAAAAATATAATATTAATTTAGTATTATTCCATGGTCGAGGTGGCTCAATTGGTCGTGGTGGTGCGCCTGCTCATGCAGCTCTACTTTCTCAACCACCTGGATCGTTAAAAAGTGGGCTTAGAGTTACCGAACAAGGTGAAATGATTCGTTTTAAACTTGGTTTACCAGAAGTTGCTCTCAGTAGCCTAATGCTTTATACCTCAGCGATTTTACAAGCCAATTTATTGCCCCCACCAGCACCAAAACAAGCATGGCGCCATATTATGGATGAAATGTCGGAACTTTCCTGCAATTGCTATCGCAGTTATGTACGCGAACGAGCTGATTTTGTTGATTATTTTAGAGCGGTAACGCCAGAGGTTGAATTAGGCAGATTACCACTAGGCTCCAGACCACAAAAACGTCGAACGGGAGGGGGGATTGAAAGCTTACGTGCTATTCCATGGATTTTTGCCTGGACACAAAACCGATTAATGCTACCATCTTGGCTTGGAGCCGGTAACGCACTGAGATCTGTCATCGAGGAGGGAAAAAAAGAGCTTCTTAAAGAAATGTATCACAAGTGGCCTTTTTTTAATGCTCGATTAGGCATGCTTGAAATGGTTTACGCCAAATCGGCGCCTGATATCCACGAATATTATGAGCAACGTTTGGTCGATCCTGCTTTATGGCCACTAGGCGAAGAATTAAGAAATTTGTTAACCCAAGATATCAATACTGTGCTAACGATCACCGATGATGTTAGTTTAATGGCTGATTTGCCTTGGATCGCACAATCTGTAGCCTTGCGTAATACCTATATTGAGCCATTAAACTTATTACAAGTAGAGTTATTAAGCCGTTCACGGAAACACTGCGGCGATGACAATATTATAGTAGAGCAAGGACTCATGATCACCATTTCTGGCATTGCAGCTGGTATGCGAAATTCTGGATAAAGCAAAAATACAGCACTTTTATTTTTTAGGTAATAAGTGTTCTAAATAGGTTTTAGCGTCTTGGTCTCCTTGTTCGCTAGCTTTAGTAAACCAATAAATGGCACGATCGTTATCTTGATCTGTGCCTTTACCTTCTAGATATTTAATGCCTAAATTATATTGTGCATCAACACTGCCTTGCTCTGCCGCTTTTAGATACCACTCAACGGCTTTCTTATCGTCTTTAGAAACACCACCACCTACATCATACATTACACCAATATTATATTGAGCATCAGCATTGCCAGCTTCGGCAGCTTTAGTAAACCAATATGCTGCTTGCGTATTATCAGGTTTAGCTCCGGTACCTGTTGCGTACATAATAGCTAAATTATACATAGCAAGTACGTGCCCCCGTTCTGCTGCTTGTGTATAAAAATAACTAGCAGCCATATAATCTTGGGTTAAACCATCTCCTTTTTCTGACATTAGTCCTAAATAATATTGCGCTTCTGGCATATTTTCTTTAGCTGCTTTACTAAACCAATCAGCCGCAATCATACGATCTTCTTTTATGCCATCACCAAAAAAATACATAATTCCAAGATTTAAATAAGCGTCATAAATCCCGCTATCACCTGCTTGTGTAAAATAATCAATTGCGGTCAATGTGTTTTTTTCAACACCTTCACCTTGTTGATACATTAAAGCTAAATTGTATTTAGCCAATGCATAATTTTGATCTGCCGCTAATTTGAAATATTTAACGGCTTCATTGAAATCGCGATTAGTACCCAAGCCACTTTGATACATTAATGCTAGATTATTTTGTGCTTTAGCTAGCCCCTGTTCTGCTGCTTTTTTATACCAGAAAAAAGCACGAACATCACTAACTTCAACGCCCAAGCCTTGTTTATAAACACTTCCTAACGAATATTGTGCTTCTGCATTACCTTTTTCTGCAGATAAACGCAAAGCGGGAAGCAATAAATCTGATTCTTTAAGCTTTAATTGAGTATCATCTGGCTGTGCCTTATAACTGGTGGCCTGTACACAATAAGAAATGGATAATAACAATACAAATAATAGCTTGATTTTTTTCATTTTTTCTAATTTTTATGAGGTTACCTATAATTATACATAAATGCATCTAAAAGGAATAGTTTTTGTTTAAGACTTATTTGGGTTATTTTATTTATACTATTTTTAAAATAAAACATTATTAATCAATAAAGTTGAATCATCATGCCACATAAGGTCGATAACAAAAAATTTGATTAAGATTGAACAACAATATCAATATTATTGCCATCTTTAAAAAGAAAATTATTTAGCGCATTATTTTTATCTTCAATATACTGTTTATTCATTTATAGGAATAAATTCTTTAATGCGCATTTTGTCTTTTGCAATTCTATTCTTCTGTATCACACCTAATGAGTTTTTTAACTTTACCATAATAAAAAATGCGATAACGATAATACTATAAACCAAGTTCATTCCAGATTTCGTCAATTCGAGCAATAACTTTAGGATCTTTTTTAATGATTTTACCCCACTCTCGATTTGTTTCACCAGACCATTTATTAGTAGCATCCAATCCCATTTTAGAGCCTAATCCAGAAACTGGTGAAGCAAAGTCTAAGTAATCGATCGGTGTATTATCGATAAAAGTCGTATCACGCTGTGGATCCATGCGAGTAGAAATCGCCCACATCACATCTTTCCAGTCTCGGGCATTAATGTCATCATCACAGACAATCACAAATTTAGTGTACATAAATTGTCGCAGATAAGACCACACTCCCATCATGATTCTTTTAGCATGGCCAGGATATTGTTTTTTAATTGTCACAATCGCAATACGATATGAACATCCTTCAGGCGGTAGATAAAAATCAACAATTTCAGGAAACTGTTTTTGTAAAATTGGAATAAAGACTTCATTTAACGCCAGTCCCATTATCGCCGGCTCATCTGGTGGCCTGCCTGTATAAGTTGAATGATAAATGGCGTCTTTACGGTGAGTTAAATGCGTCACCGTAAAGACAGCAAATTGTTCCACTTCATTATAATAACCCGTGTGATCGCCATAGGGTCCTTCTGATGCTAGCTCATTAGGATCAATATAACCTTCAAGAATTATCTCGGCACTGGCAGGAACGTCTAAATCACTTGATAACGATTTGACGACCTCTGTTCGACTACTGCGCAATAATCCTGAAAAAGCATATTCGGGTAACGTGTCTGGCACTGGTGTCACTGCACCTAAAATAGTTGCGGGATCAGCACCAATAGCGACACTAACAGGAAATCTCTCGTTAGGATGCGCTTGTTGCCACTCAGCAAAATCAAGTGCACCGCCACGATGTGAAAGCCAGCGCATAATTAGTTTATTTTTACCTAATAATTGCAAACGGTAAATTCCCACATTTTGCCGTTCTTTATAAGGACCTTTGGTAATAGTTAATCCCCAAGACAGCAATGGTGCCACATCATCAGGCCAACAATGCATAATAGGTAAACGGGTCAAATCCACATCATCATCTTTAAAAACCACCTCTTGGCATGGCGCCGATGAACGACGTTTAACAGGCATATTTAGTACTTGTTTATATTTAGGCAAGACATTAAAAAATTGCCGTATCCCTTTTGGTGGATCGGGCTCACGCAAAAATGCCAATAGCTCACCAATTTCACGCAAAGCTGAAGTATCTTTGCGCCCCATTCCCATCGCAACACGTTTAGCTGTGCCAAACAAATTACATAAAACAGGCATATCATAACCAATTGGGTTTTCGAATAATAAAGCTGGGCCTTCACTACGTAAAACGCGATCAGCAATTTCGGTCATTTCAAGATAAGGGTTAACAGGGAACGAAATCCGCTTTAATTCACCGTGTTGCTCAAGATAATCTAAAAAATCCCGAAAATTTGAAAAATTCATTTATTATGACTCTCTATTACTAACTAACCTTGAGTTAACTAAACCCAGAATATTTTTAATCCTTAATACTCACTTATTTATCAGTCTAACTACATAACCTAACTATATAGCCTAACTACATAGCCTAACTACGGCAAAACCTTCCTATATATAGGCGTTTGTTTATCTTGATTACATTCAATAATTTTAGATGATAAAGCGTCAAATTGTTTTTCATCGATATCAATAAATTGATTCTGATCAACTTGGTAAAGGAGATATTGTTCAAATTTATCATCAAATAAAAAAGAAGCGATCCAATCATTGCGATCATCGTGATTTTCATTAGCAAATATCTTAATAATAATATATTCGTGTTTTTCTGATTGATCATGTAATTTATAATCAATGATTTTTTTAGCGATTTTATCATCATCATCATTAAAAATAACATGATCATTTTGATTAGGTTGACATTTTTTTATGTCTATATCTGCATGGCTAGTTGATACAAAAAAGTATAAAAAGGATAACACAATAGCATATAGATTCGATTTCATTTCCTACCTCTTAACTCGATTCAATCAAACGATGAATGTTACCGATAGCTTCACTGTTATTGGGAGATAAAGTAAGATTGGCAGCATCATCAATCTTAAGCCATTGATAAGCTAAATGTTCGGTAAGTATTGGCGTTATCTCGTCAATAAGAGGAAGATAAAACCAATGTTCTTTATTTACCGTAACATCTGGCGCATATCGATGCCTGAATTGTGGAAAAATTTCAAATTCAACGATATGCTCTACATCAATTAGCTCAAGATTTTGACCAAGAATATCAATACCTGTTTCTTCTAAAACTTCACGAATTGCTGTTTCTTGTGGCGATTCATGAGCCTCCATACTACCTGTTACTGATTGCCAAAAATGGGGATCATCTTGGCGTTGTAACATAAGGCAACGTTTTGTTGTCTGGCAGAAAATGACTACCAGAACAGATTCAGGATTTTTAAATTTTTGCATCAAATATAACTATTTTTTACTTACTTCAATACCCAGTTCAGTCAAAGCTGCTGCATTTGCCGGGCTTGGCGCATCGGTAAGTAAACAAGTTGCCGCAGTTGTTTTAGGAAATGCTATCACATCGCGAATATTATCCGTTCCGGCTAATAACATACTTAACCTATCTAAACCGAAGGCTAATCCTGCATGTGGTGGCGTACCGTATTTCAATGCATCAAGTAAAAAACCAAATTTCTCACGTTGATCATGTTCGTTAATACCTAAAATTGAAAAAACGGCCTGTTGCATTTCACTACGGTGAATACGGACAGATCCCCCTCCAACTTCATAACCATTAATGACCATATCATAGGCATTAGCAACCGCATTCTCAGGATTTTTAATAAGATCTTCTGGCAAATAATCTTTTGGTGACGTAAATGGATGATGCATCGCACTTAACCCTTCATCGGTTTCTTCAAACATCGGGAAATCAACCACCCAAAGTACAGCCCATTTATTTTCATCGGTTAACGCTAAATCTTTACCGACTTTCAAACGTAATGCCCCTAGTGCATCGCTCACCACTTTATAGCTATCAGCACCAAATAATAAAATATCACCATCTTTAGCATTGGCGCGATTAAGTAATGCTTCCATTTGCGATTCATTAAAGAATTTTGCCACAGGGCTTTGTACACCATCTAACCCCTTACTACGTTCATTAACCTTAATCCATGCCATACCTTTAGCACCATAAACCGAAATGAATTGTGTATATTCATCAAGTTGTTTACGTGTTAATTGCGCACCATTTGGTACACAAAGTAAAGCTACACGCCCTTTAGGATCATTAGCTGGTGTTGAAAACACTTTAAAATCGACATCTTTAACCAAATCAGCCACATCAATAATTTCAAGGGGATTACGTAAATCGGGTTTATCACTACCATAACGACGCATTGCTTCAGCAAAAGTCATAATAGGGAACTTTCCTAAATCCACATTTTTTACATGCAACCAAAGTTCACGGATCATCTGTTCCATAACATCACGCACTTGTTCGGCTGTCATAAACGATGTTTCAACGTCAATTTGGGTAAATTCAGGTTGGCGATCGGCACGTAAGTCTTCATCACGAAAACATTTTACAATTTGATAATATCGATCAAATCCTGACATCATTAATAATTGCTTAAATAGTTGTGGTGATTGCGGTAGTGCGTAAAACTCACCTTTATGAATTCTGCTTGGCACCAAATAATCACGAGCGCCTTCAGGTGTTGCTTTAGTCAACATCGGTGTTTCGATATCTAAAAAGCCATGTTCATTCATAAATGAGCGAACAAAAGCGGTAATTTTTGCCCGAGTTTTAAAGATCGTTGCCATTTCAGGGCGACGCAAATCAATATAACGATATTTTAAACGTTGCTCTTCGCTGTTGTTTTGATTGAAATCAAGCGGTAAAACATCACTACGGTTAAATATAGTCAACTCGGTGGCTAAAATTTCAACCTCACCTGTCGCCATATCTTTATTAATTTGCCCTTCTGGTCTTGCTCTTACCTTGCCTTTAATTTGGATACAAAATTCATTACGTAACTCGCCAGCTAATTGGTATGCTTGTTGATAATCAGGATCAAAAAAAACTTGCACAATTCCTTCACGATCACGCATATCAATAAAAATCATTCCACCTAAATCACGGCGTTTATTGACCCATCCACATAATGTGACGTCTTGATTAATATAATTTGCGTTTAGTTGTCCGCAATAAATTGTTCTCATTAAATATATCCTGTGTGCAATTGTCAAAAATAACAATTATTATAGAGCAATTTATCAGGGGATAAAGCCTATGTTTTAAAATAATCACTATTTAATTTATTTATACTCGGTTGATGATAATAATTTTACTTTATAAGTAATTTTACAAATTATTTTAAATTCAATAGGATAACAAAATTAAATTCCTTTTTTCTTGATGAAATCGGAAAATGATTCATTTAAAACTTGTCATATCAAATATTTATTACTAAGCTTTAGTATGATTTAGATATTATTAACTTGATATGAAAGCTTTAATTTCAATTGACTACACTAATGACTTCATTGCTGACGATGGTGCGTTAACTACTGGTTCTGAGGGTCAACAAATTGAGTCCGAAATATTAAATATAACTGAATCATTTATTAAAAAGAATCAGTTTGTCGTTTTTGCTATTGATGCTCATGAACCTTCAGATACATATCATCCTGAAAATTCACTCTTCCCACCTCATAATATTGTCGGAACAGTTGGACAACAATTATTCGGTAATTTACAGCAAATCTATCAAAAACAGCGAAATTCAACCAATATTTATTGGATCAACAAACGCCACTACTCAGCATTTTGTGGCACAGATCTCGATCTTCGCTTACGCGAAAGACATATAACTGAAATTCATTTAATTGGTGTTTGTACTGATATTTGCATTTTACACACGGCTGTTGATGCTTATAACTTCGGTTATAAAATAGTTATTCATAAAAACGCAGTTGCAAGCTTTGATCCTATCGGCCATCAATGGGCTTTAAAGCATTTTCAAAATACCTTAGGGGCGACCCTAGTATAAAATAGATAAAAATAAAAAAGGAGCAGGAATGGAAATTTTAAAAGACTACAAAGTGCATTTACTCGCAATGATAGTCGTTTTATTCTGTGAGTTTATTGGCAAACAATCTATTTGGATTATCACATTATACCCCATGTTATATGCCATGATTATTGGCGGCATAATCAGCCTACCAAAATTTAAAATATTAAATCTAAAAAATATGAATCATGCTAGCGCCATCATGATGGTAACGTTAATGCTACTTATCGCCAAACTGGGGCTTTCTGTGGGGCCAAAAATAGAAATGATTCTAGAAGATGCAAAATCGGCATTAATCTTTCAAGAGTTAGGTCATTTTGCTGGCACCATTTTACTTGGTTTACCACTAGCAATGATGCTAGGTATGAAACGCGAAGCAGTTGGAGCAACCTACTCTGTTGCCCGTGAACCCAATATCGCAATTGTTGCCGATAAATACGGATTGGACTCTGCCGAAGGTCGAGGTGTTATGGCAATGTATATTTGTGGCACACTTTATGGTGCTATATGGATGAGTATACTAGCCAGTGTGATGGCAAAATTAGATATTCTCCACCCTTACGCCTTAGCCATGGGCGCAGGCGTTGGAAGTGGTAGTATGATGGCTGCGTCACTGGCACCAATAAGTGATCTTTATCCAGAAATAAGTGAAGATATTAAAGCCTATGCCACGACAGCGAACTTAATGTCTAGCATTGTTGGTATTTATATTTATACATTATTTTCATTACCTTTTGCCTCTTTCTTGTATAACACTTTTAGCCGTTTACGTCGTAATCGTCATAAAGAAGGAGCACTATAATGAAGTTTTTAGAAACAGTTTTTTTATTGATCTTAGTTGCCATTATTATGGCAGCCGGTAATACTGTTGGCTATAAAATTGACTTTATGCAGTCAATAGAAGCATTATCAATTTTAGTTGCCATATCAATTGTTGGATATCTTATTAGCAAGATTCCTTTATGCAACAAACTGCCTGTCATATTATGGGTATCGGTCGTTGCAGCAACCGCTTCATCACCTATTTTCCCTTTTCATGAGCAGATTGTTTCAATTACTGACAAGGTTTCTTTATTGACTGTTTGTACTCCGGTACTTGCTTATGCAGGGCTTGCTATTGGCAAAGATTTAGCATTATTTAAAAATATCTCGTGGCGAATCATTCCGGTTTCTTTAGCGGTGTTTTCAGGTACCTTTATTTTTGCAGCAATCATTGCGCAAATCACCTTACATTGGGAAGGTGTTATCTAATTTGGATTAGGATTTAATTTATGACAAAAGAAGAACTTAAAAAGAAGGTTTGTATTGCTATTGCAAATCGTAAGGCCGATATCAAGGCGGTCGCCGAATCAATTTGGGCAGAGCCTGAACTTGGTTACAAAGAACACAAGACGGCCAAAAAAGTTGAAGAAAGCTTTGAAAAACTGGGCGTACCATTTAAAAATAAATTAGCAATAACGGGAGTAAAAGGCCGCTTAAAAGGGGGCAAAGGCAGTAAGTATAGCATTGCTGTTATAGGGGAGCTTGATGCCATTATTTGCGCTGATCATCCTGCTGCTGATGAAATATCTGGCGCGGCACACTGCTGTGGTCATAATGCTCAAATTGCCAATATGATGGCTGTGACTATGGGGCTAATAGATTCTGGCGCCATGCAATTTTTAGCAGGGGATGTAGTACCTTTTGCGGTTCCAGCTGAAGAATATGTTGAAATCACATATCGTAATCGCCTTATTGAGGAAGGTAAAATCAAATATATTGGCGGTAAACCAGAGCTAATCTCGCGCGGTGAATTTGATGATATCGATATGGCATTACAAATACACTTAACTAGCGTACCCAATGACCGCCAAGATGGTTTTATTGAAATATCAACAACCAGTAATGGTTTTATCGGCAAACTGATTAAATATAAAGGCGAAGCGTCGCACGCAGCAGCAGCGCCACATGCTGGAGTAAATGCCTTAAATGCCGCTATGATGGGAATGATGGGCGTACATGCCATACGCGAAACCTTTCAAGAAAAAGACTATATTCGATTTCACCCCATCATTACTCAAGGTGGCGACTTAGTCAATGTGGTACCAAGTGATGTAAGAATGGAAAGCTATGTACGAGCAGGCAATGTTCCAGCTATGATCGACGCTAATGAACGAATTAATCGCGCCTTAAAAGCTGGTGCAATGGCTGTTGGTGCAACCTGTGAAATTAAAGATTTGCCTGGTTATCTACCATTAAATAATAATCCAACACTTAACGAGCTTTTAAAACATAATGCTGAAGCATTAATTGGTGAAGAAAATGTTTCTATTGCCCCTCATATGACAGGAAGCACGGATACAGGCGATCTATCCCACATTATGCCAGTTAGCCACCCGTGGATTGGTTCAGTTAGAGGTGTTCTACATGGTAAAGATTACACCGTATTTGATGAAGAGATGGCTTATATTCGTCCTGCACAGATGATGGCTTGTACCATTATCGATTTACTTTATGATGATGCTAAACCAGCACAAAAACTAATATCAGAGTATAAACCATTAATGACTAAGGACGAATATTTAAAATTCTTATCTAGCTTTGATAAATAATCTTAATTACTCTTGGCACTTTGTTGTGCCAAGTTTCTGCTATAATTATAATATAGTTTTCAACACTAACAACACAAATACCATATGCAACAGCTTACCAATCAAGAGTTATTTCGTTATGACCGGCAAATAACCCTACGAGGCTTTGATATTGATAAGCAGCAAATCTTAAAAAATAGCTCAGCACTTATTATTGGTTTAGGCGGTTTAGGTTGTGCTGCTTCACTTTATTTAACGGCTGCTGGTGTTGGTAAATTAACCTTAGCTGATTTTGATACCGTATCAAAATCTAACTTAAATCGACAGATTTTATATACTGACAAATCGATTAATCAATACAAAGTAGAAGTAGCTCAACAAACATTACACAAGCTCAATACAAATATTATTATTGATACAGTAAATCAAAAGCTCGATGATAACCATTTAATTTCACTAATAAAACAACATGATATTGTCATTGACTGTACAGATAATTTAATTACCCGCCAGCAAATTAATCGTTGCTGTTTTCAAATAAAAAAACCGCTAGTTTCTGGCGCTGCGATCCGTATGGAAGGATTATTAAGCGTATTTACTTATCAGCCTAATGAACCTTGTTATCACTGTTTGAGCCGTTTATTTGGTAAAGATCAGTTAACTTGTATTGAAACTGGCGTCATGGCACCGCTGGTTGGCATGTTCGGCTCAATGCAAGCCTTAGAAGCGATAAAAGTACTAACCCAATATGGAAAACCATTAATTGGACGTGTATTAATGATTGATACCATGACTATGGAATTTAACCAAATTAAACTCACCAAACAACTAAATTGCCGTATTTGTGGCAATGATAAAACCAACTAGGTTTCCCCAATGAAAATTAAACGAATAATTTTAGCCCCCATGGAAGGCGTACTTGATTATCAAGTAAGGCAACTTTTAACCAATATCAACCAATTTGATTATTGTGTGACGGAATTTATCAGAGTGACACATCACAAATTATCTAATCGGACTTTTTACCGCCTATGCCCCGAACTTTACAATAATGGTAAAACTAAATCAGGCACGCCAGTTCGCATCCAAATTCTTGGCCAATCACCAGAATGGATGGCTGAAAATGCCGTTAAAGCCATTGAGTTAGGCTCTTATGGAATAGATATCAATTTTGGTTGCCCCGCCAAAACGGTGGTTGGCAGTCACGGAGGCGCTTATTTATTACAATATCCCGAACAGATATTTAATATTGTCAGCCAAGTCAGGCAAGCAATAGGGGCAACAAATCAATTATCAGTCAAAATTCGCTTAGGGTGGGATAATAAATCACATTGCAACGAAATCGCCAGCGCCATTGAACTTGCTGGTGCCAATGAAATTGCTATTCATGGCAGAACCAAAGAAGATGGTTATAAAGCCGAAAAAATAGATTGGCAAACAATAGGCCAAATCAAGCAACAGCTAAATATTCCTGTTATTGCCAATGGTGAAATTTTTGCTATTGAGGATGCAAAAAATTGCATAAATCAAAGCCAAACTAACGATATTATGCTAGGCCGTGGTATTTTAACGATTCCTAACTTAGCCAATATGATTCGAACTGAACAATCAGCATTCAGTTGGCAACAAGTGATGGAAATATTAATCCTTTATGCGACATCCTCCATTGATGACGTTAAACCGCTTTATCATTCTGCACGCATCAAACAGTGGCTTACTTACTTAAAACAGCACTATGCTCAAGCAGCAGACGTCCTACAAAATATTAGAACACTCAAATCACAGCAAGAAATCTGTGATTTCTTAACGTAGAACCGCCCAAATAACTTCCTTAGATAATAACAAAATAGCAATTGATGTTCATTTATTATAACGATGTAGGGGGATAGGGGAGTATAAAAATCGGTCAGAAAAGTAATTGATTTTATTGAAGTTTTTAATAAGCCATTTCATTAAAAAACCTCAATAAATCAATACTTTTTTGTGATTACAATTGATTGGGGGCAGTGGTTTCGGACGTATTAGCTTTGTTGAACAAAATAAACTTCGAATTTAAACCATAACAAACGTACTCTCAATAAAGCGCCCCAACTACGCTAGGGCGCTGTTCTTTAATAAATTATCCTCTGTTTGCACCATCTCCCTCTCCACGACCTAAGGGTTAAGGGCTAAGAAATAAAAGCTAAGGTGTGGTGCAATAAATGTAATCGCGGTGCGACCCATCATCGAGGAAGACAGTACCGCGACCGACACGAAAGATGACACCGTTATCTGTAGCGTCGCTTGTCCAGGTTGAACTTCTGAAGCTCATCTCGTAGTTCATTTCATCGAAATAAAGTTCTACGTCGTCCCACTCCGTGAAAAATCCTGCGCCTATATAACTCGTGTGATACCGTGTATTTGACGACGGCGTGGCACCATCTATGCCATCATAACATGGAAACCGATCATCTGAACCACACTTCGCGTTAGTTAACTCCTTGAGCTTTGGCGCACGATAACCCAAACGACCACACCAAGATATTTGGTTAGACCAATAATCCCATTTATCACCCCGATGGACAAACCACTGCCTCAACACAAATCCATACTTCACCTCATTCCCACTACTATCTCTACCCACCAACTCAAATGTCTGTGGCAAAGATGGTATGGTTAAAGGGCTAGGATTATCTGACTGCATTTGAGCATCACTTGCCCTAGGTCCCGTTAAAGTTACTCGCGTTACATAACTGGATCTATCTTCATCATGAATCCACGCATCTTCTTCGCCGCCTTGTTTTGGCAGTCTCCAACTCACCGTAGCTGTTATCCCTCCATGCGAGACTGAAGACCATGTCAACTGACTCGCATCAACCCCAGCTATGAGTAAATCAAAATACAAACGATCCCCCCCCGTTGTTGGAAAATTAAGGCCATAAGATGACGAACTTGTTGACTGAACTAAAAATCCCTTATCAGGAACCATGCCAGAGGGTTCGAAGGAGGAAGAATGAGTACTCGGCCTGACAAAACAAATACGAGGACCACTATACGGAGTAATATAATACGTCACTGTTTGACTACTAAAATTTCTTGTATTAGGTAACCCGTACTTTGTTTGTAAATCCCCTCCTGTACTACTTAATGTCATCTTATAAGGCGCCTTACAAATATCTAATGCATCACTACGACTTACAGTATTATTATCCGCATCATTAAAACTCACCGATACACTCCCCATCGCAGTAACACCATTAGTACCCTGACCATCCCCATCGTCATCTCCCCAATTACCTTGAGTAATTAAGTCATTTAAACTGACTGTATTTACCGATAATGGCACCACCATGTGTATATCATTAAAAGTAGCTCCATTAACTAGCTGTATCGGATTTTTCGAACTTGATGTGTTAGTTGATGGCTTGAGGGTTGTACCATCCGGCAACTCAATAGCTAATAGATTATCTGTCGAAGTCACCTTAGTTCGCCCATCATCAAACGTTAAATACGGTGCCTTACCCTCAATTTCCCTTGATGTATGCGCCGTTAATGCCTGAGAACCCTGCGTATATGACAATAAAAGCAGTGGCGCAAAGAACAGCGAGAACTTAGTTAATTTAAATAATTTATGTGATTTAGGTAACCTAAATAAATTAGATAGGTTAAAGAAGAAAAATGAAAAAGGTAAAAAACGCAACCTCCACAAAAAAAACACCGATATATCCGACAACTTTATTAAGCGTGATGATTTCGATAACTTCGGTGATAAAAATAAGAAATGAGTCTGATTTTGACTATAGTGAAAATAAAAAAGATTTTGGGCGTAGATTTGGCAGACCATAGCCCAGTCATGATAACGCATTTCGATCATCCTATCAATTAATTTTATGTTTTTATTTAATTTTTAAAAACCACTCAATTAATGAGTATTCCTTTGCTTTAAAGCACTTGAATCATAACCTATTGATTAATAGTACGCTACTTTTTTGTTGAAGAAATACAGCAATTATCGAAAATATCATCATTATGTAAATCAATAGCATTATATTTTATTAACCATATGAACATTAGCGTAATGAAGAACAAGCAACAACACGCCAAAAACCCATAATGTATCTACAAATTTATTTTGATAGAAATAAATTGAAATACCAAAATCTAGTAACTGAAATGCGCCCCAAAAAGCTTCGTAATTGTATTGCAAAAATGCGAAATACATCGAAAAAAAACAACTCAATAAAAATAAACTACACCATCAATAATGGGGAGAGTAAAAAAGACACTTTATTCATCTTATTTGCTTATTAATTTTTACTTAAACGTTCCTGTTACCTAAAATTTTTAACAAAATTTTAATTATTGGTTGTTGTTAATCAATTCGTTTAATAAAGTGTTTAATCTTAAATCCCATAGCAATTAATGACGCAAAATAGACAACGATGCCAACAATTACCAATAAAAATAATCGCCCTATACGAACCCACATTGAACCCGTTGACCAATCAGGTAATAGCTGTGAGCCAAACCATAACACTCTGGACATTAATATTACGGCAATAATGACTTTAATTAAAAAGAGATACCAACCAGGTTGGGGTTGATAAAGTTGTTTTTTACGCAGTTGCCAATACAATAATCCAGCATTAAAGCAAGCGGCTAAACCAATGGATAGTGAAAGGCCTGCATGTTGCAATGGGCCAATAAAGGCTAGATTCATTAATTGCGTTAACATTAGCGTAACGATTGCAATTTTGACTGGCGTTTTAATATCTTGACGTGAATAAAAAGCTGACGCTAACACTTTAATCAAAATTAAGCCAAGCAAACCTATTGAATAAGCCACTAAGGCTCGTTGTGTCATTAAGGTATCATTTAGGGTAAATTGCCCATACTCAAATAATGTTGATATAAGGGGACGAGAAATAACGCCTAATGCCACGGTACTTGGCAGAGCCAGTAAAAAACAAAGTCGCAATCCCCCAATCTAATACCTCAGAATATTGCTTATGATCACCTTTAGAAAAACTTTTCGCTAACGAGTAATAAAATCGTACCTAATGCTACGCCAAGCACGCCAGCAGGAAATTCCATTAAGCGGTCTGCATAATACATCCATGAGACCGATCCTGAAACTAGATGTATTTTGTTACTTTTGTTACTTTTTTTACCAAGATAGTACCTAATTTTATCAGCTTTCCACCGCTTGGAATTACAATTGTGGCGACATTAGGCATAGGTATTGCTGGGAGCAGTGGTTATATCCATGTGCTACTCAAAAAATTACTGGCTATTACCCCGAAAAATATAACAAATGTTAGCACATTCGAAACTACACAATCCCAATAATCTTCATTTTACGCTAAAAACATTCAGAAAACCCATTGATTTTATTTAAGTTTTTGCTTTACTTTTTTTATAAAAATCACCCACTTTTTATCTACAACGGTGGTTAATGTCGTACCTTATTCGACGTCATAATGTGCCATCGACAAAGCAAGGTTAGCACGTCAAACAAGAATGTTTGGCTAAGGCTATTTTATCGGAAATAATTTTGTCAGGAATAAATCGGTACCGATGCGTAAAACCGAGTAAACGAGATGGACAGTGCAGGCCGCATTCGGCAACCATTTCGCGGGCTAGGCGATTTAGCATAAAATCCCCTAGCTCAAGCGTTATCATCAATCGCTTATTATATATCCTCAAAGCTCAAAATTACCGCTACCCTCAAAACAAATCATTTTTTAAAATCAGCCAGAAAAACCATTGATTTGATCTTTATTATTTTTGTTTTAAAAAATAATGCTTAGTCACTTTATTAATAATCAAACAAATTAGCATAATAAGCAATACCAATAGGAGTAGGCTACGACCTGCATGTATCAATACATTAGCGTCAATAGAATATCTTATCGGCATTTTGTACGTGAAAGTAAAATAAAGAATGTCGCAAATAAAAATCATCATGGCAGACACAGAAACACTTTTAATGAGTTTTTCTGATTGAATTTTATTAAAGGGTTGCTTAAAACAGCTTTTAGACAAAAACAGTCCAAGCAATATACCACCAATATACAAAGACTCTTGAAAGCCACTAAGCATTAAATCAAAAGCATTAGTGATTAATTCATACCCTTTAATCAAAATAAAACCAATAAACGTTGAAAATAAAATGAAGTGAATAGTTGAGCTATTAGTTGCTGTAATTGCAAATGACTGTTTGCTTTTTATAAAGTATTTTTCAAAGAAATTTGTTAAATAGTAAATTAATAAGCTGTATAGCAAAGCGCAAAAAATAACTGATGAGATAACTATTATCATTATTGGGAAAATAGGTAGCTCGTAGTAATAAACAATTATACTTCGCTGAATAAATGCGGCAATTATTGAAAATATCATCATCATAAAAATCAATAGTATTACATTGATTTTATTAACAATATTAACATTAGCGTAATGCAAAACAAGCGACAACACGCTAAAAACCCATAATGTATCTACAAATTTATTTTGATAGAAATAAATTGAAATACCAAAGTCTAGTAACTGAAATGCGTCCCAAAAAGCTTCGTAATGGTATTGCAAAAATGCGAAATACATCGAAAAAAAACAACTCAATAAAAAATAAACTAGACTACCTATAATAGGTAGTGCAAAAAAAGAGACCTTATTCATCCTATTTCCTCATTAGTTTTATAATTAATGATTTTTACTATTTGATACTTTTTTGAAAAAATGAAATTTATCTTTACCGGTCGTTTATTATTAATCAATTCGTTTAATAAAGTGTTTAATCTTAAATCCCATAGCAATCAATGATGCAAAATAAACAACGATGCCAACAATTACCAATAAAAATAATCGCCCTATACGAACCCACATTGAACCCGTTGACCAATCAGGTAATAGCTGTGAGCCAAACCATAACACTGTGGACATTAATATTACGGCAATAATGACTTTAATTAAAAAGAGATACCAACCAGGTTGGGGTTGATAAAGTTGTTTTTTACGCAGTTGCCAATACAATAATCCAGCATTAAAGCAAGCGGCTAAACCAATGGATAGTGAAAGGCCTGCATGCTGTAATGGCCCAATAAAAACGAGATTCATTAGCTGTGTTAAAATTAACGTAACAATTGCAATTTTGACGGGAGTTTTAATATCCTGACGCGAATAAAATGCGGGTGCTAACACTTTAATTAAAATCAATCCAAGTAGACCGATAGAATAAGCCACTAAGGCTCGCTGTGTCATTAAGGTATCATTTAGGGTAAATTGCCCATACTCAAATAATGTTGATATAAGAGGACGAGAGATAACGCCTAATGCCACGGTACTTGGCAAAGCCAGTAAAAAACAAAGCCGCAATCCCCAATCTAATACCTCAGAATATTGCTTATGATCACCTTTAGAAAAACTTTTCGCTAACGAGGGTAATAAAATCGTACCTAATGCTACGCCAAGCACGCCAGCAGGAAATTCCATTAAGCGGTCTGCATAATACATCCATGAGACCGATCCTGAAACTAGAAATGAGGCAAAAATCGTATTAATAATTAAAGAGATTTGCCCTACTGACACCCCTAAAATTGCGGGTCCCATCTGTTTCAAGACTCGCCAAACACCACTATCTTTAAAACTAATACGTGGCAACACTAACATACCAATTTTTTTTAAATGGGGAAGCTGATACAGTAATTGCAAAATACCGCCTACACCAACCGATGCAGCAAGCGCTAATACTGGAGGGTTAAAATAAGGAGTCAAAAATAGCGTGAATAGAATCATACTTACATTCAATAGTGTTGGAACAAAAGCAGGAACAGAGAAGCGATTCCATGTATTGAGTATCGCGCCAACAAGTGAAGCCAGTGATATAAAAAAGATATAAGGAAAGGTTATACGCAACATGGTCGTTGCAAGCTCAAATTTTTCGGTTGACTCTTGCATAAATCCGGGAGCCGTTAACATTATAATAAAAGGTGCGCTAACAACGCCAATTAAGGTAACAAAGGCTAATACTAAGGTTAAAAGCCCAGCTATATAAGCAACAAAAGTACGCGTTGCCTCAATGCCTTGTTGATTCTTATATTCAGCTAGAATGGGCACAAAGGCTTGAGAAAAGGCGCCTTCAGCAAAAATACGCCGTAGCAAATTAGGCAATTTGAAGGCAACAAAAAAAGCATCGGTCGCCATGCCTGCGCCAAAAAAACGAGCAATAATGGCATCGCGCACAAAACCTAATACACGGGAAACCATTGTCATGGAACTTACGGTTGCTAAAGATTTTAAAAGATTCATATTTAATTTATATACAAAGTATACAACCTAAAACGGGTAATGATGCATAGTCTACAAACTATCGCTTAAAACCACCATGCTTTTTTCAATAAACTTTACCTTTTATTAGGTAAACCGCTAGCGTATAAATTTAACATTATCTCTTATAAAATTAATCTTTTGTTCATCTTTGGAATGTACTTTTGACACAATACTAACCACATCAATTAGGTAAAAAATAGTGATGTAAAAAATATTCAGAAAAGGATAACTTCAGTATAAAACAACGTTATTTGCCCGCACTATAAATATGTGTTAGATTGTCAATCCGAACAATATTTACACTAATTTTATTATGAACCAAACAACAAATCCGTCACCAATAAGAACGGGGGGCTTTCTAAATGCTATTGAACGAATTGGAAACAAAATCCCCGATGTAACCACTCTTTTTTTCTATGCTTTAGTCATCTGTTTTGTTGCTTCGTTATTGCTTTCTTTTGTGAGTTTTAACTATATTAATCCTGTCACGCAAGATAAGCTTGTTGTTGTTAATATGTTAGCGCCTGAGCATCTTGTTACTTTTTTTACTAAGATGGTACCTAATTTTATCAACTTTCCACCGCTTGGAATTACAATTGTGGCGACATTAGGCATAGGTATTGCTGAGAGCAGTGGTTATATCCATGTGCTACTCAAAAAATTACTGGCTATTACCCCGAAAAATTTAGTCACACCATCAGTGATTTTTGTCAGTATGGTTTGCCACATTGCTGCTGACTCAGCTTATGTGATTTTAATGCCCGTATCGGCTATGATGTTCTATGCAATTGGTCGCCACCCGTTAGCTGGGATTGCGGCTTCATTCGCTGGATTAGCTGGTGGATTTAGTTCAAGCTATACACCATCTATTATCGATCCAATCATGCAAGGTTTTACTCAAAGTGCAGCACAAATTATTGATCCATCTTATCAAGTCAATGTACTTTGTAACTATTTCTTAAGTTTTGGCGGTACCTTTTTTGTACTATTAGCTTGCTGGTTTGTTACCGATAAAATTGTCGAGCCTCGATTAAATACAACCATGCCTTTAAATAGTGATCTAAAATTAGATAACATTGCCAACTCGCCAGCGATTACACCCGTTGAAAACCGTGCTTTCAAAATGGCTTCAATTGTCTTTATAATTATTGCTATTGGTTTAATTTTATTATTGTTACCAGAAAACTCTTTATTGCGTGCATCTGATGGAAGCATGACAAGCAATAAGGCTCCAATTATGCAAATTATTGTGCCATTATTATTTGTATTTTTTGCTATTCCAGGCTTAATACATGGTTTTATAACTGGTACATTTAAATCATCACGCGATATAGTAAAATCAATGGAAAATATCACTAAATCACTTATTCCATTCATTGTTTTTGCTTTCTTTTGTGCTCAATTTCTATATGTCTTTTCTCATTCACAAATTGGAACATTAATTGCAATTGGTGGCGCCGATTTATTAAAAGCACTGCACCTGCCTCCAGTTGTAACCATATTTGGTGTGATCATTCTAACAAGTATGTTAAATGTGTTAATTACCTCGGCATCATCGAAGTGGGCTATTTTAGCGCCGATTTTTGTACCTATGCTTATGTCTGTTGGTATCTCGCCAGAATTAACTCAAGCCGCTTACCGCATTAGTTCTGCGGTTAATGTTAGTACGCCTATGTTTGCTTTTTACCCGCTGATTATTGCCTATTGCCAGCAATACTGTAAAAATACGGGTGTAGGTACATTAAGTTCAATGATGATTCCTTATACCGCTGCACTGCTTATTGCATTAACGATAAACTTATTGCTTTTTTGGTTCCTAGGCCTACCAATTGGTTTTGATAGCGGTTATGTTTACCCGCCAGTAAATAATTAGTCACCACAAGGAGTCAAGATATTATGAATATTACCGAACAACTAGTTAAACGTTTTTTACGCTATGTCAACGTTCCAAGCCAAAGCGCTATTGGTTGCACACATGTGCCCTCAACTCCAGGGCAAGCAGAATTAGCCAAATTACTTAAACAAGAGTTAATCGAACTTAATCTACAAGATGTTCATCTTGATGAACATAGTATTGTAACGGCTAAACTCCCCGGCAATAACCCAAATGCGCCTAAAATTGGCTATGTTGCCCATCTTGATACTGTCGATGTTGCCTTATCAGATAAAGTTAAGCCACAGAGAGTAACCTTTACTGGCCAAGATATTCTATTAAACAAAGATAAAAATATTTGGTTTAAAGTCGATCAGCATCCCGAACTAAATAAATATCTCAATGATGAATTGATTGTCACTGATGGTACTAGCGTACTTGGTGCTGATAATAAAGCAGCCATTGCCATTGTGATGACTATGTTAGAGCAATTACAACAACAAAATTATACATATGGCGATATTTATGTTGCCTTTGTACCCGATGAAGAAGTCGGCTTAAATGGTGCCAAAAAACTGGATTTAAACCGTTTCAAGCCTGATTTTGCTTACACAATCGATTGTTGTGAGTTAGGTGAAGTCGTTTATGAGACATTCAATGCTGGCTCAGCCATTATTGAAATTGAAGGCATCTCTGCTCATCCTATGTCTGCTAAAAATGTTTTAATCAATCCTATCGGCATTGCCAATGACATTATTAACTGTTTTGATAGCTTTGAAACACCAGAACATACCGAAGGCAAAGAAGGGTATTTTTGGTTTAATGATATCGTTGGTAATCAAAGTACCACAACATTAAAAATGAGTATTCGTGACTTTGATTTAGCTAAGTATGAGGCGCGTAAGGCTTATATACAAGAAGTTATACGTTTTATTAGCTTAAAATATCCAAAAGCAAAAATTGAGTGTAACATTACCGATACCTATAGCAATATCGCTAACTATTTAGGTAATGACCGTCGCTGTATTGATTTAATTTATCAATCATTTGAACAACTCAATATTCAACCAAAAACCATCGCAATGCGTGGAGGAACCGATGGTTCTGCTCTTTCTGCTAGAGGGCTTACCACGCCAAATTACTTTACTGGTGCTCATAACTTCCATTCATGCTTTGAATTTTTACCATTATCATCATTTCTTAAATCATTTGAAGTAACAATGAAAATTATTGAATTAGCAGCCAAGAATAAATAACCTTAAAAAGGGAGATATCTCCCTTTTTCCACCTACGAAGCATTTCGATAACGATAAGAAGCAATCCTCTCACCAATCCAACATTGTTAATACAAAATAAAATTATTTCATTAACACCTTAGCAAGCTTTATAAAGGGCTAATAAAAAATAATTGATTGATTGATTGATTGATTGATGAATTTTCTAGAGAGAGTGGTGGGTCGTGAGCGATTCGAACGCTCGACAAACGGATTAAAAGTCCGCTGCTCTACCGACTGAGCTAACAACCCATTTCAGAAAACAACTACTTAATTCCTTAAGGTTTCAAGTAATTTCGGGTTGGTATAATACTTATAATTATAATGTTACGCAACCCTTTTATTGATATTTCTATTTAACAGATGGTTATTTGTACATTTTACTTTAGCGATGCTAACTTTTTTTTAGCCTGATCAACAACGTTTTTATTTTTAGAATATTTACTTATAACTTGTTGAAAAACGATTCTAGCATTTTTCTTATCGCCTTTCTCAAGCAAAATCAAACCAACTTTATATAGGCTATCTGCAGCTTTGGAAGAGGTCGCAAACTTTTTCACTACAGTTGCATAATAAAATGAAGCCTGATCTTTATTTCCTTGCTTATAATAAAGTTGACCTATCCAATAATTAGCATTAGCTAAATAACCTGACTTTGGATAAGCTTTTATAAATTTTTGAAATGCCGCAACGACCTCATTACTTTTTTTCCCATCGTTAACAAACTGCATGATAAAATTATAATCAGCCTTATCACGACCCGAAGTTTCCCAACCAGATAAATCAGATGATGGCGTTGTTGCCGTTGATGAAGAAGTATTATCCTCAGAAGTGTTCGCATTTGCAGAAACGCCCGAGCCACCAACCATTTGTTGAAGAATCATTTTTTGACGTTCTATCGTCTGATTAAGTTGGTATCTAGTTTCTTCTAATTGCCCTCGAAGCGCATCCACTTCAGCTTGTAAATCATTAATCCTTTCCTGATTTTGTATTAATAATTGGCCTTGTGCCTGAATAGTTCTATCCGATTCTGAACTGCCTGCTGCACAGCCAGTGAATAAAAGAAATAAGAACAATACGAGTGTTTTTTTATGCATATCATATTACTCAGCATGAATGTAGAAAAGAAACGGCTGAATAATCAGCCGTTATAAAATGCTATTAGTTGATAGCATAAGTTACTACAGCACGACGGTTTTTAGCATAAGCTTCTTCGTCATGGCCTAATACTGCTGGTTTTTCTTTACCATATGATACAATTTCCATTTGGCTATCAGAAGCACCATTACCTTGTAGATATGCTTTAACTGCAGCAGCACGACGTTCACCTAATGCAATGTTATATTCTGGCGTACCGCGTTCATCTGCATGACCTTCGATAATTACTTTCACGTTATTTGCACGAATAAATATTGCATGTGCATTTAATAATGTTGCATAGTCAGATTTAACATTATATTTGTCAAAATCAAAATATACTGTATTGATTTGTTGTAATTTATTTAATTGCTCTAAAGCTTCTTTTGATAAAGAACCACTTGCAACACCAGCTACATTGCTACTGTTATTAGACGAACATGCAGTTACAGTAATTAGTGGTAAAGCAACCGCGGCTACTTTAAGAAATTTAGAAAATTGCATTGTATTAACTCCTTTTGTTTAAATAAATTATTACCTGTATTTTTACACACCTAACCAACTTCAAAGTAACAGCCGTTACCAACCAGAACGATTAGAGGTATATATTATAATGCCCTTGTGCTTTACACAATTTTAATAATTGCAATATTGTGCAATATTATAACCTCTTCTTATAAATATGGCGACCATGAAGGGAATTTTACTTGCCCATCTGTTGCTGGTAATCTTGCTTTAAAATTACCATCTGTTGAAACTAGATTCAAAATTGTACCTAATCCTTGTGATGAGCTATAAATGATCATAGTACCATTTGGCGCAATGCTTGGCGTTTCATCCAAAAAGGTGTCTGTTAAACGTTGATAGGTATTTGTGCTTATATCATATCGAGTAATATGTTGTTCACCATTATTGGTTGATATCATAGCAATAAAAGAACCATCAGGTGATACCCGCGCATTTTGATTCTGTGTATTATCCCAAGTTAGCCTTTGAGATGCACCACTATTAATGTTGATACTATAGAGTTGAGGGCGACCTGCTTGATCAGAAGTGTAAACAATAGTTTGATTATCAGGCATCCAAGATGGTTCTGTATTATTATTACGATTAGAAGTAATTTGCGTGATTTTTTTGCTACTTAAATCCATCATATATAAATTTAAACTTCCCCCTTTAGATAAGGCAAAAGCTAATTTACTGCCGTCTGGAGAAAACGCTGGCGCACCATTATGTTGTGGAAAAGACGCAATTGTTTGAACAGCGCCACTATCCAATGTTTTTAAAACTAATGAAGAATGGCCTCCTTCAAATGTTACATAGGCTATTTTTTTACCATCTGGTGACCAAGTTGGAGACATTAATGGCTCTTTGGAACGATGAACAGTGATTTGATCATAACCGTCATAATCAGATACTCTTAATTCATGTGAAAAAGGTCCTTTAGTTGTTTTAACAACATAAGCAATTCGTGTTCTAAAAGCACCTTTAATACCGGTTAATGATTCAAAAATTTCATCACTTGCAGTGTGAGCCGCGTAACGGAGCCAACGCTTATCAATAGAATATTGATTTTGTGCTAAAACGGCACCTGGGCGATTTACGATATCAACTAATTGATAATTGATAAGGTATTTCCCAGAAGCATCTGGCTGAATCGAGCCGACAACTACCGCAGAAACCCCCAGATTATTCCAAGCCGCAGGCGTAACTTCAGAAGCTGTTGTTGGTTTTTGTGGCATACTATTAACTTCAACAGGATTAAATTTACCACTATTACGTAAATCTGAAGCAACGATATCTTCTATAATTTGTGGTGGTTGACCAGAGCCTGTCCACTTAAATGGCACAACCGCGACTGGTTTAGCAGAGCTTACGCCATCGGTAATAATAATTCTTACCTCAGAATTAGCCATCGTGGTAAAACATAGAATAAAACAAGTTGTCAAAAAGCGAAAAGCGAATTTGATCATCTTAAATTCCTTAATAAAAATAAGACACATTGAGTTAAATAAAATATAAACCCGTAAAAAAGAAAACAAAACCTTTGAAAATTAAGATACAACAGCTAATTGCCCCCCATATATTAAACTTTACAAGCTATAAACAATGATTCAGCAAAAAGATAGCTGATAACAGGTAACAAGTCCATAGCCTTTAAAATAAAAAGATCTCTGTAATATTAATGGTTTTACTATATAAAGTAATCAACGCAGTAACAAAAATAACTTCTTTAATTGTAGTTGCTTATACTAATCTTATTTAAATAAGGTTTAAAGGGCTTAAAAAGATATTTTTGTAAAAGAAAGGGAGCCAATACATGCAAAATATTTAAAATTCTTAGCAACTAATCACAAAAAATAATAATTTGGTAGAGCTAACGTTGCTATATTTGGCAATATTCACAATAAAAGGTATTGCGTTGTCCTATTTTTTGCGATTTTATCTCTGCACCACAAATTAGACATCGCTCGCCATTGCGCCCATAAACTTGTAGCTCTTGTGCAAAATATCCTGGTTTTCCATTAGATTGAAGAAAATCCTTGAGCGTTGTCCCTCCTTGTTCAATGGATTTGCTAAGAACTTGCTTAATAGCAGCAACAAGCCTTTCAAATTCATTTAATTGTAATGAGCTTACTTTACGGTTAGGATTGACTTTCGCCATAAACAATGACTCAGAAGCGTAAATATTGCCAACGCCAACCACAATATGGTTATCCATAATCCAACTTTTAATGGAAACCTGTCTATTTTTGGCTTTTTCGAATAAATATATAGCTGAAAACTCATGACTTAACGGTTCTGGACCTAAATGTTGTAATTGCAGTATTTCGTCTAGCGAATTTGCCCAGAGCCAAGATCCAAAACGCCTAGGATCAGTATAACGCAATGTAACACCATTTTCTAAAATGAGGTCTATATGATCATGCTTTTGTGCTTTTTGAGGCTTTGGTAAAATACGTAAACTACCTGACATACCTAAATGAATTACGATCCAGTTATTAGATAGTTGTAGCAATAAATATTTAGCTCGACGCTGTATATCTAAAATAACCTGTCCATGTGCATTACTTATAGCGCTATCAACAGGCCAGCGTAATTTAGGTTGTCTAACAATAATTTTATGTATAATCTGTCCTTTTAAATATGGCAAAATGCCTCGACGACTTGTTTCAACTTCGGGTAATTCAGGCATATTATTTCCCCTCTTAATTATTTAATAGGTCTGTAACCCAATTGGGTACCTGTTCAGTGGCCATCATTTGGTTATTTCCAGAACATAAATCCTTAGGGTTAATGATCCATACGGGTAAAGTACGCACACCATCGCCATTACATAGCCACTGACCATTACTATCAATTGGTACCATAAAAACATTTTGCGGTATCGGCAATACCAATTTCTTTGGTGGATTGTTTTGTAAATATTCACTATAAATTTTCAGCGCTCCTGTAGCTCCAGTTAATTTCATTGGTGAATGATCATCTAAACCAATCCAAATAACAGCAACATTCCTGCCGTCAACGCCTGTAAACCAGCTATCACGAGAATCATTGCTTGTCCCCGTCTTAGCAGCTAAATTAAACGAACCGTATTTAGCTTTTAATGAACGAGATGTGCCCGAACTAACAACTTGTTGCATAGCATAAGTTGTCAAATAAGCTGATTGTCGAGACACTGCCTGAAGTTGTTGTGGATAGCTTTGATAAACTAGCTTACCTTTATCAGTCAATACATATCTTAAAATAGTAAGCGGAGAACGTTGCCCATTATTAGTGATAGTTTGAAACATCTGAGCTGTTTCTAATGGTGTTAATTCTAATGCACCAAGCAATCTTGATGGTAGATTAGGTATACGATCCGTAGGAACTCCTAAAGCTTGTAAAGTATTTTTCGTTGCATCCAGTCCTAATTCCATACCTAAATTAACCGTTGGTACATTTAATGAAAGTGCCAAAGCGTCCACTAACATAACACGATCACGGAATTTACGATCGTAATTTTTAGGCTGCCAATACCCGCCACTATCAAGCTTAACCGATAATGGGCTATCATTAAGCCATGTATTAAGTTGGTAATAATCAGGTTGCCCAAGTGCAGTTAAATACGTTGATGGTTTAGCTAATGAACCAATCGCTCTTTGCATTAACCAAGCACGGTTATAACCAGGGTAACGTGGGTCTGCACTACCAATAATTGAGCGAATTTCCCCTGTTTCTCGACTAACTACAACCATTGCTGATTGTAATTCTTTTTTCGTTGATTTGCGCAATTTGTCAATTTCGTTAGTCACCGCTTGCTCTGCTGCAGATTGAGCTACCGGATCAAAAGTGGTAAAAATCTTCATACCTGACAAATGATCTGCTTTATCACCCAATTGTCTTCGCAGTTCGCTACGCACAACTTGCATAAATGCTGGTTGCGGAGAAATCACACCACCCTTGGGTAGCACTGATAGTGGGCGCTGACTTAATAAGTTATACAACTCATCATCAATTATGCCTTGTTGCTGAGCAAGTTTTAACACCACGTTACGGCGCTCAATAACTTGTTGAGGTTGTGTCCACGGATTATATAACGAAGCGCCTTTTACCATACCAACCAGCACTGCTTGCTGATCTAATGTAAGTTCATTAACTGGCCGCCCAAAATAGTAAAGACTTGCCAATGGAAAACCATGAATCTCTTCTCCTCCCGCTTGCCCAAAATAAACTTCGTTTAGATAAAGCTCTAAAATACGTTCTTTACTATAACGACCATCTAAAATCAGAGCCATATAGGCTTCGCGTATTTTACGGCTTAAACTACGTTCATTAGTCAGAAAAAGGTTTTTAACAGTTTGCTGGGTTAAGGTACTGCCTCCTTCGATGCGGCCAGTAGTCAAATTAACGAAAATAGCACGACCGATAGAATATAAACTTACACCATGATGATCATAAAAACGCTTATCTTCTGTAGCAACCAATGTTTGCAATAACGAATCAGGAAACTGCTTCAATGGAACAAATAATCGTTGCTCGCCATTTGGAGAATGCATCATGGTAATTAATTTAGGATCAATTTTTAGCAATCCAAAATCGCGCCCAGTTTCTAGATTAGTAATGCGATCTATACGATTTTCATAAAAAGTAATACTAACTCTAAATGACGGTTCTTCACCATCAGGAAATGTAAAAGGTCGTCGATAAACCTCAACAGCATTATTACTTACAATAAACTCACCTGGGCGGCTGGCTTTTGTATCTTGCTGACGATATTGTGCACCTTCTAACATTGTCACTACATCATTTAGACTATATTCACTATCAGGCTCAAGATCTATAATTTGTCCATAAACTGCCGCTGGCAACTCCCACACATTACCATCAACTCGCTCCTTGATTTGTTGATCAAGATAAACGCCGTAAACAATAGCCACAGCTGCAATGACAAGAAATAGCTTAAATAATAAGGTCAAAAACCGGCGCCAAAGTGTAGACTTCTTATTTTTTTTATTTTTTGGAGAATTTTTGGGAGACCGTTTTTTTGATGTTTTAGTTGACCTGTTCAAACTGCACCTAACATTTATTATCCAATGAAAATTAGCTTATCATAACATAATTTCTAAAGGATATTGTGGTCTTCTTTTTGTAAAAAAAGCTTCAGGTAAAATCGATTTTGAAGCATAAAACAAACGTATGAATTTAAAAATCTAGCTGTGAGCTAATGGTTTTAACTTTCGACAAAAACGCTTTTTTTGACTTACCTGTCAACCCTTCCGAAATAGGTAAACTTGCTGTCAATGGATTAACCGGCTTATTATTAATGTGTAGCTCAAAGTGCAGGTGAGGTCCTGTAGAACGCCCTGTATTCCCAGATAACCCAATCTTATCACCTTGTTTAACTTGCTGACCTGGTTTGACTAAAATCTTATCCAAATGCATATAAGTTGTCATATACTGACGCCCATGCCGAATAGCAATATAATTACCAGCCGAACCACTATACTTTGCAATGACTACTTCGCCATTACCAACTGATAAAACTGGTGTACCACGAGATACTGCAAAATCAACACCATTATGTGGAGTTATCGCACCGGTAACAGGATGTAAGCGACGTGGGTTAAAACCAGATGAAACTCTAGCTTGCTTTGCTAATGGATAGCGGAAAAAACTTTGCGACAAACTATTCGCATTAATATCATAATATTTACCATCATCTGCTAAAATAGCATAATAATCTTTGCTACCATTTTTAATGCGTACACCTAACAACTGACTATTAGATAAACGATTGCCATGCATCTCTCGGGTTAAAACAACTGAAAATTTATCACCAACTTGCAACCGACGAAAATCTAAACGCCATTGTAAAGCACGAGTAATTACGCCAATTTCATTACTAGTCAATCCATTTTTGCGAGCATCTGCAACAAAGCTACTTTTAATATCACCTTTTATAACAATATTTTGTGGTACACTTTCAACTGTTTCTGAACTTTCTACAAATTTATCGCCCGATTTTTCATAAATTCGAATATTATTACTGGAGATTGTCCAACTAAAAGTTTGCAAATTATGATTATCATCAGTCGTCCAACTAATTTGTTGACCTATTCTCAAATTTGCAAGTTGTTTAAATTTTGTCGTTAACTGATAGATGTCGTTTCGATTAACGTTATAACGAATCAAGATATCATGCAGGGTATCCCCTCGTGCAATAGTGTATTGCACAGTATTATCTTTATCATCAACAATGTCATCTAATTCATCTTTAACAATCTCATCTTCAGGAATATCTGATGATTCAGTAACTGTAGAAGGTTTTCCATTTACCATCTCAACTTTTCCATCATCGATAACAACAGAAGAATGGGTGTTATCATTTACAGTCGTTTCAGCTTGAGGCGTTAAAGGAACATAAACCGTTCGATTCAAATTGAGTGGATTCCACAGAACGATAAATAAGATAACAATGAAAAGAACACCTAATATTGAAAAATAGGTATTTCTAAAATTATTTTTTTCAATATCAGGTGATTTTATTTGTCTTGCCAAAATTAACCTTAACTATTTATTCTAAAACTAGTCTTTATCTAAACAATCCAACAGTTGCTCTGTTAATTTTGCTAAAAATTGTGAATATGCATCTTTAGAAAGAGCAATACCCGTTCCTAATGGATTTAGCTCTCCAATACGTACATCTGTTCCATTCACTATTTTTTCAATAACTGCAGGGCTAAACTGTGGCTCTCGAAATACACATACTGCTCGGTGCTCTTTGAGCGCCTGTTGAATTGCATAAACCTTTTGAACACCCGGCTGAATTGCTGGATTTATAGTAAAACTGCCTAAATTCTTTAATCCGAACTGCGATTCAAAATACCCATAAGCATCATGAAACACAAAATACCCTCTATTTTGTACGTTAATGAGTTTTTTTGCAATGTTTTGTTCTGTTTCTGCAAGTTTTATGATGAATTCGTTTAGATTTGCATCAATCAATGCGTTTTTATCTGGATACAGGGTAATAAGTCGATCATGGATTGACTGCGCAATCACCTTGGCAATTTTAGGTGAAAGCCAAATATGTTCATCATATTCACCATGGTGACCATTAGCAGGTATAGGATGGGAGTGAGTATCTTCATGTTCATGATCCTCATGACCTGTTCGAAGCAATACTTTAATCTCTGGTATTGCCATTAATTCAATTTGTTTTTGCTTATCAATACTTTTTAATATTGTTGGCATAAAAGCTTCCATATCTTCACCAACCCAAACCACAAGTTCAGCTGATTTAACTTTAGCCAAATCAGATGGTTTTAAATAATAACTATGTGGAGATGCGCCATCAGGAAGTAAAATATCATTATCAGTTACTCCTGAAGCGATTGCTTCGACAATAAATCCTATTGGCTTTACAGACGAAATAACTTTCGCATTAGCATAATTAACAATACTTTGAATAAACATTAATGAACCAAGTATCATTAAGAAAACTAATTTTTTACTATTTAGTAGAATATATTTTTTCATACAATTTTCCTATATTTATTATGTATGGTAAAATAGAGTTAATTATTGTTATAATATAACATAACATATTTATAGACAAGGGTGATTAACAAAATGACTCCACTCATTTCGCTTGATAATGTTTCGGTGCAAATTGACCATAAAAAAATATTATATGATGTTTCGTTAGTCATTCATCTTAATCAAATTATTACAGTACTTGGTCCTAATGGAGCGGGTAAATCGACACTGGTGAAAGTTATTTTAGGATTAATGCCATACACCTCAGGAACAATCACATGCTTACCTAACTTAACGATTGGTTATGTGCCGCAGTCAATCAACTTAAATCCAACACTACCTATTACTGTTAGACGTTTTATGTGTCTTAATAGGCAGTTAAATAAAAAGGATATTTTTAATATATTATCAATGGTAAAAGCTGAATATTTAATCAATGAATCTATGCATCAATTATCAGGTGGTGAATTGCAACGTGTTTTGCTCGCTCAAGCTTTAGCTAAGCGCCCTCAATTATTGATTCTTGATGAACCTACTCAAGGGGTAGATGTCAATGGCCAAGTACTATTATATGATTTAATCGCTGATGCAAAAAAACAGTTCAATTGCGGCGTGTTAATGGTTTCCCATGATCTTCATTTGGTCATGGCAAAAACCGATGAAGTAATCTGCTTAAATCATCATATATGCTGCTCTGGCACACCAGCAATTGTTTCTAATGATCCAGAGTTTATTTCTCTTTTTGGACAACATGAAACCTCGCAACTCGCTATTTATAAACATCATCACAATCACCAACATGATTGTTGTAAACAATCTATTGAGCAAAATAAGCGTATTGTTTTGCCAAGTTATAGAAGGAAAAAACAATGATTGAATTACTATTACCTTCTTTATTAGCGGGATTATGTTTAACTAGCATAACTGGGCCTTTAGGTACTTTCGTTGTTTGGCGAAGAATGTCTTATTTTGGCGATACTTTATCACATGCTGCTTTACTTGGTATCGCATTTGGCTTTTTGTTGAATATCAATTTATTTTATGCAGTCATTTTTGTCACACTCTTACTAGCTATCGGATTACTTTGGTTAGAAGCACAAAAACAATTACCAATTGATACATTACTTGGTATCTTAGCTCATAGTGCCTTATCACTAGGCTTAGTAGTAATTAGTTTAATGGACAATATCCGTATCGATTTAATGGGATATTTATTTGGCGATCTTTTATCAGTAACATATTCAGATCTTTATCAGATTATTATTTGTGTAGCATTCATTGGTGCTTTATTATTTTGGCGATGGAATAACATTTTATTTATCACTGTAAGCGAAGAATTAGCTTTTAGCCATGGCATTAATGTACAGCTCACAAAATTGCTTTTGACTTTACTACTAGCATTAACCATAGGTCTGTCAATGAAATTTGTTGGAGCGCTAATTATTACATCTTTACTTATCATTCCTGCCGCAACAGCAAAATATTATTCAAAAACCCCCGAAACAATGGCGTTAATTGCAATAATAGTAGGAATGCTATCGGTAGTTGCTGGAGTGCTATTCTCATTTGTTTATGACACCCCAACAGGTCCCTCTATAGTATTAAGTAATACTTGCCTATTTTTTGTATCATTACTTATTTCAAAACGCATTTTAAATAAAACAAATTAAAATCATTGCAAAATCGTATTATTTATTTGTGTGTTATATCCCATTAATAAATATCTTTAATGGGTTTTCGATATTTTCTAATATGATAATAATAAAATTAAACATATTAATTAATAATTAGAAACTATGTCACTTGCAATTATTTATACTCGAGCCTCTATTGGAATACAAGCACCATTAATAAACGTTGAAGTTCATATTAGCAATGGGTTACCAGGCTTTGTATTAGTTGGTCTTCCTGAAGCAACCGTTAAAGAAGCAAAAGATCGAGTTAGAAGTGCCATTATTAATAGTGGTTTTACCTTTCCAGCTAAAAAAATAACGGTAAACTTATCTCCAGCAGATTTACCCAAAGAAGGAAGCCGCTTTGATTTGCCAATAGCTATTGCTATTCTTGCCGCAACAGAACAAATTCCAACAGAAGATTTATTACATTATGAATTTTTGGGGGAGTTAGCTCTTTCAGGAAATATTAGAGCCGTAAAAGGCGCAATACCTGCTGCAATTTCCTCTAAAAAGAAAAATCGCACATTAATTATTTCCACCGAAAACCAATCAGAAATTTCTTTAATTCACCAAAGCAACGCATTAATCGCCAGTAATTTACTAGAATTATGCCAATATTTATATAAAGAAATTGATTTACCAACAGTTCAATATCGTGAATATCAAGACAGTAACAATAACCCAGCTAGTTTACAAGATATAATTGGGCAAGAACACGCCAAAAGAGCATTAGAAATTGCTGCAGCGGGAGGACATAATTTATTATTAATTGGACCTCCAGGTACGGGAAAAACTATGTTAGCAACGCGTTTAACCTCTTTATTACCTCAATTATCTGATGATGAAGCACTTGAAAGTGCAGCAATAACTAGCCTTGTCAGTTCATATGGATCAATAAAAAATTGGCGTAAAAGACCTTTTAGAGCACCTCACCATAGCGCATCAACTGCAGCACTTGTTGGCGGAGGAACAATCCCTAGACCTGGAGAAATTTCTCTAGCGCATAACGGTGTATTATTTTTAGACGAATTACCAGAATTTAATCGAAAAGTATTAGATGCTTTAAGAGAACCCATTGAGTCGGGAGAAATTATCATTTCAAGGGCAAATGCAAAAATAAAATTTCCCGCTAGATTTCAGTTAATAGCCGCAATGAATCCAAGCCCAACAGGACATTATCAAGGCACACATAATAGAACAACACCACAACAAACTATTCGCTATTTGAATCGGCTTTCAGGGCCATTTCTTGACAGGTTCGATATTTCTATTGAAGTTCCTTTACTACCTAAAGGTGCTCTAAGCCAAAAAGTAACTTCAGAAGAATCAACTGAAACAATAAAACAACGAGTTCTAACAGCAAGAAATACTCAATTAAAAAGAAGCAGCAAACTAAATAGCCAATTAAGCACAAATGAAATTCAATGCTATTGCCAATTATCAAATGAAAATAATGAATATTTAGAACAAGCTTTAATTAAATTAGGCCTCTCTGCTCGCGCATGGCACCGAATACTAAAAGTATCGCGTACAATCGCAGATTTGGATTTATCAGACACCATAGAACGAAAACATGTTTCAGAAGCATTAAGTTATCGCTCTATGGATCGGTTACTAATTCAATTACACAAAAATATTGGTTAAAGAATTAGTCATCACTATCTACAAAATCGTCTGTTACATCAACCTGTGGTTTTCCACCAGATAATGTATGAAAACGTTTTGGCTTATTGATACGAGAAAGATACTTCAACCATGTTTTTTCAAAATCAGTTGATGGCTCTTTTTTACCTTTGCAAACCTCTACAAATGATTTTTCTTCTGCAGTGGTAGGCTTTTTAGCTTCTGTGTCAAGATCTTTAAAAGCACAACCATGCTTTTCTAAAATCATAGCTTCTTTAATAGTAAAATCGCCGTGGCGAGAAAATCCTCTTGGATAATTCTTATTATCGAAAAAACGTTGTTGACTCATAAAACTCTCAGCCATGTTCTATCCTCTAGATTGTAAAAGTAGTTGGCGGGAATTATAATTGACAAAGTTAATCTGTAAACAAAATTCTTTTATTTATACAGATAAAATGGGTTAATTGGCTAAAATTAAAACATAAATGCTATCTTGTGGCAGGGGCGGAGAGTCTCGAACTCCCAACACCCGGTTTTGGAGACCGGTGCTCTACCAATTGAACTACGCCCCTAAATGGAAGTGGCGGAACGGACGGGGCTCGAACCCGCGACCCCCTGCGTGACAGGCAGGTATTCTAACCAACTGAACTACCGCTCCACCGTATTTGGTATGTTAATATAAATAAAATTTAAAAGTCTGGCGGCACCCTACTCTCACATGGGTAATACCCACACTACCATCGGCACTACGGCGTTTCACTTCTGAGTTCGGCATGGGATCAGGTGGGACCACCGCGCTATTACCGCCAGACATATCCTGTCTTCTCTTCTCTCAATTACTGTGTATTATCTCATATCCACAACAATCTCTCAATCCGGAACAAACTGCTCTCTCATTTATTAAACAATTTAAAGTCAATCTCTATACAATCATCAACTTCAATCATCCTATCGCGTAACTCTCACAGTTGTCTTGGTTTTCAATTTACGCTTTTTTTCTCTTTCTTACTTCAATGCTTTTTATTTCCTTAACTTAACTCCATATCTATTGAATATTTCATTAAACCAAAAATAAAAGCTTTCCGTAAAAACGAGAACTCGTTTCTTTCAGCTTGTTCCTAATTGTTAAAGAGCTTTATCTTTCTATTTACTCATCTTTTAACTCAAAGTAAATACAAACATAATTTTTAAAAAATAATTCCGTCGCACTTTATGGCGTCCCCTAGGGGATTCGAACCCCTGTTACCGCCGT
Organism: Bombus sonorus; assembly: GCA_029958995.1. NCBI lineage: Eukaryota > Metazoa > Arthropoda > Insecta > Hymenoptera > Apidae > Bombus > Bombus sonorus. The sequence continues at coordinate 3,560,245 of JARWAU010000020.1, read as the reverse complement.
GAAAGGGCGATGTCCTAGGCCTCTAGACGAAGGGGACTGAATTATTTCTATTCTAAACAAACAATCTGTGTGAACACTTACGAGCTCTTCATAACTGTCTCTGACATATTCAAATGAATCTTCAGTGTCACTTATCAAGACTTAATTTTTTAGTCCGTAGACTTTAATCTTTTGTCTCGCAAGTGCCCACACAGATTGTCTGTTTCTTATTTTTAAAGAGCTAACAGCTTTTTTAAATCAATCAACCTTCCGTTAATTTACTTCGCTGCCTCAAGGGTTGCGTATACTACGCTAACCTTTTTTATTCGTCAAGATCTTTTTTCAAAATTTTTGATCTTAATTTTTCACTAACTCGCCTCAGCTTTTCGCTGACGCCGTGTCAGTGGATGCGCATTATAGGGACTTCATTTTTTTTGGCAAGCATTAATTTCAATTTTCCTCTCGTTTGTTTTTTATTTGTTCAAACCCTTTTGTTCGCTGCATTTGATGTAAATATAAAAACCCTAGTATTTTCAATAATTTTTTCAAAATTAATTGATATTTTGAATATATTAAAAAAGCGAACGATTATTCTCACTATAGTAATTATTCTTTTTTTACCACAAAAGCACTAATATATAAATAACGTGATTTAGCGAATTGCACCTATAAGATATTTTGCGTTATTTTTGAAAATCAATTTTATTATGTTGGCAATCATAATACTGATAACTAAAGTAGAGACTAAAAAAGTTACAGCCCCCAATGATGCTAACCAACCATTATCCGTTTTAATTATATTGCTTAGTGGAGAGATATATAACAAATGCTCAAGCTGTAACACAATGATTTCATGAATAAAATAGATGGGAAAACTTATATTTGCCATATAAGAGAAAAATTTATAAATCTTTCCTTTATTCTCTTTGTGATTGAGCCCATCTAAAAAATAAAGTGCTAATATAAATAAAACGATCTTTTGTAATGTATCATAATATAGCTTTTCTACAACCAAATGAGTCATATAGCGATAAGCAAATGGAATGAAAAAACATAAACAAAAAAAGGATATTATCAAAAACAAATTATCTTTTACTGATTTGATAATAGTTTCATAATTTTGTTTTATCATCATACCAATTAGATAAATAGGACCGTAATGCAGTAAATTTAAAAACGGTTTAGTAAAATCTGGTTTAGTAAACATCACAACCCAAAACATAGCAATCAAACCTGCAACAATTAATTTTTTTTTCGACCAATAAAAGAAAAGTGGTCCCATTAAATATATCATGATAATCATTGGCATAAACCATAAAGGTAGAAGCTGTGTGCCAGTTAGCATCATGTGAACTATCGCATTCATAACACTAGGCTCAATTGATGAGAACCATGGCAAATTGGATAAGTACTGATAATGAAAAAAGATAAAACAAAAAAGTGATACCGAAATATAAGGGCATACTACTGTCTTAAATTTTGATAAATAGTATGCTTTAGTATCATATTTGTAAGTCAAGTGTTGAAATAAAAAACCGGCAATTAATACAAAAAAAGTAGTGAAATTAAATGCAAATAAATTTAAAAAAGAAAATAAATAACTATTTGTAATTAAATGATTATTTTTAAATACACCTAAGCAGTGACTAAAAACAATCATAATAATCGCAACACCACGTAATACGTGAATAGAATGAATTTTTTGCGGTTTTTCTGTTACCATTTTCGATAGTGTGAATAATGAAAGTGAATGTGCATACATTATCACATATTTATGTAACTAGAATACTCTTTTACAAAAAAAAACCATATAAGAATACAGTAAAAATATTAATATAAATCAATATTATAATCGAATTGTGCTTGATTTGATTACCTAACCAATTTATTCGCCGCAAATGAACAAATAGGAATAATTTCTCGATTTTCCTGCCGGAGACGTTTTACCACTAACTCTAATAAATTATCAGCGATACCTTGCCCTCGATATTTTGGATCGGTATAAGTATGATTAATAGTCGCTTTATCTTTTCCCACTCTTGTAAATGTCATTTCAGCGATTTCTTTATTATTAGTATCACAAACATAAAAGCGATTGCTTTCTTCTAAAAAACGTAATGACATAAAATTACCCGCATAATATGTGTAATTAATTGATTATAAATTACATCCATACTTAATAAAATCCAAGAATTTTTTATAATAACTGAAATCTATTACAGGAAAACATGTAGAGAAAAAAATAGGTGACTGTTTTAAGATTTTATCTTTAACAGCTCACCTATAGCAAAACAGAATGATATTAATTAATGTAGATTATGCTTTAGTTGCACAATAAACGATTTAAAATAATCGTTTAGCAGTATTATATAGATCAATATCAAATGGGCGTTTCATATTATTGATAGCATCAACAATATTATGATGCACTAATTTATTATTTTGTACACCTACGCTTCTACCTGCCTCACCTTGTAACAATAATTCAACGGCATAAGCTCCCATACGAGAACCTAAAATACGATCATAAGGAACCGGTGAACCGCCTCGTTGAACATGCCCTAATACTGTTGCCCGTGTTTCGTGATGGACTGCTGCTTCAATGTCTGCAGCAAGTTGCTTAACATCACACATATGCTCGGTAACAGTCACAATCGCATGTTTTTTACCTTTAGCAAAGCCGAGTTTAATCTCTTCGATTAGATCTTCTTTAGTATATGAAACCTCAGGAATAATCATAAACTCACATCCACCGGCAACTGAGGCATTTAAGGTTAGATCGCCACAGTCTCGTCCCATAATTTCAATTACTGAAATTCGGTTATGTGAAGAACAAGTATCGCGTAATCTATCAATAGCTTCAACAGCAGTGCTAAGCGCAGTAAAATAACCAATAGTATAATCAGTGCCACGAATATCATTATCAATAGTACCTGGTAAACCAATACATGGGAAACCTTCTTCAGTCAATCGCATTGCCCCCATATAGGAACCATCACCACCAATAACAACTAAAGCATCAATTTGATGCTTTTTCAAATTAGCAATGCCCTTTTGTCTTACTGCTTTATCTTTAAATTCTGGAAATCTAGCCGAACCAAGAAATGTGCCACCACGAGTAATGATATCTGACACACTTGAACGTTCTAGTTGAACAATGCGATCTTCACAAAGCCCCATATAACCATCATAGATACCAAAAACATCTAGCCCTTCTGCCAATGCAGTTCTAACTACACCACGAATAGCTGCGTTCATTCCTGGAGCATCGCCACCACTGGTTAAAATACCTATTTTTTTTATCATATTAAATAACTCCAATTTATTAACTTTTCGTTATTATAGAGTCTTAACAGATATCTAACAATAGACAATAAAAGCTATTTCTGATTAATTTTTCTACTTTTTCATTTCAGCAGGCACAACAGAAACTGGGTCTTGATGAATAATTACTGTTGCAGGTGAAAATTCTTCTGCAATATATTTTTCAATAGCATCCGCAATAGCATGAGCTTTAATTAAAGGCATGTTATCATCGAGTTCAAGGTGTAATTGAATAAATTTTATAGGTCCTGCTTGTCGTGTTTTTAGATCATGAAAACCTAGAACATCAGGGTATGAAGAAATAATTTCAGCAATTCGTACATTATCGCTATCAGGCAAAGCGCGATCCAACAGATCTTGGATAGCATGATAAGCAATATGGTAAGCATTATAACAAATATATAAAGCAATCAAGGCTGCAAAGGCAGCATCTGCATAAGTAAGTCCATACCAACTTAAGCAAAGCGCAATGATAACAGCAATATTCATCAACATGTCGGAGGAGTAATGTAGCATATCAGCCTGAATAGCATGACTATGAGTCATTTTTACAACTCGCCTTTGATATAAAACAAGGAAGCCTGTGATTACCGCTGAAACTGTCGAAACCATAATTCCTAATAAAGGGATTTGCAATTCGCTAGGATGAATAAAAGATCGAACACTAGAAAATAATAAAATTATCGCCGAGCCAATAATAAATGCGCTTTGCGACAATGCAGCCAAAGATTCAGCCTTGCCATGACCAAAAGTATGCTCATCATCAGCAGGTTTTAACGCATAGCGAACTAAAAAAAAATTGAAACCAGATGCAAGTAAATCAATACTTGAATCCAGTAATGAAGCAAATAAACTTATTGAACCAGTTAACCAACACGTAATAAATTTAATTAAAATTAGAAAAATAGAGGTCAAAACGGCAATTAACGTTGCTCTTTTAACTAACTTTTCGTACAAATGTGAATTTGACATTTAGTACCTAATTTATTGATAAGACTCAATTCCCAATGGAAGAACTAACTGCTCGGCAACCTCAGCAGCCTTTGTTCGGCCTAACAATACATCGATAATTTTTAAAGCAAAATCAATAGAAGTCGCAGGACCTTGACTAGTAATAACGTTATTCGACTTGTCAAAATAAACCCTATCTGCTTTCCAATTTTTGAATGCACCTTTAGTAGTTGGGTAACCTGTCATATTAGCGTTAGGAAATAAATTATGATGTTGTAAAACCATAGCTGGCGAAGCACAAATTGCAGCAACAATACCACCATTTAAATGCGTTTGCTTTAATTTCTCAATCAATAATGGACAATCTCGAAAGTTTTCAGCTCCTTTTAACCCACCAGGCAACACCACTACGTCAAAATCGATGTATTGAATGTCTGAAAATACTTTTTGAGCCAAAATTGTTACGCCTCGAGAGCAGGCAATTTCACGAGAACTTGAAATGCTAGCTGTCGTAACATTAATTGCTGCTCGAGTTAATAAATCAATTGTTGTCACAGCTTCTGTTTCTTCACAACCGTCCGATAAAAACACCAATGCTTGTTTTGTCATTATTTTATTATCCTTTCAATATTGGCACCTAGTTTTCTTAATTTTGCTTCAATATTGTCATAGCCTCGATCAATATGATAAATACGATCAACGGTAGTTAGCCCCTCAGCTATACAACCCGCTAAAACTAAACTTGCTGAAGCTCGTAAGTCCGTTGCCATTACTTGTGTACCACTGAGCTTTTCGACACCGTGAGTTATTAAGGTGTTACCTTCAATTTCTGCTCTGGCTCCCATACGAATTAATTCAGGCACATGCATAAACCGATTTTCAAAAATCGTTTCTTTAATGATCCCTGTGCCTTCAGCCACCATATTTAATAATGAAAATTGAGCTTGCATATCAGTAGGAAACCCTGGGTGAGGTGCGGTATGAATATTCACTGCTTTCGCTCTTTTTCCTTGCATATCTAAACACACCCAATCTTTACCAAATTCAATTTTAGCACCAGCTTCCTTCAGCTTAGAAAGCACAGCATCAAGCAAAGTGGGATCAGTATTACGACAAGTAATTTTACCTTTGGATATCGCAGCTGCCACTAAAAAAGTCCCTGTTTCAATGCGATCAGAAACTATCTCATGAACACCACCACCTAAGCGTTCAACACCTTCAATCTCAATACGCATAGTACCAGCACCTGTAATTTTGGCGCCTAGCATATTTAAAAATTTAGCTGTATCAACAATTTCAGGTTCACAAGCTGCATTTTCGATTATCGTTTTACCTTCCGCTAAAGTTGCTGCTGACATAACAGTAACGGTTGCACCAACACTTACTTTATCCATCACTATATGAGCACCTTTAAGCCGACCATTTACTGATGCTTTAACATAACCTTCATCAAGCGTGATAGTTGCACCTAATTGTTCAAGACCAGTAATATGAAGATCGACAGGCCTTGCTCCGATAGCGCAACCACCAGGCAATGAAACTTGTCCTTGCCCAAATCGTGCTACAAGTGGACCTAAAGCCCAAATTGAAGCTCGCATAGTTTTAACTAACTCATAAGGCGCACAATAGTTATTAAGATGACCCGCATCAAGATGAATAAAGTCATTTCGCTCACATTTTACACCTAGCTGACTTAGCAATTCCAAAGTCGTATCAATATCTCTCAACTTGGGAACATTTCTAAGTTCAACAGGCTTTTCAGCCAAAATGGCAGCAAATAAAATTGGCAGCGCAGCATTTTTTGCGCCAGAAATAACCACTTCACCGTTTAACGTGGTAGGGCCTTTTACGTGAAACTTTTCCATTATTAACTCTTATGCGTGATAAATTGGCAAACATTATAGAAGTTATTTACTAATAGATAAATGAATTTCATGAAAAAATTAAAGTGCTATTCTTTTCAAATCAACTAAAAGTACAGAAAATCAAACGCTATCAAAAATTTGATTTTTATTTGCGAATCTAATAATCATTACAATTAATCAATGATTGGCTCAGGCAAATTCGCACCTTTATTGGTATATACTGCATTCGTCATTATAATTTGAGTTATGCGATATAACCATTTAAAGATTTTATATTTCAATAATATCGTATTCAATCTGAGAAAAATATGTTTGATTCTCTCTCTAAAGTAGGGAAATACCTTGGTCAAACTGCAAAACTGATGGTGGGCACTTTTGGTTATGATAATTATGTTCAGCATATGAAGCTTACCCACCCAAAGCAACTCCCTATGTTTGATAAAGTTTTTTTAAAAAGCACTAGCAGGAAAAAGTCAATGGCAAAGGTGGTTTTAAATATTGCTAATAATTAAAAAGCTATAAGTAAAAGATTTTATTACTAATTCATTATTACCTGTAATCTTAATAACTTTCTTCGCTCAGGTAAGACAACACACCTTAATTATTTATTAAAACAACATAACCGTGATGAAAAGCCATTATTATCGAAAACGAATTTGGCTCAGTAAGCATTGATAGTAATTTGTTAAATATTAACACTAAAATTCAAATCGTTGAAATGACCAATGGCTGTATTTACTGTAGCGCGCAAGGAAAACTAACCGAAGCATGACATAAATTACACGTAAAACACTAAGCGGGGTGAATTACAATTTGATCGGTAGATTATCCTACCAACTGATCTTGCCAATCTGGGATCTGGCACCAATGATTTGAGCCGTTTTTATTGATGATCTAATTCGAGAAAAATCCAACTTGATCGATTATTACACTGGTAGATGCGCAACATATTTTAAAGCATTTTAATGAATATCACATTAATGAATATCACATAGTTCTTTCACAAAATGTTTTTTCAAATCGCATCATTTTTTAACTAAAACTGGTCGCATTAACGATGAATAAAAAACTGAAGTGATTCACCGAATTTATAAAATCCACCACAAAGCGACTATCTTTGAAGAAGTAAAAGAGCAAATCCCAAAATCACATTGGCTTGCTATACAGCGCTTTGATCAAAGTAATGAACTATATCAAGCATTAAAAAAACAGCATCAGGTCAATAACAAAGCTAACATATTGAAAAAAATTATATTATATGCTGAAACGGTATACATTCCTGAAACTTTTTGACAAGCTAGTTGGTATACAGAAAACGATATCTCTAATAGCCACATTGAATTTAATTTGCTAACATGAAAGCTTTTTTAACCGTGATAAAGCAAGCAGTACAATAACATGGATTATGATATCGCAATTATAGGGCTTGGGCCTGCAGGCAGCACGCTAGCTCGTTTACTTAGCCCGTCGTTCAAAGTCATTGCATTAGATAAAAAACATCAATCTACAGATGAAGGTTTTCATAAACCTTGTGGTGGATTATTAGCAGATGATGCACAAAAAGCTTTTGTTCGACAAAAGCTGAATTTACCCACTGATATTTTAACTAATCCTCAAATTTTTAGTGTCAAAACTTATGACTTACAAACAAAACTTGTTCGCAATTACCAACGAAGTTATGTGAGTTTTGATCGACACAAATTTGATCTATGGTTAAAATCACTGATACCGTCAAAAGTAACCGTTCTTCATAATACGCTTTGTAAAGAAGTAAGGCGCATTATTGATGGCTATCAAATCACTTATATTGATGAAAACAAAACCGAATATAATATCACAGCGCAATATGTAGTAGGTGCTGATGGTGCCAACTCGCTTGTCAGAAGAATGCGATATCCTCAGCATACAATAAGGCAATATGTAGCTATACAACAATGGTTTGTAGAACAGCACCCAAATCCATTTAATTCGTGCATTTTTGATAATCAAACGACAAATTGCTATGCTTGGAGCATTTCAAAAAATGGTTATTTTATTTTTGGTGGCGCTTTTCCTAAAAAAGCGGCAAATCAAAATTTTGAGCAATTAAAAGAAAAATTAACAGCTCAGGGGTTTATTTTTAGTAAACCAGTCAAAACAGAAAAGTGTTTAGTGGTTTACCCAAATCGGTTACGTGATTTTTATACTGGCAATGAAAACATATTTCTAATTGGCGAAGCTGCTGGATTTATCAGTGCTAGCTCTTTAGAAGGAATTAGTTATGCATTGGATAGTGCGGAAATTTTAAGTAAGATTTTAAACAGTAAACATCCGAAACCAAATAAATGTTATTATCAACGCACAATTCCACTACGTTTAAAACTCTATTGCAAAATTGTTAAAGCTAAATTATTAACGACGCCTTTCTGGCGTAAGTTGATCATGAAAAGTAAGATTCAACATATTAGGCAAATTGAATAACGTAAAATAAACAAAAATATAATAATAAAAATAATAATGAAATAGATGAGGAAATATCAATTATGTTTGATGTACAAGATTTGATTCGTTTTAATCACGAATGGTCAGAAAAAATAGAGCAAGAAGATCCAGAATTTTTTAAACAACTTGCCATTGAACAAAATCCGAAATTTTTGTGGATCGGCTGCTCAGATAGTCGCGTTTCAGCAGAAAAACTTATTAAGCTAAAACCGGGTGAATTATTTGTACATCGAAATGTCGGTAATCTTGTAATACACACTGATTTAAACTGTTTATCCGTTGTGCAATATGCTGTAGATGTCCTTAAAATCGAAGATATCATTGTTTGTGGTCATCTAGGTTGTGGGGGAATTCGAGATGCGGTTGAAAACCCAGATTTAGGACTAATTAACAACTGGCTGTTGCATATTCGAGATCTGTGGTTTCGAAATAGCTCACTACTAGGTGAATTTCCAGCGGATATTCGTTTAGATGTTTTATGTGAACTAAACGTGATTGAACAAGTTTACAATCTAGGTCACTCCACTATCATTCAATCAGCATGGCAACGAGGGCAAAAAGTGAATTTACATGGCTGGGTTTATGGAATTCATAATGGTAAAATTACTGACTTACACATATCTTCGTCAAGTAGCGAAAATCTTGAAATTAACTACCGCGAAGCGATTTCCTATCTTCTAAATTTACACAAGTCCCAATAATTAACTAATCATTTTTATTTAAAACGGTGAATAATTTGATTACTGCTTCCTCGCCATAATAGGCGGGGATCAGCGAGCTCTTGAATAAATTTTCCATCAATTAACACATCAATATAAGGAATAATAGCTTGTTGTTCGACTGTTAACTCACCAAGTTTATACCCTGTCCAAAGCCAGATATCTTTGTTATCGCATTCCGATTTAACACGTTGAACCAATTTTAATATAGTTGGAACGTTTTGTGGGTGCAATGGATCACCGCCAGAAAGTGATAATCCTTGACGTTTTATTTCAGTATCTTGTAAGTCTTTGATAATTTGATCTTCAAGTGATTGAGTAAATGGCGAACCAGAATTGATACCCCATGTACTTTTGTTATAGCAACCAGGGCACTGATGTACACATCCAGCAACAAAAAGCACACAGCGAGTCCCTTCGCCATTGACAACATCAACAGGATAATAACGATGATAATTCATAACTATTTAATTATTATCCGATTTGCCCATTATGCAAATGTTTAACACGACGTTTCACTTCTTCTTGCTTACCCACATTGAATGGACGAGCATCTGGACTACCTAAATAGCCACAAACACGGCGAGTAACAGAAACTTTTGAAGAGTCATGATTACCGCAACTTGGGCAAACAAAACCTTTACTGGTACATGAAAATTCTCCCGTATAGCCACACTCATAACATTCATCAATTGGAGTGTTAGTACCATAATAAGGAACTCGGGCATAGCTATAATCCCAAACATCCTCTAATGCTTTAACATTATTTATCATATTTGGATATTCCCCATAGCAAATAAAGCCACCATTTGCCACTGATGGATAAGCTTTTTCAAATTCGATTTTTTCATATGGGTTAACTTTTTTCTCAACATCAAGATGAAAACTGTTTGTATAATAACCTTTATCAGTAACACCAGATATCACGCCAAATTCAGCAGTATCAAGCCGACAGAATCGATCACATAAATTTTCACTTGGTGTACTATATAAACTAAAGCCATAACCTGTTTCATCTTTCCATTGATCTACCGCCTTACGTAAATGCTCAACAATTGCTATTCCTTTTTCACGTAATTTATCGCTATCAAATGGGTGTGCTTGATTTCCGTATAAGGCATTTAACGTTTCATGAAGACCAATATATCCTAAAGAAATTGAAGCCCGACCATTTTTGAAGATTTCAGAAACACTATCATCTTCATTAAGCCTTACGCCACAAGCTCCCTCCATATATAAAATCGGGGCAACTCGGGCTTTTACGCCATCAAGTCGAGCAATACGCGTCATTAATGCTTTTTTACAAATAGCCAAACGTTTATCTAAAATTTCCCAAAAACGTGCTTCATCGCCTTTAGCTTCAATAGCTATCCGAGGTAAATTTAAGCTAATTACGCCTAAATTATTTCGACCATCATGAATTAACTGACCATCTTCTTCATAAACGCCTAAAAAGCTGCGACAACCCATTGGGGTTTTAAATGAGCCAGTCACCTCAACAACTTTATCGTAATTTAAAATATCTGGGTACATCCGCTTACTTGCACACTCAAGTGCAAGTTGCTTAATATCATAATTAGCATCGCCCTGTTTATGATTAATACCATCTTTAATTGCAAAAACCAGTTTTGGGAAAACCGCTGTCTTGTGATTTTTGCCAAGTCCTTTAATACGAACATTTAAAATAGATTGTTGAATTAATCGTGATTCCCAGCTAGTTCCTAACCCAAAACCGAAAGTAACAAACGGTGTTTGACCATTAGCGGTATGTAAAGTATTGACTTCATACTCTAAAGATTGAAACGCATCATAACACTCTTTTTGGGTACGGCTTTCAGCATAAGCTTCTGGATTTGGGATATCCCACTCTTCAGCCACTTGTTTGTGTTTGTTATAACTGACGGTAACAAATTTTGCTAAAACTTCATCAATGCGATTAATTGTCGTACCGCCATAAATATGGCTAGCGACTTGCGCAATAATTTGTGCTGTTACAGCTGCCGCTGTTGCAATTGACTTTGGCGGCTCAATTTCAGCATTACCCATTTTAAATCCGTTAGTTAACATACCATCTAAATCAATTAACATACAGTTAAACATTGGGAAGAATGGTGCATAATCTAAATCATGATAATGAATTTCACCGCAATCATGAGCTTGAGAAATGTCTTTTGGTAAAATATATTGTTTAGCATAATGCCTTGCCACGATACCCGCAAGTAAATCGCGCTGAGTCGGTATTACTTTGCTATCTTTATTAGCATTTTCATTTAAAATAGCAACATTACTTTGCTCAATTAACCCTCGAATATCTTGATTTAACCGACTACGCTCCTCTCGGGCACGATCACGATCGTGACGATATTCAATATAAGTTCTCGCTAATTTTTTATAAGGGCCTGACATTAACTGATTTTCAACTGCATTTTGAATTTCGTTAATATCAACACTATCATATTCACTCATTTGATTGGTCACAACACGAGCAACTGTTGCACAGTAATCTGGATCATGAACATTGGCTGCCACAGCAGCTTTAACAATGGCATCGTTAATTCGAGTCTCATCAAATGCAGTTTGACAACCATCTCGTTTAATTACTACAGGCATAATATGCTCCTCAATATTCATTAATAATTAGCAATTGGCATAGATTTATATCAGTAAAAATATTCATATAATTATTATTTTTTATCAGAATATTAAGCTTTTATGATAGAAATCAAAGTTCTCACATTGCTTAGAAAATACTATATATAGTAAATATCAGCGAATTATACACCATATATAGTGTTTTTCTAGGTTTTTTAATAAATAAAATAACTTGACAAGTTTAAAATCAATAATGACAAGTATTTATAAATTATTGGGATATAAAAAGAGAAAAGAAGAAAAACAAAAGTGCCCGCAAGTTCTGCACTTTTGTTAAAAAAATAGAATTAGAAATTGAAAATACTATGATTCAATATTTAACCAATCGGTGTGAAACACACCTTCTTTATCTATACGCTTATAGGTATGTGCACCAAAATAGTCTCGTTGCGCTTGAATCAAATTAGCGGGTAATACCGCAGAACGATAACTATCATAGTAGGCAATAGCTGCCGAAAGTGTTGGAACTGCAATACCTTGTTGTACAGCTAAAGACACCACATCACGTAATGATTGCTGATAAGCCTCAACTGTTTGATTAAAATAAGGTGCCAATAATAAATTATCAATCTCATTGTTATCAGCATAAGCATCAGTAATTTTTTGTAGAAACTGGGCGCGAATAATACATCCAGCTCTAAAAATTTTAGCAATTTCACCATAATTTAAATCCCACTGGTACTTATGAGATGCGGCTTTTAACTGCGCAAAACCTTGCGCATAAGAGATGATTTTACCCATATACAGCGCTTTACGAACCTTCTCTATAAGCACTTTCTTATCACCACTATATGGTTCGTTTTGCGGACCTTTTAACACTTTGGCAGCCGAAATGCGCTGATCTTTAATGGCTGATAAATAGCGTGCAAATACAGACTCAGTGATTAAAGATAAAGGTTCCCCCAAATCCAATGCACTTTGGCTGGTCCATTTCCCTGTGCCTTTATTACCTGCTGCATCCAAAATCACATCAACTAAATAATTACCCTCATCATCTTTATGTCTAAAGATATCGGCTGTGATTTCAATCAAATAACTGTCTAATTCACCTTTATTCCAGTCGGTAAACACATCAGCTAGTTCATCATTAGTTAAACCCGCAGCATGTTTCAATACAAAATAGCTTTCAGCTATCAGTTGCATATCGCCGTATTCAATACCATTATGAGCCATTTTCACATAATGACCCGCGCCATTTGGTCCGATATAAGCGACACAAGGTTCACCATTAGCCTTAGCGGCTATTTTCTCTAATATCGGTGCAACTAGCTCATAAGCCTCTTTTTGTCCACCGGGCATAATTGAAGGCCCTTTAAGTGCACCTTCTTCACCACCAGAAACTCCTGTACCAATAAAATTAAACCCTTCATCTGAAAGCATTTTATTCCGACGAATGGTATCTTCAAAATAAGCATTCCCGCCATCAATAATAATATCGCCTTTATCTAATAATGGACGTAGCTCATCAATCACCGCATCAGTCCCTTTACCTGCTTGCACCATAATAAGAATACGGCGAGGCTTCTCTAATGCATTGACAAAATCTTCAATGGTAAAGTAAGGAGCCAACTGTTTATCAGAATGCTCAGCCATGACTTGTTCGGTTTTATCTTTAGAACGATTATAAATAGCAACAGAAAACCCGCGACTTTCGATATTAAGTGCAAGATTTCGCCCCATAACCGCCATTCCAATAACACCGATTTGTTGTTTTGACATAATTTGGCTCCTTTATTAAACCTTTATAACCTTAACCATAAGGTTTTTTTACAATATCTATAACGTACTTAAGTTTTATAAATTACGCTATATTCTGCCATAAAAAAAGCCGTATCAGAATACAATACGGCTATTTTTCATTACTTTAATAATATTTATTATCAACTGAACAAATCATGAACGCTTCATCATTTCAAAAAATTCATCATTAGTCTTAGTCATGGCTAACTTATCGATTAAAAATTCCATCGCATCAGTTTCACCCATTGGATTAAGAATTTTACGTAAAATCCACATTTTTTGTAGCTCATCCGGTGAAGTCATTAAATCTTCTTTACGCGTACCAGAACGATTAAAGTCAATAGCAGGGAACACACGGCGCTCAGCAATTTTACGTGATAAATGAACTTCCATATTACCTGTACCTTTAAACTCTTCGTAAATGACTTCATCCATTTTAGAACCCGTATCAATCAGTGCAGTGGCAATAATAGTTAAGCTACCGCCCTCTTCTACATTACGAGCAGCACCAAAAAAGCGTTTTGGTCGATGCAGTGCATTCGCATCCACACCACCAGTTAATACTTTACCTGATGATGGAACAACGGTGTTATAAGCTCGAGCAAGTCGGGTGATCGAATCTAATAAAATAATGACATCTTTTTTATGTTCAACCAAACGTTTAGCTCGTTCAATAACCATTTCAGCGACTTGAACATGTCTTGCAGCCGGCTCATCAAATGTTGAAGCAACAACCTCACCTTTAACTAAACGCTGCATTTCGGTCACTTCTTCTGGTCGTTCATCAATCATTAAAACGACTAATTCACATTCAGGATGATTCACCGCTAAACTTTGTGCAATATTTTGTAGAAGCATTGTTTTACCAGCTTTAGGCGGTGCAACAATCAAACCACGTTGACCTTTACCAATTGGCGAGGCTAAATCAAGTACTCTCGCTGTGATATCTTCTGTAGAGCCATTGCCTCGTTCCATACGTAAACGAGAATTTGGATGAAGGGGAGTTAAGTTTTCAAAAAGGATTTTATTGCGGGCATCTTCTGGCTTATCATGATTGACTTCGTTAACTTTCAGTAAAGCAAAATAACGTTCGCCTTCTTTTGGTGGGCGAATTTTACCTGCAATAGTATCACCCGTCCGTAAATTAAACCGCCGAATCTGGCTTGGTGATACATAAATATCATCTGGTCCTGCTAGGTAAGAGCTGTCAGCAGAGCGTAAAAAGCCAAAACCATCTTGTAAAATTTCCAGCACACCGTCGCCAAAAATATCTTCACCACTTTTGGCATGTTGCTTTAAAATCGCAAAAATAATGTCTTGTTTTCTAAGGCGGGCAAGATTTTCAAGCCCCATTTTTTTCTCACCAAGCGCTACAAGCTCAGAGACAGAAGTGTTTTTTAATTCAGTTAAATTCATAATTTTAAAAATTCTTGAGGATAAAATTGATATGTTTGCAATTAATACTATTTGTGTATCTTTGTTTCATTTACTTATAAAAAATTCTTTCCCTTACAGCACATAAATTCAATCGATTACTAAGCTATTGATGATAATTAAAGATCTGTATGTAGAATTTCACCACTTTACCAATAAAAACAATGAATTTGTAGAAAGGAGTATTTGTAAGAAGCTCGCAATTTACACTAAAAATATCAATATGTCTAGATTTAATTGCATTAATTAGTCTTGTTTGTAAAGCCAAACAAAAAGAGCGGTACACAATGCACTACTCTCTTAATAATTATTATCTTAGTTTTTATTCAATTCTTAGTTCTTATGCAATATAAAGGCTATTTCATAATTGAGAATCGATAAAATTTTTAAGCTCCGCTTTAGATAGAGCACCGACTTGAGTCGAAACCACTTGCCCATTTTTAAAAATCAACAATGTTGGAATGCCTCGTATACCAAATTTAGGCGCTACATTAGGGTTTTCTTCAACGTTCAATTTGGCAATAATAATTTTATCATTATATTCCTGAGCTATTTCCTCCAGAATAGGAGCAATCATTTGGCAGGGTTGGCACCATGGAGCCCAAAAATCAACGAGTACAGGTTTTGCTGATTCATTAATTGTTTTATCGAATGTCTCTTCCGATAAAAGAACGATATTATTACTCATTTCTATCTCCAACATACTTTAACTTGACACAATAATAGATTACTTTGCATTTCTCGGCTAGTAATTATTATAATAGGACATAATTATTAGTGATGTCACGGTATTTAGTATGTTATAATCTCCAGATTCTGATAATTATATCTGCAACCATAATGATTCAATCATATCTTACCCAAACAACTTTTAGTCAATTTCCTCTTCATCCTTTGGTGTTAAAAGCACTTGAGAAAAAAGGGTTTGTTTACTGTACGCCAATCCAAGAAAAAACATTACCATTAACCACTACAGGGATCGATATTGCTGGGCAAGGGCAAACAGGAACTGGCAAAACAATGGCTTTTTTAGCCTCAACATTTAATCACCTGTTGAATCATGAACCTTTACCTGATCACAAAACCAACCAACCAAGAGCTATAATTCTTGCACCAACACGAGAATTAGTTGTGCAAATTTATCATGATGCACAAGCGTTATCTGAAGAAACAGGTTTAAAATTAGGATTAGCTTTTGGTGGCGATGGCTACGATAAACAATTAAAAATGCTATCTAACGGCGTAGATATATTAATTGCTACAACAGGAAGATTAATCGACTATGCTAAACAAAATTATATCAACCTAGAAGCGCTTCAAGTTGTCGTTTTAGACGAAGCCGATCGTATGTTTGACTTAGGATTCATTCGTGATATACGTTGGATTTTCAAACACATTACGCCACCGCAAAAACGGCTAACCATGCTGTTTTCTGCAACATTAACACATAATGTGCGTGAGCTCGCATTTGAACATATGAACAATCCACAGTATGTTGAAGTTGAGCCAGAACAAAAGATTGGTCACAGAATCAAAGAAGAACTATTCTTTCCATCAAATGAAGATAAATTAGCGCTTTTACAAACACTTATTGAAGAAGAATGGCCAGATCGCTGTATTGTGTTTGCTAATACCAAAGTGGCTTGTGAAAAGATTTGGCGACATCTTGTTGCTGATGGTCACCGTGTTGGATTACTCACTGGCGATATTGCTCAGAAAAAACGTTTATCAATTTTAGAGCAATTTACACAAGGTAATCTGGATATTTTAGTTGCGACCGATGTGGCTGCTCGAGGTTTACACATTCCTAATGTTACCCATGTATTTAATTATGATCTACCTGATGATTGTGACGATTACAGACACCGTATTGGTCGTACAGGGCGGGCGGGAGCTGAGGGATACTCGATTTCCCTTGCCTGCGAGCGCTATTCGCAAAACTTACCCGCAATTGAAAAAGCAATTGATCATGCTATTCCCGTTAGCCAGTATGACCCTTCTGCATTATTAGTTGATTTACCAACGCCAAAACCTTTTCGGCGTCCATCACGTAGAAAATCTACAAACTAGATAAGTAAACAGTGAGGTACAAGAATTATATATTCGTTACTATTTAATCTGACACCATATTTGCAAAAGTGAGCGTTGCTGGTTTTGAGATAAAATACTAAATCTACAATTAAAAATATGGTATATCAGCTTATGTTTGAGCTAGCAATTGTAGTAGCTTAAACATGAGCTAACAGACACTAACTATTCATTAGAATTTATGTTAACAAAACACAGAACCGATGAGTAAAATAAATTCTGCAGTGACTTTTCCTTAACTAGCGCCTTTGGCACCTAACCAAGTTTGCCAAGGCGTTTTACCTTAACAATACTTGTCTCAATGAGCTATTTCTTTATTATAAAATTGAAGCCATTACTCAATTTTCTTTTTATTTTCAGATGATTAAGTGCAGATATTGCGTCTAAACATAACATCATAATATTCAGCTTTCATTGTTTTATTGAATCATTTAAAAATACCACTAGACTAAAGGAGGTAAGCTTTGGTTTCTGTATACTCAATATCCTCAGTTAAACTATTTTTCCGTGTACACTTTGGCAAAAAAGCTTTGAATAATTATTGATAAAAACTTGTTAAGATGTTTCCCTAATTTCTTTGATGCATCCTACATAATAGATATCTTGCGCACATAAGTAGCCGAGATGCTGGCTCTCAATTTTACCATGAACCTCAAGACACACTTTTGCTTACCCAAGTGTTTGCAACTGGTTTTCTATCAATACATGACTTTCTTGAGCTACTTTCATTTCTAGGGCAATTAAATGTTTTTTAAACTTTCTAAATCGTAGTGCAATCAAATTGAGTACGCACACTACCTGAAATATTCCTTGTTGACGTAATTGATTATCAACTTGATGTTAACCACCGCTTATTTAATATGCGACTTATTTCCTAAAATGACAGCTATCTGACTTGCTTATTGCGTGCTAGCATGCATTATAAAATCAATGATAAAGATAAAAATTGGCATAAACTTGACGGGTATATTATTTGAAGTACAGATGAAGTACAGATAAAGATAAGGATGATAATAACCAACATATCAGTGTTAATTTAAATATCAAACAGTCAAAAATTAAAGCCATTAATGCCAGTTCTGATGAACCACCACTGATTACCTTTTACCGTAACCAAATGAGCGTTATATTTAATAGCACGAATAATCAACCTTTCATTTAGTTTAGGGAGCAACGAAAACAACTACCACATCACTAAGTGGAATAGATTTACTTTCTTCCCAATTTAATGTGCATATTTGATGCACCACAAGCCTTTATTGGCGAATAATGTGATGCTAGCAGAGAAAAATGTTACCTACAACAAAGAGTGATTCGGCAGGCGATTCTTTTTACTTAAATAGTTAATTTGCGTTTGTTTAGTACTTGGTACTATTTTGTTAATGATTATTGTATTAAAATTAACTAATGAAGTAAAAAAAATCATCATGATAAACAGGTTAAAAAACTATAACTCACTATGATACTTGCAATTGATGTCTATTACATTAATGACCGAGCAAAATCGGTCGGCGTTTTATTTAATCATTGGACTGATTCGAAAAATGCGGTTGAAAGCTTAATCATCGATTATCAAGATAATGTTGCGCCTTATCAATCTGGTCAATTTTATCAACGTGAATTACCTTGCATAATGTCACTGCTTAATAAAGTTGATTTAAGCCAGATCTCAACCATCGTTATTGATGGCTATGTCCATTTGAATGACGGTAAGATAGGCCTTGGTGGGCATTTGTATAATGCGTTAAACAAAATGATCCCAATTATTGGCGTTGCTAAAAAACCTTTTGCGGGGAATAGCGAATATTTGATTGAAGTTATTCGTGGTCAAAGTAAACACCCACTATATGTAACGTCAATGGGTATATCGTTAGAGCGTGCAGCAGAAAATGTGCGATCAATGGCGGGTAAATACCGAATGCCTGATTTACTCAGCTATTTAGATCAACAAACAAAATTATTTAAACATGAAAAGTAAAGTCATCTAGTTAGTTATCATTCGCCGACTTGCGCCGGCGATGATTGCAAGTTTAATTATGTTCGTTCCAACTATCTCTTAAGCCCACTGTTCGGTTAAACACTAGCTTATCTTCAGTTGCAAATTTGCTATCCAAGCAGAAGTAACCTTCGCGCTCAAATTGGTAAGCATGCCCAATATCCGCATGTTGTAAGCTTGGTTCAACAAAGCCTTGTTTAATTACCAAAGAAGTCGGGTTAATGGTTGATAAAAAGTCTTCCGCTGCACCTGGATTTGGTGTGCTAAATAAGCGATCATACAAGCGAATTTCAGCAGGTTTGGCAAATTTTGCTGAAACCCAATGAATAACACCTTTCACTTTACGCCCATCTTCAGGGTTTTTATTTAACGTAGCGGGATCGTAGCTACAATAAATCGTTTGAATATTGCCTTCAGCATCTTTTTCAACGCGATCAGCTCGGATAACATAAGCATTACGTAGTCGCACTTCTTTGCCTAATACCAAACGTTTGTAATTTTTGTTGGCTTCTTCTCTAAAATCAGCGCGGTCAATATAGATTTCACGTGTGAATGTGACTTCACGGTGACCAAGTTCAGGACGATTAGGATGATTTGGCATACTGAGCACTTCATCAAGGTTTTCTGAAAAGTTTTCAATAACCACTTTAACCGGATCAAGCACAGCCATTGCGCGTGGTGCGTTTTCGTTAAGATCTTCGCGAATACAAAACTCCAGGGTGCTCATTTCAACCGTGTTTTCTTGTTTTGTTACACCAATTCGGCGACAAAAGTCACGAATAGAGGCTGGTGTATAACCTCGACGACGTAATCCCGATACGGTTGGCATACGTGGATCATCCCAGCCATCAACAATTTTTTCAGAGACTAATAAGTTTAATTTACGCTTAGAAGTAATAGCATATTCTAAATTCAATCTTGAAAATTCATATTGGTGAGGGCGAGCTTCAATCGTAATATTATCTAAAACCCAATCATATAAGCGACGATTGTCTTGGAATTCAAGTGTACAGAGTGAATGCGTGATATTTTCGATCGCATCAGAAATACAGTGGGTAAAATCGTACATTGGGTATATGCACCATTTGTTGCCTGTTTGGTGATGCTCGGCAAATTTAATACGATATAGCACCGGATCGCGCATGACAATAAATGGCGAGGCCATATCGATTTTAGCACGTAGGCAGGCTTTTCCTTCTGCAAATTTGCCTTCTTTCATTTGAATAAAAAGTGCTAAGTTTTCATCAATACTACGATCACGATATGGGCTATTTTTGCCGGGTTGAGTGAGTGTTCCTCGATATTCACGGATTTCATCAGCTGACAACTCATCAACATAAGCAAGCCCTTTATTGATTAGCTCAATTGCATATTCATATAGTTTGTCAAAATAGTCAGATGAATAACAAATTTCGCCATCCCACTCAAATCCTAACCAGCGAACATCTTGTTTAATTGATTCAACATACTCTATATCTTCTTTGGCTGGGTTGGTATCATCAAAACGTAAATTACATTTACCTTGATAATCTTGCGCAATACCAAAATTTAAACAAATGGATTTAGCATGGCCAATATGTAAATAACCATTAGGTTCTGGAGGGAATCGGGTATGTGTTGTTTTATATTTTCCCGCCGCTAAATCAGCATCAATAATTTGACGAATAAAGTTAGTTGGACGATTATCTGTCTCGGCCGGTAATGAACCGCTCATAAAAAACCTCTGATGATATATTGATTAATAACAAATTTAGAATATTTGCTTTGTCATTACTTGTAATGTTAACCGAAGAATATAACAAATTTTTCCTATTTCTGAAACGGAAAACAAGCTATTTGCAACGACAAAAATGGTTTGTAAATAAATCTTTTAATTAAAACAGATCGTTATTGCATAAAAAGCGCGATCTTTCACAAAAAACAGCCAAATAAAAACTCCAATAAAATCAATAGCTTTTCTGACGCGCTTTTACAAGGTGCGATAAAGAACAATTGTTTTAAGCATCCCCTGATTTTAACGAAACCACAAATCTTGCACCACCAAGCGGGCTGGTTACAACAAAAGCTTTGCCATCATGAAATTCTGCCATTAATTTTACATAAGCTAAACCAAGCCCATAACCACCGGTTGAGCGGGTTCGACTAGTATCAAGCCGAGCAAAAGGCATAAAAATCTTTTCGCGCGCATCAAATGGGATTCCGGTACCATCATCATCAATCTCAAAGATGACTTGATTTCCTTGTTTAGTGATATTTAAAACCGCTTTATGTGCTGCATATTTAAAGGCATTTAGTAACAAATTTTTAACAATCGTTTCAACTAAATTAGTATCAATTATCGCTTGCACATCTTGGCAATTACAAGTGAGTTCAAATCCTTTTGGCTTAAATAATGTGAGTGATTGGCAGATTTTGTCACCCCACGCTTTTAGCGATACGGGTGTTAGGTTTAGTTCAATATTACTTTGTTGCATTTTGAAGTAATTTAAACTAGCCGTAATTAATGTTTCAAGCTCGTTAATATCATCACTCATGCCTTTTTGTAAAAGTCGTTTTTCTTGCTCGTCGTTAGACTCTTCCAGCATGCTAAGTTCAAATCGCATACGCGCAAGCGGTGTGCGTAATTCATGCGCCATGGCATGAGATATCGTTTGATTAGTGCTCACTAAGTGTTCTATATGCGTTCCCATATTATTTAACACATTAGCAAGTGGCTTAAATAACCAGCCTTTTACATTTTCAGTTCGTGCTTTTAAATTACCTTGTCCAAGTTGTTCGGCAGTTTGTCTAATATTGACTAGATCTTTCCAAACCGCACTAAAAGCCAGATAAATTAAAATAAAAAAGATGATTGCACTAAATAATGCCCAAATAATCAAAAATAGGGTTAATGACATGGTGTTGGATGCCAAAATATCCCGCACAACTATTGGGCCTAATTGGAGCAAATGCCCATCTTTTACATCAATATAAACGACCTCTTTGTCGCTATCATAAGAAAACCCAAGCTTTGCTAGCTCGTCAAGCACCACTTCGGATAACGGAGTATTTACAGGCAGTACTTTGATAGGATAAGCAAAATAGGGTTGTAGTTCGTTAACCACTTCTTGAAGAGGGCGATCTTTATGCTGGTTGATTTGCATACGAATAAGGTTGACCGTGCCACGCTGAGATTCTCGAAACACAATATGATCATCTGGTATATCCGTTAATGAAGAAGGTAATGAATCAAATACAAGTAAAGCACCATAAGCAATAATACTTTGTAGTAGCAGTAAGATGACGAGGTAGAATATAATTCGGCGATTAAAAAATAGCGGTTTAGCTAATAGTTGGCTCAATGGCTGTCTCCTTCTCGCATAAATAAATACCCCTTTCCTCGAACTGTTTTGATGCGTGATGGGTTATCTGGATCATCGAGTAATTTTCGTCGAAGCCTTGAAACTCGTGCATCAATTGAACGATCACTACCATCAAAATCGATACCTCTGACCTGAGAAAAAATGTCATCTCGGGATAAAATGATCCCTGCATTATGCGCAAGCAACCATAACAGATCAAATTCAGCGGTGGTTAAATCAATTTCTTGCTCTTGCAGTAGTACTTTGCGGTTTTCACCATCAATAACTAAATTATCAAATATAAGGGTTTTATTGTTGTGTGGCACAATCCATTCTTTAGTATGCTCTTTATCCGTTTCTATCTGTTTTCGGCGGAATAAAGCCCGTATTCGTGCCAACAATAACCTTGGCTCAACAGGTTTTGCCAAATAATCATCAGCCCCTAATTCAAGCCCAACAATTTCATCAATATTATCTTCGCTAGCCGTCATGATGAGAATATAGTTAGTAAACCATGTACGTATATCACGACAGATATCAAAACCCGTTTTTTCAGGAAGCATGACATCTAATATCACCAAATCAGGATTAAGTTGTTGAATTTTTTCTTCGGCTCCTTTGCCACTATTATGCCATTCCACAAGGTATCCTTGGCGAATTAGATAAACTTGAATCAAATTGGCTAGCCGTTGATCATCTTCAATGATTAATATACGTTCACTCATTATGCGCTCTTAATTACGTAGCTGATATTTAGAGGTGCCTCATTATACAGACATTTTATTGGCCGTTACAAAACATATACAAAGAGTCTACAAAGTTTATTACCACTCTATGAGAAAATCTGCGCCAATATTTATAAATAGACTAGTTTTATATCAAATCAATATGGATGCTTTTTCATCAATAACAAATTCCCTTTCTTCTCCAAATTATACACAACATAAGACGCCCATTGTCTTGTGTGATTTTGATGGAACCATTAGTGTAAAAGATGTGACAGATACATTACTGAGCCACTTTGGGCAAGCTGGTTGTGATGAACTTGAAGAATTGTGGGTAAGTGGCAAAATTGGCTCTCAAGAATGTATGAGCAAACAAATTGCATTAATGGATGCAAGCCTCGATGAACTTAATGAAGTCTTATCTCAAATTGAAATTGACGCGGATTTTAAATCTTTTATTAATTATGCCGAACAAAACAATATTCCTGTTCACGTGGTTAGCGACGGGCTAGATTATGCAATTGAGTTTATTTTAAAACGTCATGGCATTACGCATTTACCTATTTTCGCCAATAAATTGATGCATAATGATTTGCGCAGTTGGCGTCTAGAGTTCCCTTATGCGAATAAAGACTGTATTAAACAAAGTGGCAATTGCAAATGTCATCATGTTAAAAAACAGCAATATTTTCCGCAAATACTCTATGTCGGCGATGGCACATCAGATTACTGCGTGTCACATCATGTTGATTTTGTGTTTGCCAAAGATAAACTAGTTAATTATTGCAAAGAAAATCATATTAATCACTGCAAAATTACTAGCTTCGCAGAGGTAACCACCGCATTAAAACAGGCTAAACATGCTGTTATCCCCGTCACGATGGTAAAATAACAAGGAATACTAATGAGTACAATTCAAGATTTATCTTACTTTTTACCTGGAAACAGAAATGGCGTGCTATTAATTCATGGTTTAACTGGCACCCCCAATGAAATGCGAATTTTGGCCAATGGTTTACATAAAGCAGGATTTACGGTTTATGCCATCCAACTCGCTGGGCATTGTGGCACCGAAGAAGATCTGTGTAAAACAACATGGCAAGATTGGTATAAAAGCGTGCAAGATGGTGCTGATTATTTAGCCCAACATGTCGATAATGTGTTTGTTGCAGGACTGTCAATGGGCGCTTTGCTAGCACTAAAATTAGCAGCTGACAGACCTGAGCAAATCAAAGGCGTTGGTGTGTTAGCGCCTACATTTCGTTATGATGGTTGGAGCATGCCATTATGGGCAAAAAAACTCTTTTTCTTGTTAGTTTATTTTAAGAAATTAGGTATTTTTCAAAAAAAAGTTTTTATCGAACAACCGCCTTATGGGCTTAAAGATGAACGTATTCGGGCGGTAGTGTCTGAAAGCATGTTAAGCGGTGATGCCGCCTCAGCAGGGCTTGCGGGTAACCCTTTTCCGGCTCTTGCTGAGATGCAGTTATTAGCAAAACATATGCGCAAGCAATTACCCAAAGTCATTTCACCTTGCTTAATTATGCATTCTGGTAATGATGATATCGCCAATATAGAAACTAATGCAAAATTGGTTGAAAAACAGGTGTCAGGGCCAACAAAATTGGTGGTATTAAATGATAGCTATCATTTAATTACCATCGATAGCCAGCGCCGTGAAGTGATTAAGGAATGCGCCTCGTTCTTTGATAATATAGCAGAAGGAATAAAAGCATAATGTCACCATTAGTTATCATACTTTGGGTTTGTAATATCTGTTTTGATACATTAGGGCAAGTCGCTTTTAAATTTGCAGCCATCGCACCCAATAATCGTGATGGTTGGTATTACTGGCTCGATTTATCTAAAAATAAGTGGATTTGGGTTGGGATTATATCCTACGTTGCTGAATTTTTACTATGGTTAGCCTTTTTAACCTTAGTTCCTCTTTCTCAAGGGGTGTTACTTGCTTCATTTAATATCATTACTATCATGGTGGTTGGGCGCATTATTTTCAAAGAACTACTAACTATTTACCGCTTAATTGGAATGCTATTAATTACTGCTGGTGTCGTTTTTGTAGGGATGTCTTAATATGGCTAGATTCTATGTTATTGGTTTTTCTGTATTGCTCTTTTTTGACACAATTGCGCAATGCAGCTTCAAATTGACGGCTATTGAGGCTCAACCGCTAGAAATGAGCATTGAATGGCTAATTCGCGTATTTACTAATCCTTGGATTTATATCTCAATAGCGGGGTATATTTTAACTTTCTTTACTTGGATGACGCTATTAAAAAAAGCGCCAGTAGGCCCAGCTTTTGCCGCATCACACTTTGAAGTCGTTACGGTGATGATTGCGTCAATTTGGTTATTTAACGAACAAGTCACCTTGTTCAAATTCGTTGGCACCATACTCATTGTTTCTGGAATTCTATTTTTAGCTATCGCTGAAAGTAAATTGGCTAAACAAGAATCCAGCAATCAAACCCACTAAAAATAATTACTCAAAAAAAGCAGGATTATACTCAAACCTGCTTTCCTTGAAATTTTTTATAACGACGACAATGCTAATGCGTTTAGTAATGTCAAATTTAGCTGATGCTGTTCTTGTTGCCACTCATTTAGCTTGTCAGATGAAATAATCGGTTGCTTATCTAATGAGCTTAAAAAACGCTTAAACCAACTCGATGGCTGCCATATTGATAACTCACCAGTGATATCACTACCAACAATGCGTTGTTTAATTGAGGAAATCGTATCTAATAAATGGTAAGTTTGCAACTGACCTTGATCCCAATTAGTATGGATCACCTCTTCGCTTAATACATCTTTATCAATCGATAAGTAAATGGGCTGGGCACAATGGTATTGTTCCGATAAAAAACTGGCAATGAGATCATCTGGTGATTCAAAATGTCGAAACGCGTGAGCCAAACCGATTTTTCTCGCCCAAGCGGTATTCACGT
This sequence comes from Bombus sonorus, assembly GCA_029958995.1. Lineage (NCBI taxonomy): Eukaryota > Metazoa > Arthropoda > Insecta > Hymenoptera > Apidae > Bombus > Bombus sonorus. The sequence continues at coordinate 3,533,981 of JARWAU010000020.1, read as the reverse complement.
TTAAACTCCAGTAAGTGAGCTTTTTATGGAAAAGCGGTGCCCATCTGTTTTCCCAAAAATGAGTAAGCCCAATATCATTAGAGGTAATACCAAGCACATGTACATGACTAACAAAAGGCAAACTTGCCACATAGCTAACCCATGAACCACAATGAATGCCAAATAAATAACGCATATTATCGGGGTGGTTATCAAAAATCACAACTTGAATTGGATTTTCGGCTGAATATTGTTTAGCGAGATTTTCAATTAATAATAATGAAATATGGTGATAATCGCCACTGCCCATAAGTACCGTGCCATAATTTTCAGGCAAAGATTGTTCTAGTAATGATTGAAATTGTTTGAATTTTTTTTCACTGCAACCAAAGCGAATACTCTCTTGCCAGTTATTAACATCAATTGTTTTGGCATCATTAATCTGACCGACGCTGTGATCAAAATTGAGTATAATTGGGGAGGTCATGCTACTTTCTCCTTGTCACTTTCAAAATGACCAATGAATTTGCGTAATATCACCCGTAATAATGGATTTCGGATATAAACTAAATGCTTTGATAATGTAAAACTAGCGCCAAGAGAGGCTTTAACTTCTGGATCGGTCCAACCGGCAATATAATGACTAAATCCTTGCTGTAGCGCATATTCAAGATTAAAAAACCAACTAACATAGTAGAGGTTTAACTCTCTCGCTTTGGGATAAACCATGCCAATATATTTATCTACCAACATATTGTTAACAACAAAACAGATATTATAACCGACTAATTGATCATCATCATAATAAGTAACAATATGCGCATTTCTCGTTTTACTCTGTAATAACTGCGTAAAAAAGGGTTTGGTAAGTAAATCAAAATGCACTTCGCTTTGCTGATAGACATTAAGATAAAGTTGATAATACTCATCTAAAACAGCATCGTTAAAAAAAGATTCATCACCACTATGCAAAACCTTGATACTCAGTTTTTCGCGTGAGCGTAGTTTACGTCTGAAATTTTTACGGCGACTATAAGAAAAACGCGATAAAACTTCATCTAAGTTTTTAAAATCAATCGGCACCCAAGCTAATGCCTGACCTTCTACTTCGATAAATCCTTGTTCTTTTAAGGCTGAAATAAATTGTGTTGAATATTGATTATCTTTTTTACTCAATAAAGGAGATGCAGACGGTATATCTTTGATAATCATAAAAGGATATTGCTTCGCATAGGCTTTTTTAAGATTATTCGCCAACTCATTAGCATCAACATCATTAGTCAACAACGCATTTTCAGAAACCGTCGATCCCACAAAACAAGTTTTGGGTTGTAACCAGTGACGCCATTTTTTTGAAAATGGTAATTTCTCGATTTTATTTTTAAAATTGTCATCAGCAGTAGTAAGTAAATCGAACTTAGCAGAAAAAATAGGCACACCATCTTTACTCAACCAAGCTGAAAAATCTTGTGGTGGATGAGTTAAAAAATTGTCGATTAATTCATTCGGTTCTAACTGATTGATGTATTTCATAACAATATAACGAGTAATTGATTCAATTCGATAAGAAGCCCCGCCAATAAAATTGACGGGGAAAATAGGAATAAGTGATTAAAGTTCTTTTTTAGCACGTGTAATAAGTTGATCGAGTAATTCAATACCTTGATCAATCTCTTGACGAGAAATATGTAACGATGGAGCAAAAGTAATGACATTTTTGTAATAACCACCAATATCAAGTACTAAGCCCATTTTTTTACCATTCCAATCAAGATCACCTGACATACCAATATCAACCATCTTATCAACTAAAGCTTTATTGGCAGTAAAGCCATCTTCAGTACAAATTTCAGCACGAAGCGCTAAACCTAGGCCGTCAACTTCACCAATTTCTTTATGCTTCTTCTCAAGTGTTTTTAAACCTTCAAGGAAGTATGCACCACTTTCCATTACCATTTTTTCGTAATCCGTTTCAGAAGTCATTTTTAACACTTCAAGACCAACCGCTGTACCTAATGGGTTAGAAGCAAATGTGGAATGGGTTGAACCAACAGGGAATACTTGTGGATTAATTAACTCTTCACGTGCCCATAAACCACCCAGTGGGTTAAGACCATTAGTTAATGCTTTAGCAAACACCACAACATCAGGTTTAACATCAAAGTGTTCAATAGACCAAAGTTTACCCGTACGATAAAAGCCCATTTGGATTTCATCAACGACTAATAAAATACCATACTGATCTAAAACTTTCTTAAGACCTTTAAAGTAATTACGCGGCGGTACAATATAACCACCAGTTGCCTGTAAAGGCTCAGCATAAAATGCGGCATATTCTGCTTGCCCCACTTTTGGATCCCAAACACCGTGGTATTCGGTTTCAAATAAACGCGCAAATTCAGCAACTAAATGTTCACCATACTCTTCTGCTGTCATGCCTTTAGGGCGACGGAATGGATAAGGGAATGGAACAAACATGGCACGATCACCAAAATGACCATAGCGACGACGATAACGGTAACTTGATGTAATTGATGAAGCACCTAAAGTACGTCCATGATATCCACCTTGGAAAGCAAACATTAATGATTTACCACCCGAGGCATTACGAACTAATTTTAATGAGTCTTCAATACATTGTGAACCACCTACATTGAAATGCACTCGACCTTCGTAGCCAAAGCGTTTTTCCATACCTTGAGCAATGGTTTTAGCTAATTCAATTTTAGTTGGATGCAAATATTGGCTGGCACATTGTGGTAAGGTATCAATTTGTTTTTTTAGAACGTTGTTTAGGCGTTCATTAGCATAACCAAAGTTACATGCTGAATACCACATTTGTAGATCTAAGAAAGCTTTGCCTTCTTTGTCGTACATATAGCTACCTTCACAACCATCAAAGATTTTTGGCGGTTCAACGTAATGAACAGTGTCACCAAAAGAACAATATTTTGCTTCATCTGCTAACAAAGTCGCATCATCAGGGCGACTATTAATCATCTCTAAAGTTGGTTTACTCATAATTTATCTCACTAATCCATATTCAAACACGATAAAATGTGGCATTATTATTAAAGAAAATGGATTGTAACAATGTACGATTAGTGTATAGATTTTGTGACGATAACCCCGAGAGGCAAAATTATTGCAATAATTGTCTTGAGTCATATTGCGAGAAGTGGGTATCAGAATGAAAAATTTAAGCTGCATAATTTCAATCTTATCAATGTTTCCTTTAGGGTATACTCAAATTGCATCAGCCGATCCCACATCATTAGGTATCGGCTTAGGCTGGTCTAATTCCCCCTATAAGAGTTATCGCTCAAGCTTCTATCCTATTCCTCATATTGATTATGATAATGGTTCCTTTTTTATTGATGATCTCTCTACCGGTATTTACGCATTAAACGACGATAATCAAAGTCTATCATTTGGTGCTCGCTATCTTGCTAATGAATTTAAACCTCATGATGCTAACAATCACATGCTAAAAAAACTTAACAGCCGTCACTCTACTTTATTGGCAGAAGTAAATTACGATATCATTACTGATTGGGGGATTTTTTCAAGCAGTATTGGCGCTGACGTTCTTGGTAAAAGTCACAGTATCTTAGTGAATACTGACTATACCGTGCCTTACATACAAGGTAATTTAATTGTTGCGCCCACGATTGGTATTAATTGGGCTAATAGTAAACATAATGCCTATTATTATGGCGTTTCTCATAAAGAGTCTTCACGTTCAGGTTTGCGTTATTTTAATTCAAATAGTTCTGTTACGCCTTACTTTGAAATTGGTGCACAATATTCTTTAACCGATAATATTGCTACTTTCGGTGGCATTCATATTGATGAACTGACAGGCGATGTAACTAACAGCCCAATGATTGATAATAATGTAACAGCCTCAATTTATGCAGGTGTATCTTATAATTTTTAATTCATAAACATCGATACTGACAATGAAAAGATAACGACTTGTTACGCACTATCAGTTAGTATCAGTTTAAACAAAATAAAATCTTCATCACAAAATTCAGGAAATAGAAAAGTATGCTTTGGTTTAAAAATGCCATAATTTATCAACTTAATAGTGACACGCTACTTAATAAAGATGCGATAGAAAAAGCCTTAAAGTCTCACCCTTTTACCCCCTGCGGTAATTTAGATACCACAAAGATGGGATGGGTTTCGCCTTATCATGATAATAATCAAGATGATTTGCTTGTCGATATGCAAGGGCATTTATTATTACGTATCAAAAAAGAAACTAAAATATTACCAGCTCCCGTCATCAAACAAGCGCTATTAGAAAAAATTGATAAACAAGAGCAAGCACTAAGTAGAAAGCTCAGTAAAAATGAAAAAGCCACTTTAAAAGACGAAGTTATGATTGATTTGATGCCAAGAGCATTTAGTAAATATAATCACTATTGGCTATGGATCGATACGCACAATAAACGCATTATTGTTGATTGTAGTAGCTTTAAACAAGCTGAAGATATTTTAGCAATTTTACGCAAAGAGCTTGGTTCACTAGCATTAACGCCATTGTCTATTGACAAACCACTTGAACAAATCATGACCACATGGGTTAAAGAAAATCTGAATTTTCCACCATTTGTATTAGGTGATCAAGCCGAACTTAAAGATCCTCTTGAAGGTAATGGGATTATTAGTTGTAAAAATCAAGATATCACTAGTGATGAAATGCGCATCCATTTTGATTTAGGGAAATGGATAACTAAGATTAAAATTATTGATGAAAGAGGCATAAGCTTTATCATTAATAGCGATTTAACATTTAAACGAATTAAATTTGATGCTATTATTTTAGACGAAAATGAAGATATAGGATCAGATGAATTTGATAAAAAGCTGGAAGCAGACTTTTTTATTATGGCTAATACCTTAGCCAATACAATTAATGACTTTTACCTGACAATTAACAAAATTATTTGATAAAACTATTTAAAAATTTTCATATCATGATGGCAATAAATATAGCTTTGCCCATTATCTATGCTATACTAGCGTCAGATTATGTGTAGCATAATTATATAAAAATAAGTAATTGTTCTTTTTATTTGAAGTAAATTTTAAGCAACAAAAAACTAAACATCGTCTATAACAACATATAAGTTGAGGCAATAAAATGAAAAAAACAACCCTAGCTCTAGCAATCGCAGTTGCAAGTTTAACAACCACTGCAGCTAACGCAGCATACGAAGACAACACTTTTTATACAGGTGCTAAATTAGGTTGGTCAGAGCTTTATCGATTAGATGCAAATAAAGTTCGTGGCTTTGATAAAGATGAAGTTGGTATTAAGACTGGAGAACGTAGCAATGTTGCTGGCGGTGCTTTTCTTGGTTACCAAGCAAACCCTTATTTAGCCGTTGAATTAGGCTATGACTGGTTAGGATCTGCTAAATATAAAAGAAAGTGGAACGACGATAAAACTAAGGCTGGTAATAGCAAAGTATCTGCTCAGGGTGTATCTTTGACAGGTAAATTAAGCTATCCAATCGTTGACGGTTTTGATATCTATGGTCGTGCAGGTGGGATGGTAACTATAGCTAAATGGAAAAATGGTGGCGATACGAGAGAAGTGTATGGCCACGGTGGTACAAAAAATCACCTATCTCCAGTTTACGCATTAGGTGTTGATTATCGTTTTGCGGAAGACTTCTCTACTCGTTTAGAATACCAATATGTTCAACATATTCGCACTAAGACTGACGCATCTCCAGATGCTGGTACTGTAACCTTAGGTATTACTTACCGTTTAGGTGCACCAGCTGTTCCAGCACCAGTTGAATTAAAAACTGAAGTAAACCGTTATGTGTTAAATGAAGATGTACTATTTGCTTATGCAAAAGCTGACTTAAAAGCTGAAGGTCGTCAAGCATTAGACAACTTACTTACAAATCTAGTTAAGATCAAACCAACTGAAAGTGCTATCGTAGTAATTGGTCATACTGACCGTATTGGTTCAGTTAGCTACAACCAAAAACTATCAGAACAACGCGCTAATTCAGTAATGAAATACTTAGTTGCCAATGGCGTGCCTTCTCACGTTATCAGTGCACGAGGTATGGGTAAATCTCAACCAGTTACTGGCACTAAATGTAATGCACTTCGTGGTGCTAGCTTAAAAGCTTGTTTAGCTCCAGATCGCCGTGTTGAAATTGAAGTTAAAGCACTTAACGAACAAGAAGTTGAAGTAATTAAATCAACAAAATAATCTTTGTTTCTTAACTTATTGATTAAAACCCAGTTAAAAACTGGGTTTTTTTATCTATCTTTTTTGTTAACAACTAAATTATATATCACCTTAGAACTACAAATTATCCACAAAAAAGATTATAATGCTTTACGATATTGTTAGTAAGAAAAGTTGAAGGAGTTGCCGTGCCTACCGCTATTTGGCAAGATTGCCTTTCGCAATTACAAGAAGAAATCCCTACAACGGAATTCAATTTATGGATTCGCCCGTTGCAAGCGGAAATGGTCGATAATAAACTCTATATTTATGCGCCAAATAGGTTTGTCCTAGATTGGGTAAAAAATAAATATTTACCCACCATTAGCCAATTATTAAATAAACTTTTTAATGATGATTCTCTAAAATTATTTCTTGAAGTTGGCTCAACCATATCCACTGATAAAAAAGCCCAAAGTAGCCAACGTAAAGCAGATGTTGTGCCTGCTTGGAAAACAACAAAGGAAACAAAGAATAATCATGTCTACCATTCAGGTATAAACCATAAACATACTTTCGATAGCTTTGTTGAAGGTAAATCAAACCAGCTTGCAGTGGCCGCGGCCAAACAAGTCGCTGAAAATCCAGGCAAAGCTTATAACCCTTTGTTTTTATATGGTTCTACTGGTTTAGGTAAAACGCACTTATTGCATGCAGTGGGTAATCAAATAATGGTAGAAAAAAACAATGCCAAAGTTGTCTATATGCATTCTGAACGATTTGTGCAAGATATGGTCAAAGCATTGCAAAATAATGCGATTGAAGAGTTTAAAAATTATTATCGCTCAGTCGATGCATTACTTATTGATGATATCCAATTTTTTGCAAATAAAGAGCGATCTCAAGAAGAATTTTTTCACACGTTTAACTCTTTATTAGAAGGCAACCAACAAATTATCTTAACCTCTGATCGTTATCCAAAAGAAATTAATGGCGTTGAAGATCGATTAAAATCGCGTTTTGGGTGGGGGCTAACCATCGCAATAGAACCGCCTGAGCTTGAAACTCGGGTCGCAATTTTAATGAAAAAAGCAGAAGAAAATAAAATAAAATTGCCCGAAGAAGTTGCTTTTTTTATTGCTAAACGATTACGTTCCAATGTTCGTGAATTAGAAGGAGCGCTTAACCGAGTCATCGCTAATGCTAATTTTACGGGTAAAGCTATTACCATTGATTTTGTTAAAGATGCCTTAAAAGATTTGCTAGCTTTACAAGAAAAATTGGTTACTATTGAAAATATACAAAAGACGGTTGCCGAATATTATAAAATTAAAGTATCAGATTTACTTTCTAAACGCCGTTCTCGTTCTGTTGCAAGACCAAGGCAGGTCGCTATGGCGCTTGCAAAAGAGCTTACTAATAAAAGCCTGCCTGAAATCGGTGATGGCTTTGGTGGCAGAGATCACACAACGGTATTGCATGCATGTAGAAAGATTGCAGAATTAAAAGAAGAAAGTAATAATATAAAAGAAGATTACTCCAATTTAATTCGAACTTTATCAACTTAACAAAGAATCAATACTATGAAATTTATTATCGATCGTGAAAAACTGATTAAACCATTGCAGCTTGTCAGTGCACCTTTGAGTAGTCGCCCAACACTACCAATTTTGGGAAATTTATTATTGCAAGTAAGTGATAACACACTATCAATGACTGGGACAGATCTTGAAATAGAGATGATATCTCATTTACCATTGATTGAGGCAAGCGAACCAGGTGCAACAACTGTGCCGGCTAGAAAGTTTCTTGATATCTGCCGAAACTTACCCAATGATGCTCAAATTTCGATAAGCGTTGATGATAACCGATTGGTGATTCAATCTGGTCGTAGCAAGTTCTCTTTATCTACTTTACCTGCTAGCGATTTTCCTAATTTAGAAAACTGGCAAAGTGATATTGATCTTTCCGTTCCACAAAAAACCATAAAACGGCTAATTGATGCTGTTCAATTTTCTATGGCTAACCAAGATGTAAGATATTACTTAAATGGTATGTTATTTGAAATTGAAGATGGATTATTAAAATCAGTTGCAACAGATGGTCATCGACTAGCCGTATGTGCCCAGCCAATTGAACAGAATATTAAAACGGCTTACTCTGTCATTTTGCCAAGAAAAGGGGTACTTGAACTTGCCAAATTAGTAAGTGATAACGACGAATTAATCACTATGCAAATTGGTAATAATAATTTTCGTGTTAACCTTGGTGACTTCACTTTCACATCAAAACTGATTGATGGAAGATTCCCCGATTACAAACGCGTATTACCGCGCAATCCCGATAAACCACTCGAAGTATCCTGTGATGAACTTAGAAACGCCTTATCACGTGTTGCGATCTTATCTAATGAAAAATTCCGTGGAATTAGGCTTCATGTCCATAACAATCAAATAAAAATTACGGCCAATAACCCCGAACAAGAAGAAGCAGAAGAAGTCATTGACGTCAAATATGCATCATCAGAGCTTGAAATTGGCTTTAATGTAACCTATTTACTTGATATATTAAATACATTGAAATGTGATAGCGTACAACTGTTATTAACTGATGCAACATCCAGTGTACAAATTGAAGATATTAATAATCAATCCGCCACTTATGTTGTTATGCCAATGCGCTTATAATCAACCCCATCTAACCTTCCGGCTTCGGCCGGAATAATATAAGCATATGACTCTTTCAAAAATCCAAGTTCATCATTTCCGTAATATTGATTATGCACAACTGTCTTTATCACCGCACTTTAACTTTATTGTTGGTGATAATGGAAGTGGGAAAACTAGCTTGCTTGAAGCTATTTACATGCTTGGCCACGGGCGTGCATTTAGACATACACAATCCAATCGAATTATCCAACACGAACAACCTGAACTTGCATTATTTAGTGAAATAAAAAATACCAACCAACAGGTTCATTCAATTGGTCTTGCAAAATCACGTAATAGCAATAATAAAATTAAAATAGATGGTGATGAGGGCTTTCGATTAACTGATTTAGCCAAATTATTACCCATTCAATTAATCACACCAGAAGGATTTGATTTATTGACAGGGGGCCCCAAATATCGTCGTGCATTTATTGATTGGGGATGCTTCCATCATTACCCTGAATTTGTTTATTTATGGAACAATTTAAAACGGCTATTTAAACAGCGAAATGCATTATTAAAGCAATCCCAGAATTATAATCAATTATTACATTGGGATAAACAAATCGTACCCATTGCTGAAAAGATTAGCAACATTAGGGCAAATTATTCGCAACAAATTTTTCCTGAAATTATTCAAACTTGCCTGGATTTTTTACCTGAATATCACCTTAGTTGCCACTATTATCAAGGTTGGGAGCATGACACTGATTATGCTGAAATATTAAACAAACACTACGAACGAGACAAGCTGCTTAACTATACATCAGTAGGGCCACATAAAGCTGATATTCGGTTACGTGTCAGCAATATTCCTGTTGAAGACTTATTATCCCGCGGTCAATTAAAGTTATTAATGTGTGCTTTACGTTTAGCTCAAGGTGAATATTATTCAAAGCAAAATACTCAAGCTTGTGTTTACCTAATTGATGATTTTGCCTCTGAATTAGATAACCACAAACGAGAGTTATTAGCCAAACGGTTAAAATTAGCCAATTCACAAGTATTTATTACCGCAGTTAACCAAGAACAAATTACCCATATGATCGATGAAAATGATAAGATTTTTTACATAAAATCTGGTATAATTTCGTAAATTTATAGAATGATATAAACAATCAATTAAGTCGAGAAATCCATGTCTAATTCTTATGATTCTTCTAGCATTAAAGTACTCAAAGGACTTGATGCTGTTCGTAAACGTCCAGGTATGTATATTGGTGATACTGATGATGGCACAGGACTTCACCATATGGTTTTTGAAGTGGTAGACAATGCCATTGATGAAGCATTAGCGGGTTATTGTCGCCATATTGAAGTCACTATCCATCCTGATAACTCCGTTTCTGTGCGTGACGATGGTCGTGGCATTCCAACTGGCATCCATGAGGAAGAAGGCGTTTCAGCGGCTGAAGTTATCATGACTGTATTACATGCTGGTGGTAAATTCGATGACAACTCATATAAAGTCTCTGGTGGCTTGCATGGCGTTGGCGTTTCAGTGGTTAACGCTTTATCAGATAAATTAGAATTAGTTATTTATCGTGAAGGAAAAATTCACCAACAAATTTATCAATTAGGCGTACCACAAGCCCCTCTTAAAGTTATTGGCGAAACAACTGAGTCAGGAACCTATGTCCGTTTCTGGCCAAGCCCTGAAACATTTACTAATATTGAATTTGTTTATGAAATATTAGCGAAACGACTACGTGAGTTATCGTTCTTAAACTCAGGTGTATCAATAAGATTACTTGATGAGCGAACAGGCAAAAGTGAGCATTATCATTATGAAGGTGGTATTCAAGCTTTTGTTGAATACTTAAATAAAAATAAAAACCCTATTCATCCGAAAATATTCTATTTTAGTACTGAAAAAGATAACATTGGTGTCGAAATTGCATTGCAATGGAACGACGGCTATCAAGAAAATATCTACTGTTTTACTAATAATATTCCTCAACGAGATGGGGGAACGCATTTAGCTGGTTTCCGTGGAGCAATGACTCGCACATTAAATAACTATATGGAAAACGAAGGATACAGTAAAAAAGCCAAAATCAGTGCAACGGGCGATGATGCGCGCGAAGGGTTAATTGCCGTAGTCTCAGTCAAAGTGCCAGATCCTAAATTTTCCTCACAAACCAAAGATAAATTAGTGTCATCAGAAGTTAAATCTGCGGTTGAATCAGTAATGGGCGAAAAATTAGCAGAATATCTACTTGAAAACCCAAGTGATGCCAAAATTGTAGTTGGGAAAATCATTGACGCCGCAAGAGCCCGTGAAGCAGCCCGTAAAGCTCGAGAAATGACCCGTCGTAAAGGCGCTTTAGACTTAGGCGGATTACCCGGTAAACTTGCTGATTGCCAAGAAAAAGATCCTGCCTTATCTGAGCTTTACTTAGTGGAAGGGGACTCTGCGGGTGGCTCGGCAAAACAAGGTCGTAACCGTAAAAACCAAGCGATATTACCACTTAAAGGTAAGATTTTAAACGTAGAAAAAGCCCGTTTTGATAAAATGCTTTCTTCGCAAGAAGTGGGAACATTAATTACCGCTCTCGGTTGTGGAATTGGTCGTGATGAATATAACCCAGATAAAATGCGTTACCATAGTGTTATTATCATGACCGATGCCGATGTCGATGGATCACATATTCGTACATTATTATTAACGTTCTTTTATCGTCAAATGCCTGAAATTATTGAGCGTGGTTATGTCTATATTGCTCAACCACCACTATATAAGGTCAAAAAAGGGAAGCAAGAACAATATATTAAAGATGATGAAGCAATGACACAATTTCAAATCGCTTTAGCTCTTGAAGACGCATCATTGCACGTCAACGATCATGCACCAGCGCTTGCCGGCGAAGCTCTCGAAAGGCTAATTGCTGAATATCAAAAAGTCGAAAAACTCATTACCAAGATGGAACGCCGCTATCCAAAAGCGCTACTATCTGAATTAGTGTATCATGAGGTATTAGACGAAAATATTTTACAAAATCAACAAATGGCAGAAAATTGGGCAAAAACTATTGTTGAAAAATTATCCAACAAGGAGCAACATGGTAGTAGCTACCTTTATTCAACTGAATATAATGAAAAAACACAACTACATGTGCCAATTATTAAAATCAGAACCCATGGTGTAGATACTCATTACCCTTTAGATCAAGTCTTCATTCATAGCAATGAGTATCGTAATATCTGCCACCTTGGAGCACAATTGAAAGATCTACTTGAAAGTGGCGCATTTATTCAACGAGGTGAACGAAAACAGCCAGTTGAATCCTTTGAAGAAGCGGTTGAGTGGTTAATTAAAGAGTCTCGCCGAGGCTTAACAATTCAGCGATATAAAGGCCTTGGAGAAATGAATCCAGAACAGTTATGGGAAACCACAATGGATCCAACCAGTCGCCGCATGTTACAAGTCACCATAAAAGATGCTATTGAAGCAGATCAATTGTTTACAACTCTCATGGGTGATGAAGTCGAACCTCGTCGATTATTTATTGAAGAAAATGCTCTTAAAGCAGCCAATTTAGATTTTTAAAGGTCACGCTATTTTAATATACAACATAAAAGACTAGGCACCCAACCTAGTCTTTTATTGATTAAAACAAGAGAAATAACAAATTGAATTAACAAGTTATAAAGAAAAACAGAATCTTGTTAAAAATTTTTAATTAGGTATGCGTTTCAGTATAGAATTCTTTTTGATCCTTTTAGCTTTATATTGAAACGACGCTTATTGTTGTTGATTAACATTAATAATAAGCACGTTATTCTTCAATATTATCATTGCGTTTTTCTCCATTTTAAGTTGAGGCAACTTCTTTAATGCTTAGCCTTAATTAGCTGATAATCCTGCTTGTCAAGCTAATTATCATCACGGATAGATACACAACCCATTGTTGTGACTGTAAGGATAACTTCCATCAGCAGCACCAGAAGTTGAATCGATACGAAATCTCCATCCTCCATAGGGATCACTCGTCCAGATCCAAGCATTTGCAATACCAGCACCTTTATAATGGGTTATATCCCCCCACTCAGAGAAAAATCCAGCACCGATTTGACGCTGATAATGATGGCCACTTGATGCTGGCGTGGCACCAACTAAACTTCGGCAGTAAATAGTTTCGTTTGCTCCTGAGCAGACCGCATTAGTAAGATCTTTTGTTTGTGGAAGACGATAACCTAAACTAGCACACCAATTTTCAGTTTCGATGTTGGTTGCTGACCTTTCACCACGGCTGACAAACCACTTCTGTAACACAAACCCATATTTTATCACTGCTGCACCGCTACTATCATAACCAACTAACTCAAAAGTTTTTGGTAAGGCTGGTGTGTAAATTCGAGCTGGGTTTGCCTCCTTTATTTGATCATCCGTTGCCACAGGACCTGTTAGCAGAACTCGCACACGGGTTCCATTCGCATTGGGTGTCATAATAGCCGTTATTCCCTCATGGGTAATGGAAGGCCAAGTCAATTGGGTACCTTCCGATATATCTAAATCAAAATATAGGCCATTTGCGCCCGTGGTTGGGAAGTTAAGGTTATATGATGTCGGTATTATAGATTGAGGAAGAAAGCCCCTGTTTGGCTGCCAAATATTAGCTGGACCAGCAAATTTCCACCCACTAAAGTCTGGTTCATTATTTCCGCCAAGCCTCAAATTAGGCTTAGCATAAAGAACGGCTGGTGATGATTTTGGAATGATGTAGTAAGTCACTGTGCCAGCGTTAAAAGTACTACGATTAGGTACACCATACTGGGTACTTAAACTACTATTTGTATTACTTAACACTACTTTATAAGGCGCTCTAGCAATATCTAAAGTATCAGCGCGACCAACTACCTGATTATTTTTATCTGTAATATTAACGGTTAAGCTACCCATAGCCGTTACGCCATTAACCTCCTGCCCATCACCATCATCATCACCCCAATAATAATAAGGCGCATCAATAAGTGCTTTTAACTCTATCGTATCAGTTGTTGATGGTACTAACATGCCAACATCAGCAAAAGTCTCTCCAACACGAGGAAGTACGATTGGGTTTGTTGCTGAAGTATTAGTAATTGGAGTAATGGTAGTGCCATCTGATAAGGTAATAGCTAATAAATCTTCTGTATTTATCACTTTTGTTTTACCGTTATTAAACGTTAAATAAGGCGCACTACCTTGAATCGTATTTGTTGTGGTAGCTGATAATGCCTGAGAATCGAACGAAAACGGCAATAGCAATAACAGGGATAATGTTATAGGGAATTTTACTAATATTAATGAAGTGAACGAGAAAACCTGTCTACAATAGTGATTTAATAGATTTAAAACATAAAGCTGCTGCGTTCTATCGCGGTAATGCACAAAATACTCCTTTCCTCAATTACTTATCTGTTTTATTTAACTCTGTTATAACTTTTGGCTAGTAAAATAAGTTAAATTAATTTGTTATCACCTGAATTATAACGTTTGAAAAAAAATTGACCACTTTTGCGATTAAAATATTTGTAAGGATTTGTTAAGAATGGTTCCGCATAAAAAATTAAATGACTAATGAACAAATAGTATTAGCCAATATTTATGCTTTTTGAATAATTTGGAACAAACACGAAGTGTACCGAATGAATAGCTGACAAAACTAAATATTAAACGCTAAATCAAGTTGTGAAAATTTTTACTTAGATCTTGTGATAACGCTTAATAATTTATAAATAAAAGATAGATGATAGCATAATTATCAATAATCTATATCAATAAATTAGCTAATAAATCCACTATTTTTTGTGTTTTTTTATTGACATACTGGTCTATTAATTTTCAAATTTGAAACCGCTTTATTCATCTGTTTGATCATATCTTTTGGACTTTGAGCAATGTAAACTTTGCCACCAGTGGCATTAGCAATACAGTCTATTTTGTGTTCACCGGCAATATCAACGATATTAATTTTTAACCTAGGCTTTTGCGTAGCAATATAATTCGCTAAGGTGCAAATGTTATTTTTTGTACAATTATCTTCGCCGTCACTAATAATAAGTATATAGTCATCACGTTTTACACCATCTAACATTTTGCTGGCTTTTTCTAGCCCGTTATATAAAGGTGTCCCTCCCCCTCCTGCTGCAGTTGGTGTTAATTTTTTAATTTTACGCTTTAGTGTTCCTCGGTTAGCATAATTATAAAATGGCGAAACATATGCTGCTGGGCAATTTGTTAGTGTCACAAGCGAGATATCAATGTTCGGTTGTATCTTATCAATGCTTGATGTAGCCACACTCTTACTACTTGATAAACGAGTTGGTAAGCGCGTCATTCGCTTTTCGTATTGGATTCTTTCCTGCTCGGACATATTCCTATAACCATAAGTCAAATATTGAAAATATTGCTCCACTTCTGATGGCGATTCATTCAATGTCACCGTCATGGATAATGAATTATCAAACACAATTGCCATTTTAGATGGATTAGGATCTTTATTCATCTCTTCTTTGGTTATACAGTTAGGTGGATTTTTTACCTTTGGTGCTGGCTCAGGTACAGGCACTGTCTCTGGTTTAGGCTCAGATGTTACAATTGGCGCAGGTTCTGATGTCGGCAAAAGATCTTGTGGTTCAACAACTGGCTCTGTTTTAGGTTCTACTTGTTTTGTTTCAACAGATGATGAAATAACTGGCGCTGGCTGCTGAGGGGCAACTGCCTTTTCTTTATCAAAGGGGTAAAATAAATACCAAAGGAAACTAGACAAACCAAGCAGTAATAAAGCTAAAAGTAAAAAATGCCACCAACGCCAAAATGGTTTAGGCGCAATAACAGGAGCCGGTGCAGGCATAACAGGCTCTTCAAAGGCATTAATAATAACAGGATCTTCATTTATAACATAAATCTGATTACCTAAACTCTTAATTCTTGGAAGCCAAAACGAAATTAAACGCTGATCTTCATCGCTTAAGATCATCAATTTAACAGCTTGTTCAATATCATTAATACGTGTTTGTAATGTCTTAGCTATTTGATTTTTATGTGATTCATTAGCAATACTATCAAGTAAAACAGGTTGACCTTCAAGATTAGTATACCAGCCAATATATTTATTGTTATCAATTAACTTTGGTGTTGCTAAAATTGAAAACGTACGATCAGTTAAATGTGACTTTAGTAATAGTAGTAAGGATTTATATTGGTTTAGTAGAGAAATCTTCTCTGAATTATTATGTTCAAAGACAGTTCTAGTTATTCGTTGCATTACTAATTTAATCCCTTACATTTTACCTTTACACTAAAGCTACATTAATTTTAAAACATGCTCATAAGCAGAAATACAATTAATGCTATATGCATTTATATAATATTATTTCAACATAATTATTCACATAGCGGTTTGCTAATATTCATACTTGAAACAGCATTGTTCATTTGTTCAACTATTTGTTTTGGGCTTTGAGCTACATAAACTTTACCACCAGTTTGCTCTGCCACACAATCAATTTTATGTTGCCCAGCAATATCCACAATATTTATCTTTAAACGTGGCTGTTGGGTAGCGATTTTGCTCGCTAACGAACAAATATTAGCCTTGGTACAATTGTCTTGACCATCACTAATAACTAATATGTAATCATCACGGTTTACGCCATCAAGCATTTTGCTGGCTTGTTTTATCCCACTATATAATGGTGTTGCGCTGTTATCATCCAGTGGTTTTAACTTGTTGATTTTATTCTTTAAGTTACTTCTATTATCATAACTATAAAACGGTGTAGTTTGTGCTACAGGGCAAGCTGAGAGTGTAACTAATGCTATATTAACGTTTGCTTGAATTTTATCAATGCTTGCTAATGCAACTTCTTTGCTACTTGATAACCGATTAGGCAGGCGTGTCATGCGTTTTTCATAGGCATCAGCGTCTTCTAGCGACATTGAATAGAAATCAGTGTTCAAATATTTATTAATAGAATCTTGAGATTCCATCAACGTCAATGACATTGATGCTGAATTGTCAAATATCATAACCATTTTAGGTGCATCACTGTTACTGACAATCTCTTCACGAGCAACACAATTTTTAGGTGCAATGGCCGTTGGCTCTGATGTCGATTTTACAACTGGTTCAACTTCTTCTTTGCGGGGTTCAACAACAGGTTCTGGTTTCTTTTCTTCTACTGGTTGAGTAATGGCTGGCTCAGCAACTTGAGCCACAGGCTTTTGTTTTCCATATGGGCAAAATAAATACCAAAGGAGTCCAAACAAACCAAGCAATAATAAAGCTAAAAGTAAAAAATGCCACCAGCGCCAAAATGTTTTTGGTGGAATAATAGGAGGTGGCGCGGGAGGCAAAATCGGATCTTCAAAGCTATTAATGATAACGGGTTCATCATTAATAACATAAATAGGGTTACCTAAGCTTTTAATTCTAGGCAACCATGATGAAATAAATCCCTGCTGCTCAGCAGTTATTGGCATTGACTTAACTGCTGACTCGATATCGTTAATACGATCTTGCAATGTTTTTTCTATCTTACTTTTTTGTGATTGATTACAAATCTCACTCAATAAAGCAGGTTGCCCTTCTAAAAGCGTATACCAACCAATATACTGATTATCGTTAATCAATCTTGGTGTTGCTAAAATCGAGAAAGCACGCTCTGTTAAATGCGGTTTTAGCAGTGTTAACAAAGAGTTATATTGATCTAATAAAGACATCTTTTCGGAGTCATGGTGTTCAAAAGCTATCCGAGTTATTCGCTGCATTATTAATTTAATCCCTTATAGTTCAATTTTAGACTAAAACTGTACTCATTTTGAAACATGCCCATAAACAGAAATACAAATGATGCTAGATACATTTATATAGCATCATTTGAAAATAATTATTCACATAGTGGTTTGCTAATATTCATACTTGAAACGGCGCTATTCATTTGTGCAACTATCTGTGCTGGACTTTGAGCTACATAGACTTTACCGCCAGTTTTATTAGCTACACAATCAATTTTATGCTTCCCAGCAATATCCACAATATTTATCTTTAAACGCGGCTGTTGAGTGGCTATTTTGCTCGCTAACGAACAAATATTAGCTTTGGCACAATTGTCTTGACCATCACTAATAACTAATATGTAATCATCACGGTTTACACCATCAAGCATTTTGCTGGCTTGTTTTATGCCACTATATAATGGCGTTGCACTGTTATTATCTAGTGGTTTTAACCTGTTAATTTTATTTTTTAACTTACTTCTATTGTCATAACTATAAAACGGTGTAGTTTGTGCTACAGGACAAGATGAGAGTGTGACTAATGCAATATCAACGTTTGCTTGTATTTTATCAATGCTTGCTAATGCTACTTTTTTACTACTTGATAACCGATTAGGCAGGCGTGTCATGCGTTTTATATAAGCCTCAGCTTCTTCTGGCGACATTAAATCTTCTGTATTCAAGAATTTATTAATAGCTGCTTGAGACTCCATCAATGTAAACATCATTGATGCTGAATTATCAAATATCATAACCATTTTAGGAGCGTCACTGTTACTGACAATCTCTTCACGGGCGATACAGCTCTTAGGTGCAACGACCGTTGGCTTTGAAGTTGGCTTTGAAGTTGGTTCTGAAGTTGGCTCTGATGTCGATTTTACAACTGGTTCAACTTCTTCTTTGCGGGGTTCCACAACAGGTTCTGGTTTCTTTTCTTCTACTGGTTGAGTAATGGCTGGCTCAGCAACTTGAGCCACAGGCTTTTGTTTTCCATATGAGCAAAATAAATACCAAAGGAGCCCAAACAGACCAAGAAATAATAAAGCTAAAAGTAAAAAATGCCACCAGCGCCAGAATGTTTTTGGTGGAATAATAGGAGGTGGCGCGGGAGGCAAAATCGGATCTTCAAAGTTATTAATGATAACGGGTTCGTCATTAATAACATAAATAGGGTTACCTAAGCTTTTAATTCTAGGTAACCATGATGAAATAAATCCTTGCTGCTCAGCAGTTATTGGCATTGACTTAACCACTGCTTCGATATCGTTAATACGATCTTGCAATGTTTTTTCTATCTTACTTTTCTGTGATTGATTACAAATCTCACTCAATAAGACAGCTTGCCCTTCTATAAGGGTATACCAACCAATATATTGATTATCGTTAATCAATCTCGGTATAGCTAAAATTGAAAAAGTACGCTCGGTTAAATGTGGCTCTAGCAGCGCTAGCAAAGAATTATATTGATCTAATAAAGACATCTTTTCGGAATTATTATGATCACACATAAACCTTGCTATTCGCTGCATTGCGTAACTGTTTCCTTTTATTTCTTCTACTGTTATAACAAAGCGATTAAACAAAAATTTATATATTTAATGCCTTTTGCAACTGTTGAAGTTTTTTGTTTAACGTTTCTAACTCAACTTGCTTTTCAATTTGTGAATTATTTGAATTGTTAGCTTTTTTTAGTTGCTGTTCAATGTCTTTAACTTGAGCTTGTAGATCATCACGACCTTTAGCCTTTTGTTTAACTTCGTTTGTTAATTTAGTTAAATCATTTTTCAATTTTTGTTGTTGCACTTGTTTTTGTTTAACACTTAATGAGGTATCGTTTTTCTGTTTTTCAATTGTCGCATAGATTTCTTTAAACTGCTGATTCGCTCTTACTTCATTTTCCAGAATTTGCTTTTTCTGATCGATCCGAGCTTGGTAATTTCCTGAATAATTACAGCTAATTTTATCCATAATACCAATGTTAGTATTAGTCGGATCGCACTGTTCGGGAGTCGTTGAGCAACCAGCTAAAAAAATAAGCGGGCTGAGTAATAGAAGATGTGTTTTTTTCATAATTAGCTAACCTTAACTGCTGAACGTTGTTGTGTAACAAGATTAATTTGATTTTCAAGTACTGTAATTTGTTTATGTAATTGACTTATTTGTTTATCGAGTTTTGATACATTAACGCCTGATTGTTGTTCTTGAGAAGAGATTAAAACCCAATCATTTTCAACTTTTCTCATGCGTTTTAATTTATCATTTAAATAGGCAATATTAGCATCAATTTGCGTTAAATCATTTTTAGCTTGTCTTTTATTTAACGTATCTTTTTTGATTTGATTATTTAATACTTTAAGAGTCGCTAAATTTTTATTCAACACAGCTTTAGCTGTTTCAGTTACGGCTTGAACTTCGTAAGTATTTTGTTGAATGTCTTGGATGTAAACATCAAGGCGCATTTCGGCATTAGCATATTCAGCTCGTTTACTGTCAAGATAATAGTTAGCGCCCATCATCACACCACAACCAACCGCAGCTGATGCAATACAAACGCCAGCTTTTCCACCTGCTAACATACAACCAATACCGCCTAAACCCGCGCCAACAGCACAAGACTGCCATGCGGATTTACTAAAAAACTTAGCTGTGTTACTTTTTGTTAAAGCAGGGTCGGCATTTCTAGAGCTGACTCCTCCCCCCCCTTGGCAGCCAGTTAAAATAAGCGATACACACAAAAACAGCGTTACTATAATTTTATTCATCATCTTTTTCCTTTTATTTCATTGCATGTTTGTAGCCAAGCTGATCTCGCAATTTTCCCCGATTCAATATATTGATTAATATGTTTGAAATAGAGTTTTAAATAGTCACTCATATTAGCTTTGCCACTATTCTCTAAAATAAATTGAGTAGAGCTAACTTGATCATTAATAGTAATTTTCTCGTAATTTGACGCAGTATTAACAATAGTATCGGAATAATATTTCAATATAAAGTCCCGAGCATTTTTAGACTCATCAACAACTTGTTTCAAATTATCTAGCTTCACTTTTGAACACATATTATCATCATCTAAAGTATCGCTTTCTTTTGGATCGCAAACTTCATTAGCCATGGTTCTATATAAATTGTCATTATACTCAAATTTACTGCTTAAATCAGAAACATTCGCACACAAAAATGCACCTAACTGTAATGCTGACTGAATGGATCGATCTCGTTGTTCATCACGAGCTTGGTTAGCACTACGTAACAGTGTATTAAGTTGATTTAATTCTTTTTTCGTTTTCTCGTCTTCCACTTGTTTGGTGATTTTTTCAAGCTCACTAACAACATTAGCATTTTCTGAGCTTTCCGTTTCGCTACCTAATTGGTTCCATTCTTTTTCTAACTCTTTGATTTTATCACTAGAATTCATCACTTCTGTTGTATAAACCAAACGAAACCCAACATCTTTACTCTTATAAGCACCTTTATCATCATAAAAAGGTTTTTCGGTACGAAAAGCACTGGTAGTTGATGATTCAGGTGTCAAATAACTACCACCACGCACTGTCATACCGCCTTGTTGACCATGATAACGATCGAGCTTATTCATTCGAAACGAATCAAACATCATTTCGCTTGCATTACCTAAGATATCAAACAAATCTAGCGGATTAGGTTCAAGCCGTCCAATAAGTTGTAATTTTCCATTAGCTGACTTGGCACCAGAAAACCACGCGTAATTTTCAAGATTACCCGTCATTGGGAACCGTGATTCACGAAATTCTGATTCGGTTACTTTCGAACCACCTCGTGCAGCATATTCCCATTCGGTATTATTCGGTAAACGGACATAACCATTAGGCAAACTAATTGATTTTAGCTTTGACCGATTTTCAATTAACCAACGATTATATTTATTTGTAAAAGCTATAGCATCAAACCAACTAATATCAGTGATAGGAAAAGAGAGGTTCACTTTAGGTATTGGGCAGGTGTCATTCATTACAGATTGATATTGCAATACGGTAATTTCATATTTACCTATCAAATAGTACCGTTCTTTACCTGCATCAGAAAAACTTCCTGCTATATAGTTGGGTGTCGCATATTCAGCAAAACCAAGCTCTTTTTGATTACTTCCTAAAATAACTTTGACATCATCTAACGATTTATTGGTAGGAGTAAATACCTTTTTCATCACTAAACTACCATCACACGGCATGGGTAAAATGACATCATCTTTGGCTGGTTTGGGATTATAAAATTTACTATCCCAAGGATCAGCAAAGCTTAATGAGGGAAGCAAGCTTATTGTAGCCAATCCCCAATAAGCCAATCGAATACATTGGGGATAACTATGCTTCACGTAAGCTTTCTGCTGGTTGAATTTTAATAGCACGTCGCCCTCCTATAACCACAACGCCGCTTGATATAAATAAAGTCAGTAAAAAAGCAACGATAAGATGATAAAATTGTAATTGACTCACCACGGATTGTGAAATCAAATTTTTACCTAAAACTAAATTAAAGGCACTATTTCCTAATCCAAAAAGCACACAAGAGATAACAAAAGCTAAACAGCTTAAAATCATTGCTTGATTGATTAAATAAAGCATAATGCTTTTTGAACGAAATCCAAGTAATCGCATAAAGGCAATATCTTTGCGTTTACGTTCAATATTTGATAAAAATGCCCCTGTAAATGACAAAATACACCCTAAAACAGCTGTAATTGCAATGACACTAAAAATAAAATTGAGCACTCGATCGATTGCTTGCATGTTTTCAATCGCATTAGCTTGTGTACGCGTTTCTATATTTTTTTCTCGTAATTTAAAGGCTAATGGGGCGACATTATCTAGTGAATTGGCATAAATACGGGCTCGCGCAAACGAAGTATGTTTTGGCGGATTTGATTTCCCAGTAGACGTTAAAAAAATATCACTTTGGTAGCCATCATAAAAATCTTCCATGGCAATAAGTAAATCTAAAGAAATAAAAGCAGCTGCTCGACTATAACGACTCTCGGGAATAATACCTACCACATCTAATGTGGTTATGCCTTTTTCCAGTTTTCCATCAAGCTGCCTTGTTATCACCATTTTCACACGACTACCGATAGTTGCTTGCATTTTTTCTGCCGATAATGCACTTAATATAATTTGATTTTTATTATTAAGTAAAGGCGTAGCTTCTGTTATTGGATCACCTGTAGCCGTAGGAATAATTTCGGCATTATTCACAAAATGACTCGCATCTTTCATTAAATCAGCTTGTGTATTTAATGAGCGTGTTAGAGGAATAACAAAAGCCGTTTCAGGCTGTTTTTTTATCCACTCAAACATTTCACTCGTAAACTGTAAATTACCAACGATTTTGACTTCTAAATTTTGTGGATCATTAAGTAATTGTTCTCTAAGTTGAGAAACCACACCATATTTTAAGCTAAATAACAATAATAATGGCGTAATCACTGAGATCACCGAGGCAATAATACAAAACGAAACTTTTTTGTCATACCATAAGTCAGCTAAAGATAAGCGAGCAACAAGTAACCATTTTAATATTGCTTTAGTCATTTTTTACGCCTTATCTTGTAATGGTAAAAATACTGAGGATTGGGGGGAAGTTAAGTTAGCTGATAAAGTAAATAACCCTTTGCTTGCAATGCGTTGCCAATCGTGCGTTACAATCATCACAGCAATATTGTCTTGCTGAGCTTGCTCAATAATTAAATCAAAAAGTAAACTTGCATTATAGGGATCCAATGCCGAGGTTGGCTCATCGGCAAGTAATAATGCCGGTTTATGAATAATGGAACGAATAAAAGAAGCGCGTTGCCTTTCACCAATAGATAACTGTTTAGGATATTTGTTTAGCAAATGGTCAATTTTAAGTTTTTGCACTAGATAATCAAACCGGCTGTTATCCACTTTTTTTTGCAATAACTTCAATGATAATAAAATGTTATCACGAACTGCCAAAAAAGGCAGTAATCCACCTGTTTGTAACATAAAACCCAAATACTGAGCTCGAATATCAGCCAGTTTATCAAGCTGGTTTTGCTCGATTAGCGTTGCAATGTCGATTGCATAATTATCAACAATCAATTTATAGTGGCCAATTTCATCTGGTTTTAAAATCATTCCTACCATTTCAAGTAATGTGCTTTTGCCTGCACCACTATCGCCCTGAATAACAACAACTTCACCAGCTTTGACGGTTAGCTCTGGCAGGCAAACACTAAAAAAGGATTTACCTGTTGAGCGCAAAATAGATAACTGCTTAATAGTTAACATATGTCTAAGGCAACATTTCTAATGGGATAGGATAAACATTTTCGCGAGGATCGCTGCCTTCAGCTAACGAAATCCAACGATCGACATCGGCATTACATTTTTGATAGTAACGAATTTTACTATTTAAATTACGGATAAATTTTTCTTGCTCAAGCCCGCTCATGCTTTTCCAAGTATCTTGATCAAGCCCTGTCACATCACTTTTATATGGAATGTTATCTAGATATTCACCAAGCAGACCTAAATCAGCAATTTTGGTCACCGAATCTGATTTTAATTTACTTGGATCTTGCCCCATTGCAGCAGCAACAGAGCGAAGCTGGGAAAACATATCATCGGCTGAAATTAACCCATCATTAGCCGCATTAGCAATTTTGCTGACAATATCACTCAAATCACTAAGTTGCGATTTAGTTAATAATATACGAGGTTCGGCTGTTGGAATCGTCGGTTTAACGAAATCTTTATCTGCAATCCACGCTTTAAAAACGGTTGGCGCTTTAGTCCCTTTGGTATCGCCTAAATAAGCTAACTGCATGGCCTTACTGAGTAGCAATGCATCTTTTAACATATCAGAATTATCATCTTTTGCATTAAGTGCATTGCCGACAGAAGCCTCGCCTTTATACGCAAGCTTAACTTGTTCTGATAAGGCTTTTGCCAGCAAGTCAACTTTTTGGCCAAACTGATGTACATCTCCCGCATTAACAGGATAATAAAGCGATTTATGAATGAAATCATTATAAGTTAGATCCGAATATTGCGTTGCAGCAATCTGATGATCTTTTTCACCACTTGGCGTTTTTAAATGTAGTGCGTAAATAGCGACGCCCTTATGCTGAGCTTCAAGTCTTAATTGCGCAGCATCCATTCCTGTACTAGAAAGTTTATCATCACCGGGGATTGCACTAGCATCTGTTATCAAAATCATGTAACGCGCGCCAAAGCTATTCCAATTAATATCATTTAATGCTTGAGCAACCCCAGCATAAGAATCTTCGGCAAAATATGCGGTTGATACAGAAGCTTGTTTAAGCGAAGCGCTTAGCTGTTTAAAATCCTCTTTATCTTTCACTTTATTGGGATCGGCAAAAAGTTTAGAAACAAATTCAAGTTTATCCGAGGCCTTTAAACTCGATCGAAATGAAACCAATCCGAATTTAACTTGATCTTGTAAATTTTCTTTTTCAATGTGCTGATAAACTCGCGTTACCGCTTCTTTAGTTCTTGAAATATAAGGATCCATTGAAATAGTGGAGTCAATAACAAACACAATGGCGGCTTTAAATGGAGCAACTTGATTAGTGCTATCATCAGTAGTTTGACCATTAGCTGGTTTTGTATTATTTTTTACCAATGAATCCTGTTTACTTACTGATGCTACTTCTAGCACTCGCTCATAAAAACCTTGCCCATTCATAACCTCTTCACCTTGTAAAATAGGTAATAAATAGAAGTTACTTTTAAAATCAACAAACTCTTTAGGCTCTTGAGCAACCACATCTGAAGCTGGCTTATTGGCTTTTAACGTGTCACGAATAGGCTTTAATAAAACCTCTGGCTTATCAGCATCAACAATAGCGGTTAATGCAGCCTTATCTTTGAAAAATAACAAAGGATCACGATCAACAGGGTTTGTAAAAACTAATGTCATTTGCATATTCCAAGCAACTGCACATGAATTATTAATCCAACCTATCGCTTTTCCATAAGAATCAGGCCCAACTTTAAGCCATTGCTGATTATTGTCGTTTTTACGTTCATAAACATAATAGCGTGAAAATGCTGGCACAGATTTGCCGGTAGGATCTGTAATATTATTTTTTAATTCACACGTTGGTGTGCTTAATACACGCTGATATAAGGTTTTTTTACCTTCTTGTTTGAGCGGTTCAGCTGCCGAAGCTATCCAAGGTACACAAGCGAGGCTTAGACCAATAACGAGTTTTGAAATTGCTATTTTTTTCATATCCTTTCCTCACTATTTTTGCAATTCAGCTAAGCGATTTTTGGCTAAGGTATTATCAGGATCATGATTCAAAGATGTTTCATACCAATAAATAGCGGTTTCTTTATCTGCTTTAAAGCAACTATTATTTTCATAAAACTTCTCGTCGTACTCTTTAGCATAAAGTATAGCAATCTTCGCATTTTGCTGAGCTTGATTTGCATATAATCGTTGAGCAATATTACATTTTTCAGCTTTTTTAGCTTCAGTAATTATCTGAATAATTGCATCGACTTCTGGCTTGGTTTGTAAACATTGTTGAATAAAAGTTAAGTCATTGGTAAAACCATTATTTAAACTGCATTGGGCACTAATTTGCACCGATGTTATTGGTTGTGATTGCTTTTTGAAAAAGAAAAAATACCAAGTAGCAAAAGCAATCCCGATTAACATCATAAAACCAATTATAATAGCAACGATTAATCCTAAGCGGCTTTTCGGTTTAACCGATTCAAGCGGTATTTCAGGTTCAGGCTCTGGTATTGTTTCCGTTTCAACAGGTTCAGCCAGCATTGTCTTCTCAGTATCCATGCTCGACTCTTCAATTAATGGCGTCTCTTCTTCAACAATAGATTCGTTTGCTAATTCTGGTTTTGCTATAACTTGTTCGTCATTAGGTAATGCTGCCTGCACATTTAATGCCGTTGATGCAAACACGGTGTCAGCAATACTAACAACCCCGCCATCAATATAATTCTCATTTTGTTTATCACGAATTTGTATAAGAAAACGAACCTGATTTCCCTGTGACAACAAAGTGTCAACCAACCATTCACTGACTTGCCCTGTTAGCTGTTCATTCTCTACAGACATATTTTCAACTGTATGCCAACTTTTTTCAGGAGCCCACTGATTCAAATCAGATAAATAGTACCCATCCTGATTACGTTGTATAAGCATATCAATTTCAGAACTACCTTTCCATTTTTGAGCTAAAAACTTCGCAACACCGGGTTTATAACCATCTAATTCAATTCTTAATGCCATGATAACCTCTATTTTATACCCAAACTTTGAGCATCATTCACTCTATCGAGTGATAAGCCTTTTATTCAAAAAGGCTCATTTACTATATTTATTCAATACGTTATTATTTATTTTTAATTAATCTGCGATTGCTTGAAAAAGCCAAGAATTTCGCCTAATCGACTATTTTGTTCTTGACTAATTTCTCGCCCTGCATGGTGGCCTACATTTTCTTGCGCAAGCACCGCAAAAGCAATAAACCAATCAAAGATCGCATATTGAGAATAATTTTTAGTATTATCGTCTAGCTTTGGTAATGAATGCGATGATTGAACATTAAATTCACTTAATGGTGAAGAAAATATTGGCTTACCTTGATTAACTTTGCTCATTGGTATATCAGTTACTTGACCTTGAATAAAACCTAACCAAGCAATAAAGTCTGCCAGTAAATTATGAATAGTACTGATTTGCCTAGACTCAAGATCATCACGTTTACTACCCATATTTTCATTATTCAAAATATGCTCACTTAAACTTGCTTCAAGTTTCATGCGATTCGCAGCAGTAATAAGTTCTTCTATAATAAAAGAAAGTGATTTTTGAGTAATTCCAAAAAACTGTAAAATATGTTTATCTAAAACGATATTTCTTAAATGCTCTAACCATGCCGAAAAAACCGTTTTTGCAAACTTTGATTCTGTTGTTAATATAGTTGCTTGTTTGGTAGTTAACGATGAATTCACATCAGAAAATAGTTCAAAATCCGCATTTAATCCGAAATCATTTGATAAATTATCTAACAAATTATCATTACTATCTTGCTGTGTTTCATTTTCTATCGTATTAGAATGATAAAGTGCTCGAATTGTTTGATCGGGTAATTCAAACGTTTTAAGTAGTTCGCCTAATAATAAAGCTTTATTTTGTAGTTCTTTAACAACATTAGCGATAACTTGTTTTTTCTTAACGAGCTCTTCATTACTATCTGCTTGATACCAAGTATCAAAACGCATATTAATAATGTAATCAATTTTTTCATTAAGTTGTTCAACAATCCGCTGTTGTTTAACTTCAGTTATAGCAACTTGTTCTAAGTATTGACTAATTCGCCCTATACCGCCATCATTGAGTTTTAGCATAGCATCCCACGCTTCCTCTGGCTGAAAAACATATTCTTTAATATCACTATTTTGAATAAATGTGCTTCTTAATACATTCATTTTATCTTGATAATTTTCATTATAAGCTTGTTCTTGGCAAGTTTTTGAATCAACATTTAAAAATGGCACATCAAATCCAGGTTTGCGAACTAAGAAGACATTATTAAATTTATGCTCGTTGGACCAGTTACTTAGCCAATCATAACTACCAAAGCGTTCTAAAATAGTTTGTTGTAGCAAACCACCTTTACCCCAACTATTTTTAAGATTATCTTCTGATAGTGTTAATGAGGTACCAATGCGTTTATCAAACATAGTGATCGCCCATAATAAACCAGCTTTTTTAGTGGCTCTTTTTTCAGCAGTTTCACCTTGAGTTTTATCAATCCAACGCTCAAGAACGGGGCCCACATCATTAACATCAGATTGTTTATCTGACGGTGTGCAAACAACTAGCACGTTCATTTCTTGGCTATCTGTGTATTTTTCGAAAAGATAAGCAACTTTGCCTCGCAATAAAAGCTGAGCAATAGGGTTACCTTCTTTAACATCTGAAACTGAAACCAAGTTTAAGCGACCACGATACCCAGGAAAATCGAGTAAATCGACGTTTTCAAAGGTTGGCACTCTGGTTTTATTAACTAAAGGGAAGAGTAATTCAGCGGTTAGAAAAGCCAGTTGAGCTAAAGAGATATCTGTCGGCACTCCATTGAACGGCGTTATGGTCACTGATGAATCTTTATTAGTGTTCAATCGTTCAAGAATATCAACATTCATAATACTGTCAATTTGTGATTTAGTGCCATTATTATCTTTAACTAATACAGAAAGTGGCGCATACACAGTTTCAACATGACCTAAACTCGATAGTGTTGTGGCTAATTGAGTATAAATTGTAGTGAGCTCAGCAAGCCCACCCCACAAAATAGCCAATAACTCCCCTCGCTCAGCTATTGGTAAGTAAGGGAGCAAGAGGATGACTTTTTCCCAATATCCCCCTTTCAACTCATCAAGGGAATTACCAAAGTTTTCAGATAAGTAATCATAAAGATCAACAATATCGTCTTCGTTAACACCGCCTACATAACTGGTCTGTTTTTTAGTTTCTAAACGTTGAATCAACTGATTTAGCTGTACTAACTCAATTTTATTGGAGACTTTTTGTTGATCAAAATCCTTAAAGTAAGCATTTATCAAGATTTTGACAATTTCTATCTCTTTAAATAATTTCAATTCTAATGGATAGTTAGGTATGCCACCTTTGGCAATACGGCTAAAGCGGGTAACAAGGCCTGTTGCCTCTTTGCCACTTCCGACTGGGTTAACGTGATCGATAAAATCGAGAACTTCATTATCCACAATGGTTTCAAGTTTACCATTTTCACCAGCGGCTAATGCTGAAATAAGATAAGATTTGCCCGCTTGTGATAACCCAAAAAAACCAACTGCAACAGATTTGGCAGAAACATCACCTAATCGTTTTGCACTATTACGCAAACGGCGCAAATCCAGAATTAAATTATCGGCTTCACTATTTAAACGTTTGGATGAATGACGTGTTTGATGCACCCATTCAATAGCCTTTGCGGACGCTTGATAGACCTGATCCCAAGATTTAGGAAGTTGTTCATTTAAGTTATTCATCGTTTTATCATTCCACTATCAAGCCAATATTGTGCACTAATTAAACCAGAGTTAACCATTGTGTTTAAGCTGAGTTTAATATCCTGATTTTTATTACAAGCCCGCCCGTCAGAGGCTTTTAAATCTTTAATATAAAAATTTTCAACCATTTTTTGTTTGTTCTTTATACCTAAAGTCACTTGTAACACCACACCTTCAGCACTCAATCGTTTAGCCACGTCACTATTTTCAATTGTCAAAATATAGATAGGCGATGCAGGCCAACGGTCAACTTCAAGCTGCCTAAATCCAAGCCTTGTGGTTCCTCTAATTTCAAATGATAGTTCAGGAAAATCATAATCAGGATTATCCAAGTCAATATCTTGGTAATAGACATTTTCCTTTTTAATCATATTCAAATTATCTAGCAGCCCAATGTATTTAACAGTTGAATATAAATCCATATTAGATGATCTAAAATAGAAATTAGGTAATCGTAAATTCTTGCTTAAAAAGCACAGCATAGCTCCCACTGCGGCTGTCGTTTTAGGATCATCAATACGTTCTTGTTTATGGAATGGGTACCAGCTACCAGTGTGATATCCGTGTAATGGTAAAATTCGCCCAGCAGGTATTGATAACCGTGATCGAAAATAACTTTGAATACCCGGTAAACGCGAAGGACGACCAGTTAATAAAAGCACATCACATTGATAACAGCTAATAATTTCCGATAGTGCATCAAAGGTTTTACAAATATTGTAATAATCACCACGAATAAACAAATAATGAATACGTTTTAAGTTAATTTCGATAGTTAAATCAAGCACCGAAAAATCAGGATTGTTTAATGCGCGCTTAATTGGATCATTAATAAAACTAAGCACGTTATCCGTCATAATGTTATGGTGTAATAATTCCCTAAAGGTAGAACGATACACATGTTGTTCTGCGTGTAACGGATCGTAAAGCTCATACGCTTTTAATATTTGTAAACCAACAGGCGTAAATAACTGTAAAGTAAGTTGCTGACGCAATACTGCATCTTGTATAGATAGTTGTTGCGAGCCAATAATTGTGGATAAAATTGGATTCGGGTCAGCAATGCCCGCTTGTTTTAAGCCATTTGTTAAAGCCGTTAACACGGTATCTTGGATAATATCAAGCAAGATATCATCACCAGCAACTTTAAATCCATCACGAAAACGTTGTGTAGGTACGATATAGGCATTACTACTATTGGTTTGCGCACTGACGCCGTAGTCTAATTGATAATCATTAATGACTAAATCGGTTGTACCACCGCCGATATCAACCGTTGCAATGGTCAGTTTTTGTTTATTTTCTTTGTCTGGGCGAATCATGGAAGCAATAAATTCTTCACTACGTCCATTATAATTATTTTGTGTCTCATTAAAAAGGTACACAACTTGACCGCACGTTGCTTCATCCCATTGAATATAAACTTCAGGGATATTTGGCCAAACACTTTGTAATTGCTCTGGATTATTGAAGTCAATATTGTCATCTGAACTATCCCAACCAAGGCTTTTCCAAACCAAGCCGATTGCTTGATATACACAGCTTTTGAATATAGCTTGTTCAGGCTTAGGCATCGCTGGAGGAATCGTTAAAATAATTGAACGTAAATTACGCGGTGTTTTAGCATGTTCAAGTTTATTACGTTGGGCAACACTATTGATTTGCATTAATGCGTGCATTAATACTTCGCAGAGCATAAATGTCATCAAAGAACTGCGAGAATATTTTGGATGGAAAACAGGCATTTTGCGATCATATTCTTCTTGAATATCATTGCTAAGAATGTGTAACGCTTCCCCATATTCATTAATTAAACTTGAAAAAGGCTCTGCGGTTGCAAACGGTTCATGATCGCTTTTGACATAATGAGAGTTAAAACGCCAACCTTGTTCGTATTTATCTTGATCCCACAAATAACGTTTTGGACTTGAAAGCCCAGTTGCCCCCTCATTACCTTCCCGCCTACTGGCAAGCCGGCTTGCTTCTTGACCAACACGAACAATGCTTGGCCAACGAAACGTATCTCGTCGCCCACTTTGCAAAGAAAAATGCTCTTTACCAAAAAAGGTTTGGGAAAATTCTACTCGGCTTTCAAATGGTTCATTATAAATATGCTCTGGTTGCGTTAAATCCCGAATTTCAAGCTCATAACGATGGTTTAAACTATCTTTATCTTGAACATGATCTTCAATTAAAATCCCACAAGTGCGAGAGTTTCCTACATCTAAAATCATGTCAACAGGAATTGATTTCACCAAATCATTTTTAGTATTTGAGACAATTTTAATTGTCGGTAAATGTAATGAGTCGGCAAGTAAATGGATGATATTAAGATAATGACCATAATAAGCTTTGTTTTTCATCTCTATATTAAGATCATCTCTGTGAATTTTTAAGTGCTGGGGATCACCCGCCAACTCTTGAAAAAGATCAATTAACCAATTGGTGATCCATTTTAGTTCTAAATACCAGGAAATGTGATCTGAACGATGTGCTAAACTAAATACGGCACCAGTCATTACATCATTTTCCGTTGGTGCAAGGTAAGCCACATCTTGTAAATTAGCAAACACTTTTGTATCAAAAGCAAAAGTAATTCGATGTGTATTACCATCGGGATCTTCCCCCTCAGGAATACTAACAATTCGAACTCGGCTCCAGTTATGAGGTCCTTTATCAAAGCGTTCAGGCGGTATTGAGCGTAAAACAGGCACTGGTAACCAAATACCGTCGTATAATTTTAACGATTGCTCAACACTTATTTCTTGTGTTGGATTAACGGCAAATGTTAGATTATCTGGCGAAAAAAATTGACCATTATCCACATCTTCAATCAATCTAATCAGTGCGCCACTTTCGGAGGGATCAATAAAGTTACCATTAACTCTATTGCGCCAATAGTTATCTTTCCAATCAATTTTAAGAGCAAAGTCAAGAAACTGAATACCGCTATTCATAATAAGTGTCACTTCTTGACCATAATTGCGTAATTCTGGAAGCATATACAACCTTTATTGTTTTTTCATCGTTATTGGGAATGCAGTCCCATTATTATAAATTCCTTGGCAATTGGCTTTATTATCCTTGCCTTGCGTACATTGAATTTTTGGTAATTGATATTTGGTATTGTCACTACAAACAGCCTCAGTGTTACCTGTTATATCTAAATTAGCGTTTTTAATGCCAGTGCTAACATTACCTGTACATTTTACACCATCACTACGTGTTATAGTCACTTCACCATTGCCATCATTAAAGTTATAACTTAATTGCAATGGCTTGCCGGTAGCTTTATCTTGGATCCCCCCGTTTGCAGACCATTGACCATTTAAGAAATCGGTGGTTCCTTGCTTGATTGCATCAGTAGGCAAAGCTAAATGGTCAGCCTGATCAGCAGCTGAAGTCGAGTCTGATTTATTATTTTTATCGGTTGGAGAAGTCGTTTGGTCAGTGCCATCTTGGCTATTTTTCTCTTCAACATTATCTTTTTGATCCGGATCGGGAACATTGGATTTTTCATCCTTTCCATCAGTTTTACCCAGATCTGGAGATGGTATCGGCCCATTTTCATTATCTTTAGCATCTGGTTTTGGAGTATTCTTATCATCATTTGTGCTATCAGCTGGTACAGGATGATCAACCGAATCGCCAGTTGCATCAGCATTAGTAGGAACACGATTAACATTATTCGTATCACCTAAAGCTGTGTCATTTGGTATAACGCTATTGGTCGCGCCGAACCGATTGTCTACAACGACATCTTTTGGCTCAGCTTTTAATGCAACGTTAGGCTTTTTCTCATCTTGTTGTTCATTTTTTTCTGCTTGATTAATTGGAGCATTTTCTAAAGACAAATTTGGATTAATCGATATTTCAGGTTTTAACCAACAACCACGCAGTAAAAACAATGCTAGCAAAAGCAACAATAAAGGTAATAATCCCAGTAACCATATCCACCAACGCTTCCACCATGGTTTATTATTAATAGGTATCTGAGCTGGAGGCACCGTTGCTGTTGATGTAACTTTTTTTGCGGGTTCTAAACAATAGAATGGAGAATTAACTTGAGGTGTTTGTGGATAAACAAATCCCCAAAAAGTAATAACGGGTTTGTCATTAACGATATAAACAAATTGATTACTTGGAAAACGTATCGCCATCAAATTAGGCTCAGCGCTGTCGGCATTATTTTTGGGATCATAAATAAGGCGGCTAAAAAGGAGTTGATCCCCTTCTAAATTAGGATTACTCGCTAGTTGCTTACCGAAATTCATCACTTTATGTTCAAATTCTCTAAGCAAAGTTAGTGCTGATTCTTGCTCAGACTCGCTAGCAGAGCTCCAAGGTACGATATAATATTGGCCATCAGGCTGGTCTGAGTCAAAAGGAATATACCAATCAATAATATTGCCTTGATCATTACGTTGGGGGATAGCTAAACAATCAGCATATTGCTTACCTAATTTAACTCGAAACATTTCGCGGATTTGAGTTGCAACGAGATAGGCAGCCTTACCATCATGCCCTAACATTTTGAAATCTTTGATATCACCACTTCGAAGTAATGTATTTGCCATATATTCCTTTTTATTCCTTAATTTTATTTATCTTTTTATAGGATTATATCAATTCTAACAGAAAAACTTGAATGTTGTAATTGGTTTGCTAGCCGATATTATGAGCTTTTCATCTGTTTTTTAACTCAAAATACAATCAATTCATCATAAAAAATAATAGGTTATATAAAAATTATTTTAAAAAAGCCACGCGATTATCCGGTTAATTTTATCCAATAAGCGCAATTGCTATTATTTCTGTTTTATACTAAAACGTATGAATTATCCGAAACCTCTCTACAAAAATTCACTTTATAAACTCATCATCTGTTAAAACGCGTAATGGTTGCATATCACTTTCACCTTTTATAACCAATGTAGGATCTGACCGTAAACAAGCACCGCCATAATGCCCACCAACAGTAAAAGTACATAACTGTAGATACCGATCATCGACCTTAGGTAAACACCATAATTCTTGATAAATGTTTTCTTGTTTTGCAAATTTACCCTGTGTTTTATCAAGCACCTGTTCTTTACTATTGACTAATTCAATATTGCTACCCCGCCGTCCTGCGATCGGTTTAATAGCATAACCTTTTTTAATTAGGTTTTCATTAAGTTCAAAAGTCGATTCTAATAAGTAACGGTGGTTAGGAAATAATGACCATAACACAGGTAAAATAGCTTTATTACTTGGAATAACCGTCCATAATGGCTCAAAAACAGACACTTCTGGACGTAATAATACATCAATTAATCTCACTGAATTTTCAGGGTGCCCTGTACGAATAGGTAACCCAGCAACTTGTGCTTCACTTTCTTCTCGAAGCTGTTCTAAAACCGTTTCCCAAGCCCATGTTTTCCAGACACAAGTTACTTGACGGCCTTCATCATCCACAAGCCGCCCACGTTTATCCCAACATAGCCCATTAAGGCCCCGTAAAATCTTACTACTAAATCCAGCTTGAGTAAGAGCGCTTTGCATAAATAGTGCATGATAATTTTCTTCACTATCATTGTCTTGCATAATATGAACAAAAGGTTCGGCGTCACTATGCACCCAACAGTTAGCTAAAGAATTAAGTAGGCCACAACTAGGATCAGTTCCTCGGGTTAATCCCGCTTGGATTGCCCATTTTTGTAAAATATGCCCCGCTTCCGTATGGCAAGAGGCCGAATCGGCATTATATTCATAAACTTTAAAGCCACGCTCATCCATACAGAAATCTAATCGTCCAGTAATCATTTGATAACGGCGTTGCTGCCAAGAAAGACGTAATCTTGGCCATAATATTTCAGGAACATTAAAATTAATTAATAAATTATTATCCTTTAACACCTTGTCGGTAGCATGTAAATACATTAAATGTAATTCGTTTGTTGCCCGAATTAACTCTTGTTCGGCACTTTCTGAAATGGTGAAATAACGATATTGATCATCATGGCTAATCGCATGACCTGCTGCTAATACATACGCACTTTCTAATGGGTCTGATTCATTTAACCATTTTTTAGCAAATTGGCTTTCATTTTTAATATGAGCACTGTGGATTTCCAGTAAAGGCTTAGGAATTGTTGGTTGTGGTAAAGTATATTCGGTTTTGTCAGTTTGAATCATCCAACCTAAGATTTTCGTGTCATCAAACGTATCATGTAATTGATAGCCCTCATTGCTCACTGTCATTTTAAGTTCGCGCGTCCATTGTTGCCCAATGGGTAAGCGGGTATGTATTACATTTTGCTCAGCTATCCTAATTTTATCTTCAAACACTTCAGTAATAACAGCGACATGACCTGTTCTATCAAATACACCGCTATCATCCCATATCAATAAAGATCCTGCTTCTGGTATTTTTTTACTGCCATTAGCATACGCCTGTAAAGGTAAAATGGCTTCGTTAACAACTTGCCTTAAAAAGCGTAGTGAAAAAATTTCGTGAGCCATACCCACATCAGTAAATACAATACCGTAATTTAAGAATAAAAATCGCCTTGCAAATTCAACACATTGCCATTTATATCCCATATACTCATACCCAGAATAGCTACGAAATGATGCATCAGTCGGGTATTGGGTTCGATCCAATGTTTCATAATCAGAAGAATAAATGGCAACGCCACCTGGCGCATAACCTAATAATGTTCCGAAAGGTTCTTTATCGCTGAGCTGAGATAACATATTGTATTAACCTTATAGAGAATGAATAGCAAGATACATTTATCAAGCTGTTAGAATTTTCTTATCATAGATCAAATTATAGCCTTTAAAAAGCAATGTTTATATTTCATTACTTGAAGAAGACTAAATTGCCTATATATAGTGACTATTCTTAGTAGTCTTACTGATACATTGCTCCAATTAAGTGAGAAAAATACAATTATGCAAAAAACAAAATTAAATGAATTATTAGAGTTTCCTTGTTCTTTTACTTATAAAGTCATGGGAGAAGCAAAGCCAGAGCTGGTAGACAAAGTGGTATCAGTGATTCAACGCCACGCTCCTGGTGATTATACGCCATCAATTAAACCAAGTAGCAAAGGTAATTATCATTCTGTGTCAATTACTATTAATGCCACTCATATTGATCAAGTTGAAAATCTTTATAAAGAATTAAGCGAAATCGATATTGTTAGAATGGTTTTATAATATTTTATTTTTTATTAAAAATAGAGTCTTATTTTCACAAATAAGGCTCTCTATTGATTATAAAATAGGTTGAGTTGAACCAATCCGATAGCTAAAAAATTGAGTAAAATCCATATTTTACCAAAAATAAAAACTTCAATAAAATCAATGACTTTTCTGAATGTTTTTTAGTGAAGTTTATGATATCTTGTCTTTTAGTTTATTGTTGTATAAATAGAAAAATTAACCTAATGAATTAAAAAAGCGCAAGATCATGTTAACCCTCTTGCGCTTTTAATCGATAACGAATTATCCCAAAATTTTCGCTAATTGTTCTGTTACTTGAGCGACAGGCTGTGTTCCATCAACACGGAAATACTTTGTGCGTCCCTCTTTTGCTTCATGCTGATAATAATTAATAAGTGGTTTAGTTAAATCATGATATTCAACAAGGCGTTTACGAACGATCTCTTCATTATCATCTTTGCGAATGGTGAGGGGCTCACCTGTCACATCATCAATGTTTTCAACCTTTGGCGGATTATGGCGAATATGGTAAACACGACCTGAAGCAGCATGAATACGACGGCCACTCATACGATCAATAATCACTGCATCGGGCACATCAAATTCAAGTACATAGTCAACGTTAATGCCAGCCGCCTTCATTGCATCTGCTTGCGGAACGGTACGTGGAAAGCCATCTAATAAAAACCCATTTGCACAATCACTTTGCGCAATACGCTCTTTAACCAATGCAATAACAAGCTCATCGGTAACCAATTTACCTGCATCCATTAACTCTTTTGCTTGCAAACCAAGAGGCGTACCCGCTTTTACCGCTGCACGTAACATATCACCCGTTGAAATTTGGGGAATACCGTATTTTTGCATAATAAATTGTGCTTGAGTTCCCTTTCCTGCTCCTGGTGCGCCTAATAAAATAATTCGCATAAAATAACCTCTTATGGCTTTAAATATAGATACAATTTTCTATTCTGGTAAATAATGAAATATCACTTTACTGCTGGAGATTAAGCCATCAGTGTGACAAATATAGTTTATAGCGCCACAACCTTTAACCATTTGAGCACTCTGCTGGCAAATGGGGCAGACATACTGTTCTAGGTAATGCTGTTTGCAATGAGGACAGTCGTAATGTTGTGGCGACACAGTATTCATTTTATTATGGCATTTTGGGCAAATACCTTCTTGCCCACCATCAACGCTCTTTTTTGTTGTCATCAGCTATTTACGGCCTCGTACATGTTTCATTAAACGACGACGTTTACGTTGTTGAGAAGCCGTCAAGCTATTCTTACGCCCTTCAAATGGGTTGGCTCCTTCTTTAAATTGAATTCGAATTGGTGAACCCATAATTTTTAACGATCGTCTAAAGTAGTTCATTAAATAGCGCTTATAAGAATCAGGTAAATCTTCAACTTGATTACCATGAATCACCACAATTGGTGGATTATAGCCACCCGCATGTGCATATTTTAATTTAACGCGACGCCCTCGAACCAAAGGTGGCTGATGATCGTCTTGCGCCATTTGCATAATCTTGGTTAATAAAGCGGTATTAACTCGGCGCGTTGCACAATCATAGGCTTCTTGAATGGAATCAAATAAATTACCAACGCCACTGCCATGAAGTGCCGAAATAAAGTGTACACGTGCAAAATCAATAAAATCTAACCGATCATCTAACGTTGACTTTACTTGCTCTTTGATATCTTGAGATAAACCATCCCACTTATTAACGGCTATCACAAGTGATCGCCCGCTATTAATAATAAAACCAAGTAATGATAAATCCTGATCAGATATACCTTCTCTGGCATCTATAACCAAAATAACAACATTAGCATCTTCAATTGCTTGTAATGTTTTAATAACTGAAAATTTTTCAACAGTTTCGGTAACCTTTCCGCGTTTACGAACACCTGCGGTATCAATCATGACATATTCACGATCATCACGTGTCATAGGTATATAAATACTGTCACGCGTCGTACCCGGCATATCATAGACAACGACGCGTTCTTCACCTAAAACTCGATTAGTGAGTGTTGACTTACCAACGTTCGGTCTACCAACAATAGCAACTTTGATTGGCTGGTTAATCAGTGACTCAGCATCATCTTCAACATCATCAAGAAGCTCATCATCGGTAGGCTCATCAGACAAAACCTCATGCTGATCATTTTCAAAATGAAAAATAGGATCTAATACCGTTTCGATTAACACATTAACACCACGACCATGACTTGCTGCAATCGGATGAATGTTACCTAATCCTAAACTATAAAAATCAGAAATAGCGCTATCAGCATCAATACCATCAATTTTATTAGCAACTAAAAATGTTGCTTTTTGACGAGAACGAAGATGTTTAGCAATGGCATGATCAGCAGGCATAGCACCAGCTCTTGCATCAACTAAAAAAAGCACAATATCTGCTTCTTCTATTGCTTGTAAGGATTGTTCAGCCATAAAGCTTTCAACCCCATCCTCGGTGCCATCAATACCACCAGTATCAATGACGATATATTCATGCCCTTTGATCTCTGCGCGCCCATACTTACGGTCACGCGTTAATCCAGGGAAATCAGCTACTAAGGCATCTCGAGTTCGAGTTAATCGATTAAATAAAGTCGACTTTCCAACATTCGGACGACCAACTAGTGCGACAACAGGTATCATATTTATTCTCAATTACTTTATTTTTTTGTGAATGCGTAAATATCACCATTTTTAGCCTGAACAATAATTTTATTATCCACAACTAATGGTTTCGAAATTAATCCACTACTACTTACTTTTGTTTTAGCAACAATTTCGCCATTTTCAGCATTCAACCAATATAAATAACCTTCAAAATCACCAAATACAACATAATTCTGGTAGATAACAGGATCTGTTAACTGGCGATGTAAAAGGCTTGTTTGAGTCCAAAGCTCAGCTCCACTGTTCTTAGCAATCGCTTGAACATTATCATTTTGATCAATAACAAATAATTGATGTGTATCAACCGCAAAGTTATGAATAGAGCCAAGTTCTTTGTGCCAAACAGGCTGACCATTACTTAAATCGAGTGCAACAACACTACCATTATAACCAACAGTATAGACTAAATTACCTTCAACTACAGGACTAGAGTCAACATCATTTAATTTAGCAATTTCAGTAGAGCCTGATGGCTGAGAAATACGTTGCTGCCAAATTAATTGGCCGTCGTTAATATAGTAAGCATTTACTCGACCATTATCATCGCCAACAATGGCTGCACCATGGGCAATCGTTGGTGTAGAGTTACCTCTTAACGACAGTGCAGGAACTTCGAAAGAAACATCCCATAAATTATCACCGGTATCGCGATTAAGACCTTGCAAAATACCACTTGCTGTATGAATAATTAATTTGTCTTGAGAAGATACAGGGCGAGCAAGCACTTCACCTTTTACAGGCTTTTCCCAGACCACTTTACCATCTAAGCGATCTAATGCATATACAACAGCGCGCTCACTACCTACATAGACATATTTATCATCGGCACTTACGCCCCCTGAAAATAGTGCGGTTTTACTACTAAAAAGGGTGCTTTGAGATAAATTTACATCCCATATAGTATTACCGCTAGCTAAATCAATGGCTTTAACTTGTCCACTACGACTTGCGACGTAAATAGCATTATCATAATTACTTGGTCCTAATAATGAGTAAATATGAGTATTGCCAGCCGTACTATTTTTCCACACTTGTTGGATAGAAAATTGGTTATCCACTTTCGGTGAAGGTGAAATTTGAACAATTTCTTCTTCCCCACCGAATAAAGAGCACCCAGCAAGTGAAAACATTAAAACACCAGTAAAAAGATATTTTGATAACTTCATTGTATAGCCCCTTATCGCAGGATAATTAATTTTTATTTTCGTCAGTTACAGCTTGTTTTGCCTTAGCTTCTTGTTCTGCCTTTTCTTTAGCTGCTTGGGCTTCTTGTTCAACTTGTTGTTTTGATTGCAAATATTCAGTTTGATTCAACTTCATTTTAATATTTCCTTCTAAATCTTTGGTTGGATTAGAAGTTAGAGCAACGTTATAAGCGTTAACTGCGTCTGCATAACGCATCATTTTAACTAACACATCACCACGGATATCATTAACAACAGCTCCCCAACTTTCGCTTGTTACATTGCTTAACGATGTTAAACTGTCTTGATATTGACCTTGTTGGTACTGTAAGCGTGCAATACGAATATGGGTAATGGTTCTGACAGGCTCTGAATCGGTTTTCTTTAATACATCAGATAATAATGCTTGCGCACCAGAGTAATCTTTTAATACTTCAACATAAAATTTTGCAGCGCGTAAATTCGCAAACACACTATAAATAGTATCGTCATCTTTCGCAAAAGAAACCAATTCATTAACTGAATCTGGCTTATTATCATCTAATTGAGTAAGTAATTGCTCATATTTATCTGATGATTCTATCGCTTTTTCAGCTTTACAAGATTGCCAATAACGCCAGCCATAAAAAGCGAATAATCCGATCACAAGAACCGCAACCATAATTTTCCATGTTTTAGCAAAAAAGCCCTTTATCTCTTCAAGTTGTTCTTCACTCGATAATTGATGACTCACGTTTTTCTCCTATTTTTTACTTAATTGACAAGCAAGTTTGAACTACGTCTTTTTGTGCAACTTCAACTTGTTCGCCTGTTTGTAAATTTTTAATCATTACTGAATGATTAGCTAGTTCATTTTCACCAATGATAACAGCTATTTTAGCACCTAACCTATCGGCTTTAGCAAATTGTTTCTTAAAATTACTACTACCGTAATTTGTCATAATTCGCCAATCAGGTAGACCATCACGCAACAGCTCAGCAACACTCTGTGTGGCTGCAATTGTCTTCTCATCACCAGATGATATCATATAAATATCAATCGAATTATCGCAATTTAATGTTGGATTAACCGCCTGAACTAATAACACTAAACGCTCAACACCCATGGCAAAACCAACAGCTGGTGTTGGTTGACCACCCAGTTGACTGACCAGACCATCATAACGACCACCACCACAAACGGTACCTTGAGCACCTAAACTGCTTGTGACCCACTCAAAAACAGTACGATTATAATAATCTAACCCACGAACTAATCTTTGATTAATATTGTATTTGATTCCAGCATTATCCAATAATCGACATAAACCTTCAAAGTGAATTTTGGACTCTTCATCTATATAATCAAATAGTTGAGGAGCTTGGTTTAGTAGCTCTTGTACCACTGGATTTTTTGAATCAAGTACGCGTAATGGATTAGTATACATTCTACGCACACAGTCTTCATCCAATTTATCTTTATATTGTTCAAGAAAAGCAACGAGTGCATTTCGATAATTGGCTCTGGCTTCTAACGAACCAATTGAGTTAAGCTCAAGAGAAGTATATTGTTCAATACCAAGCGCTTTCCAAAAACGAGCTGTTAATAAAATAAGCTCCGCGTCTATGTTTGGACCCTCTAGTCCAAATACTTCTACACCAAATTGATGAAATTGGCGATAACGTCCTTTTTGAGGTTTTTCATAACGAAAAGCTGGTCCTAAATACCAAAGGCGTTGCTCTTGATTGTAAAAAAGACCATGCTCAATCCCCGCACGAACACAACCTGCGGTGAGTTCTGGGCGCAGCGTTATACTTTCATCATTACGATCGTTAAAAGTATACATCTCTTTTTCAACAATATCAGTGACTTCACCAACAGCTCGCTTAAATAGTGCCGTATCTTCAACAATCGGTGTTCTAATTTCGTTATAACCATAGCTATTTAATACGCCTTTGACAATTTTTTCAATTTGTTGCCAACTTGCACTATCTGTTGGAAGTAAGTCGTTCATTCCTCGTATTGATTGGATCTTTTTCTCAGTCATTTATTTATTCGCTATTTAGTAAAATTATAATTCAGTTGCTGCAATTCTATTTTTCAACATGGATGCTTTAGCACGAATTTTAGCTTCTAATTCATCAATCATCTGTTCATTATTGATACGGCCAATACGCACACCATCTTCATAAAAACCACTTTTGTTATGACCGCCAGCAACTCCCATAGTTGAAGCTAATGCTTCCCCTGGACCATTGACCACACAACCAATAATAGATACATCCATTGGTGTAATAATGTCTTCCAATCGCTGTTCTAGTATATTGACTGTATTAATCACATCAAACTCTTGGCGAGAACAGGTTGGGCATGCAATAAAATTAATACCCCGAGACCGTATACGCAGTGATTTTAATATATCAAAACCGACTTTAACTTCCTCAACAGGATCTGCGGCTAAAGATACTCGGAGCGTATCGCCGATGCCTTCTGATAACAATAACCCTAATCCAATCGCCGATTTAATAGCACCACTACGCACGCCACCGGCTTCAGTTATACCTAAATGTAATGGTTGCTTAATTTGCTTCGCTAACAATCGATAAGCATCCACTGCAGTAAATACATCTGAAGCTTTTACACTCACTTTAAACTGATCAAAATTAAACCTATCAAGTATATCAACATGGCGCATTGCTGACTCAACTATCGCTTTTGGTGTTGGTTCCCCATATTTCTCTTGAATATCTTTTTCCAGCGAACCGGAATTAACACCAATGCGTATAGGAATATTTTTATCTTTGGCACAATCAACAACAGCCCTAATTCTTGACTCATTACCAATATTACCAGGGTTAATTCTCAAACAATCAACACCATATTCCGCCACTTTTAAAGCAATACGATAATCAAAATGAATATCAGCAATGAGCGGAACTTTGGATTGTTGTTTAATAAATTTAAATGCCTCTGCTGCATCCATCGTTGGAATGGAAATGCGCACAATATCCACACCAACACGCTCAAGCGCTTGAATTTGGGCTACGGTTTTTTCTACATCAGTAGTGCGAGTATTTGTCATCGATTGAACCGCAATTGGCGCTCCGCAACCAATAGGGACATTACCGACATAAATTCGGGTAGATTCTCGTCTAAAAATTGGCGAATCTTGATGGCTCATACACTCTTAACTATATTACAAAATAACTAGCCAGCAATCTTAACAAGATTTAAGACAAATGTCTGTATGAGAATAAGAAAATTTGCTAACTATTAACACGAGTAGATGAGGATGGTGAAATATAATGGCTTACTTCAATAAGGTTATTTTTACTTTCTTTATTCACATAATATAACGTTATACCGAGAGCACAAAAAAGAATAAATAATCCAATAAAGATAAAGGGGAGCTTTCCTGGCTTTTTAGTTATAAATGCTTGCGTTTGGTATTTCTTTTGCTGAGATTTAGATTGTTGGGTTAACTCATCAATATAAGGTTGATACTGATCAACAGGTAAACCGACAATATCGGCATAAGATCGAATATAACCTTTTACAAAAACAAGAGGGGCGTGAGGCAATTGGTCTTTTTCGATATCAGCAACTACCGTTTTCCGCACATGAATTTTGTTGGCAATATCATCTTGAGTTAATCCCATTTGTTCTCGTAAATCAGTGAGCATCACTCCTAGTGAAATATTGTCCATTGTCCCCTCATAAACTTAATACTAACCGCTGTAAAACACCTTCTTTACATATTCTACAACTAATCAATTTTTTTTGCATTAAACCATTGTGTTGGTTTTTCAATTTCATGTTGTGCTGCCACTA
This sequence comes from Bombus sonorus, assembly GCA_029958995.1. NCBI lineage: Eukaryota > Metazoa > Arthropoda > Insecta > Hymenoptera > Apidae > Bombus > Bombus sonorus. Next base: position 3,489,320 of record JARWAU010000020.1, on the reverse strand, counting down.
ATTGTAACTCATACTCATCTTGTCTTAACGTTTCAAGCATAACAGCATAGACAGCTGAAGTAGTATGTTCTAAGGCTTCAACCAATGATTTCCCCAGTAAAATATTAGCTAAAAATAACCCGCTAGTCATATCGCCAACACCAACTGGTTGCCTTACGCCAAAATCAACTAGTGGACGATCAATATGCCATGCTTCGTCTTTAGTTACAAGCAACATTTCAAAACGATCATTTTTATAGCCAGCTCTGCTTAAATGTTTAACTAAAATAGCTTTAGGTCCTTTTTTGCATAGCTCACGACAAGCTAAAATCGCTTCGTCAACATTATTAATCCGTTGTTTGCCATTTAGCTCTTCAAGTTCTAAGATATTTGGTGCCATCATATCTGCCATAGGCAGTGCTGTATTGCATAAAAATTCAGATACCCCAGGAGCAACAAAGCATCCTTTTTCTGGATGTCCCATTACAGGATCGCAAAGATAGATGGCATCAGGGTTGACAGCTTTTACTTTTTTAACTATTTCAATAATGGCATTACCTTGCTCTGGCGAGCCCATATAACCACTTAACACCGCATTACAACGTTTTAATTCATCAATCTCATTGATCCCATCGGCAATCTCGGTTAAATGAGACGCCGACATTACCGTTCCAGTCCATTGGCGATATTGAGTATGATTAGAAAATTGTACGGTGTTTAAAGGCCAAACATTGACACCTAATCGACGAATAGGAAACTCAGCTGCACTATTTCCAGCATGACCAAATACCACATGAGACTGAATCGATAAAATATTTTTCATGAAATTAGCTCCAAATTAACAAGCAGTAATATTTTTTACCACGACGAAGTAAAGTATAACGATTAAAGAGCTTATCGCTATCAGCAAAACGGTAATCTGTTGTTGTATTACGTTCACCATTAATAGAAATAGCATTAGATTCAATCATCGTTCTTGCCTGCCCTCTTGAAGGAGCAAACTGTGCATTAACGATCGCTTGTTGTAAATCAACTTCCGAATCAACGGCTAGCGTTGGCATACCGTCTTGAGCTAATTGTTCAAAATCAGCCTCTGATAGGTCAGCTAATTTACCAGAAAATAAACTGTCTGTAATACGTTTTGCCGCAACCAGACCCTCTTCACCATGAACAAGGCGCGTAACTTGTTCAGCAAGCACATATTGAGCTCTTGGCGCAACACCACTATTTTTATCTTCTTCTTCCAAGGCATTAATTTCACTTAATGGCATAAATGTAAAGAATTTTAAGAATCGATACACATCAGCATCTGCCGTATTGATCCAGAACTGATAGAATTTATAAGGGCTTGTCTTTTTCGGATCTAACCATACTGCACCACTTTCTGTTTTACCAAATTTGGTACCATCTGATTTAGTGATTAGCGGTACAGTCAAACCATAAACCTGTTTTTGATGTAAGCGACGGGTTAAATCGATACCAGCAGTAATATTACCCCACTGATCAGAACCACCAATTTGTAAAACAACATCATGCGATTTATTCAAACAAGCAAAATCATAAGATTGTAATAAACTATAAGAAAATTCAGTAAATGAGATCCCCGCCTCATCGCGATCAATACGTTGTTTAACTGATTCTTTATTGATCATCGCATTAACCGAGAAGTACTTGCCAATGTCACGTAAAAAGGTCAGTACATTCATACCACTAAACCAATCATAGTTATTGGCAACAATGGCTGCATTTTCACCACAATTAAAATCAAGAAATGGAGAAACTTGCTGTTTAATTTTTTCACTCCATTCAACCACTGTTTCTTCAGTATTAAGTTTACGTTCAACCGCTTTAAAACTTGGATCACCAATTAATCCTGTTGCCCCACCGACTAAAGCTACAGGCTTATGGCCTGCTAACTGAAATCGTTTTAAACAAAGTAATGGGACTAAATGTCCGAGGTGTAAACTATCTGCAGTTGGATCAAAACCACAATAAAGCGCAATTGAATTTTGCTCAATTTGTTCTACTAGCGCTTTTTCATCGGTAAGTTGAGCAATCAGCCCACGTTCCTGTAGTTGTTTGATCACATTTTTTGTCATGATATTTTACCTATTAAATTTATTACGTTTATATTCTAGTTTAAATAAAATGTTATTCTGTTTTGTTATGATAACGTTTATACGCTTGTTTGAAATGATCTTCCACTATATTGTTAGGTTTCTTATCAATAAGACTAACAATAATAATTGCTATAGAAGAAAAAACAAACCCAGGAATAAGTGAATAAAGATTAAACCAATTAAAATTAATCCATAGCAATACCGTTACAGCACCTGTTATCATTCCAGCTAGAGCGCCATTACGAGTCATACGAGACCAAAAAACAGAAAATATGATTATAGGTCCAAATGCCGCACCAAATCCAGCCCAAGCGTGACTCACTAAATCAAGTACGCTATTATTTGGATTAATGGCTAATAAAATAGCAATAACTGAAACTAACAACACCATAATACGACCAACCCAAACAAGTTCTTTTTGTTTTGCTTTCGGTCTAAAAAATGCACGATAAAAATCTTCTGTTAGTGCACTTGAACAAACCAGCAATTGGCAACTTAATGTACTCATTACTGCCGCTAAAATAGCCGCTAGCAAAATACCAGCAATCCAAGGATTAAAAAGCAACTTAGATAGCTCAATAAAAATACGTTCATGTTTACCATTATTAATCAAATAAGCTAAATCTGGATGATGAGCAAAAAAGGCAATACCAAAAAAGCCAACGGTAATTGCACCACCTAAGCATAAAACCATCCAAGTCATACTAATTCTACGCGCGTTTCTCATAACTTCATGAGAATCAGCAGCCATAAACCTAGCTAAAATATGAGGTTGACCAAAATAACCAAGCCCCCAACCTAATAAGGAAATAACAGAAATAAAATCCATATGAGCCAATAAATTGGTATAATCAGGGTTAAGTGATTCAATATATACCATTGCATCAGAAAAACCACCTGCATTTACCATAACCATAATTGGCGTTAAGATAAGGGCGAACATCATCAAACTAGCCTGAATGGTATCTGTCCAACTTACTGCTAAAAAACCACCAATAAAGGTATAGATAATTGTTGCACCAGCACCAGCTAACATAGCCCAGCCGTAACTCATACCAAATGTACTTTCAAATAACTTTGCTCCAGCAACCACACCCGAAGCACAATAAATGGTAAAAAAGATAAGAATAATCAAAGCTGAAATAATGCGAAGCAAAGAACTTTTATCATCAAATCGCCGCGCAAAATAATCAGGTAATGTTAAAGAGTTATGATTGACTTCAGTAAAAACACGCAATCGCCCAGCAATCAATAACCAATTGAGGTATGCGCCAATGATAAGTCCAATGGCAATCCAACTTTGAGAAATACCAAACAAAAAAACCGCACCTGGTAACCCCATCAGCAACCAGCCACTCATATCAGATGCACCCGCCGAAAGCGCAGTCACAACACTACCAATACGACGCCCACCTAAAATATAGTCACCAAAATTCTGCGTTGATCGAAACGCAAAATAGCCAATCGCAATCATTCCTAAAATGTACACAGCAAAGGTAACAATCATGGGTAAGGACATATTAAAAAAACCTTATTTGATGAAATTAAAAAGAGTCGGCTAGCTTACCATAAAATCAGCATGCTAAAAAGACAGTGATGATGAATGTAAATACGCAAATAAATAAAACCGATATAATTTTTCAAATAAATTCAAATCACAATCTGTAATTTCGTACACTATCAATTAGTACACTACCAATTTTATTGTTTATAACTCTAGAAAAACTAACAATGACCTACAGATAAACAATAAATAAAAGTATATAATATGTCTAAATAACTTTTAATATCATTATTTCGTGAAACAATTAACCCGAATCCAAATTTTAGAAAGACTAAAGGATCATATTAAAGATCCAACAACAGAGCTAATTTATCAAACACCTTTTGAGCTACTAATCGCCGTTGTGCTTTCAGCACAAGCAACTGATGTGAGTGTAAACAAAGCCACTAAACCCTTGTTTGCTGTTGCCAATACTGCTGAGCAAATTTTGGCGCTTGGTATTGATAAATTAAAAAGTTATATCCGCACTATTGGGCTATATAATAGTAAGGCTGAGAATATTATAAAAACATGCCAAATTTTAGTTAATAAATATCAAGGCGAAGTGCCAGAAGATTTTAATTCGCTTATTGAACTGCCTGGCGTTGGACGAAAAACGGCTAACGTTGTCTTAAATACAGCCTTTGGCTGGCCAACTATTGCCGTTGATACTCATATATTTCGAGTCAGCAACCGCACTGGTTTTGCACCTGGAAAAACAGTTGAGGCTGTTGAAGAAAAATTGCTGAAAGTTGTACCTAAAGAGTACAAAATCAATTGCCACCATTGGCTAATTTTGCATGGCCGTTATACCTGTATTGCGCGTAAGCCTCGGTGCGGTTCTTGTGTGATTGAAGATTTATGCGAATTTAAAGAAAAAATTTACCCAGAGTGAGAATCATGCTAAATAAATTTAAATTAGATCATGAAGATATCGACTTATTTAAAAACAGTATTGGTAATATCAAAAAGATTAAGCAAGATACCGTTATTCATAAACCGATAAAACGCTCACAAAAAACGGTAGAAACAAAAAAATTACAACATGAAAAAGATCATGCTGAATTTTACTTTTCCGATAATTACCAACCATTATTGCAAGAAGATCCTATCCGCTATAGCAGAGAAAATGCTGATCCTTACGAAGTAAAAAAATTGCGCCGTGGATTTTATAATCCAGAATTCTTTTTAGACTTGCACGGGCTTACTCAACAAGAAGCTAAAAAAGAAATTGCAGCCCTTATCGCTGCATGTTTAAGAGAAAGAGCGCATTGTGCGTGTATTATGTATGGTCATGGTAAAAATATACTAAAAAAACAAACACCACTGTGGCTTGCACAACATCCACGTATTATCTGTTTTCATCAAGCCCCCAAAGAGTTTGGTGGTAGTGCTGCATTATTGATTTTATTTGATATTAATGAATTAACAAATATTTAAAATAACATATATCTCATCGATATATTCAAAAATATTCAATCATATTATTTCATAATATTTATTGTTATACGATTCACAACATATAGCTAACAAAGCAATCATTGTTGTCGAACAAAATATTGACGTTGTCGCATAAAATATATCTTTGTTACACTCATTTTTCATAGCAAAAAATATCCGTATAAAATGGATGACTAAATATTCAACATAATGGAAAAACAAAAAAATCATATGATAGAGATAAATAGGTATAGAGAGGTTAGGAAAAATATTAAAGTGCAATACCCAAAATTATTTAGCAATAAATTAGAAAAGAAAACTAATTTTAATATTGGGTTGATTACCACTAAACTGCTATCTGTAAAATAAAAAAGCCAGCTTAATTAAGCTGGCAAACATTGGAAGCAATGTGAGCAATGTCATACTTTCCAGAAGCCTTTCTACGCTCTAACAAAGTACTCATTAATGATAATGATTATCATTATTAAAATCAAGCTTTTTTTTGACTTCTTCTAGTTACATAGCAATAAATTTATTATTCTCTTATTTTATAAATAATAAATTTACAGTTGCTCAATACAAAAAAATAAAGCAGAAGCTTTCCCTTCTGCTTTTATAATACGATTTCACGCAATGAATAAATTATTTTAGATTAAGACAATCATCCTTATTATTTTTGATAAATAAACTCAACACCCTCTTCATCGCTTTCGTCCCAATCCTCAAATTCTTCATCATCATCAAAAGCTTCATCCATTACTTGTTGATGATAATCATCCCACATAAACTCCACTTTTTCTGGCGATGATTCTGCCTGCTCGGTTTCACGTGGATGTGCATTAATATATTCCATTAAATCCCAGCATAAAGCCTTTACACCTTCGTGGTTAATTGCAGAAATAGTATAATATTTATCTTGCCAACCAAGTGCCTTAGCAATTTCAGCCGCTCTCTCAGCCCCCTCTTCAGCACCTAATACATCCATTTTATTAAACACTAACCAACGCGGTTTATTAGCTAGTTTTTCACTATACTGATGTAGTTCTTGGATAATGACTTTTGCATTCTCGATCGGATCAGAGCCATCAATTGGTGCGATATCAATTAAATGTACTAACACTCGGCAACGTTCAAGATGCTTTAAGAAACGAATACCAAGCCCTGCTCCATCAGATGCACCTTCTATCAATCCGGGAATGTCAGCAACAACAAAACTCTGTTCGTTATCCATTCTAACCACACCCAAGCTAGGTACTAATGTTGTAAATGGGTAATCCGCTACCTTTGGCTTGGCTGCTGAAACAGCACGAATAAACGTTGATTTACCCGCATTAGGTAAGCCTAACATCCCCACATCAGCAAGTAATAATAACTCTAATAACACATCGCGTTTTTCGCCTGGCGTACCATCCGTTTTTTGCCTTGGCGCACGATTTACTGATGATTTAAAACGCGCATTTCCTAAGCCATGAAAACCACCTTTAGCAACCAATACTTTTTGTTGGTGATGCGTTAAATCGCCAATAACTTCACCAGTATATTTATCCGTAATTCGCGTTCCTACAGGCACTTTAACAGTGATATCTCGACCTCGTTTACCGGTACAATCAGAACCTTGCCCATTTTGACCACGTTCAGCACGGTAATTTTTTTCAAACTGAAAATCAACAAGTGTATTCAAATTCTCATCAGCAATAAAAAATACATCACCACCATCACCACCATCACCACCGTCAGGGCCACCTTTAGGTATATATTTTTCTCGGCGAAAACCAACACAACCATTTCCACCATCTCCAGCTTCGACTCGAATTGAAGCTTCATCTACAAATTTCATTATTCTTCCCCTTTATTGCGGTTAATTAGCCAGCCTTTTCTTGGATGCCAAATATAATGCCCAATGGTCGCAAACATTGCGCCCGCAACAACAGACACTGCGCCAATATAACCTAAAATATTTAAATATTGCATAGCAAACTTTTCAGGCCAAATTAATGCAAACAGATCTGAAAAGACAAGTGCAAATAATGGCGTTAGGGTTGTTATAGCACTAACTTGTGCCGCTTGCCACCGCTCCATTGCCATCACTAACGCACCATATGCAATGATAGTATTTAAACCACAAAATATAATTGCAAAAAGTTGCGTTGCATCAGCATTTGCAATCCTGCTTGGTGAAGTAAATGGCATTAAAAACACGGTACAAATAAGGTAAATTAACCAAAGTAGCTGTTCTGCACGTAATTTACGTAATAACACCTTTTGAGCAAGTGCATAGCAAGCCCATGAAACCGAAGCAAGTAAACCAAGCCAAACCCCTATACCATACGAAGACATATTAGAAAACAGATCTGCAATATTTTTATTAAAAAATAGCCCTAACCCAATTAGTAAGACTAAAATACCAATGATCTGAGTTGGTCTTAGTCGCTCTTTAAAAATTAAAGCGCTTGACACCATAAATATCACAATGCCAGTTTGCCCAACAACTTGGGCTGTTGTGGCTGAAAGGTATTGAACTGCACTAGCAAATAAAGCAAAATTACCCAGCAATCCAAATCCAGCAATTATCAATAAAATAAAGCGACGGCGTTTTTTAAACATCATTAAACTAGGAAATTGCTTTTTGTAAGCCAACCAAATGGTAATCCCAAGCGCTGAAATAGCTAACCTAGACCAGGCTAATGTCAAGGGATCAACAACCACTAGTGCATATTTCATTGCAACTGGCACAATACCCCACATCACCGCAGTTAACATGGCAAGTGCAAAACCTAATTTAACATTTTGCTGTTTTATCATATCGCTATCGATTTTATATGCGTTTAAAGAAAAGAAAAAAGCCCCACAATAACTGTGAGGCTTTTATAACTTTTGACCCGCTATTAAGTTAGCTACTTGCAACTACGCTAACATAACGACGGTTTTTAGGTCCTTTAACTTCAAATTTTACTTGCCCATCAATTAAGGCAAATAGAGTATGATCGCGACCACAACCTACATTGGTACCTGGATGAAATTGAGTTCCGCGTTGACGAACTAAAATATTACCCGCAAGAACTTCTTGACTACCATAACGTTTAACACCTAAACGTTTACTTTGGGAATCACGACCATTACGTGATGAACCACCAGCCTTCTTATGTGCCATTGTGCGATACTCCTATTAAGCGATTGCAGTGATCTTCACATCAGTGAACCACTGACGGTGACCTTGTTGTTTACGATAGTGTTTACGACGACGGAATTTAACAATTTTCACTTTGTCACCACGACCGTGCTCAACAATTTCTGCTTTAATTGTTGCACCTTCAACAAACGGAGCACCAACTTTGATGTCTTCACCATTTGCTACCATTAAAACTTTATCGAAAACAACTTCTGAACCTGTTTCGACTTCAATTTTTTCCAAGCGAACGACTTGCCCTTCGCTAACTCGGTGCTGCTTACCACCACTTTGGAAAACTGCGTACATACTTAACTCCGCAATAAAAAGCAGACGATTACTTGATTAAACATATATGTCTGCATTGATTAATCTTATAGGGCGTGAATTTTACGCAAAATTTATGCTTGTTGCAAGCGCTGTTTACCAAAAGATCGCAAAAAGTTACAAAAAAGATCAGCGGTACACTTTTTTCAAGCTACAATAATCATAAATTATTAGTTACCCAAAACAAATTATAAAATAATGATGAGTGCTTATACACCGAAAAGAAAAATTGGCCACACCGCATCAATTATTAACCGTTTAACGCTATTATTGTTTTTTTTAGGGATGATTGCTTTAGTCGCATTATCGTTTTCAATTCAGGTAGCCAACGATGCCAAAGGTGGCGCATACATGGTAAATCAATTGGGGCTACTGAGAATGAAAAACTACCAATTGCTTACTATGATACCACTGGATGAAAGAGAGTATGACCGTTTAAATATATTTAGTGATATTGCTTCATCACAACCGCATTTAATGCTTTTAAAACGTTATGACTTAATGAATGAATTTAATCAATTACAACTTGATTGGAATACTCACATTGCCATTAAAATACAGCAAGCAAAAAAATTGAATGAGATAAAAACTGACATTGAAAACTATGTGACTCGTATCAACCATTTGGTGCATAAGATTGATCAAAAAACCGAAAGTAAAATTTACTATATTTCTCAATTACAACAATTATTTATTGCCATTATTGTCTGTTTTTTAATTGTTCAAATTTATTACTTGCGTTATTACCTGCTTGCACCATGGCAAAAGCTACTAGATATGGCTGAAGCTATTACAAATCACAATTTTAAAGAACGTTTTAATATTAGAACCCCAAAAAATGAGTTTGATTTACTAGGGCTGGCTTTTAATCGGATGTCAGAGCAGATCGAATCACAATATTTATTGCTAGAACAACAAGTTGCTGAAAAAACAGCCAGGCTACAACAAACCAATAAAATCGTTTCATTTCAATACCAAGCAACGAAGCAACTACATACTTCAGAGCCATTATGTGCCCGTTTTTTAAAAATCCTACGTCAATTAGAAGAGTTAGTGCCATTAACTCACTTTCAAATTCGCTTTTATGAATCCGATGATCCTGAGCATTATCAACAAGCCAGTTACGATAACGAGCAAAAATTACCTTATTGCCAAAGCCCTAAATGCAATGCATGTTTAATCTCGTCCAAGCATGGTTCCGAAAAAAACCTTCAACGCCATTGGTATCTTCAAGAAAACGGAGAAAAATATGGGATATTATTTGCTTTGCAACCAACGGGATTAATATTAACCGATGAGCAAGAAAGCTTAATTATGGGGCTCATTGAGCAAATGACTACAGCAATGAAGCTAGAGAGAAAAATAGAACAACAGAAACAATATTTATTAATGAAAGAACGCTCTGCTATGGCCAGAGAACTGCATGATTCGATAGCACAATCACTTTCTTGTTTAAAAATACACCTTAGTTGCTTACAAATGCAATCAGATCTCACATCGCAAAGCAGTATTGATTTATTGGCAACCATGCGTAAAGAGATCAATCTTACCTATTCACAATTAAGAGAACTTATTACCTCTTTCCGTTTACGTCTCAATCGCACAGGCTTTTATGCAAGTTTAATCGAACTCATTGAAGAGTTTAACCAAAAATTACAATTCAATATTCAATTTGAATACCAATTACCACTTAATATTATTAATAGTAAATATGCATTTCATTTATTACAGATTATTCGAGAAGGGCTAAATAATATATACAAACATGCAAAAGCCACACAAGTCGCTGTCAATTTAAAAATGAATGATGATCAAATTGTTTCTGTTTGTATTGAAGATAATGGTATTGGTTTACAAAACAATATTAAACAGGATAATCGTTATGGACTAATTATTATGCGTGATAGGGTTGAAATACTAAATGGCAATTTATCAATCAACAGCAAACCTCATGTAGGAACACAAATTATGGTAGCATTTAAAGCAAACAAAACCATTCCATTAAAAAAAATAGATGAGTAAAAAATGGAACAAATAAATAGTTCAATTCTTCTTATTGATGATCACCCAATGTTAAGAAATGGCGTGAAACAATTAATAAACACAGTAAACCATTTTGAAATTGTGGGAGAAGCTGGCTCAGGTATCGAAGGGGTTAAATTAGCCCAAGAGCTCGATCCTGATATTATTCTGCTCGATATCAATATGCAAGATGTCAATGGGCTAGAAATATTGCGCTATTTACGGGAGAAAAACATCGCAAGTCGCATTATTATGTTCACCGTATCGGACGCAAAAGAAGATATTATCACGGCACTAAAAACAGGTGCTGATGGGTATTTATTAAAAGATATGGAACCAGAGGATTTTCTAAAATCACTCAAAGAAATCTCGCTTGGAAAGCTAATTATGGATGATGCGATTTCACATATTATCCTCAATTACATGCGTCATGGTGAAGAACAGCTTACTAATCAAACTCACGATGTAAGCCTGTTGACACCAAGAGAAAATGAAATTTTTAATTTATTAGTTCAAGGCCTGCCGAATAAATTAATTGCAAAAGAGCTAGGTATCGTAGAAAGTACTGTAAAAGTACACATCAAAAGCATATTCAAAAAACTTAATTTTAAATCACGAATGGAAATGACCGTATGGTATCTACAAAGTAAGGAATAATCTTATCCATTGAAAAATAAAAATAGATAAATCGTTATACGTTATCTTTGTTTAATAGAGTAAAACAATTTATAACATAAAAACTTCCTGTTCGGCGAATTAGTAAATAACATTATTCATTTAACAAAATAACAAACATCACAAAAATCAAACAAAGCATTGAAAACTAGAAAGATATGATAACTTATAATAGAATTGTGCAAATAAATAGCTGCTATTTATAGCCATACACACAAAATCTACAATAGGAATATTTGAAATGCCAATATTGATTAATGCTTATTCGACAGTCACTCACCCACCAGCCATTGATTTCCCTTGTGAACGTTTATGTCATCGTGGATTAGATGATCCTGAATTGATGAAACACCTTGATGGTTTTATCGGTTATGTCATGCAAGCAGGCGATGGGCAGATGAATTCACGTCGTTATGCTTTGTATCGCCATATCCAACGAGTTAAACACCAATGGACCTTTGAGATTGAAGAAGATAATTTCAATGAATTTACTACTTGGGGGTGGCAGGTAAATGCCATTATATTTATGCCAGATGGTACGATCCAAAATCCTGATGGCGACGTCTTACAAGATCCTGATGGGGATATTGATTTAGATGCAGCTATGCCTTACCCACCAGAAGCATTAAAGCGCAAAGCAAAAACGGAGCAGTATTTAGCTAAATTAGGATTACATGCACCGACACATTTACCACCGGTTATTGCTGAATCAGAAGTCATACTTAGAACACCAGAAGAAGTCGCTGCACGTGCTTTGGCGATAATGTTAACAGGTATTCAAGCCGAAAGTTTTCGAGAAAATGATCCGATTAATCCGATGGAATTTAAAGAACGTTGCCCAACGGGGTTTGCGGCTTTATCAAATAATGAACGTGACTTTATTTATAGCGAGCAACCAACAGAGCAAGATGTAATAGATATGTCTTGGAAATATGAGGCACTATTACCTTTACAATGGGCAATCAAGTGGCAATCTGAGCTCCCTTTTGCTGATACCATCTGTAATGTTTCATCGTTAGTTGACGAAGGGATGCAACACTGTGAGCAAGATAATTCTACAGTAACCTTAAGACCAGTTAGTGAATTGTTAGATGCTTTAGATTTACATTACCGCTTACATTGGATAACCACAGATTATCAAATGAAAGATAAGCAACCACCCGCTTCAATAATAAGTGACGTTATTCAAGAGCGCCATTATGCATTAAATTGGTTAACTTGCTTTGAAAATGCGGATTGGGATGATGTCGATACACCGACCTAATATTTTGTCTTATTATTTAGCAGGCACCATGCCGTATTAAATTAGTAGATACTTTATTCATTGGCTAATGATTCATCTCATTAGCCATTTTTTAAAGTGAATAACTGAACCTTTTATAAGTAACGAAAAAATACAATCGTAGCATTGCGCACAACTAAAACTAATTTAGCTGTTCCCATTACTATCAGAAAACCAACTCAGTTTTTCACGTAATGCCACAACCGGGCCAATAATAATTAAACTCGGACTACAAGCTTGTAATGATAGTTGCGTTAAATGACATAACAAACCCGATATAACTTTTTGCTTCGTTGTTGTACCTTCTTCTACAATGGCAACTGGCGTATTTGCATCCATACCATGCTTAATTAACTGTTTTTCGATGTTTGCAGCTTGAGATAAACCCATATAAAAAACCAGTGTTTGTTTTTCGGCTGCTAAACTTTGCCAATCAAGGTGGCTACCATCTTTCAAATGCCCTGTAATTAACCGTACACTATGCGCGTAACTTCGATGCGTTAATGGAATGCCACTATAAGCAGAACACCCCGACGCTGCCGTAATGCCTGGCACGACCGAAAAAGGAATATCAGCGTTAAATAATGTTTCTAACTCTTCACCACCTCGACCAAAAATAAACGGATCGCCACCTTTTAAACGCACAACACGCTTACCTTTTTTAGCTTGCTGTAAAAGAATTTGATTGATTTGTTCTTGAGGCACACAATGAAATCCGGCTCGTTTACCAACAAAAATACGTTTAGCATCTCGGCGAGCAAGATTCATAATTTCATCTGAGACTAATCTATCATAGACAATAATATCTGCCTGCTGGATCTGTTGTAATCCTTTTAAAGTCAATAACCCAGCATCACCAGGACCCGCTCCGACTAACACAACCTCACCTCGAGAATCAAGCGAGGCATCAAATAACTCATTAGTGAGCTTCTCAACACGCTCAGAATCATTATTTGCAATTGCTTGAGCCAACCTGTCATGAGAAAACAACCTTTCCCAAAAACGACGGCGCTCAGTGATTGTTTGATAGGTTTTTTTAACTTTATTGCGCAAATAACCTGAATATTTAGCCAGTTTTCCTAAATGTTCGGGCAAAATAGATTCTAATTTCTCACGCAATAATCTAGCCAAAACAGGAGCATGCCCCTCTGAAGACACGGCTACCATAATAGGCGAGCGATCGATAATTGAAGGCATAATAAAACTAGCCTCCTTAGGAGAATCAACCACATTACAAAAAACACACCGTTTTTCAGCCTCAAGGCTCACTTTTTGGTTAATATCTTGGCAATCTGTGGCAGCAATAACCAGCCACTTATTATCAAGTAATTGTGCATTAAATTCCCCTTGAACTAGGGTAAGTTGCTGTTGTTCATGCCAACACATAAATTGCTCATTAAACGATTGAGAATTAACCGTAAGACGTGCGCCCGCTTCAAGTAATAGCCGCGCTTTACGTTCAGCAACTTCACCACCACCGACTAACAAACAATCACGGTTTTCTAACTTACAAAATAAGGGGAAATAATCCATAACACCTCAAAATAAAACATCTTTTTAACAATTTACTGATAATCAATCTAACAATAGCACTCTATGCATTATTCTGTGTTTAACTACCTTGCTATTTTGTATGACTTGTAACAATCAACGCCAAACACAATGCTCATTAAACATTCTTTATTGAAAGAGGGGAAATTCGCTATATCGCCCCTCCGATTTAAGCTAATGAGTTGAATAACCAACTTTTTATTCAGCAGTACTTAAGGTCGCTCAGCTCTAGGCGTTGAATACCAGTATCCGAGCCCCATAAATAACGCACCAGAAACAATATTTCCTAATGATACCCATAATAGATTATGACCAATTCCAGTTAGCGTGTAAGCATCACTATGGTTACCAAACCAAGAAAGCGAAAAAAGCGTCATATTGGCGATTGAGTGCTCATAACCACAAGCGATAAATGCTAACAAGCACCACCAAATTGCAATAAATTTTGCAGACCCTTCAACACGATTAGCCATCCAAATTGCTAAACAAACTAGCCAGTTACATAACACACCTCTAAAAAATAATGGGCAAGCCGCGGCCGATGTTTTTGCTAAAGCCGCAGTATGCACAAGGCTAGTATCGGTAGATAATAAAGGCGTTGCCGCATAAAAATACAGTGCCGCAACAAAAATTGAACCAACTAAATTTCCCAGCCATGTTTGTGGCAATACTAACCACATCTGCGTGTGTGTAATTTTTTTGCATTTCACCCCAAGCGTTAAAAACATGGTATGCCCAGTAAATAATTCTGATCCAGCAATTACCACTAACGTTAATGCGATCCCAAATGTCGCCCCCATAACTAAAGGTCTTATTGAAGTTTCAACCAAATTACCCAAAGTAAAAATTAAAATAATACCAAAACCTACATAAGCACCCGCCATGGCTGAACTTACCCAAAAACCGAATGGATTGGTTTTTGCCAAGCGAACAATACGCGCTGCATTAGCAGCACATTTATTGATTGTCTCTGTATACATATTTTTACCCTCTTAAAAAGATATTTAATTTGATTTAACCTGCACAGTACCATCATCATTAACATTCACTTGATAATAGGCGATAGAATATTGTTCATCATCCAAACAATAACCGTCTTTTAAACGAAAACGCTGTTTTTTTAGTGGGCTGGCAACATATAGCTCATTTTCATGCTGTCCAATAATGCCTCGCGATAACACACTTGCCTTAGCAAAAGGATCAATATTACTAATCGCATAAAGATCAGCATTATTATATGGACGAAAAATAGCAACGTGATCATGACCAACAAGCGCACAAACTCCGGTGCCTGGCAAAATATCATCAAGCTTACAAACCGTTATCCATTGACTCATACTATTCCCCTAACATTATTTTACGTTCTTCTGCTGTAGCAGGTCGATGCTGATCGCGCTCCGCTACAATTTGCACATTTTCATCACGCTGATTACTATTAATAAAGTGAGCAAATCGAACTTGATTTTCAGGATTTTCAACCGTCTTTTTCCACTCACACACCATTAATTTACGTAAGCGCGCCATTTCGCTTTCTAGTTCAGCATTAATCCCTAACTTATCGTCAACAATAACACTACGCAAATAATCAATACCCCCGTCTAGATTTTCAAGCCAGACGGATGTACGTTGTAACTTATCAGCGGTACGAATATAGAACATAAGAAAACGGTCAATGTATTGAATTAGCGTATTTTTATCTAGATCAGCCGCAAGTAAATCAGCATGGCGAGGCTTCATACCACCATTACCACAAACGTAAAGATTCCACCCTTTCTCTGTAGCAATCACACCAATATCTTTACCTTGGGCTTCGGCACATTCACGCGTACAACCTGATACACCTAACTTAAATTTATGCGGTGCCCGAATACCTTTATAGCGATGTTCTAACTCAACGCCAAAACCCACACTATCACCCACACCATATCGGCACCATGTGCTACCAACACAAGTTTTTGCCATTCTTAATGCTTTAGCATATGCATAACCACTTTCAAAACCGGCATCAATAAGCTCCTTCCAAATAGCTGGAAGATCATCTTTTTGCGCACCAAATAAGCCAATACGTTGTGAACCAGTAATTTTAGAATAGAGGTGATATTTTTTAGCTATTTGACCAACAGCAATTAACCCTTCTGGCGTAATTTCACCACCCGCGCTACGCGGAATCACCGAATAAGTACCATTTTTTTGAATATTTCCCAAGAAAATATCATTACTATCTTGCAAAGGGATTAAATCATCTTTAAGAATATAATCATTCCAACTTGAGGCTAATAACGATCCAACGGTGGGTTTACAAACCTCACAACCATAGCCATGACCATGTTTTTTAATCACTTGATCAAATGACGTTAAACCCTCAACACGAATCAAATGGTATAACTCCTGACGAGAATATTTAAAATGCTCACATAATGCGTGACTAACCTCGATCCCTTGTTTAGCTAATTCCATATTAAGGATTTGGGTCACTAAGGGAATACACCCCCCACACCCTGTGCCCGCTTTTGTTTCGGCTTTTATTGCTGCAACGGTATGGCAACCTGCATTAATTGCATTAACAATTTTTTCTTTCGTTACATCAAAACAAGAACAAATTTGGGCCGAATCAGGAAGTGCTTCAACTCCCATCGTAGGTTTTGCTCCTGCATGAGCAGGCAATATCAAAGTATCGGGGTGCTCAGGCAGATCCATATCATTAAGCATTAATTGTAATAAATTACTATAGTCTGAAGTATCACCAACAAGCACTGCGCCCAATAACTTGTTATTATCTTGAGAGACAACTAATTTTTTATAAACAGGAACCGTTTCATCTAAATAAACATAGCTACGGCTACCGATTGTTTTCGCTTTAGCATCACCAATACTGCCGACATCTACTCCCATTAATTTTAATTTAGCGCTCATATCTGCGCCTTCAAATGGAGTTTGCTCACCCATTAAATGCGCCAAGGCAACCTGCGCCATTTTATATCCTGGTGCAACTAAACCAAATACTCTGCCTTGCCAACAAGCACATTCACCAATAGCGTAAATATCAGGATCAGAAGTTTGGCAATAGTCATTAACCACAATGCCACCACGTTGGCCAATTTCAAGCTGACATGCTTTGGCAAGCTGATCATTCGGGCGAATACCTGTTGAGAAAACAATAAAATCAATTTCAAGTGATGTGCCATCAGCAAATTGCATAATTTTACCCGATGGTGTGTGAATAATTTCTTGGGTATTTTTGCTAGTGTGAACGCTAACGCCCATACTTTCAATTTTTCGGCGTAACTGCTCGCCTCCCATTACATCAAGTTGCTCTGCCATTAATACTGGTGCGAATTCAACGACATGTGTTTGTATTCCCAAGTTTTTTAATGCACCGGCAGCTTCAAGCCCCAACAAGCCACCACCAACAACCGCCCCCGTTTTACAGTGGCTAGCACATTCAGCAATAGCATCAAGGTCTTCAATGGTTCGGTAAACAAAACAATTTAAACCATTAGCGCCTTTAATCGGTGGAACCCATGCATAAGATCCTGTTGCAATGATCAATTTATCATAACTAACAATTCGCCCCGTCTGTGAATGAACTTCTTTACGCTGACGATTGATTAAAATAGCGCGTTCATTAAGTAATATGTTAATGCCATTTTCTTCATATAGCCCTTCACGCACTAAAGAAAGTGCTTCAGCAGTATGACCGGAAAAATAAGAGGAAAGATGAACGCGATCATAAGCAAGGCGAGGCTCTTCACAAAAAATAGTAATATTAAATTGATTAGGCGACATTTTATCAATTAACTCTTCAACAAAACGATGCCCAACCATTCCATTACCAATGATAACGAGGTTGGTTTTACTCATACAACAACTCCAAATTTATTTTAATTTAATCATTTAATTTTTATTTTGCTCACATTGTATGAAACTTTGTACAGAATATAACTACTCTCAAGGATTACTACTTTAGTGGTAAAGATAAGGCTATTTTAAAAAAAGTTTATTTGAAAATAAGCAACAATGACAATTAGTTATAAAACAATATCGACTCCACTCCCATAACCAACCCATAAAAAATAGTTAAAAAAGTTGCCAATTATAATTAACTTTATATAATTAGCCGACTAAATAAATTGAGTAATGATAATTGAATTACAATTCAAGAAAACTTCCTTCACGCGAAACTTTAGCAAAAGCGCAAAGATTTACTGATGAAACCATTGAGGTTTCCGGTGTCGATCTTGTCCTTAGTTTAATCACTACCGCCGATTTAATTCGCTCAAATATTTATGCGCAACTGGCAAAAGATTATGATGTATCTGAAGGAAAATTTGCGTTGTTAATGTCCTTGTATAGTGAAGGAGAAACTTGTGCTAGCGAGCTCGCATTAAGAGTCGGCGTTACACCGGCAACCGTTTCGGTAATGGTAAAACGAATGTTAGCTACCCAAGATCCTTTAATATCAATGACGAAAAGTGGACAAGATGGCCGCTCCCGACTCATCACGCTCACCACGACGGGAGTGAATCTTATTCAAAAAGCATTACCTGATCACTTAAAATCGATTCGCGCTTTTGCTCAAGTCTTAAATCCACAAGAGCAAGAATCTTTAATTGCAATGTTGCGCAAATTATTGCGGAAATAATTGCTAGTATTTATTAATAATCGTAATATTTTAACCATATACTTAGCTGACTAAATAAATGAAAAATAAATTAAACTTCAATAATTTACCTAAAAACATTAAAATCCCTGTTATCTTTTTATTGCTACTTCTTTTTGGCTCAATACTAATTTGTCTTGGTTCCAGAAACGATGCCGTCACTGTGGCAAAAAGTATCAAATCAGGGGTATTAACTGCTGATGAAATCAATATTGCATTCCAAAATGTTGGTGGGAAGGTCATAAAACGATTTGTCCAAGAATCACAATTCGTAAAAAAAGGCGATCCTTTAATGCAACTTGAAGATATTGATACCCAGTTATCTATCGATCGCTTACAAGCATTGGTCGATAGCCAAACCGCTGCGGTCAATCAAGAACAAGCAGCAATCGAAATCACTGAAAACGAAATCAATCTTAATGAACTATCAACATGGCGCAAAATAGAAGAAGTCAAAGCAGGCTTAGAGGCAGCAAAATCAGCTCGAGATTTGGCTAATACTGAATTTCAACGCCATACTCAATTAAGAAAAGCAGGTGGATCTTCACAATCGCAGCTCGACGCGGCGCGCAATGCCTACATCAGCACAAAAATGCAAGTTGTCCAGATTGAAAGCCAATTGTCAACATTAATGATTGGCGCAACCCCTGAACAAATGACGCAATTTGAACAAACCCGAAATGCAACCGGTATGACATTGCAATCAATCACAATTGCTAAACAAAAATTGCAAAATCGTCAAAATCAACTTGCTCAGATCCGAGCTCAATTAGCACAAGCGGAAACCGATTTAAAACAGCTCAAAGTCAATTACAACCGCCTTACATTGGTTGCACCAGAGGATGGCAAAGTACTAAAGCTGATGTTTGAAGATGGTGAAATGGTGCCGGCTGGTGCGCCTGCGGTATTGTTAGAAACTGATCGCAAATATATTGATATTTATGTTAACGAAAAAATGGTTAATGATTATCAGCCAGGTACTCAGGTAAAAGCGAATGTTATTGCACTCGACAAAACAGTAAAAGGCACCGTACGTTTTGCAACCGCGGCGCCTTCGTTTGCTGATTTACGCATGACTCGCGAACGCGGCCAAGCCGATTTAACATCTTACCAAGTCAGAATTTATATAGAATCCATTCCTAAATTATTAACTGGAATGACACTTGAGGTTAAACAATGATGCAAAACATCATTAAATCTATGCTTGAAGAGCTTGATGCGATGCTATCAGGCCACTTCATCCCTTATTATAAAGTGTGTTTGGGCTTAGCCGCTATCGTGTCGCTTATCTTTTCAATGGTATTGAGCCATGGCTCTGTTTTTGAAGGAAAAATTGCGGTTATTGATTTAGATAGTTCGAATTATTCCACTGAACTAATCAGCAAAGTGAATACCTCGCCTTTTATTGAAATATCTGAAGTCATTCACTCACCAATAAATCCAATTACCTTAGTTTCACACGATCGTAATTTAGGGGTGCTATATATCCCCAAAGGGCTGGAAAAGTCATTAAAGAAAGGCGATAAAACAGTTAAATTAGGTTACTTTGTTGATGATACGAATGATGCACAAAACGCTAAAGTCA
This sequence comes from Bombus sonorus, assembly GCA_029958995.1. Taxonomy (NCBI): domain Eukaryota; kingdom Metazoa; phylum Arthropoda; class Insecta; order Hymenoptera; family Apidae; genus Bombus; species Bombus sonorus. The sequence continues at coordinate 3,468,970 of JARWAU010000020.1, read as the reverse complement.
TGCAAAGTCTTAACGAAATCATTCCTGAGCTAGGGGTAGAATTAAGCGTTGGTAAAGTTGCTGCATTAGGGCAAGGAAGAGAAGCAACCGAAGCGACTTTATCACCAATGCAATTAAAAACACGCTACATGTTTAACCCGGCGAGCTCATCAACAATATCGACGATTATCTATTTTGTCTACTTCTTCTCGTCGCTGACTTATGGACTAACATCGTTAATGATTATCGGCCGCTTAAAAAGCACAGGAATGTGGAATACCGTTGTCGAACGTGGATTTTTGCCACTATTGGCGCGAACCGTGCCTTATGCCCTATTTTACACCACCGCGCTAACGTTAATTACCGCAATATTGGTCATTTTTGGACAACTGCGTTTTGATGGTAACTATTTTGCATTCGTACCTAGCGTATTTATGACAGGACTTGCATTTGGCTGGTTAGGATTTTTACTTTCTTGGAACACCAACCATCCTGGTGAAGGGGCAAGCCGAATGATATTTTTAGTGCCACCGGGATTCATCATGGGCGGCTCAACCATGGCAGTCGGAATTATGCCTATTTGGGCCTATTATGCCAGCCATGCCTTTCCATTAGTTTGGTTATTCCGATTTTTCCGTGACTGCGCTATGCGTGGGCGCTCGTTTATTGATATGCTTTCAACCTATGGGATCTTTATCATCTATTTAACGGTTATTGCTTTTGTTGTGATGATGTTTGTTGAGAGAATGAAAAAAACAGCTCAAGAGTAATTTTGTGTAGAATTTGCAGGTATGTTCTACCACTAAAAATGGTTTATATATACCTGCTATCTTTACACTTATTACTAAATTTACATTTTATATTTAAACTAATTTCTTACAAATACCCGTTTATTTATCCTAAAAATTTGTTAAAGATTCGGCGAATAAAATCATCTGGATAAAGTGGTAAATTATCGTAAGGTTGAGGATTGGTTTCTATACTATCAGAATTAATTTCATGAATAAAAAGCAAGCAATACAGATTAATTTAATAATCAATTGTAAAATTTGTGATCACAATCACATCGCTAAACGAAATTTGATTACGGACAATTTTGTTAAAGATCTTCTCTTGCTAATGATTATTTTTAATATAATTGCATAATTAACAGCATTATTATTATTTTCATATTACTAATTACATTCTAATATCCTTTCGTTTCGCTTCAAATAAAAAGGTTTTTTTACTTTTTTTTATTAAATTATTTTTGTGACCCACCTAACATTTTCATTCTCTTCCTTATGATTAAATTTCATAAAATAACGTAATAAAAATAATGGTCTATCATGAGCCAAGAAATAATCAATACATTACAACGCAGAGAAAAGATCATACATTTGCTTGAGAAAGAAAATACCGTATTAGTAAATAATTTGAGTAAATTATTCAAAGTTTCAACCGTCACCATCCGTAATGATTTGCGATACTTAGAAAAAAAAGGATGCGCGTTTCGTTCATATGGTGGGGCAATGATCAATAAAGCTTTTGCGCTTGATAAACCATTACTTGATAAAAGTCGTATCAATTCAGACATAAAAAATAAAATTGCCCAAAAAGCCGCTAAGCTGGTCAATAACGGAGATCATATTATTCTTGATTCAGGATCGACTACCGCGTCCATGGTTCCATATTTACTCCAAAAGAAAAATCTTATTGTATTTACAAATGCCATTAACATAGCTTATGAATTATCAAAGAATACCGAAATTGAGGTCATTGTTGCTGGCGGGAATATTAGAAAAAAAGCGTGTTCCATTTCAGGGCCAACCGTTGAACAACAATTGAAGATGTATCACTTTGATAAGCTCTTTTTAGGTGTAGATGGTTTTGATCTAAACGCAGGGATCACCACTCCCAATTTTGGCGAAGCTTCAATTAATCGAATAATGTGCCAAGTATCTGAGCAGATTATTGCTATCACCGATTCTACAAAATTTGGTCGTAAAAGTTTCTGTATGATAGAAAAAATTAATCTTATTAATACGTTAATCACTGATTCAAATATAAAACAAGATTATTTAAATCAATTAGATGAATTAGGTATTAACGTCATTATTGCTCATTCATAAAGATTATTGTCTTAACAATACAATTATTTAATAAAAAGGGAATATATTATGCAAAAATATTTAAATTATTCATTAGACTGGTTAGAACAACATAATGCACAACATACGGCTAAAGAAATTTATCAACAACCACAGATTTGGCGTGAAGTGCTTAAATTAGTTACGCAAAAACAAGCTGAATTACAACAATTTCTACAACCATTACTTAATGATCCTGATTTAGATATCATTTTGACAGGAGCAGGATCATCGGCTTTTGGTGGTGTGGCTCTTGCCCCTTGGCTTCGAGAACGTATTCATCGCAATGTTTTTGCCTATGGCACAACTGAAATTGTGGCAACACCGTTACAATATTTTCGTACAAATAAAAAAACCTTGTTGGTATCTTTCGCTCGTTCAGGGAATAGTCCTGAAAGCGTTGCGGCGGTTAAACTTGCCGATCAATTAGTTCCCGATTGTTATCATCTATTTTTGACCTGCAACCCAAATAGCACGTTAACCGAGTATACCTCTAAAGCCAATAATAAAAGCCGTATTTTTGAATTAATTATGCCTGAAGGGACAAATGATTTAGGTTTTGCCATGACATCAAGTATTAGCAGTATGATGCTAGCAACGTTATTAATTTTCGGCAATTTTGATGAGAAAAAAGCCCATGATGCGATAACCAAAATTGCAAATATTAGTGAAGAAAAATTAACAAGTTGGCAAACACTTACCAAGCAATTAGCCACAAAATCACATCGTCGTGTTATTTACGTTGGCAGCGGTTGTTTTACTGGTATCGCTCAAGAATCAGCATTAAAGATCTTAGAACTCACCGCAGGTAAAATAGCCAGTCGATTTGATTCAATATTAGGATTACGTCACGGGCCTAAATTTATGGTGGATAAGCAAAGTTTAGTTGTTTGTTTTTTCTCTAATGATACGTATATACATAAATATGACACCGATCTATTTGATGAGCTTGCAAATGATCATATTGCCACCGATGTATTAGCACTAAGTGGTCAAGAATATAATCACCAGAATATATTATCAGTTGACTGCGATCTTGATGATTGCTGGCTTATCTTTCCTTACCTTATTTTTGCCCAAATGCTTGCTTTTGAGAAATCATTAAGCTGTGGATTAACTCCAGATAACCCTTGTCCAACAGGAGAAGTCAATAGAGTGGTAAAAGGTGTGACTATTTATCCTTTTAATAAAGTTTAAATAGATAGTTATTCAAAATTAATAAACTCAAAAAGGAGCAATGAATATGAGTACACCCAATATTCTTATGACACGTATTGATAATCGTTTAGTTCATGGTCAAGTTGGCGTAACTTGGGTTAATGCGCTTGGAGCTAATTTATTATTAGTCGCCAATAACAATGCAGCACAAGATCCTGTACAACAAAATTTAATGGATATGGTTATTTCTGAAGGAATTCAAACGCGTTATTTTACCCTTCAAAAAACCATTGATGTTATTGGCAGAGCCGCTACTCACCAAAAAATTTTTATTGTATGTAAAACACCACAAGATGTTTTAACTTTAGTAAAAGGTGGTGTACCAATTAAATTTGTCAATGTAGGCAATATGCATTTTTCAGAAGGTAAAAAGCAAATACATAAAACCGTATCCGTTGATGACAGTGATATTGCGGCGTTTAAAGAACTTAATCAATTAGGTGTCACTTGTGAAATTCGTCGCGTACCTGACGAAGTCGGCGAAAAAATCACAGATTTACTCAATTTATCTTAATGAGGGATGCGGTATGTTAATGGATGCATTATTGATTGGCATTCTGGCAGGTATAGCCGGAGTGGATCTATTTGATGGACTCACTCACCTGCACCGACCGGTGGTAATTGGCCCTTTAGTTGGGCTAATTTTAGGTGATGTAAAAACAGGATTGTTTGTTGGTGGTTCACTAGAACTTGTATGGATGGGAATGGTGCCTTTAGCCGGTGCTCAACCGCCAAATGTAGTTATTGGAGGAATAATTGGCACAACATTTGCTATTTTAACTCACGCTGATCCTAAAATTGCTATTGGTATTGCTGTGCCTTTTGCCATCGCAGTACAAGGCTGTATCACTATTTTATTTACGATCTATTCACCTATGATGCATAAGTGCGATCGTTTTATTGATCAGCTCAATTTCAGAGGTATTGAATGGATTAACTATTTGGGTATGGTTATTTTATTTTGTTTTTATTTTATTGTTGCATTTTTACCTATTTATTTGGGGGCAGATACAGCAACGGCGCTAGTAAAAAAATCACCTCAATGGTTGCTTGATGGACTTAGTGTTGCTGGTGGTATGATGCCTGCTATTGGCTTTGCCATGTTAATGAAAATAATGATTAAGAAAACTTATGTTGCTTATTTTATTCTTGGTTTTCTTGGTGTTACTTACCTTAAACTCCCAATTTTAGCAATTGCATTGGGCGCATTAGCTATCGCGGTGATTGATTTCTTTAATTATAACCGAGATAACAGCGACAAAGATAAACCAACAAGTTCAGTGGATTCAATGGAGGTGGAAGATGGGATTTAATGATGATGATGAAACTAAAATGGCAGCAAAAGCTGAAAAACGAATGGAACAAGCATTAGCCACCAGTAAAACAACAGCCGATACTTATTATGACCAAAGTCAAGATGTCACTTTAACTAAAAGTGATATTAATCGTATGGCATTTCGATCACTTGCACTACAGGCTTCATTCAACTATGAACGAATGCAAGCTGGCGGTTGGCTTTTTACTATTTTACCAGCCTTATGTAAGATTCATAAAAATAAGGATGATTTGAAAAACTCTATGCACATGCATATGGAATTCATCAACCTACACCCTTTTGATGCGACCTTTTTATCCGGCTTAGTGTTAGCGATGGAAAGAGGGAAGGAAAATATTTCAACGATCCGAAGTGTTAAGGTTGCTTTAATGGGGCCATTAGGCGGCATTGGTGATGCATTATTTTGGTTAACTTTATTACCAATATGTGCAGGTATTGGCGCAGCATTAGCTCTCGATGGCAGTTTGTTTGGTCCTATTATCTTTTTATTGTTATTTAATATTGCCCACTTCGGTTTACGTTTTGGACTGGCTCATTACGGTTATCGTGCAGGTACCAGCGCATTACCTTTATTAAAAACCCATACAAAGCGGATTTCACATGCAGCATCCATTGTCGGAATGACTGTCATTGGCGCGCTAATTGCCTCGTATGTACATTTAACAACGCCACTAGAAATCCATATAGGTCAAACGCACATCGCTTTACAAGCTGATGTTTTTGATAAATTAATGCCTAACTTATTACCATTAGGATTTACGCTCATTGTTTATTTTTTGATGCGACGTAATTATTCCCCAGTTAAATTAATTGGTTTAACCGTTGTAATTGGCGTTTTGGGCAAATTAGTAGGCTTTTTATAGAGGAAACATAATGGTCGGAGTAATTTTAACAGGCCACGGTAGCTTTGCTACTGGCCTTTACCAAGCGGCAACCCAAATTGTGGGTACACAAGCACAATTTGATGCGATTGATTTTCCTGATGGTATGAGTAGTGAATCATTTGAACAACAATTAGCCACATCATTAGAACAGTGTAATAAAGGTGACGGTATTATTTTTTTGACGGATATCGTTGGAGGTACACCGTTTAAAGTCCCTGCAATGCTAAGTTTTCAATTTAAGCATATTGAAGTAATTAGTGGCATTAATATGCCACTTTTACTTGAAATTTTATTACAACGAGATGTATTAGATATACAAACTTTGCGTTTAGAAACCATCAAAAACACTAAAAATAGTATCAGTAGTCTATGGCATGAACAGCAAAAAAAGTCATCTATCAATAAGGAGTTTGTCGATGGGATCTAAAACAATTTATGCCAAACAACTATTAACATCAACAGGCTGGCTAGAAAATACGGTCATCCGCATTGAAAGTGATAAAATTAGTGATATTAATGTAAGTGATAAGCCATGCTCAACCGATATTAAAGTATTGCCTGCGCTCATTGATACCCATATCCACGGGGTCATGGGAGCAGATACCATGGATGCGACGCACAACTCATTAAATACAATGAGCTGTTTTTTAGCTAAACATGGTGTTGGTGCTTTTTTAGCAACAACCGTAACTGAAAGCCATGAAAAAATTGAAGCCGCATTAATACAAGTTAAAAACAGTATAAAACAAGGAGTAGATGGCGCAACCTTATTAGGCTCATATTTAGAAGGTCCCTTTTTTACAGCGATCCACAAAGGAGCTCATCCAGAGGAGTTATTACACAACCCCGAACTCACATTAATAAAAAAATGGTTAAAACTATCAGAAGGAACCTTAAAAAGCATTGCTTTAGCGCCAGAATATCCTGAGTCACTATCAATAATAAAATGGCTATGCGCCCAAAAAGTTCGTGTTATGCTTGGGCATACTAATGCGGACTATCAAACAACTAAATTGGCACTCTTAGCAGGGGCTAGTGGTGTAGTTCATTGTTATAACGGTATGTCTGGATTAAATCATCGCCAACCAGGTGTTGTTGGGGCGGCTTTGTCCATGAATAATTGCCAAACAGAAATAATCGTAGATGGATATCATGTTCATCCCGCCGCGGTTGCTATCGCCCACCATTGTTGTGGTGAAAATCTATTGCTTATCACTGACGCAATGCGAGCAACAGGAATGCCTAATGGTGATTACCATTTAGGAAAATTATTAGTACATAAGCATGATAATGTAGTGCAAACCGAAGCCGGTGGTTTATCAGGTAGTGTTTTAACGTTAGATCGCGCTGTGCATAACTTAGCTAAGTTTACTAATATTTGTTTTGAATCGGCTTGGTTGCATGGTAGCTATTATCCAGCCAAAGCATTAGAAATGGATCACGAGTTAGGCAGTGTTACCCCAAATAAACGCGCTAACTTGGTATTACTTGATAACGAGAATGATTTAATTGCTACCATTGTTAATGGAAATGTCGTTTACAAATCAAAAAAATTCAAGGAACAATATTTATCAGATAGATAATGATTTTGTGTCATATTAAGTAAAATGGCATAAAATAAATTTTTAAAAATTACTTACTAAATGATGTAATAAGTAATGCAATAAGGAACATAAAAGGAACTCATATGAAAAAAACAATATTAAATGCAATGTTAAGTTTTGCATGTATTTTATCATTTCCAACGTATGCAATAGATAATCATGATGACTACACTTTAGAACAAGTGGTTGTTTTTAGTCGCCATGGTTTACGTGCTCCGTTAGCCAGCCCAACGAGTACTCTTGGTAAAATCACCCCCAATCAATGGCCACAATGGGATACCCCTGCCAGTTATTTAACAATCCGTGGCGGCATATTAGAAAACTATTTTGGTCATTATTTTAGTGAATGGTTAACTGATAATAAACTGCTACCTGCTGACAGCTGTCCTAGCGAAAAAGATGTCTATATTTATACTAATAGCCTACAAAGAACTATTGCCACAGGACAATATTTTACCGTTGGTGCCTTTCCTGGTTGTATTTTGCCAATCATACATAAAGAAGAATTAGGTAAAATGGATCCATTGTTTTTTCCTGTAATTAAAGATGATAGCATTGAATTTAAACAAGCTGCTATTACTTCAATTAATAAGAACGCGGATATAAATGGTATTACTGGTTTAAACAAAAATCTAAAAAGCATATATCAAGATATGGCAAATATAATTGATTACCAAAAATCAAAAAATTGCATTACTGATAAACAATGTGATTTTTTTTCCTCACCAACAGAATTGATAATAGAAAAAGGTAAAGAACCAGGTATCACTGGTCCACTGCGTGTAGGTACATCAATTGCCGATGCCTTTATTTTACAATATTATGAAGGAGCACCGTTAAACAACGTTGCTTGGGGTAAAATAAAAGACGAACAACAATTTAAACAACTTGTGACCATTAAAGAAAGCTATAATACCGTGCTATTCGGTTCGCCAGTTATTGCAAAACATGTTGCGGCAAATTTAGTTAATTATATTAATTCGGCTTTTTCTGATAATGATAATAAAGAAACAACCAAATTTACTCTTTTAGTCGGACATGATTCAAACGTTGCTTCGTTATTTTCAGCGATGCAAATCCAGCCTTATCACTTACCGAACCAATTTGAAACAACGCCGATTGGCGGTAAAATTGTATTCCAAAAATGGCGTGATAATCGCAGTGGTGACAAATTGATGAAAATTGAGTATTTTTATCAATCAACTAAACAAATTCGTGATTTATCACCATTAAATCGTAATAATCCACCACAAAAAGTCACGTTGACTATGACAAATTGCCCAACGAATGCAATGGGGTTCTGCTCTTTTTCAACATTTAAACACGTGATGAGTAATATCACTAATTAATTAGTACTATTCATAATAAGCACGTCTTTATTGCTTATTATGAATATAATCAACACATAATAATATTACCTTTATAAATTTATATATTATTTTCTAAGTTTTTTATAAATTATTATTGGTTGATAAATTTTAACCAGCAGTATCAACTACTGGTTATGAATTTATAAAAAGGCTACCTAAATAAAAAAATAATTATTTTAGATTTCATATTATAATTTGCCTTCGCTACCACAAATGCGGATTTTATCTGCGACAATTTTTTTCATCGCGGTTTTTGCTGGTTGCATGTAATGCCTTGGATCGTTGGCATCAGGATGTTGTTTAAAATCTTGTTTTAAAGCATCTGAAAAAGCAATTTTTAACTCTGTTGCTACATTAACTTTACAAATTCCTAATGAAATTGACTGTTTCACCATCTGCTCAGGTATGCCAGAAGCGCCATGTAAAACCAGTGGAATATCGACTTTATCACGAATTTTTGCTAAACGTTCAAAATCCAGTTTGGGTTCACCTTTATATAAGCCATGAGCAGAACCAATGGCGACCGCTAAAGAATCAATCTTTGTTCTCTCAACATACTCTTTGGCCGCATCGGGATCAGTAAAAGCACTGTCTTTAGCATCAACAATAAGATCGTCTTCTTGCCCGCCTAATCGACCCAATTCTGCTTCAACACTCGCATTGTATTTGTGGCTAAAAGCAACCATTTTGCTAACAATATCAATATTTTCTTCAAATGGATAATGAGTGTAAATAGCCCAAAGTTAGTACACACAACTCACATAGGAAATTGTGATAGTAACAAAATGATTTTTTTATAGTTGCTATGCCCAAGTTTTACATGTTTGAGCAAGATATAGCGCTTTTTTATGGTTTCCTCCTAAAGCGGAGATTTTAATATCAGCTCAGCAACAATTTGTTTAAGCTTACGGTTTTCAGCCTCAAGCTCCTTTAAACGTTTGATGTCTGAAGTTTCCATTCCCTGTATTTTTTCCGCAATTGATAAAAAGTTGAATGGCCTATGCCTGATTTATAGCAAAATTCTTTAACAGAAACGCTGACTTCTGCTTATTTCAAAATGGATACGATTTGATTGTTCAGCCATTTTTTTATGGTTAAATCCTCTTTTATTTTTATCATAGAGAATTTTCTATTTTTGTGGCTGTACTAAAATAGGCGATAGTTACCCTATTTTAGGAGGTAGTTATATATAGCTATATATAGTGGTACTACCATTCTATAAACTTTGATTAACATAGAAACTCAAAATCATTCTTTACATAGGTTTTCATTTATCTGCTTTAAAAAACATTGATATTCAAGCTCAATTTCTTTTTTGGCTTCTTGAGATAAAGTAGCCACATGAAATCGATGTAATGAACTATACAAGGCAAATAATATATTAATTGAGATGGAGGCTTTTTTTTGTTTTATCTTAAAATAAGCATCTAAATACCCTACTTTTTTCAGTGTCTCAACATCTGTAATTCCTACACTACACAATAATCTTTCCAATGACAAAGTCATGTTTGGTAACTCTTTTATTCTTTTTGCCTTAATTTCATTTTTTTCATATTGTTCTTTTTTAGTATAGGTGATCACCATTTTTACCATTGCTAACAATTTATCTTGATCTTTAAATAACTCATCACTAACTTTATAATAATCAAGTAATTTTATTGACATCCCTGTTGTTATACTCAACGGTTGCATACCTAAATCGATAAAAAATGAGCGGTAATTGGTATGCCCCCTTAAATAAAATTCTTTTCGAGTAATCCAACCAAACATGATATTTTTACTATTAACACTAAATCCACCAAAAAATGTTTTGAGTGAAATATCTTCAACGTCAGAAAGCTCTGTTAAAATTCGATTAGCAAATGTTGAGCACATAATTAATTCCCATCCAAACTTTATCAAGTAACTGAAATGACTTACTAATTAATCTAATTTATAGCTACTTTATATTCAATATGATTTCTAAATAAATTCATAATTATGCGATCTGTATTCCATATATAAATATTAAATGCTTTATTACTTGATAAATTATATTTTTATAAAATTAAGTTAATTTTTGTTAAAAGTAATTAAGAAATAATAATTCTTAAAAAAAGAAAAATCGCTTTAACATTGTTATTCTGTTGTAATAATTATACAATCAAAGCCAGTTAACTGAATGGTATTCAATTTTTGTCAAATCGAATCAACATGATAAAAAACATCATTGCTTTATTTTTTATGTTTCACTCTTTTGTCGCCTTTGCCGATAAATTACCATTAATTGATTCATTCACCCCCTGCACTCCTGATTTTTTTCAACAGATTTATGCTAGCAAAGATGAATTAGAAAAATATACAAACATTACACTTTTTAAGCAAAATCAAGCTTATATTCCCGTCGAAAATCGCTCTGATATAGCTAAAAACTTTGTTTATTTCAAAACACCCATGACTTATAAAAATTTAACAATCACAGGCTATTACGATAGTGCTATGGATCTTGGAAAAATAGGAAAATATTATTTCTGGGGATTTATTATCGATAATGAGATTAGCCAAATCAAAGAGACATTAAATTTCATAGATTGGAAAAAGATGGAAGAAGATGTGCTCTATATTGGAAACCCAATGATTCGTAGTATTAATGATGATATCCAACTCTGGCATAAAAACACTGGCACCGTCGTTGGTGTAAAAACTATTCCTGCACCAGATACAACCGAAAAGCTATTATTGCTTGAAAAAGCGCCGAATATGACGCTTCTTATTTGTTCTATTCAAGGTGTTGTAACATCCGAATTACTTAAACAAGAACGACCTGATATTCAATAATTAAAACTAAATGGCTGATTCATCCATTTCACCAGTTCGAATCCGAATGACTTGCTCAACATTATAAATAAAAATTTTGCCATCTCCGATTTTGCCTGTTTGCGCTGTTTTCATAATAGTTTCAATGCACATCTCTAAAATATCATCTGGCACAACAAGTTCTATTTTTACTTTTGGTAAAAAATCAACCATATATTCCGCACCACGATAAAGTTCAGTATGCCCTTTTTGACGACCAAAACCTTTCACCTCAGTCACTGTCATACCGGTAATGCCTTGATCAGCAAGTGCTTCTCGAATATCATCCAGTTTAAAAGGTTTAATAATTGCTTCAATTTTCTTCATGTCTCTTGCCCTTAATTCGAGATTACCAATTCTTAAATCCAAAAGCAGAAGTAATTGGATAGCGTCTGCCTTTACCAAAGTTACGAGCAGTAATTTTAGGACCTACTGCTGACTGACGTCTTTTATATTCGTTAATATCAACTAATTTAATCACCCGTCTTACAGTTGCTTCATCATAACCTTGCGCAACTAATTGTTCAATGGAAAGATCGTGCTCAACATACCCTTTCAAAATACCATCTAAAATATCATAAGGAGGCAAACTATCTTCGTCTTTCTGATCTGGTGCCAATTCGGCTGATGGCGGACGAGTGATTACTCTTTCAGGAATAACATAAGAACGGGTATTTCGATATTTTGATAATGCAAACACCATCGTTTTCGGTACATCTTTAAGCACATCAAAACCGCCAGCCATATCGCCATAAAGTGTGGCATAACCAACCGACATTTCGCTTTTATTGCCGGTTGTAAGCACTAACCTGCGCCGTTTATTGGATAGCGCCATTAAGATAACCCCGCGACAGCGTGCTTGCAGGTTTTCTTCCGTGGTATCTTTTGGTGAGCCTAAAAACATTGGGCTTAACGATGACATAAATGCATCAAACATCGGTTCAATTGAAACAATATCAAACTCAACGCCTAATATTTCAGCTTCTTCTTTGGCATCGGCAATACTTATATCGGCAGTATAACGAAATGGCATCATCACAGCTTGAACCTTATCTTTACCTAAAGCGTCAACCGCAATAGCAAGCGTTAAAGCAGAATCGATACCGCCTGACAGCCCTAATACGGCGCCTTGAAAGCCATTTTTGGTAATATAATCACGAGTGGCAAGTACCAATGCATCATAAACTGATGCTAATTGATTATTTTGATTTTCATAAATTAGAGTTTCAGCACTGACACCAAATGTAAAAGGAACAACTTGTTCTTCAAACGATTTCAGTTGACAAACAATTTGACCAAGTTCATTACAAACAAAAGATCCGCCGTCAAACACCAACTCATCTTGCCCTCCTACTTGGTTGACATAAATAATTGGCAATCTTGTTCGTTTTGCATGCGTTTTAACTAAATCATGTCGGTGTTTTTGTTTTTCAAAATCATAAGGAGAAGCATTAATTGCAACCACAAAGTCAGCTTGAGCCTGTTGAATGTAATCAACAGGCTCATTTTGCCAAAGATCTTCACAGATTAATAACCCAATTTTTTGTCCTTTAAAATCAACGACACACGTTTTATTATCAGCGGTAAAGTAACGCTTTTCATCAAACACATCATAATTAGGTAGTCGTTGTTTGTGATAACGGACTAACAATTTTCCTTCGTAAAAAAACGAAAGGGCGTTATAAACATGTTGATCTTGCCAATGAGGATGGCCAACAACAACCGCACACTGTGTGCTCGCTTGTTGAATTAGTGATAATGCTTTTCGGCAGCGATCTTTAAAATCAGAACGAAACATTAAATCTTCGGGTGGATAGCCACAGAGAGCAAGTTCTGAAAAGATGATCAAATCATCAGATGAATGGCTATTTATTAATTCAATAATCTGTTGGGTGTTTCCCTCTATATCACCCACACGCCAATTTTTTTGCGCTAAAACAATAGATAAAGACATACAAAATTAAATACCACAAATCAAAATTGTTGATAAGTTTAAATGATTCTAAGTTGCGCTGCCACATTTTTATCGCTAACATGCAACAATAAATTGGCTTTCATTTTTCTGGATATTATTATGCAAAAAATTCTAAATGTAGCATTAACTAAACGCAGCTACCCTATTACTATTGGTGAAAATCTACTTAATGAATTTGAGCATTTTAAACTTCAGACTGGTCAACGCGTACTTATTGCGACCAACGAAACAATCGCCCCACTTTATTTACAAACATTAATTAACATGCTTGAAAAGCATGGTGTAAAGACCAGTTCAGTGATTGTGCCTGATGGTGAAAAATATAAAACCATGGAAACTTGGAATACCATTTTAACAGCGTTGCTAGCCAATAATCACACTCGTAGCAGTATTGTTATTGCACTAGGCGGAGGTGTCATTGGTGATGTTACTGGCTTTGCAGCCTCTGCTTACCAACGAGGCATTAAGTTTATCCAAGTACCAACCACCTTGCTATCACAGGTTGATTCATCGGTTGGGGGCAAAACAGCCATTAACCACCCACTGGGTAAAAATATGATAGGCGCATTTTATCAACCACAATCGGTTGTCATTGATATTAATTGTTTAAAAACATTGCCTCAACGAGAGCTTTCCGCAGGGCTGGCTGAGGTGATTAAATACGGTATTATTTTAGATGCTCAATTTTTTTCTTGGTTAGAAACCCATATCAACGATGTGCTAAACTTAGATGTTGATGCTACAAGTTACTGTATTTATCGTTGTTGCGAACTTAAAGCGCAAGTGGTCGCTGCCGACGAGACAGAACAAGGTATGCGCGCACTGTTAAACCTTGGTCACACATATGGTCACGCTATTGAAGCAGAACTAGGGTATGGAAACTGGCTACATGGTGAAGCAGTCAGTGTTGGCATGTTAATGGCAGCGCAAACAGCCAAAAGATTAGGTAAATTAACAGATGCTGAAATAGCTCGCATTAAAAACCTTTTAATAAGAGCAAAACTTCCTGTCGTAAGACCATCACAAATGTCTATTGAGTCCTACCTTCCACATATGATGCGCGATAAAAAAGTGATCTCGGGACAGTTAAGGCTAGTTATACCAACTAAGATTGGCCATGCTGAAGTAATCGATGGAATTGATAAAAACCTAGTTTTAGATTCTATTTCGAGCAGCTAGCCTTATACTGATTAATTGAATACGTATTAATTTTTTACTGAAACATAGTCATTACCTGAAATTGCTTTACACAACTAAATAAGCAATTATTTAGTTGTGTTGATGAACAGACTTTAATATTACTAACAGGTGTTACATTCAATACATGATTATCACTACCCTATGTAATGCTAAATAGCGATAATAAACTATTCCTTGAAAAAATTAGATAAACAAAAATGAACAACCCCATCAGATGTAAAAATAAGTTTACAATTACACTTACTTTTATTTGATTGATTTCATATAAACTATTTTTTATTTTACTTTACATAATATAACCACAATAAATTTCCTTTATTCTAAGCAAACAATAAGAATTTTATTTACTATTATGTAATTTTGTGTTTACATACTAGTCGTCTATGTAATTAATATTTTACATATAAAATATTTAAATGGTTTTAACAAGGAAAGCAAAATGTTAAAAGATACGCTAAATAATGTCCGAATTAAAGATGAACACATGTTAATCACACCTGAAGAAATAAAACAGCTTTACCCGTTATCCCACGATCTAGAAAACCAAATTGCCTTATCAAGACAAACTATCGTTGATATTTTAGAGCGTCGAGATCATCGATTGCTTATCGTATGTGGTCCTTGCTCTATTCATGATACTGAGGCAGCACTTGAATATGCACATAAATTAAAAAAACTATCGGACGAAGTGAAAGATAATTTATTTATCGTCATGCGTGTCTATTTTGAAAAACCTAGAACAACTGTGGGTTGGAAAGGTATGATTAATGATCCTCATATGGATAGTTCATTTGATATTGAACATGGGCTAAAAAAAGCACGTAAATTACTACTGGATATCACTAAAATTGGTTTACCAATTGCAACCGAAGCGTTAGATCCTAATACTCCGCAATATATTGGTGATTTAATTAGTTGGTCAGCAATCGGCGCAAGAACAACTGAATCCCAAACGCATCGAGAAATGGCTTCAGGGCTATCCATGCCGGTTGGTTTTAAAAATGGAACCGATGGTAGCTTAGATGTGGCAATTAATGCAATGAAATCTGCATCTATGGCGCACCGCTTTGTTGGTATTAATCAACAAGGGCAGGTTACAATATTACAAACTATGGGTAATCCGCATGGCCATGTTATTTTACGTGGCGGTAAAACACCTAATTTTGATGCTGAAAATGTGGCAGTATGTGAAACACAAATGAAAAAGGCAGGTTTATTACCTAATTTAATGATTGACTGTAGCCATGCCAATTCTAATAAAGATTATCGTAACCAACCGATTGTTGCTGATACTATTATTGATCAAATCGAAAAAGGTAATAATTCCATTATTGGTGTGATGATTGAAAGTAATTTATTTGAAGGGAATCAACCATCAGAGCAACCACAAGAAAACTTGAAATATGGTGTGTCTGTTACTGATGCTTGTATTAGTTGGGAAACAACTGAACAATTATTACAAAAAATGAATAACCGGTTAGCTAAGTCATTAACTCAAAGACAAAACCAATCAGCGCAAGCTTAATCTTTGTAAACAACAATCATAAAAAAATCGCCGATGTTATCATCGGCGATATTGTTTTTAGTGTGAACTGAACTTACCCGAGTTGCTTACGCACATTACGGAACATTCGCATCCAAGGACTATCTTCTCCCCAGTTATCAGGATGCCATGAATTGGTCACAGTCCTAAATACTCGTTCTGGATGTGGCATCATAATGGTTACACGCCCATCTTTGGATGTTACTGCGGTAATACCATTTGGCGAGCCATTTGGATTAGCTGGGTATTGTTGAGTTACTTTACCAAAATGGTCAATATAGCGTACTGCAATTAATCCAGAGGTTTCTAATTTGTGAAGATGACTATCATCGCAGACCTCAACACGCCCTTCCCCGTGTGAAACCGCAATTGGCATATGTGAGCCATTCATATCAGTAAAGAATAATGAAGGACTAGGTTGAATTTGCACTAAACTAAAGCGCGCTTCAAAACGCTCGGATAAATTGCGTACAAAACGAGGCCACAAATCAGCGCCCGGAATTAAATCCTTTAAATTCGACATCATCTGACAACCGTTACAAACCCCTAGTGATAGGGTATCTTGACGATGGAAGAATTGCTCAAATTCATCACGTACTTTTTCGTTAAATAAAATTGATTTAGCCCAGCCTTCACCAGCCCCTAAAACATCACCATAAGAAAAACCGCCACAAGCCACCAGTGTATTAAATTGGCTAAGCGTAATGCGACCTGAAAGTAAATCTGTCATATGCACATCGACTGCTTCAAAGCCAGCCCTATCAAATGCAGCAGCCATTTCAACATGAGAATTAACACCTTGCTCACGTAAAATTGCCACTTTCGGTTTGCTCCCTTTGGCTATATAAGGCGCGGCAATATCTTGCATTGGATCAAAGGTAAGCTTCACGTTCAAGCCCGGATCGTCTTCATTCTGTTTAGCTTGATGTTCTTGATCTGCACATTCAGGATTATCTCGTAAGCGTTGCATCTGCCATGTCGTTTCTGCCCACCATGTTCTTAAAGTTGAACGTGATTCGCTGTATACCACCGAGGTATTATTACGCACAATGAATTGCTGACCAGCTTTAGCCGATCCTAACTGATGAATAGCATGAGAAAGCCCAAACTGCTTAAAGCAATCCATGACTTCATCTAAATCACTACCACGAATTTGAATAACTGCACCTAGCTCCTCATTAAATAAAGAAGCAATCACATCACGACCAAGGGAATGAATATCAACATCAATACCACAATGCCCAGCAAATGCCATTTCTGCCAAAGTAACCAATAAACCACCATCGGAACGATCATGGTAAGCAAGTAAAGATTTTTCAGCTATTAACGTTTGGATAGCTTGATAAAAAGAAGCTAATTCTTTGGCATCATGAACATCAGCCGTTCTTTGCCCTAGGTGACGATAAACTTGTGCTAATGCGGTTGCACCTAATGCTTGATGACCTTTTGATAAATCAACAAATAATAATAAATTATCTTCATCTGTATCAAGTTGTGGTGTGACGGTTTTGCGCACATCTTCCACGCGAGCAAATGCAGAAATCACTAACGACAACGGTGAAGTTACCGTTTTTTGCTCACCATCTTGTTGCCATGTGGTTTTCATTGACATGGAATCTTTACCAACTGGAATGGCTAAGCCTAATGCAGGGCATAACTCTTCACCAATAGCTTTAACTGCTTGGTAAAGACCAGCATCTTCGCC
The DNA here is from genome assembly GCA_029958995.1 of Bombus sonorus. Classification (NCBI taxonomy): domain Eukaryota; kingdom Metazoa; phylum Arthropoda; class Insecta; order Hymenoptera; family Apidae; genus Bombus; species Bombus sonorus. The sequence goes on along the minus strand of JARWAU010000020.1, from coordinate 3,451,192 downwards.
TGGGTGCCCAGCTGCTGCCATCCAGTTAGCCGAAAGCTTAATACGCTTAATATCACCAATGTTGGTCGCCGCAATATTGGTAATTGCCTCACCAACAGCTAAACGTGCTGATGCGGCATAATTAAGTAAGGCTACTGGCGCTCGCTCACCCATTGACATGGCTTCACCATAATAGCTATCAAAGCTTGCTGTTGTAACAGCACAATCGGCCACGGGTACTTGCCAAGGTCCAACCATTTGATCTCGAGCAACCATACCGCTTACAGAACGGTCACCAATCGTAATTAAAAATGTTTTTTCCGCTACAACGGGCAAATGTAGCACACGCTTTACGGCATCATATAAATTAATATCCGATGTGGAAAAACGATCGCCTTCGGCTTGACTAGATTTCACCTCACGTAACATTTTTGGTGTTTTTCCCAATAAAACATCTAACGGCAAAGCTATCGGGTTATTATTAAAATGTTCGTCATGTAAAATCACAGCTTTATTGACGGTTGCCTCACCAATAACGGCATAAGGTGCTCGTTCACGCTGACAGAGTTCATCAAACAGCGCTAATTTATCGGGATGAATAGCAAGAACATAACGTTCTTGTGATTCATTACACCAAATTTCTAGCGGTGACATGCTGGGTTCATCGCTAAGTATTTTGCGGAGTTCAAATTGCCCCCCACAGCCACCATCACTAACCAGTTCGGGCATCGCATTAGATAAACCACCTGCGCCCACATCATGAATAAATAAGATAGGGTTATCTTCACCAAGTTGCCAACAACGATCGATAACTTCCTGACAACGACGTTCCATTTCTGGGTTATCTCGCTGAACAGAAGCAAAATCAAGATCCGCATCCGACTGACCAGATGTCATTGATGAAGCTGCGCCACCACCAAGCCCAATATTCATAGCTGGGCCACCTAAAACAATCAATTTAGAGCCTGCAGGAAACTCACCTTTTTGAATATGTTCATGGCGAATATTACCAATACCGCCTGCTAGCATAATAGGCTTATGATAACCGCGAAGCTCTTCACCATTATGGCTATTAACCTTTTCTTCATAGGTACGAAAATACCCTAATAGAGCTGGTCGCCCAAATTCATTATTGAAAGCAGCACCACCAAGCGGACCTTCCATCATAATATCAAACGCGCTAACAATACGATCAGGCTTACCAAAATCTTGTTCCCAAGGCTGTTCAAAATGAGGAATGCGTAAGTTAGAAACGGAAAATCCGACTAATCCTGCTTTGGGCTTAGCGCCTCTTCCCGTTGCCCCTTCATCACGAATTTCGCCACCACTTCCCGTTGCAGCTCCTGGCCAAGGAGATATGGCTGTTGGGTGATTATGCGTTTCAACTTTCATTAAAATATCAGCAAATTCTTGATGATATCGATAAGTTTGATTGTCATTATCAGCAAAAAAACGCCCGACTTTAGATCCGTCCATAACCGCGGCATTATCTTTATAAGCGGATGACACATAATCTGGCGTATGTTCAAAAGTATTCTTTATCATCTTAAACAATGATTTGGGTTGCTTCACACCATCAATAATCCAGTCAGCATTAAAAATCTTATGACGACAATGTTCAGAGTTTGCTTGAGCAAACATATAAAGTTCAATATCCGTTGGATTACGGTTTAATTTTTGGAAATTCTCAACCAAATAATCAATTTCATCTGGCGCTAAAGCCAGTCCTAATTTTAAATTAGCTTCCTCTAATGCTTGGTGACCCTGTCCTAATAAGTCAATTAAGGTTACTGGTGCTGGTTTATCGGCTTTAAATAATTTTTCTGCTTGAGCAAAATCCGTAAATACCGTTTCCATCATGCGATCATGAATTAAGCTTTCAAAAGCGACTTGCTGTACTTGAGTAAAAGGGCTACTCATTTCAACATAATACGCAATACCCCGCTCAATTCGATGAACCTGCGTTAACCCACAATTATGCGCGATATCGGTTGCTTTTGATGACCAAGGCGAAATCGTTCCGGCACGAGGCGTCACTAAAAAGAGTTGTCTTTGGGTTTTATGCTCACCATTTACTTGCGTTGATTTAGGACCATATTGCAATAACTTATCAAGCGTCAACTGGTCATCACTCGTTAAATCTTTAAACAGATCAATAAAATGAATATATTGCGCGTCAATATTAATAACGGGGATGGATTTTTCACGGCAAACAGATAGGATTTTACTTATACGAAATGCAGATAAAGCAGAAGAACCAGCTAAAATTTTCATGCTAATTACTCTTTTTAAGCTAAACATAGGTAAAAATAGAACAACATTATAAAAGAAAGTGAACGGCGTGGCTATTTAAAACATTGATTTTACCAAAAAGATTCAGACAAATAGATGGTTAAGTATAAAAAGAGGAGTTACTGGTGTATCTCAAGTCTAAATAAGCACAACCACTTTAGGATGTAATAAATGGTTAGCCATTGTGCAATTACTTTCCTTGCTCGCTATAAGTTGTTAATTTGAAGTTGATGTAATACATTATCTCCACCGGTAAAATGGTATAGTATCCTGAATATTTTTTACAAAAAATAAGTAAAACCCCCCCATTGTTTTGAACTTTGCAGCTCGATTAACGGCAAGGCGATTTAACAGAGATGCTTATCTTAGTTTCTTTTAATTTTGACTAAACAATCAATCCTAGATTGTCGTACATATTATTTGATAGCCTCTGAAACAGCAAAAGATCTATCTATTTAAAAATAAAAAGAAAAACTCGATCCAGATCACAAAATAAACTTTTTTAAATTGCAAAAAAAATCTTAATTTGTAATATGTTACCAGTAACAAAATAGGTGGAAGAGTTTACTATGACAACACAAGATAAACCAATTTTTGTATTAATGGGTGTGTCAGGTTGTGGTAAATCAGCGGTTGCCAAGCAAGTAGCTTATAACCTTGATGCGTCTTTTTTAGATGGCGATTTTTTGCACCCTAAAGCCAATATTTTAAAAATGCAAAATGGCACACCATTAAACGATGAAGATCGAATGCCTTGGCTTAACCTAATTAGCAATGCCGCATTTGCAATGCGCAATGTTAATGATGTTTCAATTATTATCTGCTCAGCGTTAAAACGAAAATACCGAGATATTATTCGTGGTGAAAATAAAAACATTCACTTTATTTATCTAAAAGGAAGCTATGATGTCATTGCTAAGCGATTAGCTAAACGTAAAGGCCATTACCAAAAAAGCGGAATGCTACAATCACAATTTGACACGCTAGAAGAGCCAACGATTCATGAAAAAAATGTCTATACGGTTAACATTGAGCAACCATTAACTGATGTTGTCAATGATACAGAGCAAGTCATACGTTCAATATGTAACTGTGAATAATATAAATAAAATTGAAAAGATAACAATGATAATTTAAGAGGTTAATGTGAATCGCATCATTCAAGCTGTAACTCAACGTATTATTGAGCGTTCTAAAGCGACTCGCCAAGCTTATTTACAAAAAATAGAACACGCGATGAGCAAAAAAGTCACCCGTTCTAGTTTACCATGCAGCAATTTAGCCCATGGTTTTGCGGCTTGTTGTATTGATGATAAAAACGATCTAAAAAACATCTTAAAAAGTAATATTGGCATTATTAATTCCTACAATGATATGCTTTCAGCGCACAAGCCTTACGAATGCTATCCTGAACAAATACGCAAAGTACTTCACGAAGTTGGCGCTGTTGGTCAAATGACTGGCGGCGTGCCGGCCATGTGCGATGGGGTAACTCAAGGCGAACCTGGAATGGAATTATCATTAATGAGTCGTGATGTCATAGCCATGTCGGTAGCAATTGGGCTTTCACATAATATGTTTGATGGCGCACTATACCTTGGCATTTGCGATAAAATCGTGCCTGGCTTATTGGTTGGTGCATTAACTTTTGGGCATTTACCTGCCATTTTTGTTCCTGCAGGACCAATGCCATCAGGACTATCAAATAAAGAAAAAGTGCGTATCCGCCAACTTTATTCGGAAGGTAAAGCTTCGCGTGAAGATTTGCTTGAGTCTGAATCAGCCTCTTACCATACTAGTGGCACTTGCACCTTTTATGGTACAGCCAATAGCAACCAAATGGTAATGGAATTAATGGGGTTACATTTACCAGGCGCGGCATTTGTTCATCCTGAAACAGCATTGCGTTTTGAGTTAACCAATGCTGCTGCTAAACAGATCACTCGCCTAACGAACCAATCGGGTAATTATATGCCCGTTGGTAAAATGGTTGACGAAAAAGTCATTATTAATGGTTTAGTGGCATTACTTGCCACTGGGGGATCAACCAATTTAACTATGCATATTGTAGCCATGGCTAAAGCTGCGGGAATTATCATTAACTGGGATGATATTTCAGATCTATCCACCGTAGTCCCCTTAATTTGTCGAATTTACCCAAATGGACCTGCTGATATCAACTATTTTCAAGCGGCTGGAGGCACATCTTTATTGGTTCGCGAATTATTGGCTGGAGGTTTATTACACGAAGATGTACAAACCGTGGTAGGACATGGACTTAGCCGTTATACCCAAGAGCCGATTTTAGAAAATGGTCAACTCATTTTTCGCAACGGCCCAACAAAATCATTAGATGATAGCGTGATTGCCTCAATCCAAAAACCGTTTAATTCACATGGCGGATTAAAAGTGATGTCTGGCAATCTTGGCCGTGCAATAATGAAAACATCAGCAGTTGCGCCTGAACATCAAATTATTGAAGCACCTGCGGCCATTTTTAATAGCCAATATGATTTAGATGCTGAATATAAGGCCGGTAAGTTAGATAAAGACTGTGTGGTTGTTGTACGTTATCAAGGACCCAAAGCTATTGGTATGCCAGAATTGCACAAATTGATAACACCGCTAGGTGTGCTACAAGATAAAGGTTACAAAGTTGCATTATTAACTGACGGTCGATTATCGGGCGCATCAGGAAAAGTTCCAGCAGCGATCCATGTTACCCCTGAAGCTTATGATGGCGGTTTACTTAGTAAAGTACAAAATGGCGACATGATCCGTGTAAATGGGCAAACAGGTGAAATAACTCTATTAGTTGACGAAGCTGAATTAGCTAAACGTACACCTTATCCTTTCGAATTAACCGATTCGCATCTTGGTTATGGAAGAGAACTATTTACCATTATCAGAGAAAATTTAACTACCGCAGAAGAAGGTGCGGTTAGCTTTTAATATGCTTAATCTGCCACATACAGTGGCAGAAATCTTAAGAAAATAGACTAAAAATTAGGTATTAGCTGAAACTTCTTTATAAATAAATTTATCGGTATAAATAAATTATTTCTTAATAAAATTATCTACCAATAAATTTACCACATCCCCCATTTTTCCATGTAATGAGGCTTTGACACCATAAAGTGCCATTCCCATTACTTGCGATGCGTGGATTTCAGGGGGCATAACAAGTTCATTAGCACTGGTTTTAACATCTAATAACGCTGGACCAGAGTGAGCTAAAAATGATTGCACAGCAGACTCAAGTAAATCAGAATCATCTACCCTGATAGAAAAAAGGCCAATTGAATCAGCAAGTTTTGCAAAATCAGGATTTTGTAAGTCAGTATAGTGATCAACTAACCCTTCCGATTTTTGCTCTAATTCAACAAAGTTAAGCGAGCTATTATTTAGTACAATAATTTTTATAGGTAACTGTTCTTGAATTGTGGTTAATAAATCGCCCAGCAACATACTTATACCGCCATCGCCTGACAAGGAGATCACTTGCCGATTTGGAAATGCTTTTTGTACCCCTAAAGCTTGTGGCATCGCATTAGCCATTGTGCCATGTTTTAAACTGATTACGGTGCGTCTTTTGCCATTGGTATTAAAATGGCGACAAGCCCAAACCATTGCCGAACCGACATCAGCACAAAGTACAGCATCATCAGTTGCATATTTATCAATAAGTTCAGTTAAATATTGAGGATGAATGGTTGAGCGAGAAGGAATCGTTTTTTTATTCAATTTTTTCATTGATTTGGTGTACAATTTTTGGCATAACCCTAAAAACTCATCATCTTGTTTCTCATCAACTAAAGGTAGCAGTGTTGCCAAAGTCGGTTTACAACTCCCAACTACACCGATATCAACAGGATGCCGCCGTCCAAGGTGAGTTGCATCAATATCAACTTGAATAATAGCAGCCTTATCTGGGTAGAATTGTGACCATGCAAAATCAGCACCTAACATTAAAAGTACATCACACTCTTTTATTGCGGTGGTTCCTGACTCAACGCCAAACATTCCTGTCATGCCAACATTGTAAGGGTTATCATATTCAACAAAATCTTTAGCTCTCGAAGTATGTACAATAGGCGATTTTAATTTATGAGCTAAAGCAATGAGCTCATCATGAGCTTCATAGACACCTTGACCTGCAAAAATAGTCACTTTATTATTTTTATTTAGCATACTGGCAATTTTGCTAAGTTCTTGATCTGATGGACGAATAATAGGGTGAGGATGATAAATTTTACGGTGGCTATTATCCTCCACTTTCTCTAAACTCACATTATACGGAATAACTAAAACGGCTACGCCTCGTTGGTTAATTGCTGTTTGAATGGCTGCTGTAGTGATTTCTCTTACTTGAGTAGGATCATTGATTTGCCGGCAAAATACAGAACAATTTTTATATAACGTTTCAAAATCAACTTCTTGTGGGAAATCTGTTCCTTGCTGTGAAGTAACAAGCTGGCTTGCTAACAAAATAACAGGAACTCGATTGCGTTGTGCTTCATAAATACCATTAATAAAATGCAAACTGCCTGGCCCACAAGAGCCAGCACAAGCAGTGATTTGATCGGTCAAATAAGCTTCAGCTCCTGCAGCAAAAGCACCAACTTCTTCATGACGAACATGCACCCACTGAATATCACTTCTTTTAATGGCTGAGGTGATGTGATTTAACGTATCACCCACAATACCATAGCAATGTTTAACACCCGCCTCAGCTAAAATATCAACTATAATTTGTGCTACTGTTTTTTTTGATGACATACTCTCTCCTCAAAAGTTCGCTCAATGACTTACCTCATCCGTATAAATTACACCCACTTTGAAATAACGCGAATAGCCTTTAAAATAAACAGCAAGAAATGCTAAAAAACAAGCAATGAACAGAACGCTTATCTGCTTATTGCATAACAAACTTTGTGTGAAGATATTCCCTATTGCAATAAACCAAGGTATTATGTCGAAAATCTTCTCGAAACAATAGAGTGATATTCCGTGGAACAATCGCCATCTGGACATAATTTAATGTCATCGATTACAGCCTTTTTACCGAGCTCTTTTTCCCAATATTCGCCACTGATTACTGTCTGCTTATTATTGTTTATTGCAATTATGCTATTCTCATTGAGCAAATTAAGAATGGACATTATTGCATTACTGACAATTACAGCCATTACCATCACTGGCGTACTCACGCCATCAGAAGCATTAGCAGGCTTTAGTGATCCCAACATAATCCTAATTGCATTATTATTTATAATTGGAGAAAGCCTTGTAAGAACAGGTATCTCATACAAAATGAGCGAGTATATTCTTAAAATAGCAGGCAAAAACGATATCCGTATTATTATCTATATCATGTTAGGCGTTGCCTTGCTCGGCTCAGTAATGAGCTCAACAGGCGTTGTTGCTATTTTCATCCCTGTTGCTATCAGCATTGCTAATCACACTGGCATTCATGTAAAAAAATTAATGATGCCACTTTGTATTGCTGCTTTAATTAGTGGCATGATGACTTTAGTGGCCACAGCCCCCAACCTAGTTGTCAACAGTGAACTGAGCCACTTTAAACTAACTGAATTTGGTTTTTTTTCAATTACACCAATTGGTTTAGGTGTTTTAGCAGTTGGGATCATTTACTGTGTATTAACTCGAAATTGGTTACTCTCAGCGGAACAAGCCTCCCCCACCAATACCCAGCCACAAAGGCGAAAAATAACCGATTTAATTCGAGACTATAAATTAATTGGTCGTGCACACCGAGCACAGATACTTGCTGGCTCACCTTTTGTGGGGCGCACTATCGATGGTTTACATCTACGTAGTGAACACGGCGTAAATGTGATTGGTATTGAGCGCTGGCGAAAATTTCAAAAAGTACTAATCCCCGTTAATGGATCAACTGAATTTCGTGAAAATGACATTCTATTACTTGACATGTCGCATTCTGAAGCCGACTACCGCACTTTTTTAACCACCAATCACCTTGAACCGAAAGTATTACGTGGCGAATATTTTTCAGAACAAGTTAAAGAAGTCGGCATGGCTGAAGTTGCACTCTTACCAGAATCAACATTATGTGGTAAAACACTCAATGAAATTAATTTTAGGGGAAAATATTTCCTAACTGTCATTGGCATCTGGCGCAATCATGCCCCTGTTGAAACCAACAACTTATTCCAAGAGCGCCTAGAAATGAGCGATACATTATTAGTGTGTGGTGACTGGGGATCGATCCAAAAACTACAAACACGAACAAGCGATTTTGTTGTATTAGATTACCCATCAGATATTGATGATGTCGCACCAGCAAGTTCACAGGCATATGCAGCATTAATTAATTTAGCCATAATGATTCTATTCATGGTTACAGGTATTGTACCAAATGTCGTAGCTGCACTCATTGCCTGCTTATTAATGGGTGCAACACGGTGCATTGACATGGCCAGCGCTTACCGATCAATCCACTGGCCAACATTAATTTTAATCATTGGTATGATGCCCTTTGCACTAGCTCTCAATAAAACAGGAGGGATATCACTGATATCCGCATGGCTCGAAATCCACCTGCGCCATTTTGGTCCCTATATGGTACTAACATTTATTTTTTTATTATGCTCAACAATTGGCTTATTTATATCCAATACCGCAACAGCCATTTTAATTGCACCAATTGCTATTGATTTAGCATTAAAATTTGGCTATTCGCCGTACCCATTTGCTATGACGGTAGCCATTGCCACATCAGCGTCATTTATTACGCCAGTGTCTTCACCAATTAAAACCATGGTAGTAGCACCTGGTGGCTATAGCTTTGGAGATTTTGTCAAAATTGGCGTGCCATTAACGTTTTTGGTGATGGCAGTTGATATTGCACTAGTGCCAATATTCTTGCCATTTTAAAACTGAACGATTTTTTATTAAAAGCAAATGTGATATATGGAGAGTATTTAGTGTTGCTTTGTTTCGAGTATTTTGAGATTTGCTGATATAATAAGATATTGATGAGGGCTTCAGAAACCATACTAGCTTTAAAATAAAGCATTTTTACCCTCAAAAAAAGTCAGAAAAAACATTGATTTTATTAAAGTTTTTAAATGATTTATACTGCACTTGTTAACCTCTGTTCACGAGCGATCTAGTTTACGGCTCATTGTCAAGCAAACAACAAACCTAAAAAAATAATAAAACCAACATAATTATTATTCATAAAGGCACTAAAACATTTGTTTCTATCTCGGTTTTTTATGAGCCATTGTTGGTAAATAAATAGTCCTATAACCAATAATACAGCCATATAAAATATCAGCGATAACTGATTGATTAAACCAATAAATAACAAGCCAATAACAGATATTATCTGTAATAATCCAATAATTAATTTATCATAATTGCCAAATAAAATAGCCGTGGATTTGATGCCAATTTTTATATCATCATTACGATCTACCATCGCATATTGGGTATCGTAAGCAATTGTCCAACAGATATTAGTCAAGAAAAGTATCCAGCACGTTAAGGGGAACTGTTCAATGGTTGCTGCATATACCATCGGAATACTCCAACTAAATGCGATGCCTAAGGTGACTTGTGGTAAATGGGTGTAACGCTTCATGAAAGGGTAAATGAGTGCGGTAAGTAACGCAAAGCAAGCAATTAGCCATGACAGCTTATTTAAATTTAACAATAAACAAAGCGCTATCAGTAATAAGACCAATAGCGTCCATAGTGCGTTTTTTTCGGTTAATGCACCACGAGCAAGGGGGCGATTTTTTGTTCGCTCAACGTGTGCATCAAAATGGCGATCGGCATAATCATTCACGACACAACCTGCCGAGCGCATAACAAACACGCCAAGCACAAAAATAATAGTAATATAAGTAGATGGATGACCCGTAAGCCAAATAGCCCAAAGTGTGGGCCAGAGTAAAAGCAATGATCCAATTGGCTTATCCAATCGCATGAGTTGTAAATAAGCTAACATTAATAATATCTATTCTAAATAAATCATAATAGCGATTATACCGATTACGCTAAAAGCTGCAATGTTACGGTATGGCAAGTTATACCCAATGAGTGATGCCAATGAATATTTGCCCCAAAATTACCACATTAAATTGAGTCGGTTTGCACAAGATGTTAATCACAGCATGTGTAAATATTGCTCAGCAATTACCGCTAACGCTTGATAAAATCGGCTAATCTGGCTTTTCTGTAGCTTTTTTAAATAGGTTGATGACCAACTTAACAAATGTTCATCAATTAATTGTTTTGCTGTTACATGGTGATTATTTTCCAACAACATGGCGTATGCCATAAGCATTAATCCAAATTGATCTTCTGGCTCGTTTATTCCTGTATTGAGTTTTACCCCATGTTGTTGCAGAAATTGACGATAGCTTTCTAGTGATTTTCCTAGCAATAGGTTTTCTTTATCCAAATAAAATGAACCCCACGGAGGTACAGGCATTGTTCCCTGTCCTTCAAATAATAATGAAAATTGATAATTAAGATCTGGATTATCAATTTGATTAACTAATATATGGCACTGCTCATAAATAAGGATAGAATCTTTCCATGGGGCTAAATGGTTAATATGTAATAAGGCCGGCGTTAATGATGCAGTAACTTTACTATTGGGTGGATAATAAAAAAACATACCAAGTAGTTTAGCTAATGTGATAGTAACTAACTTATCCAAATAAATATCTCCTTAGAATGGTTCTATCAGTTAGTTACACTGATACCCCCCAAAAAACCCGTAGTAATTATGACATATTACTTATACTTCTTCAGAATTAAGTATTTTACCTAAGGTATCGCCAGACATCTTAGCTTGTGCATGGGGTTTTATTACAATATTGGGCTTAGTGAGCTGTGAGCTTGGTAGTGGTGCAATATCGCATTGTTCGCCATAGTGCTGGCGTAGCGTTTCAATTTCATCAAAATCTAAAGCTCGCTGTGGGCATGACTCAACACAAACAGGCTTTAATCCCTCGGCAACACGTTCATAACAACCATCACATTTTGACATGACCTTTTTTTGATAATCAAATTGTGGTGCTCCATATGGACAGTGGGTTTCACAATTTCGGCACCCCATGCAAATGTCTTGATTAACAACCACTAAGCCATCTTGTGAACGTTTATGCATTGCCCCCGTTGGGCAACTCTGCACACAAGCAGGTTGTTCGCAATGATTACATGCGATAGACAAATAATAGGTAAAAGTATCATTTTGCCAAAGATTATCAACTTGCTGCCAACCACCACCACCATATTCATAAACACGGCGAAAACGGACGCCTAAAGCATTATCTTTTTCATCTTTACAACTCACTTGGCAAGTTTTACAACCCGTGCATTTTGAAGAATCAATATAAAATCCATATTGCATTTTTATTATCCGTCCTTTTATTTATAACGCGAAACACGTATCCGATACCAGTTTGACATCAACCAAGTTGGTATGCTGTGGATTTGCTTTAGCAAGCACCGTTGGACGCAATGATGTTAAACGATTAATGCAACCGCCAATATCAATCCCTGCAGCATTATTTTTTGCCCACATTCCTTGGGGAATCGCAACAACACCAGGTAATATCCTTGGCGTAACTTTAGCGACAATATGCAACCGACCACGATCGTTATAAACTTCAACTAATTGTCCATGTTTTATTTGCCGTTGTTCGGCATCAAATGGATTAATCCAAATACGGTTAGCGACAGCTTCACGCAATTGTGGCAAATTACTGTAAGTAGAATGGCATTGCCCTTTGGTATGAAATCCAATAAGTTGCAACGGATATTGTTGACGTTTAGATTTATCTTCACTGCCTTCAATCGCTGGTAAATAGGCAGGAATAGGATACAGCACATCTTGCGCATCAAGTTCCCATTCATTGGCAATGTTCGCTAACGTTTCTGAATAGATTTCTATTTTTCCTGACGGGGTAGTTAATGGATTTTTAATGGGATCATCTCTAAAAGCTTTTAATCCAATTTGGCTATCACTATCGGCAAGTTTGCGATCGATAACCCCCATGCCATCAGTATCAGCAAAAGGCGGTAAATGCGGATCACGTTTTCGTAATTGTTCATAACAATACGCTATCCACTGCTCTTGAGTACGGCCTTGGGTAAATTGGTCTTTTACTCCCATTTTCTCAGACAATTCGCTTAATACATCATAAACAGGACGGCTTTCCCAAAGCGGTTTAATAGCACTTTGCATACGGATAAGGTAACAATATGCCCCAGATGAATAAGAGTTATTAATCAAATCATTATTCTCAACCGATGACACATCGGGTAATAATAAATCAGCATACTTAGCTGATGCTGTCATATGTGTATCCCAAACAAGAATAAATTCACATTTTGACTCATCTTGCAAAATCTGGTGAGTACGATTGAGATCTGAATGTTGATTTCCCAGTACATTACCCGCATAATTCCAGATAAATTTGATCCCCACATCCAATTTATCTTTACCTTTAAGGTAGGCATTTTTAGCAGTCATGCTTGGTCCATCTTCAATCGCTTTCGTCCACAAAAAGAAAGGAATACTGGTTTTTATTGGATTAGGTAAATTAAAGTTAGGTATAGGATAAACAACGCTCCCGCCCCAAGTTCCAATGTTAGTGCCAGGTTTACCAAATTGCCCCGTAATAATTGGTAAGATCATAATGGCTCGCGCAGTATGTTCACCATTTTGCCAACGTTGCACACCATAACCTTGCGAAATCCAAGCAGCTTTAGCATCAACAATATCTATTGCGAGTTTACGAATTTGTGTTGCTGAAATACCTGTTTTTTTAGCTGCCCATTCTGGTGTTTTAGGTGCTTTGTCATAGCCTAAACCTAAAAGGTAAGATTTATAATCACTATAAGGCGGTGCACTATCAGGCAAAGAATCGGCATTCCACCCAATACAGTATTGATTAAGCATATCCTCATCAATACGATCTTGCTCAAGTAATGTATAGCCTATTGCCGCAACTAATGCCGCATCAGTACCGGGAATAATCGGGATCCACTCAGCATTATACGCAACGACACTTTCACTACGACGAGGATCAATAATAATCACCCTTGCATGACTTTGCGCTAACGCATGAAAAAGCTCGGTAACTTGCCCACCGCCTGACATTCGAGTTTCGGCAATGTTATGTCCAAACATAACCACTAAATCAGAATGCTTGATCTGATCCAGTAAAGATTCTTTAGCATGACCAAACAAATAAGGCCGAATAGCTGAAATCTGCCCGCTTGAATAATCACCATGGTAATTTAAATGACCACCAATGATACTTAAAAAACGCTTACATGCATTACGCCCTGAAAGATTAGCGCCCGTTGTTCCTGATCCATACTGATAATAAATTGCTTCATTGCCATATTGATTAATCGTATATTTAAGTTTATTTGCAAGTAAATTAATCGCTTCATGCCAAGAAATACGTTTAAATTTACCTTCACCTCGTTTACCAATTCGTAGCATTGGATACTTTAAGCGCGCAGGATCATAAGTTCGCCAACGAACTGCTCTGCCGCGAAGGCAAGGGCGGATTTGATGCAGGCCAAAAACGGCATCATTAATGCCATCTTCTGAAGATATTTTAGTAATAATATCGTTTTTGACATGAACTTTTAAAGGACAACGGCTACCACAGTTAACCAAACAAGCGCTATAAATAATCTTTTCTTTATGAATAGGGTGAGGATGAAAAACTGGGCTATGAGTAACTACGATGTCAGATTTGGCGTCGGTAAAGGGCAGTTGTATTTTACTGGTTATTGCTACTACGTCACTGATTGTTATTGTTTTTTGTGAAAAAGTGTATCGACTTATTTTATTTTTTAATTTACTCACATGTTTCCCTGATATTTATATGGGATCAGTTGATAATAATACTAAAAGGTGAATAAATAAACTAAAACTGAAATAAATTAGCCACTAATGTTTACTAGTATCGAGGTCACTGTCCATCTTTCTCAACAGTTTTTTTAAATATAATCCATTAATATGAAAGACTTTTATTATTCCTTTATAAAATAACAGATCTTATGTGTAGTTTACTAAACTTGACGGCTCACGCCGTCAATAGTGATGTTAATTTCAGCAACGTAACCCCCTCTTTTTAAGGCGTTACACATGCCGTTATAGCGTAAGCATAAGGGCCATTATTTAAACGAACACCTCCAGATGCATCAACACCAAACTTATCAGCAGCCCAATATTCATCATCGAGCCAATCGTCGCCTCTACCCGACCCATAAGTAAAATCACCCCACTCATTAAATAACCCCCCTATCCACCTTTCACCACTTTTGTAACTAACTTGGCGAAGGTTATAATTTCCTTGCCCTGGCACCCCCCAATGCCAATCAGAGCTATTCGCATTGGTGTAATCCCCAACACTCGGTATACGATAACGACTTCCTAAACTATCGCAGAATATTTGAGCTTCATCATAAGAGCCGTCACCAGAATCATCTGGATTTGCTAGATACCAACGTTCTATCTTAAAGCTATACAATAACTGGCTGTGGTTACTGTCGGCGTAAAGTTTAAATAATGAGGGGCTAAATTTCTTTTTATCCGAGGCTTTACTTGGCCCCTTTAACGTTATTTTTAACTCACTGTTTTCAGTGCTTAATAATAATGTCGCTGAGTTACTACCACTGACGGCTGAAACGGTTGTGCCATTAGCATCAATGACCTGTTCTGGCGTGACACCGCCTAACCCTAAATGAAAACTGAGCCCATTTGAACCCGTTGTCGGAAAGTTTTCCTCTGGAATATGACTATTTACCACCAGAAAACCTAACCCTCGCACCCAGTTTGGCCCCTCCCCACCACCATATCTAGCTGGTGGGCTTGCATAACAAGTGCGCACTCCATTTTTCGCTTTTAAATAGTAAGTTTGACTCACATGATCGAAATCCCTTGCCTTTGGTATGCCATATTGAGTTGACAGTTGAGCATCATCTATGGAAAGTGTTAACACATACAAAGAGCAAAGGTCTAATTTATCTGTAGAATGGCTCTTAACAATACGGGTAAGATAATCACTATTTCGATCATACAAAAAAGCATCTAAAGTACCCGTTATATTGCCATAACTATCCCCATCATCATCCAACAAATTATTGCCACCGATTATCTTGCTTAATTCAATAACTGAGTAATTGTCCATCTTGGGAATGGGGACTAATGTTTGAATACCATCAAACGAATCTGCATTACTCGGCAATTCAATTGTATAATAATTATCCACAACCGTAGCATTTGGATAGAAATTTGACTCCCCATTTTTAGGCACATACTCACGCCCATCGGATAGTCTGATGCCTAATAGCGCTTGAATATTGCCTTTGGTGACACCACCATCAAAAGTAAGATAGGGAGCGCTCCCATGTATCACTTGTGTTGTTGTGGCTGATAATGCACTGGCATAATGAATATGGCACGTAATTAAAAATAGGCTTAATATAAAATGACGCAATATCGCCTTTACGTTATAACAATACGATTTAAGTAAAACACATACAGAAGAAAATGTTGAAACAAAAAATAAAATAACAAGATACTGATAATTATAGCTTGACTGCCACCGCTGGTAAGTGATTATTTTTAACATTTTTATTTCCTTCCCATATATTCATATTAGTATTTTATTAACAATCATTGATATTAACGCCTCAAACTTGTGCCATTAAATAATGATAGTTAAATTGGATTATAAATGCTTTTGTCTATTTTATTAGCAATATTTTTCTTATTTATTAATAAATTTTATAACTTAACGTTGTCTATTTAAGTTTATTAGATTTGATGATGATTTGATTAACTACCTTTACCATTGACCTTGGTCTTATTTATGAAAGGTTGTTATAATAAGCCCATTTATTCGGATAAATAGAAACATTATGCCACAACCCACTTATAACGCCGTTGATATTGAAGTATTAAAAGGCCTTGATCCTGTTCGCCATCGCCCTGGAATGTACACTGACACAAGTCGTCCAAATCATTTAGGGCAAGAAGTCATTGATAATAGTGTTGATGAAGCGATCGCTGGCCATGCTCGTAAAATCAAAGTGACACTTTATGAAGATAACTCATTAGAAGTCATCGACGATGGCCGAGGTATGCCTGTTGATATTCACCCAGAAGAAGGCGTGCCAGCCGTTGAGCTATTACTTTGTCGTTTACACGCTGGTGGTAAATTTTCTAACAAGAATTACCAATTTTCGGGCGGTTTACATGGTGTCGGCATTTCAGTTGTCAATGCATTATCAAAACGCGTTGATGTTACTGTTCATCGTGACGGGCAAGTGTATGAAATCGCGTTTGAAAATGGCAACAAAGTTGAGGATCTACACGTTACTGGCACTTGTGGGCGCCGCAATACAGGCACCAAAGTCCATTTTTGGCCAGACGAAAAATATTTTGATTCACCAAGATTTTCTGTTCCTCGATTGTCTCATTTATTAAAAGCCAAAGCAGTACTTTGCCCAGGGCTTGAAATTATCTTTAAAGATAAAATTAACAATACTGAGCAACGTTGGTGTTATCAAGACGGTCTAAAAGACTATTTAATGGAATCTGTTAGTGGTTACTCACTATTACCCGAAACTCCCTTTACTGGCAACCATATTGGTGAAACCGAAGCGGTAGAATGGGCACTACTTTGGTTACCCGAAGGTGGCGATCTATTGACCGAAAGTTACGTTAACTTAATCCCAACCGTTCAAGGTGGTACACATGTTAATGGTTTACGCCAAGGATTGTTAGATGCTATGCGTGAGTTTTGTGAATTCCGCAATTTATTACCACGAGGCTTAAAATTAACCGCCGATGATATTTGGGAACGTTGTGCTTATGTGATTTCGGTCAAAATGCAAGAGCCACAATTTGCAGGTCAAACTAAAGAGCGCTTATCTTCACGGCAATGTGCAGCTTTTGTTTCGGCTATTGTGAAAGATGCATTTAGCCTTTGGCTAAATCAAAATGTACAATTAGCTGAATTACTAGCCGAAATAGTCATTTCAAGTGCGCAAAAACGTTTAAAGGCGTCTAAAAAAGTCATCCGCAAAAAATTGACCAGTGGCCCTGCTTTACCGGGTAAATTGGCGGATTGTTCATCTCAAGATTTAAGTCGTACTGAGCTTTTTTTAGTGGAAGGTGATTCTGCTGGTGGTTCAACCAAACAAGCTCGAGACCGTGAATACCAAGCCATTATGCCACTTAAAGGTAAAATTTTAAACACATGGGAAGTATCATCTGATGAAGTATTAGGATCACAAGAAATCCATGATATTTCTGTTGCTATCGGTATTGATCCTGACAGCGATGATTTGAGCCAGCTACGTTATGGCAAAATCTGTATTTTAGCCGATGCTGATTCTGATGGATTACACATTGCCACCTTGCTTTGTGCTTTATTTGTTCGTCATTTCCGCACCATGGTTGAACATGGGCATGTCTTTGTTGCGATGCCACCACTGTATCGTATTGATTTGGGTAAAGAAGTTTATTACGCGCTTGATGAAGAAGAAAAAGAAGGTATTTTAGAGCAACTTAAACGCAAAAAAGGTAAGCCAAATGTACAACGTTTTAAAGGTTTAGGGGAAATGAACCCTCTGCAACTACGAGAAACGACAATGGATCCAAATACACGCCGTTTAGTACAGTTATCGCTTGATGATACAGAGCAGACTATGGCATTAATGGACATGTTACTTGCCAAAAAGCGCTCAGAAGATCGCCGAGAATGGTTACAAGAGAAAGGCGATCAAGTTGAACTTGATGTCTAATATAAAGAATGATTTAGAGGAACAATAATGAGTGAGATAACTCATGACGGAGTAGAAATCCAGTCACTACGAACATTTACCGAAAGTGCCTATCTGAACTACTCGATGTATGTCATTATGGATCGTGCATTGCCATTTATTGGCGACGGTTTGAAACCCGTGCAACGACGCATTGTTTATGCCATGTCCGAATTAGGGCTTAATGCACAAGCTAAATTCAAAAAATCAGCACGCACCGTTGGGGATGTACTTGGTAAATATCATCCACACGGCGATAGCGCATGTTATGAAGCCATGGTACTTATGGCACAACCCTTCTCTTATCGTTATCCATTAGTTGATGGACAAGGTAACTGGGGAGCACCTGATGATCCCAAATCATTTGCTGCCATGCGTTATACTGAATCGCGTTTATCAAAATATGCTGAATTATTATTAGGTGAATTAGGCCAAGGAACTGTTGATTATACCCCCAATTTTGATGGTACCTTGCAAGAACCTAAAATGTTACCGGCTAGATTGCCAAATATCTTATTAAATGGCACAACAGGTATTGCTGTAGGGATGGCAACGGATATTCCGCCACATAATATTCGTGAAGTTGCCAATGCGGCTATTATGCTTGCTGATAATCCTAATGCGACCCTTAGTGAAGTGATGGCTCACATACCAGGGCCTGATTTCCCAACCGATGCTGAGATTATTACTTCATCAGAAGACATTGCAAAAATCTACAAAACAGGACGCGGGTCAATTCGCATGCGTGCTGTTTGGAAAAAAGAAGATGGTGATATTGTCATTACTGATCTACCTCATCAAGTTTCAGGGGCTAAAATCTTAGAACAAATTGCCTCGCAAATGCGTGCCAAAAAACTGCCTTTAATTGAAGATTTAAGAGATGAGTCCGATCATGAAAATCCAACGCGCCTAGTGATTGTGCCCCGTTCAAATCGGGTGGATTTAGAGCAAGTGATGAATCATCTATTTGCAACAACCGATCTCGAAAAAAGCTACCGCGTTAATATGAACATGATTGGGCTGGATAATCGCCCATCAGTAAAAGGATTAGTTGAGATTCTTACTGAATGGCTAGAGTATCGTAAAAATACTGTTACGCGTCGCTTAAATTATCGTTTAGATAAAATATTAAAAAGACTGCACATTCTTGATGGTTTATTGATTGCATTTTTGAATATTGACGAAGTGATTGAAATTATTCGCCATGAAGATGAGCCTAAAAAAGAGCTGATTAACCGTTTTGCCTTAACCGACATTCAAGCCGAGGCAATTTTAGAACTAAAACTACGCCAATTAGCCAAACTTGAAGAAGTGCGCATTAAAGGCGAACAGAGTGATCTTGCAAAAGAGCGCGATCACTTGCAAGCCTTGTTATCTTCGCCTAAAAAACTGAGCAACCTTATCAAAAAAGAGTTACAAGAAGATGCCGAAAAATATGGTGACAAACGTCGCTCACCCATGGTTCAACGTAGTGAAGCAAAAGCAATGAGTGAGCAAGAATTAACACCATCAGAGCCTGTTACCGTGATTTTATCCGAAATGGGCTGGGTAAGAACGGCAAAAGGTCACGATATCGATCCTGCTGGTTTAAGCTATAAAGCAGGTGATAATTTTAAAGCAGCCGCTAAAGGTAAAAGCAATCAACCCGTTATCTTTTTCGATTCAACCGGTCGCAGTTACGCTATCGAGCCAAACACATTACCATCGGCTAGAAGCCAAGGTGAACCATTAACGGGCAAATTAGCGCTCCCCGCTAACGCAACGGTTGAACATGTACTGATGAGTCAAGAGGATAATCAAAAATTATTACTTGCTTCAAGCGCTGGATATGGCTTTATTTGTAAATTTAGTGATTTAGTTGCTCGTAATCGTAATGGTAAGGCGATTATCAATTTACCGAAAGAGGCAAAAATACTTGCACCAATTGAAATTACATCTGAAGATAGCTTACTATTATCTATTACTCAAGCTGGGCGAATGCTTATCTTTCCTGTAAAAGATCTACCTGAACTGGCTAAAGGCAAAGGGAATAAAATTGTATCTCTTGCAGGTGCTGATGATAGCCTTGCTTATCTACTATTAATTACACCAGAAACATCGATAACCTTATATGTCGGTAAACGCAAACTTACGTTAAACCCTGTTGATTTACAAAAATTTAGGGCTGAACGTGCACGTAAAGGAAGCACCTTACCACGGGGTTTACAAAAAATAGATCGAATTGAGGTGAACAAATAATGTCTTTTATCTGGGCAATAATTACCGGCTTTGTATTAAGCCTTATATTAAAAACGGGGTGGGGCTTTATACTAGGGCTATTTGTTGGACCAATGCTTTACCAAACTTTTTGTAATAAATTAACCGAACAAAAAACCAAAGCAAATCCAGAACTTTACTTAACGGTGGTTTTTGAAGTGCTAGGCCATTTAAGTAAAGCGAAAGGCGTTGTCACACAAGATGATATAAATCTTGCAAGCCAATTTATGGATAGGCTACAACTTAATAGTAGCAGCCGAAAACTTGCCCAAGACTCATTTAATCGTGGCAAGGCCAGTAATTACCCGCTACGATCACGCCTTCAAGAGCTTTACACTCAATACCGTTTTAGACGCAACGTATTAAATATTTTTTGTGAACAGTTGATTCAAGCAGCATTAGTCGATGGTGTGTTGGATGATAAAGAACAACAAATCCTGTTGATAGTGGCAGATGAATTAAATATTTCTCACCAAAAAATGGCACTATATATCCAAATGATGATGGGCAGTTACCATTTCCACCAAAATAATTACAGCTACCAACAAAATCAACGTAGCCAGCACCAATATGATCAATATCAACGCAATAATAATAACTATGGCGGTTACCAAAATCGCTCATCACAATCAGATCTACAAAATGCTTACAAAATATTAGGCGTTAAATCTACAGACGAAATTCCCGAAATCAAAAGGGCTTATCGAAAATTAATGAATGAACATCATCCCGATAAATTAGTTTCAAAGGGCTTACCTAAAGAGATGCTAGAAGCAGCTAAAAAACGTGCGCAAGAAATCCAAGCCGCTTATGATCTTATCAAAACGTCTCGTGGTTTTAAATAGAGACGTTTATCATGATGCATTGGCGCTCAATCCTGCGAATTATCGGGTTATTAATTGCCCTGTTATCGGTATTTATGTTGCTACCAGCACTTGTTGCTTTAATCTATCGTGATGGTGCTGGTGCCATCTTTGTGCGATCGTTTTTTGCCACATTGATATTAGGCTGTTTATTATGGCTACCAAATCGCCACCATCGCCATGAACTGAGCACGCGTGAAGGCTTTTTTATCGTCGTACTATTTTGGGTGGTGTTAGGTACAATCGGCGCATTTCCGTTTATTTTTGACACACATATTAATTTAAATTTAACTAACGCCTTTTTTGAATCATTCTCAAGCCTAACAACAACTGGCGCAACAACCATTGTTAAATTAGATCACCTGCCTAAAGCCCTGCTTTTTTATCGGCAATTACTACAATGGCTTGGTGGTATGGGGATTATCGTTTTAGCTGTCGCCATTTTACCATTATTGGGTGTTGGGGGAATGCAACTTTACCGAGCAGAGATTCCCGGTCCACAAAAAGATAGCAAAATGCGCCCTCGTATTGCCGAAACGGCTAAAACACTTTGGTCAATTTATATTTTACTGACCACGCTTTGTGCTGTTTGTTTATGGGCAGCTGGAATGAATGCCTTTGATGCCATTTCACATAGCTTTTCAACAATATCGATGGGTGGATTTTCAACGCATGACAATAACCTTGCTTATTTTAATAGTGCTGCAATCAATTACATTATCACCCTGTTTTTAATCTTATCGGGTTGTAACTTTGCTCTACATTTTGCCGCATTAAATGGGTTTTCTATTAAGGTTTACTGGCGAGATCAAGAATTTAGAACGTTCATCTTTATTCTCGTTGTGCTAATTGCAATCTGTGCATTTGGTATTTATTTTTACCAATCAGAGCGAAAACTCAGTATAGATAAGATAGTATTACAAGTTGTATCGATAGTTGCCACCGTTGGTTTTACTGTGGATGATATCAATACATGGCCATCATCATTACCCATCTTTTTGTTATGTGCATCATTTATTGGTGGCTGTGCAGGTTCAACAGGTGGTGGTCTAAAAGTGGTTCGCGTACTACTTTTATTTATGCAAGGATCCCGCGAACTTAAACGCTTAATTCACCCCAATGCCATCTATACTTTAAAATTAAATAATCGAGTGGTTCCAGAACGAATTATCGAAGCAGTTTGGGGCTTTTTTTCGGCCTATACCTTAGTGTTTTTAGTTAGCCTATTTATTATTATGGCAACAAGTATTGATGCCACTGACTCTTTTTATATTGTGGCCTCATCACTCAATAACTTAGGTGTTGGTCTCGGTAGCGTCAGTGATAACTTTGCTAACGTCAGTAATATCGTTAAATGGGTGATGGTGGTTGATATGTTATTTGGCCGATTAGAAATATTTACTTTATTAGTTTTATTCACCCCAACGTTTTGGCGAAGCTGATTTTATACTAAAACACATGCTTTCCTAAAAGTTTTTGACAAAATACACAAATTTACAAATATTTTATTGATTATTTAGCCAATTACAGACAGAATTACTGGGCAGCATGTGCTGTATTTATTAGAGGTAATCACCTGACATATGGAATGGATCATGGATCCTACAATCTGGATTGGCTTATCCACTCTGGTTGTACTTGAAATCGTCCTTGGTATTGATAACATTGTTTTTATTGCCATTCTTGCCGAGAAACTTCCACCCCATCAACGAGACAAAGCCCGCATTACAGGCCTTGCCTTTGCATTAATTACCCGAGTGTTATTATTAATGTTCACGGGTTGGTTAGTTACACTCACTACACCATTATTTTCAATATCTGGAATCAACTTTAATGCACGCCAACTGATTATGTTAATCGGGGGGATATTTTTACTATTTAAAGCCACAATGGAGCTCAATGAGCGCCTTGAAGGTGCGTCACACGAAGATGGAAAACCGAAAAAAACCTCTCACTTTTGGACTGTTGTGGCCCAAATAGTCGTACTTGATGCGGTGTTCTCACTTGATTCGGTGATTACCGCTGTGGGAATGGTTGAACATATTCCTGTGATGATTATTGCTGTTTGCATCGCCATTGGCATTATGATGGTGGCAAGTAAACCATTGGCTAATTTTGTCAACGCTCACCCAACGATTGTCATTCTCTGCTTGAGCTTCTTATTAATGATTGGCTTTAGCCTAGTTGCCGAAGGTTTTGGTTTTATGATTCCAAAAGGTTACCTATATGCCGCAATTGGATTCTCAATTATGATTGAGTTTTTCAACCAATTAGCTATTTTTAACCGGCGCAAAGCATTAAATAAAAAACCATTACGTGAACGCACTGCCGAAGCAATTTTACACCTATTAAAAGGTGATGCAGAAGAAGATCCCGATACCCACACCATTGATGTGGTGTCAGATGCCAATAAAAAAGTCTCGGTATTTAATCATCAAGAACTAAGCATGGTTGAGCGAGTGCTTGGCCTAGCGCAACGTTCCGTCAGTAGTATCATGACATCTAGGCTTGATGTTGATATGGTTAATATTAATGATAATCGAGATGTCATCATAAAAGAAATCTTTGATAATCCTCATTCACGCTTAGTAGTCACGGATAATGACTCGATTGATGAACCATTAGGCATCATCCAAGTTAATGATCTTTTAAAAGACATACTCCAAAGCGAAAAGCCAATCGATATTCATTCGCTTATCAAACAACCGTTGATCTTCCCTGAAACGGTATCGTTACTGGTTGCCTTAGAACAATTTAAAAAAGCCAAAACCCATTTTGCCTTTGTGGTTGATGAGTTTGGTTCAATGCAAGGGGTTGTTTCGGTAACCGATATTATCGAAACCATTGCCGGCGATTTCCCAACGGAAGAAGAGGAAATTGATGCTAAACATGATATTCAATGTTTAGATGATAACAGCTGGATTGCTAACGGCTATATTCCTGTTGAAGAGCTAGTACGCTTTGTCCCTATTCCTATTGATGATAAGCGTGAATATCATACTTTGGCAGGACTATTAATGGAAAAAGCACAACATTTACTCAATGTTGGCGAAACCATTCAAATTGGCGATTATTTATTTGAAGTAGCCGAAATAGAAAGCCACAGAATTTTGAAAGTAAAAATTACGTTAAATAAACTCAATTCTGGTGCATTGTAATACAGTATAGCCAGAATAACGCTTGACCAAAATAAATAACTGGCAATAATAATGCGGTAACACCTCTGAAGATGTGGAGCTACAACTCCTCATCTTTTTTATTTTTACTTTTTGGTAAAAAAGCTAGCACTGTTTATCAACATTTATGATTACTTATCAATCCAATTAGGCCTTAACTTATGAATTCAATATTCGAAAAACTGTTTCAATTGAAAGAAAAAAAAACAACTATCGGTACGGAAATAATTGCAGGATGTACAACCTTCCTTACTATGGTGTATATCATCTTTGTTAATCCATCCATTTTATCGGCAACAGGTATGGATACCTCCGCAGTATTTGTTTTAACTTGTGTGGTTACTGCCTTTGCATCTATTTTAATGGGTTTGTTTGCTAATTTACCCATTGCATTAGCACCCGCAATGGGGCTGAATGTCTTCTTTGCCTATGGCATGTGTGGTGCCATGGGCTACTCTTGGCAAGTCGGTATGGGTGCCATATTCTGGGGATCGCTCGTCTTTTTCGCTTTATCCCTATTTAAAGTTCGCCACTGGCTAATTGAACATATTCCACAATGTTTACGTATAGGTATCAGTGCGGGTATTGGGCTATTTATTGCCTTTATGGGCTTTCAAAATATGGGCATTGTAGTCGCATCGCCTTCTACCCTATTAACCATGGGCAATATCTTATCGCTTAAAGTATTATTGGGATCACTAGGTTTTTTCATCATTATTATTTTAGCAGCACGTAACTTTCATGCTGCGGTATTAATTTCGATTTTAGTTGTGACATTACTGGCACTATGGCTCGATCCTAATATTAATTATCAAGGTATTGTGTCCATGCCACCAAGTGTTAGTAGCGTTGTTGGCCATGTTGATCTCGCTGGCTCACTTAATATTGGCATTATGGGCGTTATTTTTTCAGTCATGATTGTCAGCCTATTCGATTCATCTGGCACCATATTGGCTTTAACCGATAAAGCAGGAATTAGTGATGAAAAAGGTCGTTTTCCTAAAATGCGCCAAGCACTATTAATCGACAGCTTTAGTTCATCGCTAGGTGGATTATTCGGCACATCATCGGTATTAACCTATATCGAAAGTTCAGCAGGCATTTCTGTTGGTGGGCGCACAGGCTTAACGGCAGTTGTTGTTGGCGTGTTATTTTTAATTGTGACTTTTTTATCGCCACTGGCCCATTTAGTGCCAACTTATGCCACATCTGGGGCGCTTATTTTTGTTGGCATTTTAATGGTTTCAAGCTTAGTTAAAGTTAAGTGGTCTGATTTAACCGAGGCAACACCAGCATTTATTACCGCAATCATGATGCCTTTTGCCTTTGCTATTACAGAAGGCGTTGCGCTAGGTTTTATCTCTTACGTAGTGCTAAAAACCTTTACAGGTAAGTTTAAAGAGCTCAATCTTTGCGTAATTATTTTTGCGTTACTATTTGCTTTAAAATTTATCTTTATCGATCACCATTAAAACAATTCCCCATTGTGACTTACAATGGGGAATAAGCATTTTTCAAAACGGCTAATACAGATATTGATCTGTTTTTGCTTATGAATATCAGTATAAAAATACTACCCTCTTTTCATTAAAAAAACGATGACCTTCAACAAGAATTAAACTCTAGATCAAACACTTAATATTAGCAAAAACTTGACATTATATCTTCTGGGGTCTAGAATCTTGCGACCCAAAACTTATATACATAGGTTTTGGTCTACAGTTATTAATTACGTATCTAAAAAGCAATTTTAAATTTATTTTAATTAATCAGGAGCTTATTAATGGCAACAATTAATCAGCTGGTACGCAAACCAAGAGCACTAAAGGAAGCAAAAAGTAACGTTCCTGCCCTTGAAGCATGCCCGCAAAAACGCGGTGTTTGTACTCGTGTTTATACAACTACACCGAAAAAACCAAAC
This sequence comes from Bombus sonorus, assembly GCA_029958995.1. Taxonomy (NCBI): domain Eukaryota; kingdom Metazoa; phylum Arthropoda; class Insecta; order Hymenoptera; family Apidae; genus Bombus; species Bombus sonorus. The sequence goes on along the minus strand of JARWAU010000020.1, from coordinate 3,424,847 downwards.
TCAGCATTACGTAAAGTGTGTCGTGTACGTTTAACTAACGGTTTTGAAGTAACTTCTTATATCGGTGGTGAAGGTCACAACTTACAAGAGCATAGTGTAATTTTAATCCGTGGTGGTCGTGTTAAAGACTTACCAGGTGTGCGTTACCACACTGTTCGCGGTGCATTAGACTGCGCAGGTGTTAAAGATCGCAAACAAAGCCGTTCTAAATACGGTGTTAAACGACCTAAAGCTTAATGGAACTCCGTTAAGTAAGGCCAAACTATATAATTCCATTTAACTCATTTGAGTTTTGGGTAAACCTGAAAAATTTATAACATATAAACGGAGTATTCCAATGCCACGTCGTCATGTTGTCGGTCAAAGAAAAATTCTTCCTGATCCGAAGTTCGGTTCAGAGTTACTGGCGAAATTTGTAAATATTTTAATGATAGATGGTAAAAAATCTATCGCAGAATCAATCGTATATTCGGCTCTTGATAAATTAGCTGAGCGTAGTGGAAAAGACCACTTAGCAGCTTTCGAAGTTGCATTAGATAACGTAAGACCAACTGTAGAAGTTAAGTCTCGTCGCGTTGGTGGTTCTACATACCAAGTTCCTGTTGAAGTGCGCCCTGTTCGTCGTAATGCACTTGCAATGCGTTGGATTGTAGATGCTGCACGTAAACGTGGCGATAAATCAATGGCTCTACGCCTTGCGAATGAACTTATGGATGCTTTTGAAAACAAAGGTACCGCTGTGAAAAAACGCGAAGATGTTCATCGTATGGCTGAAGCTAATAGAGCGTTTGCACACTATCGTTGGTAATCAAGTTATTTACACAAATAACTTGAATTAAGACTGATTGTCCTTATCTGCTTTCAGTCTACTTAAATGATATTTTGTTAAGCAAACGATTCTAAATAGAGGATTAATATGGCTCGTACAACCCCCATAGCACGTTACCGTAATATTGGTATCAGTGCGCATATTGACGCAGGTAAAACAACAACAACTGAACGTATTTTGTTTTACACTGGCGTAAGTCACAAAATTGGTGAAGTTCATGATGGCGCAGCGACCATGGACTGGATGGAACAAGAACAAGAACGTGGTATTACTATCACATCTGCAGCAACAACTGCATTCTGGTCTGGTATGGGTCAACAATTTGAACCACACCGCATCAACATTATCGACACCCCGGGACACGTTGACTTCACAATCGAAGTTGAGCGTTCTATGCGTGTACTTGATGGTGCAGTTATGGTTTATTGTGCTGTAGGCGGTGTTCAACCACAATCAGAAACAGTATGGCGCCAAGCAAATAAATATAAAGTTCCACGTATCGCATTTGTAAACAAAATGGACCGTATGGGTGCTAATTTCTTACGTGTTGTTGATCAAATCAAAACCCGTTTAGCCGCCGTTCCTGTTCCTTTAGTTTTACCAATCGGTGCAGAAGAAGCATTTACTGGTGTGGTTGATTTACTTAAACGTAAAGCAATCAACTGGAATGATGCCGACCAAGGCGTAACATTCACTTACGAAGATGTACCAGCAGATATGGTTGAGCAAGTTGAAGAATGGCGCTCATTCTTAATAGAAACTGCTGCTGAAGCAAGTGAAGAGTTAATGGAAAAATACCTTGGTGGTGAAGAGTTAACTGAAGAAGAAGTCAAAGCAGCACTACGTGAGCGCGTGCTTGCTAACGAAATCATCTTAGTAACTTGTGGTAGTGCCTTTAAAAATAAAGGTGTTCAATTTATGCTTGATGCCGTTATTGAATATCTACCAGCACCAACCGATGTACCAGCAATCAAAGGTGAATTACAAAATGGTGAAGCTGCGGAACGTCATTCAAGTGATGATGAACCATTCTCATCATTAGCATTCAAAATTGCAACTGACCCATTTGTTGGTAACTTAACATTCTTCCGTGTTTACTCAGGTGTTGTTAACTCTGGTGATACCGTTCTTAACTCAGTTAAAGATAAAAAAGAACGTTTTGGTCGTATCGTTCAGATGCACGCTAACAAACGTGAAGAAATCAAAGAAGTTCGCGCAGGTGACATTGCAGCGGCTATCGGTCTTAAAGATGTGACTACTGGTGATACACTTTGTGCTGAAAGCGCACCAATCATTCTTGAAAGAATGGAGTTCCCAGAGCCAGTAATCTCGGTTGCTGTTGAACCAAAAACAAAAGCTGACCAAGAAAAAATGGGGCTTGCTTTAGGTCGATTAGCGCAAGAAGATCCTTCATTCCGTGTTCACACTGACGAAGAATCAGGTCAAACTATTATTTCTGGTATGGGTGAGCTTCACTTAGAAATCATCGTTGACCGTATGAAACGTGAATTTAAAGTGGAAGCAAATGTTGGTAAACCACAAGTTGCTTACCGTGAAACAATTCGCAATGAAGTAGAACAAGAAGGTAAATTTGTTCGCCAATCTGGTGGTCGTGGTCAATATGGTCATGTATGGTTAAAAATCAAGCCATTAGAAGCAGGCGGCGAAGGCTACAAATTCAACAACGAAATTGTTGGTGGTGTGGTTCCTAAAGAATACATCCCTGCAGTTGATAAAGGCTGTCAAGAACAAATGAAAAACGGTGTTCTTGCTGGTTACCCAATTGTTGATGTTGAAGTCACTATCTTTGATGGTTCTTACCATGATGTCGACTCATCAGAAATGGCATTTAAAATTGCTGGTTCAATGGCATTTAAAGACGGCTTTATGAAAGCAAAACCAGTGCTTTTAGAACCGATTATGAAAGTAGAAGTTGAAACTCCTGAAGATTATATGGGTGATGTTATCGGTGACTTAAACCGTCGTCGCGGTATGATCGAAGGAATGGAAGATACTGCAACTGGTAAAACAGTAAAAGCACAAGTTCCACTTTCAGAAATGTTTGGTTATGCAACAGACCTACGTTCACAAACACAAGGTCGTGCTTCTTACTCTATGGAGTTCTTGAAGTACAATGAAGCACCAACAAATATTGCAACAGCAATTATTGAAGCTCGTAAAGCGAAATAATTATTTATCTAAATAAAGTAACGCTTCCCTTAATAACATAAGGGAAGTGATTTAATAAAGGAACATTAAGATGTCTAAAGAAAAATTTGAACGTACAAAACCCCACGTTAACGTTGGTACAATCGGCCACGTTGACCATGGTAAAACAACTTTAACTGCAGCAATTACTTCTGTTCTTGCTAAAAAATACGGCGGTCAAGCTCGTGCATTCGATCAAATCGATAACGCACCAGAAGAAAAAGCACGTGGTATCACCATCAATACTTCACACGTTGAATACGATACACCAACTCGCCACTATGCGCACGTAGACTGCCCAGGCCATGCTGACTATGTTAAAAACATGATCACTGGTGCGGCACAAATGGACGGTGCTATCTTAGTAGTAGCAGCAACTGATGGTCCTATGCCACAAACTCGTGAGCACATCCTTTTAGGTCGTCAAGTAGGTGTTCCTTACATCATCGTATTCTTAAACAAATGTGATATGGTTGATGACGAAGAGTTATTAGAATTAGTTGAAATGGAAGTCCGTGAACTTCTATCTCAATACGATTTCCCAGGTGATGACACACCAGTAATCCGTGGTTCAGCGCTTAAAGCATTAGAAGGCGAAGCAGCGTGGGAAGACAAAATTGTTGAATTAGCTGAAGCATTAGACAGCTACATCCCAGAGCCAGAGCGTGATATTGACAAACCATTCCTATTACCAATTGAAGACGTATTCTCAATTTCTGGTCGTGGTACAGTAGTAACTGGTCGTGTTGAACGCGGTATCATCAAAGTGGGTGAAGAAGTTGAAATCGTTGGTATCAAACCAACAACTAAAACTACTTGTACTGGTGTTGAAATGTTCCGTAAATTACTTGACGAAGGTCGTGCAGGTGAAAACGTTGGTGTATTACTACGTGGTACAAAACGTGAAGAAATCGAACGTGGTCAAGTACTTGCAAAACCAGGTTCAATCACTCCACATACTGATTTTGAATCAGAAGTGTATATCTTAAGTAAAGATGAAGGTGGTCGTCATACTCCATTCTTCAAAGGTTACCGTCCACAGTTCTACTTCCGTACAACTGACGTAACGGGTACTATTGAATTACCAGAAGGCGTAGAAATGGTAATGCCTGGTGACAACATCAAAATGACAGTATCATTAATTCACCCTATCGCGATGGCTGAAGGTTTACGTTTTGCGATTCGTGAAGGTGGCCGTACTGTTGGTGCTGGTGTGGTTGCTAAGGTTATTAAATAATCTGCCTGCTACTATAAAGAGTAACCAACTGTTACTCTTTACCATCAATCAAAAAAGTGCACAATGTGCACTTTTTTTGATAACCGCTATTTATGTTATTAAAAAATATCAAGCTTGATGTAACCTATTGTTTCAACTTTCGATAAAACTAAAATCAGTTCTTTTCGAAAAGATCCCCTATCACCAAGATTAGCTATATTTATAATCAATCATAAATAAACATTAGTTGCTTTTCTAGCATTCTTTATTAGCTTAGAATGATCGTGCGCTACCAACAGCTTATTACCTCATTTTTCCACTGCGTTCGCTAAGCGCCCTTCGTGGTATGTCGATATAACTATTTTTCATCATTTATTAAGTTAAAATTGCCAACAAGCTAATAGCCCAAACCGTTTTTTTCAATTCTTCTAACAAACGCTTGCTTATACTCGCATAAAGAAATGCATACACCAAAATCTACCTATTTTTAGCGCATCCTTAGCATCATAAAATTTTAGTTTTTATTTATGCCTAAGTATTTACGTTAAAATATATGTTGATTGATTATTAGCGTGCAAAAAAATTCTTCATGGAACAACAGCACACCGCCATAATTGCGTTGGAATTTTAGCTTTTCTTTCACTTTCACTGTTAGCGAAACATTCTACATATCATTTTATTTATATCACATTCAAAATGCTTTTATTCTTTACAAACGGCATAACCTTTCCAAGAATCCTCAAGCATACCAGTAAAACCGTCATGATTATGTACAACATGGGAAATTAGCTTTCCGTCAACTACCTGTGAATCAGAAGTCCAGTATCTAGAGTTAAAATTAGGCGGGGCATAATATTCTTGCCATTCTGAATCAGGATAAGATGATTTTGTCGCCCATCCCCACTCACTAAAAATTGAATCACCTATTGATCGAGTATAACTATTAGAAAGGGTAAGTTTATCAAAACCTAATTTTGCGGTATCACCATCATATCGAGGAGAATTAGTTAATTGAGTATAACTCAACATATTTTGTAATCCTCCACACTGTTGTTTCACAGCCTCAAATTCTCCGCTAAAATTTTGTGGCACCACCCAAATAGAAGTTGGGCTAAAATGATAATCATGAATGACTGATGTATCTCTTTTTAAGATTGCTCTTACCGTAACACGCCCCGAAGGCTTATTATTCAGTTTTACTATACCATCTTGATCAATAGAAACGGCTCCACCTGAATTACTCACCACTTGGTAACGATAGTCGGTTTGAGCCCCCGACATGACTAACTGAAATTTTGCACCTGGAAACCCTGTTGTTGGGAAAGTGCTTAATGAAACTGTAGGTTTTGCTTTAAAACCATAATTTGGCACATAATCCTGAGTATAACCCCCTCCCACAAGAGGATGCCTACGGGAATATTCGGGCCGATTAAAATAATAGGCATCAGTTGCTAAATCCGTTCCAATCCATTGATATTCTGGGTGAACAATTGTGGAATTTGGTTTTGCGTAACAAATTTGTGATACGGGCGCTATTTGATACGTTTTAGCTAGAGTAATAGGTTCACTTTCTTTTGGGATCCCATAGGCCGAATATGTTTTGACATTAGTTTTAATGATGAGTTTTAATGGCATTGCATAACCACTGCCACAACCTATGATTTTTTTCTTATCATCACCCTCTATCCGTTTTCCTGTATTGTCATACCACCAATAATAGGTCGTTTCTAATTTAAACGGAACGCTCGGATCGGCATTATCGCCATCAATATCACGGTAATTTTTCACTTTATCCAAATTCTTGGAATCATATTTTGAAATAGTAAAATCATTAAACGTCAAATTGCCGTCAAACTCTTTAATTTCACTCGCTTTTATATTACCACTGGCTTCACTATAAAAAATACCATTCACCGTAAAACCTTGTTTATCTGCACTGGATAACGCGATAACCTCAGGCGCATTGCCTATAATAACATGAGTTGTGGACGCACTAAGTGCCGAATGAGCATAGCTAGAAATTGCCAATTGTGAAAATAAAATCAATGTTGTTTTTTTAGTTAGCTTAGGCTTTAAGCTTGTGAAAAACAACGTCGCTTTAGTCGTAAGGTTTGGTAATCTAAATGAGTTAGGTTTAAAAACTCGGATTTTGTGATTATTTGAGAGATTTAAGACATAAAACTGACATGCCTGATGCCTGATGCCTGATGCCAAGATGATACTGCATTTTGTACCGCCCGTCAATTAAATTTTTGTTTTCTTTCACTTTTTTAGAATCATCTGCTCACTTGATGAGCTTTTTTAATCGATAAAAGTATAACTGCAAAAAAAAATCTTGGCTAGTGCTTTGGGTGCTTTTTTGTAAAAAAATAGAAAAAACAAGCCGATTTGTTCTTTTGTGTTTTCGTTATTTTTCTAGTATTAGGATAGGTTAAAATAGCTGTATTTTGAGTATTTTAAGTTTTGCTGGTAAAAAAAGTTATTGATAACAACAAATGCTAAAACACCTAAAACAACATAATTTACAAAATAAGTTTATTTTCCGTTTAAAAATCAGTCAGAAAACCCATTGATTTTATTGAAGTTTTTATTTTGGTGTTTTAATAATAAAATCAAATGTTTATGTAAAGTTACAATCAATCCATCCGCTGTGCTTTTCCCATTTTTTTTAAAAAGACTTGCTGTTGTACAAATAGTTCATATAAGGTAATTTCGTGATAATCAATCTGATGTTGCTTGGCAATTTGTTGAATAATTTTCGTCAGGTGTTGATAGTGACGATGGCTGAAACCAGGATATATATGGTGAGTTAGATGTAAATTTAATCCACCTAACCAATATTCTAAAATGGGAAACTTTAATCGCCAATTAAGCGTAGTATTAAATACATGTTGTATCGAACCATGTGGCATAAGACCATGTTCGGGCGCTTGATAAAAGGTCGCTTTTGCCCAGTGGGTACCAAGAATCAGTATGACAAAAATCAGTGAAGCAAAAAATTGACTTAAACCATAGACAATGAGAATAAACCATAAACTAAATTGAGGACAAATATATATTGGAATAACAATAGCCAAACTAACATGTAAAGCCTTAATAACCAAAAAGGCAAACCAACCAACTATGCCATGATGGGTAAATTTGTTTTTATCAAAATTTAAGCCTAACCGATCTTGCCAATCAAACCACCAAATAATTGCAGGAAAGGTCATTCCTGCCACTAATGGCCAGTAATAATGCTGATAACGCATAAACCAATGGTGCACTTGGAAAGGTGTTTGCCTAAGCACGCCATTATACTCAATATCTAGATCATAATGTTCAATATTAGTAAAAGGATGATGCTGCACAACATGACGAATACGCCAGCATTCTGGATCAATCCCAAGTGGAATGGTAATTAGTCGATTAAGCCAAGTATTTGCGTTGCTTGATTTAAAAAATACATTATGTGATGCGTCATGCACCACATTAATCGCTAATAGTAGGGCGAGCGAACTAAACATAAAATAGTAAAGAGAGAATAGATACGCTGATTGTTGAAAAAACGCGCAACAGTAAAATCCTATACACAGAACTAAGAGTAAACCTAACTTTAAATACATGCCACTATTTGCATAACGATGATCATTTTGGGAAAATAAATAATCTTTTGCTGCCGTATTTAATGCTTCTCGCAATAATATATCTTGCTCATTACTAAACCGTAGTGTGGGCTGTTGTGGTTGTGGTTGTGGTTGTGGTTGTGATTGCGGCTGTGATTGTGGCTTTTGCATTAGTCTGACTCTGAATAGGAAGTTTGTTTATTCGGATTTTGTGCCATTTTACGGATAAATTGTTGCTGTTGAGTAAGTAATTCAAGATAACCTAACCTGCGATAAGGTAATTGATACTTTTGTGCTAATCGTTCAACAATTAGCATTAACGCTGGATAATGGCGATGGCTCCATCCTGGAAACAGATGATGAGTAAGATGTAAATTTACCCCACCTAATAATTCGTTAAATATTTTGGGAGATGGGTACCAATCACAGCAGGTAGTAAATTGCTGGTAATACCAACCATGCTCTATTTTGCCATCTTTGGGTGCCGTATAAAATGCAGGATCGGCCCAATGTGTCCCTAAGAGTAAGCACACAACCATTAAGGATGAAAGCATTTGTGTGATAAGATAAACCGATAGTACACCATACCAGCTAATACCCGCCGAAGATAAAATAAATATCGGTAGCATTAGGGCTATGATGAAATGCAAAATTTTGCTACCTAAAAATAACCCCCATCCTGTGAGACTGGTTAAGTTTTTTTTATCTGATGCTAGCGCAGTTTTACCTAATTGATCAGACCAATCAAATACCCATGCAATATAAGGTAATGATAACCCAGCAATAAAAGGCCAATAAAACGACTGAAATCGCATGTGTGGGTACCATTTTTGAAATGGCGTTTGGCGAAAGACCCCATTCTCTTCCATATCAAGATCGTATTTGTCGATATTAGGATAAATATGATGATAATCAACATGCCTAACTTGCCAATAATGTGGATCAATACCCAAAGGTAATGTCACCAATCGCCCAAAAATGCGATTCGCTAGTCGAGTTCGAAAAAAGACATTATGGCAAGCATCATGTTGTGCATTAATATTGGCTAGCATGGCTGACATAACAAAACCAAAATAATAAAGCGCAAATAACCCGATAGTCACTTGATGTAAACTGAAGAAATAACATACAGCACAAAGGAATAATAATAAGAAATTCTTAAACAATAATGTGCTATTAGCAAAACGATGATCGCCTTTTTGAGCCAAATAAGCTTCAGCTTCTGACATTAATTCTTGATGAAATGGTTCATCATTATTGGTGTAGTGTAACTTAGGTAACGGTTTAGTTGACATGATATTTTCCTATAAGCCACATAACATAAGTGATTGAGCCATGTATTGTCATCAAGCTTGCAAATAATAGCCAGTAAAATGGTGGCCATTGCCAAAAGATGGCAAAAAATAGAGGAATCAACCAGCACAAGACAAACCAACTAACTATTCCCCAATGTTTGCCTTCCGCCATGCCTCCTAAGGCAATACTACCCAATACCAAACTGCCAAATAATAGATACTGCGTCATGGTAACATTATGGTAACCGTAGCCATAATCATAGACGTAGCTTAATACCAAGCCAAATAGGACTAAACCACCACTCACTAATAAACCATGCGGTAAGCGATAACGGGATAAACTAGGGGAATAAGGAATGTTGAATAATGCCATAAAAGGTAACATGCTAGCCCAAAAAGGATTTTGTGACATAATGCCATGGCTACCATAGGTAATCGTTTTATCAACAGGCGTTGTTTCAAACGTACCGAAAAGCTTATCCCAGAATATAAATGACCCTGAAAAATTATGATTAGCATAATAATGCTCTTTAAGGTGATGGACTTTATGATGCGTTGGCGTAACCAAAATCTTTTCTAATAGACCTAGTTTTGGGGTGACAGCATTGTGATTAAAAAATTGAATCGAATAATGAAAGATCGACACGGCAATAAAAATTGGTGTTGGAACGCCTGCAATAGCCAATAAGGCAAAAAATGGGATTGAAGTAAGCGATGAATACCACGAATTACGGATAGCTAAAGATAAATTAAAATGTTCGCCTTGATGATGCACCATGTGAATTGCCCACAATAGGGGTATTTTATGATGTAAACGGTGTTCCCAATAAAAACCAAAATCCCAAGCCAATAAGGTAAATATCCAAGTTAAAATGATCGGCACATGGATAAACAGATTAAAGCTAAAATTCGTATAAACAAAATGGTAGCAGACTAATTCAAGCCCGCGAAACAACCAAAGCATTAAATGCCCTGAGTTTAAATTAAAAATAATATCAGACCAGTTAACGGTTACTTTTTTTATATATTGTAAAACGAAAGCTTCTGCAACAATCAAGATTAACATTATCACAAAAGGTAAAACTAAATCCAACATAATAAGATTCCTATTGTTCTAAATTTTGTTTAATTAAATAAGAAGAGCCGTAACGCACACCATACCCCACCATCAACGCTAATGCGATCCCACCAAGAAAATCAACAAACAAGTGCCGCCTAAGTTGGATAATCGAAAAAGCAATGGCTATGCCCCACAGTACCAATAATATATTACGCAGAGGATGACACTTATCTAAACTCCCCCAAATTGCAAGCAAGGTTAAAGTAATATGTAACGAAGGAAAGCAGTTAACAGGAACATCAATATCAATCAGTTTAGCTAATAGCCAAGAACTGATTGAGGTACCAGTATCGACAGGAAAATCCATCGAGGTCGGAAAAATAAGGTAACAAAGCCCTGCAAGAAAGCCACTTAATATAAAACAGGTAGACATCCAAAGTAAGCGATGATAAGGAGCGACTAAAAAACAAATTGGGATGATCAAAAAGAACGAAAGATAAAACCAAATAGCATGAGGTGTAAAGGCAATCGATTGGTCAATTATCGAAGGGGTAAGTAATGTCGGCTCGCCTTGTAGCTCACCCGCACTACGGTAAAATACCCCCACACTAAGCCATCCGAACAATAAATAGGCTAATCGCATAAGACAATGCTTTATTAACTTCATTGGCTACCTCGCTCACGAATGATCCGCCGTCTTTTTTGTGCAAAGTCTTTGGGTAGTGTAACAACTGACGTAAGCTTCCAGCTTAGCGCATCAACCTTGGCACCTTGTTGAATAAAATGAGCCGTTAATGCCTGCTGACACTGGCTTAACTGTTCTTTTGAGCAACTGCCAATGAGTTCAATACATTGATCGTTGTGCTGAATCAGGCGGTAATCACAGGTTAGCGGTAAGGTATTGGCTATTACTCGACTACAATAATCAGCAAAAATGGTTAATGGTTTCCCATGTTGATCTGTTAATACAAGCTGATCATCGCATCGCCCCTCAATATGTGAAATCGCCATACCTTGCCAACCACATTGGCATGGCGTTTGGCTACGAACTAAAATATCATCTAATTGATAACGTACGATAGGCTGTGTTTGCCGAGTAAAATCGGTGATAATTGGTATAAAACGATCTTCATCTAACCAATGAGGTTCAATATAGATAAACTCTTCATTTAAATGCAAAGTGCCGAGTGGACAGGTTGCAGCAAGAAATCCTTCGGTGGCTTGATAAACTTCAGCGAGCTGATTAAACGCTTGTTTGATAAGTTTTTTATCTTGTTCTTCGAGCACTTCTGCGACAGATATCACTAAAATAGGATTGACAGTTAACTTGTCGTTGAGTTTTTCAGTTGCAAGAGCGCGCAGTACCTGTGCAGGGGCAATAATAATAGTTGGTTGATAGTCATCCAGCGATTGGATCTGTTGTTGAAAATTATCAAACAACCCGTAAAAACGAAAGCTCAATCGATGACTGTTAGTACTATGATAAAGATGATTATCAGCTCTTAAAAACAGTGCAACACGTTCTTCTTTCCATAACCCGCGTGGCAACATTTTTGCCAGTATGCCTCCAGCCCAAATTTGTTGTTCTTTTGGACTAACCACAAAAATCCCTCGTTGCCCTGAAGTTCCTGAAGATAATCCCACACTAAACTTACCCATTTTGGCGCTAAAATCGCGCTTTTGCTCACTTTGTTGGGCTAATGCCAATAACGCTTGGCTATTAAGATTTGCGGTATTCATTTGATCAAAATTCGCCATCATCAATTGTTTGTTCATCAGTGGCCAAGTATCAAAAGGTTGTTTAATAAATCGACTAAAGTAAGGGCTTTTGCTTAATACCCGCTGTTTAAATTTTTCTAATTGTTTGCGTTGATATGCTTCAAGATCTGCTCGGCAGCTAAATGTTAAGCGTTTGGTGCGCCAATAATACCAAAGTATTTTTAGTAGCCTCATTGTTCATCCTCATGGCTTAAATAAATGGTAACATTAGGTTGATAAGAAAGTTGGTGTAGTTGATTAAGGGTTTGATGATAGGCGCGTGGATCGTCCATAATGAGTTGCGCCAAACGAGACGGCTTTTTTAACTCTTTATAATTAGCTTTAACCCATGCTGCATCGCTAGCCAAAAGTGTCCACCCCTCATCAGTCAAGATAAATGCGCCAATGTGACCAGCTGCATGACCAGGTAAAGGCACTAAAATTACCTGCTTTTTACTATTAGGTAAAATATAGCCATGCGTAAAAGGAGATAACTCAGGTGCTAACGTGCAACACTCAAATTGTTCTAAAAAACTAACACGCTGTTCGAAATCATCAGGAATAAGATCGGGAACAAAACCTTGCTTAAGGGCAAAAAAGCCATGTAGCGGTTTGACCGTTTGCCAACCTTTTTGGGAACAAATAAAACGGCTGTGAATAAAATCTTTCAATCCCGCAATATGATCACCATGAAAATGTGAGATAATCACATTTTGTATACTAGCAAGCTCAATACCCAAAGTCGCAAATTGCGCTTTTAATGATTCGCCTTGCTTTAGATAAACTGGGGTGGTTTTTTGATAAAGTTTGAATATGCCCGATTGGGTATATTGTTGAAAATACTCAGCATATCCAGTATCCCACAACCAGCGATAGCCATCAACCTCAATTAGCCAAGCACGTGCAGGAAACTGGCAAACATGAAATCCAGCACCCCGCATAACCATACACGCAATATGAGTACAGTATCCAGCTTTAAATGGGATTATTTTAGCCATCTTATACCATTCCACTTTCCTGTAACCAGCGCGCTGTCAGCGTAATGCTTTCATTAAGATCATATAAAGGTTGATAACCTAAACGTTCAATCGCCTGTTGTTGGCTTAAAGTCATATCAAAATATAATGTACCAACGCTATAACGCGTTAGTAGTGGTTCTTTATGAGTTAAAGCCGATACCCCCTCAAGCACAGTAGCGATACCGTAAAGTAGTGGATAAGGGAGCGAGCGAATTTTATAATCGAGTTGCAATTGATCGGTTAACAACGCCTTTAATAATTGATTAAGCTGACATGGTTGTTGATTGGTAATATTAAAGGCTTCACCCGACAATACTTGCTGCTGAGTTGAGGCCACAAATAAAGCATAAACTACATTTAGCACAAAGGTAAGATCCAAATAAGCTTGCCCTCCTGCTGGCAAATATAATATACCGCCAGTACGTTTTAATAATGCAAGCATACGAGGAATAATCACACGATCATGTGGTCCAAATATACCTCTCGGTCTTAATATTAGGTAAACGGTTTCACGATAGCGTGTAACACATGTTTGAATATGCTGTTCGGCTTGATATTTGGTCTCAGCATAATGATTAGCAAATCGTTTAGCTCGATATTCTTCAGAAATATGATGGTGGGATTTAAAATCAAAATAGATCGATGGCGTGGATACATGAATAAAGCGCTTAATCCCAAGTTGCCCTGCAATATCGGCTAATTGTGAGGTCACTAAAACATTCGCCTGATAAAACCATTCATAGTTCCCCCAAGGGGATGATAACGCAGCACAATGCCAAACTATATCACAATCTCTCAATAATTGGTGATAATCCATTTTGCTCGCCGTGACTAAATCAAGCTGAGTAAACGTAGCACCTAGCGCAATAAGTTGCCTTCCCACCTCATTATTGCGCCCTGTCGCATGCACTTGATGACCTTGTTTAAGCAACCACTCAACTGCATTACGACCTAAACCACTGGTCGCACCAGTAACTAAAAATCTCATGGCAATAAAATCATTCCCCCTAAAGTGACCCCAGCAGCAGTACCTATTAACATGGCAGGTTTGCCAGAATTAAATCGTTTAGTTATTATTGCTTCATGCAATGCACTAGGTATCGAAGCGGCCACTTGATTACCGCGAAAGCGGTAGATATCAATTAGCACGTCACTTGAAACATTAAGTCGTTTACGCATATGTTCCAAAGACAAATGGCTAGCTTGATGAGGAATAACCGTAGCAATATCGGCAAGAGTTAAACCAGCTTGATTTAATAAGCGAGCTAAATATGGCTCAATTAACGAAGATACCAGTTTAAATAATGGCTTACCCTGCATATGGAAAAGACAATCGGTTTCATCCATCCCTGTTCTAAAATTTCGGCGACTCCCGCCACCTCGAATTTCACATAGATCAATACCATCGGTATAAGTCTCTAACAAACAAGAAAGAATACCACTGCGACCATCCCCTTGTTCGACAATAGCACAAGCAGCGCCATCACCAAAGATAAATGAAGATTCTTCATCTTGCCAATCTAACCCTCGTGAAGCCAAATCTGCCGAAACAATAGCGATTCGCTTATAAGCACCAGAATTTAATAGCCCAGCAGCCACTTGTAACGCACTAATAAAGCTCACACAACTGCCATTAACATCAAAGCAGGTAATATTTTTGGAAAGTGAACTGGCTTTTAGAATATGGGTTGCGGTATATGGTAGGGCTTGAACAGGAAGTGCACAAGCTGAAATTAATAAATCAATCGATTTTGCGTCTATATCACAACGCATTAGCGCATCATTAATCGCTTGGGCGGCTAAATCGGCTTGACTCAATTGCTGATCAGCGTGATAGCGATAAAGGATGCCTGAACGCTTAAGCGAATAACCAGCAGGTTTATTCAGCCTTTTATCTAATTCGGCCGCATCAAGTTTATTTGGCGGTAAAGCAATACCGGTTGAAATAATTTTAATAGGGACTACCGTTTTGTTTGGCACTTCATTGTCTTTTAACAAAAGCTATACTCCAAAAACTATCCTGTACCAATTATTATAGTACTCTATTTAATTCTAATAAACTTTTTTTAAACTACAGGTTATTAGTGGGTCGGCCCACACTTTTTATAAGAGATAAGGTAAACTTACCACAATTAAAAAAGAAACTAATATGAATAAGATTAAACGAAAAAAGTGAACATTCAATGATGATTTTAAATACCAAATCATCAATCTTTATCAACACGGTAAATCACGTTGTGAAATCGTTGCAGAATATAATTTGACACCATCAGCATGGGACCGTTGGATAATGTAAGCCCGTTAAAGTGGCTTATTTAAAACAAAAGATAATCACAGTCCATAAGAACAAAAGTTATTGCTCGGGTAATAAAATCCTTATTGTGCGTATCAAAATAACATCATTAAACGTTATAAACCTCATAATACAGAAGTGAATCAAACAGCCAAAAAGAATCATTGACAACGGCAATTTGACGTAGATGATAAAAAGCAAATTGTTGTTGCAAATTTAACTTATATACGCATTAATCAACGTTGGCATTATTTATGTGTTTTTGGTGAATTTACCCGATAGACAAATTATCGGTTATCATGTTGGTAAACATAAAACGGCAGAGTTTGATAACTGGTTATTAGAGGATTGTTTTAAGGTATTTAATATCACACATTCATTAAACAAGAAAGGAAGTCCTGATGGCAATACAGTAGCCGATGCGACATTGAAAACAATTAAAACAGAGTTTGTAAAAGGCCAACGTTTCAACGCCATGACTCAGTTACAGTGCGCTTTTTCGGCTTATGCCTGTTGGTATAATAATCAACGATGACATTCTTCGTTAGGCTACTTGCCTCCCGTCTAATTAAAAAAAACACTTACCCCTTAATTTTTCGTTTAAAAATGTGCTGCTATTCCATTATTAAACTTGCGATGCAGATCTAAAAAATAATAAGAGGATCCTCATTTAGTGGGGGAGCAAATTAACACTGTAGATCTCCACTAACATTCCCTGTTTGTAAAAACTCACTAAACACCTTAGCAGCTAAAGAAAAATATTTAGTTGTAGAAGCTAGGGCAAAAAGTTTACCCAACATTAGAATAACCCGCTTTAAGTCTTTTGGTAACGCTTATCTTGGATAATGTATGGTTCTGCTATTTCTACCCACACAACTTGTGCCATCTTTTGCCATTCCGTTGGGTTATTTTGTTTGGCAATATATTCCCTTATTAATTTAACTGCTTGGTTAAATTGCTCTTTATCTAATTCAGCAAATGAATAAAACTTTAAATACTCGCCTTCTTCAGATTTAATTACTTCGTGTAATTTAGGGTAACTTGGCAAAAAGACCTTATCCAACAGATCGCCAAATGAATCCCAATAGCTACTATGAATAAATGCAGAGGTGAATCTATCCTCAGGTTTTTCAATAGATTCATCTTTACTAAAAAAAATACTAGCTCCCATGTCATTACCTCATAATAATAATTTTATCTTGCAGTGATTTTGGTAGTGTTTTTGCATAATTTATAAAAATTTTTTGGTTAGCTGGCGTTAATACCCTAAAATCAACAGGCACATAATCCGCTTTTTTTAAATGATCTTGAATAACTTTTTGACCTGCACCAGAATTCATATTTTTTTCATAAAATTTATTTAACCCATCGATCTCTTTTTGAGACAATCTATCTGTTGTATACATAGCATCAACTGTTTTACCCTTATTTTTACCTGAAGTAATTATAAAATCAGGAGTTTTATCTGTAACTGCTCCTGGCGGTGGAGTATAACGCTCCATTTTACCTAATGATGGTTCAAGTTGAGCCGCTGAGGCAGCTTCCGCAGGTTTCAATTTACCACTACTACCAAGATCTGGGGTATTAAGACGACCTTGTCCTTCAAGTGGTGTAACATTAATTTTTACCTCATGCAGACCATTACTATTTTTGCTGCTCCTCCTGTTATTAAATAATCCCCCGTTAATGAACCTCCTACTTTCCCTGACAAATAACCTTCCATTTTTCCTGCTAGTGCTGGATCTGTCTGTAACGCATAAGCATATAATTCATTCCATTCTTTTTTTGATAATTCTATTGCGTTGTATACTGCACTTGGATCACTAATTACACCATATATACCTTTTGCTGTATCTACCGGATGTCTTACTGCATTTACTGTGCCTTTAATGCTTTCTACTGCACCATCTGCAAATCCTTTGATTGAAGCTCGGCTCTTATTGGCAATATAATCAGTTAGCTGTTTGCTCGTCCAATGATACTTTGTAGCCAGTTCCAGCTCTCGTTTGGATTCTTCTTCTCGCAATACATCTAAATTATTATTTTCCACCGTATTCTGCCCAACCTCTCCCGCTATCTGTGCATTAACCAGTGAGCCACCCGTTAGCCCGCCCCTGATACGGTAGCCACCGCTGACGACAGGTCTCTGATGCTGGCTTTGACATTTTCCGGTAAGCGGTCCGGGTCTATCTCGCCGGTTCTCGGGTCTATCGCTTCGGGGTACTGATCTTTGGGCAGTTGTTTGATCAGGTATTGCGCTGCCAGTTCGGCAGCACTCGCGGCTCCGGCTGCGGCATTACCGCCGTTGATGCTCGCACTGATGGC
Source organism: Bombus sonorus (assembly GCA_029958995.1). Taxonomy (NCBI): domain Eukaryota; kingdom Metazoa; phylum Arthropoda; class Insecta; order Hymenoptera; family Apidae; genus Bombus; species Bombus sonorus. The sequence goes on along the minus strand of JARWAU010000020.1, from coordinate 3,407,239 downwards.
GCCTACCAGCTGCGCTGCCTGATTCTGATTCTCTCCATGGACGAATTGTTTTGCCGAAAGGCCAGTTAATTTAAACTTGCGATGCAGAGCTAGAAAATAAATATAAGATCCCCACTGATCAGAAGGGGATCTTGATTAAATATAATCTCAATCAGTAATTAAATCTGACATATGTTTAATACTAATATCGTTAGTATTCATTCCTAATACATTACAAATATTAATTGCTATATCATATTCGGCTTTCGTAATTGGCACGTTATATTCACTAATATGATCACAAATTGTTTCAAAGGCTAATCTCCTTTCATTACAGTCAACATAATAAATAGCATCCTTCAATAATTCATTATTTAGACGATCTTTAAATAACTCGCCAAACTCTTTAATCTTTTTATCTAAAAATTGCATTTTTCATTTCCTATTTTATTGGTTTATACGAGTTAGGAACGGGGACATTATCAGGAAATGCTGTAATAATTTTTCCTGTAGCTGGCTGATAAACGACCCTAATTCTTACCCCATCACGCACTTCATAAGAAACCCAATTTGCAGGTTTACCTTTTCCTGTATAAATACCGCCAGTACCTGTTTGCGCATACCATTGTGTATTAGGCGATGTTGCAATATCTCCTATTTCATGAACAACTTTATTTGCTGACCACTCTTTTGGAAAAATAGTTTTTCCTGGGTTTCCTGGATATAAATGTCCACCACTAGTCAAATTATCACCATATAAAATATGTTGCTTAGCTTCTGGCGATAAAATATCTATATACTTCTGATTTTCAGGTGATATTTTCCCAGCCGTTCCCTTTCCAGCAACCCCCTCAAACCCATTATTTTCAACCTTAATCAACCCTAACGGATCTATCCCATTTATCGGATCACCATTAACATATTGATAACTATTTAGTCCGCCTAGTATACCTAGTGGGTCTTGGGTGATATACCTGCCGGTAAACGGGTCATAGTAACGGTTTAGGTTGTAATGTAATCCCGTCTCCTCATCATAATATTGCCCTTGGAATCTCAACGGATTATCGGGCAGGGAATCTATATCGTCCTGATGGTAGGTTTCGTTTATTATCTGACCATAGGCATTATACTGGCATTCGTAGAGCGTGTCACCTAAGCTACCGGTAAGGGCTATGGGTGTGCCAAGGTGGTCGTTTTGGTACCAGTAGAGTTTGATATTGTCTTGCTGAGCATTACCGTGCACCAGAGCTAATGGACGGTAAGAGTCTAGCTCATAAAGGTAGCTTTGCCAGTGTTTATCGTTATCGGTCTCGGCAATAAGCCGGCTACCTTGCCAGATAAACTCGGTGGTTTTGCCGTCTACCGTTTTGCTGGTACGACGGTTAAAGGCATCATAAGTATAAGTGATGATAAGCCCCGTCGGTTTAATCACTTTGATAAGTCGATGCCGACAGTCGTACTCATAGTGGGTAACCAGACGGTGGTCTTTTCCGCGCTTTTCGGCAATTAGGTTACCAAAGCGGTCATATTCAAAGTGTTTATCACTAAAAAAGGTTAACCGGTTGCCTTTGGCGATATTGGCATGAAAAGGCGTAGGGGCTAGTGCTTGGGTTTCACTGATTTTATTGCCCGTTGGGTCGTAATCAAACTGCTCGACTTTTTCAGCATGATGCTGCTCGGGATTGGCCTCAGGGTAAGTCACGGTGTGTAGCTGGTCAGCGTTATCATAACGATAACGGCGTGGCTGATGTCCGGTGATTTCGGCAAGCTGTCCGTTAGGATTGTAGTGATATTGCTGTTGCCAAATTGGCGTTGGCGAGGTTTGGGTGCTGATATCATAACCATGATAACGTTGATGGGCAATAAGTTGCCCTAGCAGGTCATACTGGTAACGGTTAACCAGTCCATTGCCTTGACGACGCTCACATTCTCGCCCTTGTTTATCCCAACGAAAAGCCGCTAATGGCTGGTGGTCGAGTGTCATTCCCAGTAGCTGACCCTGATTGTAATGATATTCTAACCATTGCCCATCGGGCAGTTTTGTGCCATTGAGTAAGCCGGTGTTTTCATCGTAGCGATGACGGATAGTCGCCCAGTTTTGGTGCTCGGCCGTTAAACGACCAACTTTATTATATTCCCATCCTAAAACCGATTGCCCATCGAGTATTTGTGTTAATAAGCCGTTCTGATTGTAACTATAGTGCTCTTTTATGCCATCAGCTAGCTCTTTTACGATGAGTTTTCCACGGCTATCACGTTGGTAGCGGGTAATGAGCAGTTTTTCATCATGTTGGTTACCATACTCGTGTTTTTCAATTAAATAGCCATTTAAATCGTAATGATAAGTGGTTTTTACCTCGTCAAACCCAATTTCTTCACTCAATTGCCCCGTTGCCGTGTAGCTGAAGCGGTAACGTTCCCCTTTCTGATTTTCAATTTCACTGATTTGTAGATGAATATTATCATAACGAAATTTCAACCGTTCACCATCTGGCAGCCGCTTTTCGGTCATTAAATGTAATGGCGAAGCGTAGTCATATTCCGTGACTTTACCCGCTTCATCTTTAAACCAAGTCACTTTACCATAAGCGTTGTATTGATACTCACGGGTGGTGTTATTCGGGTAGCTGATTTTTGTGATTTGTCCTAAATCGTCATAAGTATAATAGGTCTTGCCCTGTTGTCCATCACTGACGACCGTGAGCCGAAGTAAAGCATCATAACTAAATTGAAAAAGACGTCCATCGGAAAAGCCTAGCTGTTGTAATTCACCGTTATCTCCCCACGTAAAATGTTGTTCGCTACCATCAGGGTATTGGGTCGATAAACGCTGTCCATCTTCATTATAACGATGGCGAGTGAGTAAACCGTCGGGCGTTTCCAACTCAATAATGTCGTCGTGATGGTTATAACGTATTCGCCATATCAGCCCATTTTTTTCAATTCGAATAATTCGTCCACGTTGCCAAGTATAATCTTCATAACTGTTGTCTGGGTAAATAATGGTTTTTAACTCGGCATTAACCGTATATTCATAGTGGGTTTGATGCCCTAACGCATCAATCTCAACGGTTTTCAATCCCTCTTCATTATACTGATAGGTTTTGGTCGCCCCATTAGCATCGGTTTCTGACTGTAACAAACCATCTTTATGGGAGTAACACTTTTGACTGCCATCAGCCATGGTGACAATCACGTTTTCATCTTGCCATGTGTAACGTTCATCTAATTGCCCAAAGTTACCCCATTGACGTAAACAACGAACATCTTGACCTTCACCCTCCCAGGCCCAGTTAAATTCAGCGCCTCCAGCCATTGTTCGCTTTTGAATAACATTTAAAGCGTCATATTCATACGTTTCAGTTTGACCCGCTGCGTTAGTTGCCCCAATAAGTTGGTGATGGTCATTATAGTGATAGTGCATTAGAGGGTGCAGCGTTTGCCATTCTCCTTCCACTAAAATCTGTATAGTGACCGTATCAATCAGTATTGATTGCTTATCACGATAACCAAAAGCTAAACGTCGTGTTTTATCTTGCTGAGGTTGTAAGGCTATCAAGCGATGATGATTATCATAAACCACATTGAGTCGGTGACCATACTTATCTGTAATAGCGCTTAAATAGGCCGTTTGTTCAACTCGTTTGAAATGATATCGTACGCGGTTGTTACCTTTTTTATACAGGATGTATTCATCGGCGGTGTCGCGTTGGTGCATCCGCACTTATATGGGAATTTAGTTTGTAAAAAACGTTAAGGAGTGTATACCGTTTCGTTGCGTTGAGATTTTTTTATCGTTTAGGGTTTTGGTGTGATTATTTTATTCTAATTTTGTGCATAAAAAATAACATAACTTGGTGGCAGCGTTAACTGTCACCCAATAGACCAAAGCTTAAAGATATGCTTGATTAAGTTAAGACGCTTAAATGTCTTGAAATCTATTGATTAAATAAGGTAAGCGCTATCAATTATTTTGGCTTGGCGGATAATCCAAAATAGCTTCATTGTACCCATTATGGCTAGAAAAATGCTTTATCTGAAAATCAAAATCCCATATTGGCGACACAATATGATTAAAAATACTCATATCTAAAGATTTATTTTTCATTTTTACTTCTTTTCTTTTCTTTTCATTGATTTTTTTCATCTCCTCATACCCACCAACCTGATCATCATTTCCTATCATTAATGGAACAATGTTATCTTCCTCCAATTCTAACCAAACATGACCTTGAAAAATAGCTCTACCAGAAATATATGAATCTAAGTGCTCTGTATCAAACCCACCAAAGTAGATATAACGATCTTTGATATTAAATTTTAAGCCGGATGAATAATAATAATCGCGTTCATTATGCATGACTTTAAGGTCATAACAGCATACGTTTTCTATCGTTAGTAAAGCTTTTCGAGCTAATATAACTAAATCATCACTAATATTAATTATACTTTTCGGGTTAACAGAAAGTATTTGACTGCGCCATATAGCCTCATACATATTTATAGATAAGTTTTCTAGTTGCATTTTGCATATAGATGTTCCTTTTTCAAACCAAGGCAAAGAAGAATAGACTTCCACTCCACTCAACCCATCAAAATCAATACAATATTGATAACTATCGGTTAGATCTAATTTGTATTTCATTATATCACCTATTGTTTTTTAAAAATAAATTCGTCTATATATTCACCTTGGATTGGCTTTCCACTCGTTTGTTTATATCCCGCACTAAGGACTTTTTGTTTGCTAATTAATTGCAAATCTTTAAGTTTGGCGATTTCTTCTATTTTTTGAAGATGTTTGTTATTTTCACTTCCTCTAATGATTATTGTCCCATCTTTCTTTAAAACGCGGAGGACTTCATCATTTAAGGGAGTATAACCATACGGGTTATCCATTATAATGGTCTTTTGCGAGCCGGTAGCGATATTCGACAAATTATGCGCATCGCCAGCAAAAACACCTGGCGCCATAGGGTGAGCAGGATGAGATATATTATAAGCACCCTCGATAGGGTTTAGCCCTGCACCAATAACGAGTGTTCCATCCTGTTCAGCAGATTTTAAGTATCTTTTATTTCCAATAACAAGCCATTTACATTCTAATCCCAACGGGTCAATTAAGTCTACTGGGTCATTATTGGCATATTGATAACTATTTAAGCCACCCTGTATACCAAGTGGGTCTTGGGTGATATATCTGCCAATAAACGGGTCGTAGTAACGGTTTAGGTTGTAATGTAACCCCGTCTCCTCATCATAATATTGCCCTTGGAATCTTAACGGATTATTCGGCAGGGAATCTATATCGTCCTGATGGTAGGTTTCGTTTATTATCTGACCATAGGCATTATACTGGCATTCGTAGAGCGTGTCACCTAAGCTGCTGGTGAGGGCAATGGGTGTGCCGAGGTGGTCGTTTTGGTACCAGTAGAGTTTGATGTTATCTTGCTGCGCATTGCCGTGCACAAGAGCTAATGGACGGTAAGAGTCTAGCTCATAAAGGTAGCTTTGCCAGTGTTTATCGTTATCCGTTTCGGCAATAAGCCGACTACCTTGCCAGATAAATTCGGTGGTTTTGCCGTCTACCGTTTTACTGGTACGACGGTTAAAGGCATCATAAGTATAGGTGATGATAATCCCTGTCGGTTTAATCACTTTGATAAGTCGATGCCGGCAGTCGTACTCATAGTGGGTGACTAGACTGTGGTTTTTTCCACGCTTTTCCGCAATCAGGTTACCAAAGCGGTCATATTCAAAATGTTTGTCACTAAAAAAGGTTAATCGGTTGCCTTTGGCGATATTGGCATGAAAAGGCGTAGGGGCTAGCGCTTGGGTTTCACTGATTTTATTGCCCGTTGGGTCGTAATCAAACTGCTCGACTTTTTCAGCATGATGTTGCTCGGGATTGACCTCAGGGTAAGTCACTGTGTGTAACTGACCAGTGTTATCATAACGATAACGGCGTGGCTGATGTCCGGTGATTTCGGCAAGCTGTCCGTTAGGATTATAGTGATATTGCTGTTGCCAAATTGGCGTTGGCGAGGTTTGGGTGCTGATATCATAACCATGATAACGTTGATGGGCAATAAGTTGCCCTAGCAGGTCATACTGGTAACGGTTAACCAGTCCATTGCCTTGACGACGCTCACATTCTCGCCCTTGTTTATCCCAACGAAAAGCCGCTAATGGCTGGTGGTCGAGTGTCATTCCCAGTAGCTGACCCTGATTGTAATGATATTCTAACCATTGCCCATCGGGCAGTTTTGTGCCATTGAGTAAGCCGGTGTTTTCATCGTAGCGATGACGGATAGTCGCCCAGTTTTGGTGCTCGGCCGTTAAACGACCAACTTTATTATATTCCCATCCTAAAACCGATTGCCCATCGAGTATTTGTGTTAATAAGCCGTTCTGATTGTAACTATAGTGCTCTTTTATGCCATCAGCTAGCTCTTTTACGATGAGTTTTCCACGGCTATCACGTTGGTAGCGGGTAATGAGCGGTTTTTCATCATGTTGGTTACCATACTCGTGTTTTTCAATTAAATAGCCATTTAAATCGTAATGATAAGTGGTTTTTACCTCGTCAAACCCAATTTCTTCACTCAATTGCCCCGTTGCCGTGTAGCTGAAGCGGTAACGTTCCCCTTTCTGATTTTCAATTTCACTGATTTGTAGATGAATATTATCATAACGAAATTTCAACCGTTCACCATCTGGCAGCCGCTTTTCGGTCATTAAATGTAATGGCGAAGCGTAGTCATATTCCGTGACTTTACCCGCTTCATCTTTAAACCAAGTCACTTTACCATAAGCGTTGTATTGATACTCACGGGTGGTGTTATTCGGGTAGCTGATTTTTGTGATTTGTCCTAAATCGTCATAAGTATAATAGGTCTTGCCCTGTTGTCCATCACTGACGACCGTGAGCCGAAGTAAAGCATCATAACTAAATTGAAAAAGACGTCCATCGGAAAAGCCTAGCTGTTGTAATTCACCGTTATCTCCCCACGTAAAATGTTGTTCGCTACCATCAGGGTATTGGGTCGATAAACGCTGTCCATCTTCATTATAACGATGGCGAGTGAGTAAACCGTCGGGCGTTTCCAACTCAATAATGTCGTCGTGATGGTTATAACGTATTCGCCATATCAGCCCATTTTTTTCAATTCGAATAATTCGTCCACGTTGCCAAGTATAATCTTCATAACTGTTGTCTGGGTAAATAATGGTTTTTAACTCGGCATTAACCGTATATTCATAGTGGGTTTGATGCCCTAACGCATCAATCTCAACGGTTTTCAATCCCTCTTCATTATACTGATAGGTTTTGGTCGCCCCATTAGCATCGGTTTCTGACTGTAACAAACCATCTTTATGGGAGTAACACTTTTGACTGCCATCAGCCATGGTGACAATCACGTTTTCATCTTGCCATGTGTAACGTTCATCTAATTGCCCAAAGTTACCCCATTGACGTAAACAACGAACATCTTGACCTTCACCCTCCCAGGCCCAGTTAAATTCAGCGCCTCCAGCCATTGTTCGCTTTTGAATAACATTTAAGGCGTCATATTCATACGTTTCTATTTGACCCGCTGCGTTAGTTGCCCCAATAAGTTGGTGATGGTCATTATAGTGATAGTGCATTAGAGGGTGCAGCGTTTGCCATTCTCCTTCCACTAAAATCTGTATAGTGACCGTATCAATCAGTATTGATTGCTTATCACGATAACCAAAAGCTAAACGTCGTGTTTTATCTTGCTGAGGTTGTAAGGCTATCAAGCGATGATGATTATCATAAACCACATTGAGTCGGTGACCATACTTATCTGTAATAGCGCTTAAATAGGCCGTTTGTTCAACTCGTTTGAAATGATATCGTACGCGGTTGTTACCTTTTTTATACAGGATGTATTCATCGGCGGTGTCGCTTAAATAAATGCTTGACTCGGCTACCGGATTAATGATGATGGGGTCTTTTTGGGTAGGTAGCGGAAACGTGGTTAATAAGTTTTCATCATCCAACCAGACAACTTCTTCACCCTCAAATAATAAGTAATGCGCCAGAGAGTGGCTCCATCCATAGCCTAATCCAATATTGTGCTCAACAGCGCTGCTTCGGTAACAACGTTGCCAAATAAAAGGCAATAAACCTTTAAATTCACCATCATCAAGGGTGAGTAACTCTTCACCCGTTACCATCGATATGGGTTCACCACTTTGAGCTGGATTGCGTGAGGTTCCTTTTTTATTACGACTTTTAGATAAGCTAGATTTTGCCTTTGCAATTTTTTTCTCGCCTATTTGTATCCATGGCTTCAAGCGTGTGGATAACTTAATATATTGGCTTGATGATTTGATATGCTTAACAACATTAATACCATTCCCGCCCAAGATAGCCCTATTAGGTTTGATTGCTTTCATACTTTGTTTTAAGCCATCGCTCATTTTGGTCATGGAGTTAATAAATCGGCCACCCCCATTTATCGCACTAACCGATTTGCTTACCCCTGCTGTGACCCCTTTAAATATCAACGCTTCAACAAGGAATTCAGCAACAAATTCCATTACTGATATCATTATGGCAGAGTACATTTCACCCGCAAATACCATTTGATAATGCGGTGGAAGCATCGCCATCCAGCTTTGCGCATAATACGCAGCAAGATAAAAACGAACTTCATCTTGTAATAAGGTCAGCGTTGGTTCGTCACTAACTACACGCTCTTTAAATAACTCATCAAGCCAACCACGAAAATCCCATTCTTCAAGCTTTTCTAGCGCTTTTTTATATTTTTCTAATTTGCCATCAACGCCCGTTACTAGCCCAACATTCCACCATTGAGATAATAACTGATATTGTTCTGCAATCTCTAATGTAGAATAGGATTCCCATTCTGGCAATATCTCATTGGTCCAGTTATCTTGCAGCTGTTGATGTAACTCATCGATAATCATTTGATAAGCTTGTAACCAATTGTCGACATCTCCTTTTTCAACGGGCAATACCACAACATGATATTCTGAATATTTGGCAAATTTTTCGTCTGACCAGTCTAGCTCTGCTTCACCGTTTTCATCTAGTGTAATGATATACTCTTGTTTTTCAGATTCAGAAAGGGGGATATTTTCTTCTATTTTAGGTGGTGGCACATTTAACGCATAAACAGCAGAAGTATCAGTATGAGGAAAATATTGGGTTTGATAAGGAATTAATTGAATTTTAACTTGACTTAAAATGACTTTTTCGTTGTTAAGTCCCACCATATTATAACTGATTTTGACTTTTCCTTTATTCGCGCATTTGGCACAATAGGGTTTATTAATATTAACCTCTTGTGTTGAGCGTTGATAACTTAATAATTTTTCTTTAATATCAACATAAGGAATGACATTCGATGCGCCCCATCGCTTCATCCTTGCTTTATATTCATCTTGAGTTTCTTTTGAAAATGTAGATAAACAAGTTTTTAATTCAGTTAATAATGTATTAGCTCTTTTAATATAAAATTGTGGGTCTTCCTCTTTTTCGACAAGAAACTTAATAATTGTTGCACGGGCAGATAGGTCCTGAACATTTATCGCTCCTTCAGGGCTTACAGATACTGGCGGGAGTACGCTGTTAACCTCTCGGGTAAATTTACCTATATTATTGTCATTATTGTCCATGTTAAGTTTCCTTTTTTTCTTTATCCAACTGCTGCAATATAAAATCAAAGACGTTTTGTTTTTTAGTTGATAACGATAAAAGATGAATGATTTTTGTTTCTAATACTTGATAAGGGAAAGCGGTATATATATCCAAATAATTTTCTTGTAATAATTGTAATATATGGTTGACTAAAAGCTTAGGTTGGGTGGCAGATAATTGTTCTAATAGATTTTGTGGCACCTGCCACCAAGGCGAAGTTTGCACCGCTTGCTCAACCGGTACATGCACCACATGTGATTGGTGATTAATCCAGTAAAAAGCAAAAGCAGGCAGCACGTCTTGCCAGCTATCGGTAAAATAATCAAGCATGATTGACAAATATTCACCATCCCAATAGCGAAAAAACACTGTTTCACCATCGGGCATAATGGCCTGGGTTAAGCTCCGTAAATGAGCGCAGATGTCTGCAAAGGGTAAATGAGAGCGTGCCAGCCAACCCCAGTCTTTGTGCTCAGTGTTATTAATCCAATCTAAAAAGGGACTATGCTCATCAAGCCTAACTAGCATGGGCATAACAGAAAACCAGTGCTCGTAAGGCGTGCCACTATAAAGACCATAGGGCGTTTGTGAGCCATCAGTGATATAGTAGTTTTTAACCGCTTGCGCATCACTGACATTAGAAAGTACGGCATACAAAGGCATGGCAGAGGTAGCGGTAATCGTGCGCCATTGAGACAGTGGCATAGCTAGCATAATCTGCTCCTTGCATTGCACAATAAAACCCGTACGGCTAAAAATCCGTTTAACTTATAAAAGAAAAAAAAGGGATATTGAATAAAGCGATTGATGATTAAAGCAATACGACTAACAGCGCGCTCCATGATATTTACCTAAATTCCTTTAGAAAGTATTAAGAAACCGAAAAATAAAGGTATTTTTTAGCTAAGATAAGATCATTTTTTATTCTATGCAACCTTTTTTTAGTCTATTTTTGTTATTTTTTTAACAATAAACCTAGATTAGTTATGCTCTATACTTGTATTTTCAGCGCTTTGCCATGCAAAGTAAAAAGTAAATAATCTCAACCACGCTAAGGGCTGTTGAGCTTTTAATAAAAAGAAAGTAAACCATCATAAAGATGTTATTATAATTTCACCAAAAATTAACAATAACAATATGTTATGCGGTAAAGCAATCAAAATGCTTCAGAAAACATATTGATTTTATTTAAGTTTTTTGTTGGCTCTTATATGAAAGTCATGCTTTTAGCAAAACAGGAGGCGATAAGCCTCCTTGGGTTTGGATGAATAGTTTTAGTCGATTCACGACTAAGGGTAAGAATAATGTTACTGAGTGACGTTAGGTTCAATGCCTTATTTCATTTGAAACAGTGACATATTTTGCATGGTCATAAAGGTATATTGCGCCGCTTGTAAATTAGCTTGTAGCATGACATATTCTGAGATTGTTTCGTACCAGTCAACATCTTCAAGCTGGCTAATTTGAGTTTGAAATTCAATATCCAGTGTTTTACCTAGTGCTAATAGTCTATCAACTTCAGACAATACCGATCCGCCTTGCGCTCTAAGCGTTGAGATGTTATTAAAAGAATTATCTATTCCGTTGTGAGCCTTTGATAATCCATCCCTAAATTGTTGGACAGTCTCTTCATTGTCATAGTCTAAATCCATTTTTAACGCTTCAATTGCATAATCTATGCTGGCAAAAATATTACTTTCGGCGGGGGTTCCATCAGCTTGTTTTACATTTGCTCCCGTCATGAATACTTCAATGCCTGTAAAACTGAGTGCGATTTCTCGTGAGTCATCAATAAAAACGTTAACCGATGTTGTGCCGCCTACGTAACTTACTTCGCCAGATTCGTTTACAACAAAAGGTGGGGTGTCGTTTTTCTTGCCAGCAAAAAGGTAGTTGCCATTAGTATCTTTTGAGTTGGCTAATGATAACAGTTGATCTTTTAAAACTTGTAATTTGTTGGCAAGATCTAATCTGTTTTCTTCATTTAATGTTTCGTTTGCTGCATAAACCAATGTTTCTTGAATTGTTTGGATAACGGTATTGGTTTCCGCTAAAATTGTTTCTTGACGGCTAAGTAATTTATCGGCGCTTTCACGGGTTGCTTGAAACTGTTCATTTTGCGCTTGAGCCTGTTTTATTATCAATGATTGTGATGCGCCCATCGGATCGTCAGACGGCGATAAGATCTTTTTGCCCGTGGCTAAATGCAAACCAGATTTTTGCCATCGGCTATTGGTATTTAAAATACTTTGTAAGTTTTTTTGATAAAGTGAGTTTGTACTAAGGCGCATTTTTTATCCTTTTATCATTTAGTTAAACCTAAAATGGTATCAAATATTGTTGTTGCCGCATCTATCACTTTTGCATTAGCTTGGTAATACTGCATATATACCTGCATAGAGATATATTCTTCTTCAATATTCACTCCGGATATAGATTGATTTTGTTCATAAATTTGCTGAGTAATATTTTTGCTTGATTGGGCAGATATTTTAGCCGTTTGGGTTTCACTGCCAATATAATTGACTAAACTTGTATAAGCACTTTTTAAGGTTGTTGTACCATTAACCAGTTTTTCATTTTGAATTTCTAGTAATTTGGCAACATTACGATTATCACCTGCGCCATTTTCTTCATCATTAATACCCGTTGCGAGTTTATTAACGTCTTTGACTTGTAATTGTAATGATGAGGCAACATCGGCAACAGGTTTTATCATAAATGAGTCACCAGGCATTGCATTGCCATTGATCTCAATACAAAGCCCATCAAAAATTAACTTACCATCTTCAATTTCTGGAGTGATTTGTTTATTATCAGATAATCGGGTAACAACCCAATTGTCACCATCAAATTCAATTTTATAATCAGAAGCTTTTACGTCGCAAACTGAGTTAAATTCGATTTTTGCCGAGGCATTACCTTGATTTTTTATATTAGTGATACAACTAGGGTGATTGTAGTCAAATAACTTTTCACCCTGATTACCATTAATATCAACGCCTGACATATGCACTTCATTAAAACGTTCCGCCAAATTTAGGGCAATTAAACCTAATTGATTACGAGCTTCAGTTAATGGCCCGTCACGAAAGGTTAATAATCCGTTTAATGTGCCTGATGTAATATTTTGGCTAGTCAGTTCTTGTGTTGCTCCTGAATGATGCGTATAAATAATGGTATTTAATGTAGGATCGTCTTGCGATGGTTGCACCGATAATAGGTTAATTGAAGAGCCTTGGACTAAATTCAAGCCATTAGCCAGTGAAAGGTTATATTGCCCATTTTGTTCAGTAACGGTTATGCCAACGATTTCGCTTAACTCATTAACCAATTGATCGCGTTGGTCAAGTAATGCATTGGGTTCAAGTCCATTTCCCACCGCCTGTAAGTGTGAAATCTTTTGATTAAGTTCGGCGATTTGCTGAGTATAGGTATTAACCTTATCAATATTACTGCTTAGCTCGGTATTGACATTGGCAATTTGATTTTTTAAGTTTTTTTCTGTTTTATTAAATTGATTCGTCAATGAGGTTAGATCGCTAATAACAGTTTGCTTGGTCGCGGCATCACCCGCATTTGAAGCAAGCTTATTTAAGCTTGCAAAGAGGTTATTGAGTTGTGATGAAATGCTATTATCATTTTCGGCTAATAAATTATCTACCTTTGATAATTCATTATAATAAGCTTTAATCGACCCATCTTGTGATTGTGATTGACGTAGCTGTCCTACAACAAAATGGTTAAAGGCGCGATTAACTGATGATACTGAAACACCATTACCCACAAAACCAAAACTATGTTGAGTTCCATTTGCTTGACGTAAAACTTGCTGTTGGCGATTGTAACCGATTGTATGGGCATTACTAATATTATTACTGATCACATTAAGCATATTTTGCGCAGCATTTAATCCACTAATTCCCGTATTCATCAATGAATTTGTCATAAAAACTCCTAAATATAATATATAGTTTCAGTTAATAATGTGATTATTAAAAGAAAGGGCTGTCTTCTATATCGGCGCAATTTCTCAAAACTTTAATGATTTTTTCAACTCATTAATGGATAGTTTGTCTGATTTCACTATCCAAAAAATAATGTGTTTTTATTTTTGAAATTATTTGACTATTTGATTATTTGATTATTGCTCGCTAATGGTTTTTGATTGTTTTAAAAAATCGGTACCTGTCATGTTATTTTCATTTTCAATATATTGTTGGGCATTTTTATTCAAAATTAAGATACTAATGCGACGATTAGCATCTTTGCTATAGTTTGGATTGTTTAGGCTTACTGTATCAGCTAACGCAATAATGCGAATAATCTTATTGGAATCTAAGCCACCAGCAATGAGTTCTCTTCTTGATGCATTGGCTCTATCTGCTGATAATTCCCAATTACTATAGCCACGATCCCCTGTTATATATTGCCGCTCATCGGTATGGCCAGATAAAGTGATTTTATTTGGTAATGAATTAATAATAGGCGCCAGTGCGTGCAAGATTTCTTGCATATTGGGATCAATGGATGTGCTACCAACACCAAACATGGGTTTATCATCGGAAGCTAAAATTTGAATCCGTAATCCGAGCTCAGTTAATTCAATAATAAGATTAGGCGCTAAGCTTTTAAGGCGATTATCTATTTCAAACGTTTCATAAATTTTACGTGCAGCTTCAAGAAGTAGATTTCTTTCAATATGTAGCTGCTCATATTCATTTTGTGATGCATTTAACATATGGGTTTTTTCTTCGCCAATTTGCTTACTCACATCATCGCCACCACCAGGAATCGGGCTTTCACTGTCGCTAAGGTTTTTCCCACCATTGTAGCCAAGAATTAAGGGCGTTCTGAAGTATTCAGCAATACCTTTTAATTCTTGTGGCGTTGATGTAGAAATTAGCCACATAACTAAAAATAGCGCCATCATTGCGGTCATAAAGTCGGCGTAAGCGATTTTCCACGAACCGCCGTGATGCCCACCGCCGTGCCCCGATTTTTTTTTGACAATTATTCTTACAGACTTATCTTTCATTATTAATTATTTTCATTTTGATTCGTGTTTTTGTCTTTAACTTCTTGTATGTATTGTTCTAATTCAAAAAATGACGGTCTTTCATGAGAGAAAAGTGTTTTGCGTCCAAATTCAATACAAATTTGAGGGGCATAATCATGCATACTGGCAAGAAGAATCACTTTGGTGCACTCTAACATTTTAACCACGCTAGCGTTTCTTTGCTTCAATAAGGCAGCTAGTGGTGACACGAAACCATAGGCAAGTAAGATCCCTAAAAAAGTCCCCACCATCGCATGGGCAATAAGTTCACCAAGTTCACTTGCTGGTCGATCTGCTTGCGCTAAGGTATTAATAACGCCCATGACCGCGGCAACAATACCAAATGCCGGTAAACCATCACCAATACTTGAAATGGCATCAACGGGTTTTTCCAGTTCATGAACGAAGGTTTCAATTTCTTCGCTCATGAGTGTTTCGATCTCAAATACATCCATATTGCTACTAATCATAAGTCGTAAATAATCAGTGATAAAGTCGCAAATTCTAGGGTTAGCTAAAATCTGTGGATAGGCTTTAAATAATTCACTTTCATGCGGGTTATCAATATCAGCCTCAATGGATAATCCTCCACTTTGTCGGATCTTCGTTAATACGCTGTACATTAAATTAATTAATGTTAAATAAAGCGCTTTATTATATTTAGAGGTTTTAAATAGTTGTCCTAAAGATTGCAGTGTGGCTTTGATGACTTTCATTTCATTACTAACAATAAAAGCACCAACGGCTGCGCCTCCAATAATTAACAATTCGAGTGGTTGAAACAGTACGGCTAAATAACCGCCACTTAGCACATAACCAAGTAGTGCCGAGGCGATAACGACAATATAACCTATAATGATTAGCATTGGTTTTCTTCTTTCTCCATAAAATAACAGCTAAATTGCTTTAATACTTATTTTTAATACTTATTTAAGCAGTGATCTGTCTGGTCGTTGATGAATTTAAATAACTTGGTCTTGATAACACTTTCATGCATCTTTCGTCATTTTCTTTTTGAGTTTTATTATTTTTATCCGCTCTTGACGGTGGTTGACATAAGCTACAAGTAAAAGTATTTCGCGGATGATAAGCATGAGTAATAAAAAGCCCACGGCATTCCGTGCAACAGGATTGTTGCATCACCTTTTTTTCAACAAATTTGACTAAAATCCAAGCTCTAGTCAGCCCTAAAACAGGTTCTTCTTTATGCGAACATTGACATTGCTCTAAATAAAGTTGATAAGCTTTTAAAATAGTTTGAATGCCTGACTTGAGCCCATTTCTCACTAAAAACGCATAAGCATTATAAAATATACTGGCATGAATATTCGGTTCCCATGTCATAAACCACGATGTCGAAAAAGGCAATAAACCTTTAGGCGGTGGGCAGCCTTGAATCTCTTTATACAGTTTTATCAGTTTGTTTCGGCTTAAATTCGTTTCGCTTTCTAACATTTGAATTCTGCCACCAAGGGAAATCAATTTGATAGCGAGTTGGGTTTCTTTATATTTTTGAATAATACTTGTACCTGTCATCGTCATTCCTTAGCTACTTATTGATTGAATCTAATAGCAAACTTGATAAAAGAATCCCTGTATGCATCTGTTTTATATCTCTGACGCGGGATTCTTCTGTTAGTTTTTTCATCATTTCTGCATTTTCAAATCTTAGCTGAAATATGAGCTGATTGGTTTCGGATAAAACTAACATCTGAGCAGTACTTAAATGGCTAAGTATGTCAGCGGTTTGTTCATCAATACCTAATCGATACATTGCCATTACTTTATCTTTCTCAAGCATACGCTGGCTTAACAGTAGTGTTGAAAGATTTAAATGATGTATACATTTAAGAATATCGTCATCTAGTGTGTTTCCCAATTTAGTCACCAACCTATATCTGTTTTTCGCATAAAAAAACGAAAATTAGTAAAATTAAAGTTAAATATTTTTTTCTGCGCCTAAAGTTACATTTTTAAACGCGAAAGGTCAATAAAAAAATAATTTCAATTTATTTTCGATTGATTGCGATTTATTTAACTTATTTTTCTATTTTTTCTAACAGGAAACTTTACTTTGTATTCTTTTTATTGCTTGGCTATGCAATTGGCTTACTCTTGATTCACTAATATTCATTACCTTACCAATCTCTTTTAAATTAAGATCTTCTTGGTAATAAAGTGCTAGGACAAGTTTTTCCTTTTCTGGTAGATTTTCAATTTGTTGGTTAATGATGGTGTAATTTTCATCGCTGATAATTGCCGAAAAAGGATTATTATCCTCGCCATGCTCAATGATGGCATCAATGTTATCGCCTAACTTTAGTTGGATCTCATCAAATGAGCCTATCTGGCTATAATTCGAATCTAATAAAATTTTATGATATTCAGTAAGGGATAATTGCAAATATTCGGCAATCTGATGATCGTTAGGAGCGACGCCTAATGTTTTCTCTAATTCATTGATTGCCGCTGTGACATCTTTTATTTTTTTGCGAGTTTGTCTTGGTAACCAATCTCGGCTACGTAGTTCATCTAACATTGCCCCTTGTATCCTTGGAATGGCAAAGGTTGCAAAAGTATTACCTTGAGTGGCATCATAACGTTTGATTGTGTCTAATAAACCGATATAGCCAACTTGTAATAAATCGTCTAGCTCAACGGTAGTCGGCAAACGAACTGCTAATTTTAAAGCTTCATTACGTACCAAATGAATATATTGTTTCCAATCGATTTGGTTTATTACACCATATGAGTTATATAAGCTATCATCCATTTTTTGAACCAATGTTAAGAAAAATGCCGAATAGTATTATGACGATAGTTAATGAATTTAATGGGCAGAATAAAGGGCGAAAAAATAGTTAATTATAATTATTAGCCATAACAGCATTATAAAAATACTGTTATGACTATGTGTAAAGTTTGAATGATCAAAAATGGGTAATTACAATTATTGTAATAAAGAAAGTACTGATTGTGGTACTTGGTTAGCTTGAGCTAGTACTGAAGTACCTGCTTGTTGCAAGATTTGACCACGAGTCATGTTTGAAACTTCTGTTGCATAATCAGCATCTTCAATACGGCTACGCGCAGAACTTAAGTTGTTTACAGTATTATTGATGTTGTTTACTGTTGATTCGAAACGGTTTTGTACCGCACCAAGTTGACCACGTAAAGCATCAATTTTTGATAATGCTTCATCAATTGTTTTTAATGGATCTGCGGTTAGGTCTTCACCTGAAATTTTAAATCCATTTAAACCAAGTTCAGTACTATCAATTTTTTTCAAATGGATTTCAATAGTTTCACCATCGTTTGCACCAACTTGAATTTTAAGCGTTTTATCTTCTGATAATACTTTAGAGCCGTTGAAATCAGTTTGTTTAGAAACACGATCGATTTCATCTAAACGTTGATCGATTTCATTTTGAATTGATACTAAATCGCTTTCAGAGTTGGTACCATTGGCTGCTTGAACGGTTAATTCACGAATACGTTGTACGTTGTTGTTGATTTCGTTTAACGCACCTTCAGTAGTTTGCGCAAGAGAGATACCATCATTTGCATTACGTGCCGCTTGCGTTAAGCCTTTAATGTTTGATGAAAAACGGTTAGCAATTGCTTGGCCTGCTGCATCGTCTTTTGCGCTATTAATACGCATACCAGATGAAAGACGCTCAATAGATGTGCTAAGAACGCTTTGAGAATTGTTAAGGTTATTTTTTGCCATTAAAGACATTGTATTAGTATTAATTACTTGAGCCATTTTTATCTCCGTTAATATGAATAGTAAAACCAACGATATATTGAAATAAAATTCAATATCCTTGCTGATAAATTACTTATCGGTAACAAATTAGGGAACTTTAATATTTTTAATGATTATCTTTTTTCAAAAAAGCCATTTAGCTTTAAATTATCTTTATATTTCGATATAAATCATGGTGTTATTTTTTTAAATAAATTTTAAATCCACCTTCTTTTTAACGAAAGAACAACAATAATCCTATACATAAAATAAATGTTGTGTTGCTAGCTAAATTTTTTAAAAAGTTAGCCGATATAAACAATATTGAATAATTGTTATAGGTAAACTAAGTCATGGCAATGAGTGCATTAGGAATAGGTTCGGGAATCGATCTTAATGAAATTTTAAATCAATTAGAAGCCGCCGAAAAAACGCGCCTAACACCAATTGTAACGCAACAAAAAGCGATTAATGCAAAAATCAGCGGTTTTGGTAAGTTAAAAAGTGCGTTAACAACGTTTAATACCGCCACAACAAAACTTCAAAAAAAGGACTTATTTGAAGGTCGATCTGTGACAGGCAATGATAATTATTTTTCGGTGAATGCTAATAGTAAAGCCGCATTGGGTAATTATCCTGTTAGTGTTGAGCAATTAGCGTCATCTCATCGTATTGCAACATCGACAATCAATGATAAAAACGCCAAATTAGGCAATGATAATCAAACCCGAACTATTACCATTGAACAAGCAAATGGCAATAAGCTTAATGTCACGCTATCTCAAGATGAAACATCCTTAGAATCCATAGCTAATGCTATTAATAATGCTCAAGTGATTAATGAAGATGGCACAACAAGCCCTTCAACAATGAATGCAGCAATTGTCCGTTCGGGCACTGATAGCTACCAATTAGTGATTACCTCGAAAGAAACAGGTGAACAACAAGCCATCACGTCTATTTCATCAGATGATGATCAGCTAAACAATATTATCGGTTTTGATATTCATCAGACGAATAATAGCCACATGATCGAAGTAGAAAAAGCGCAAGATGCTAAATTTTCGTTTAATGGTATTGCAATAACCAGTGGGTCTAATACGGTTAAGGATGTTATTGCCGGTGTTGATATTACCTTAAAACAGACCACACCAACTAGCCAAAACCTTGCTATAACGGCTGATCATGAAAAAGCGGAAGAGGCCATAAAAGAATGGGTAGATGCATTTAATCAATTACAAACAACGATTTCATCATTAACTAAGTTTACTGCAGAAGATACAAATTCAAAAGAATTAAACAGTAGTAATGGTCCACTTATTGGTGATTCAACGTTACGTAATATAGATCAAAGTATTCGTTCAATCTTTGCCAAAGGGCAATCAGGCGAATTTGCTGTTTTGTCGCAAATAGGCATCAATATGGACAAAAGTGGCCAGTTAACGATCAAAGAAAATGAGCTGAAAAAAGCACTCAATGAAAACAGCGATGCGGTAATGATATTATTTACTGGTGATGGTGAAAAAACGGGTATTGCTAACGAAGTTTTTGCAAAAGTGAGTGGATTTATTGATAGCGATGGCATGATTGATTCAGCAACTAATGGGTTAAATTCTACCTTAAAATCATTAGAGAAACGCCATGAACAAGTGAGCAATTCTATTGAACAAACTATTGAACGTTATCGGGTGCAATTTACCAAATTAGATATTTTAATTAACGAGTTAGATAGTATGAGTAATTATTTAACAACCCAATTTGACATGATGGCGAATTTAAAAAAATAGGGGGTAAATAATGTATCAATTAGGTTCTAAGGCCTATGAGCAAGTGAATTTAGAAACGCGTGTTAGCCAAGCATCGCCTCATCAATTGATCGTATTATTGTTTGATGGTGCGCTTAACGCAATTAAATTAGCTAGCTTGTATATTCAAAAAGGCAATATTGTCGGTAAAGGTAATGCCATTTCTAAAGCGATTAATATTGTTGATAATGGGCTTAAAAGCTGTCTAGATTTAGAAAAGGGGGGAGAAATTGCCGAAAATTTAGATCGTCTCTATCACTATATTAGCCAACAGTTAGTTTTAGCTAATTTACATAATGATAACGAAAAGCTACAAACTTGTTATGACCTGTTAAACAATATTGCCGAATCTTGGCGTGAAATTGCAAAATAAAAAAGGATGCTTATGCAAGGAAATAAATTATTAGAACAATATGAACAATTGAATTATGTCGTTGAACAAATGTTGATTAATGCACACGATGAACATTGGGAATCATTAGTCAGTTGGCAGGCAAAATATCAACAATTGTCTGAAAATCTTATAATAACAGGCGATTTTACTAGCATGGATACATTGCCAAAACAGCATCGCGATATCATTCAGATGTATATAAAAAACATTTTAAGTTATCAACAACAATTAACTCAATTGATTATTACGCGTCATGCTCAGCTGAGAAAGATGATCGGCGAGCATGTTGATTATCAAAACAAAATCGATAACTATCAAGAAGTGGCAAGATTAATGTAAATTTGTAAACGGATTGGTTTGAGTTTTATGTATCAGATAAAGCGCAAGCCAATCCTTCTATCCAACTCGTTTTAACAAACATGTCTATTGAAAATAAACCGTTTTTTGTTTGATTATCTTCTTCTTTTCCATAAAAGATAACCGTGCCATTGGCATTGTTGGTTTGGATGCTGCTGCCAATAGTTAATTTTTTTCAGGGCGATTGATTGATACTATGCTAAGTAATAGACTAGTGAATAATATTGTTGTTTGAATGTTATCACGTTGAATCCTTTATGTATTTCATTGGTTGTTTTTTATTAAAAAATCGCATTATGTCGTTATTTTTTTAAATAGTAGAGTAAAAATGGTAAAGTTTTTTGAGTCATCAATTGATAGCAAAAATAATATATTGCCTAGCAAAACAAGCATCAAAAATATGAGCGATGCTTATTTTAAACTTGAATTGAGTGGTGCGTTGATTAGCGCATTTAGACCAGAATGAATGGTTATCGGTAAAAGTAAAATGCAAAATTTAGGATATAAGAATGATATTCGATGCCATTAATTAAACATTCATATTCATAATTTCTTGATAAGCAGCAACCAACTTATTACGCACTTGAATGCCAAACTGCAATGAAACCGATGATTTTTGCATATTAACCATCACTTCATTTAATGACGTATTGGGATCGCCCATTTCGAAAGCTTTAGCGTCATTATGTGCTTGTATTTGTCGCTGACTTATGCCATCTAACGCGTTTTTTAGCGCTAAATCAAAATTTTGTTTATCAGAAATAGTCGATTTTTGTGTAGTTTCTGTTAATTGATTTAAGCTAGCGAATTGAATTGAATTTAACGTATTGATTGTATTCATGTTGATAATTACGTCTTGTGTTTTTTTGTCAATGTGCCATTAAATTTATCATAAAAATAAAAAGCCAAAGGGTTTAAGTAAGGGGAAAACTACACGCTTTTCTAGCCATTGAATTTTCTAAATACATGGATAATAAACGACAGAGTAAATCTAAATAGTTTAGAATCAGGATGCCTATGACTAGCCAAACAGTCAATAATAAAGGTCAATCAATATTAAATAAATTACCTTTTGTTAATCAATTAAAACAAAACAAAAAAATGGCATTGTTAATTGCGGGTGTAATTGCAATCGCAATGATGAGTTTTGTCTATTTATGGGCTAAAGATGAGCCTTACGCAGTTCTATTTAGTCATTTGAATGATAAAGATGGTGGCGAAATTATTAGCCAGCTTGATAAGATGAATATTCCTTATCAATTTTCCTCTTCTGGCACAACTATCTTAATTCCTGAAGATAAAGTTTACGATACCCGTTTACGGATTGCCCAACAAGGGTTGCCTAAAGGTGGTGCAGTTGGCTTTGAATTGCTTGATAAAGAAAGTTTTGGTATGAGCCAATTCAATGAGCAAGTTAATTATCAACGCGCTTTAGAAGGCGAATTATCAAGAACAATTGCTATCATTAGTAGTATTGATGATGCGCGAGTGCATTTAGCTATGCCTAAACCTTCTTTGTTTGTTAGAGAACGCAAATTTCCTTCAGCGTCAGTGGCATTAACATTACTCCCAGGTCGCTCATTATCGCAAGGTCAAATTGATGGCATTATTCATTTGATTTCAAGTAGTGTACCAGAATTACAGCCCGATAAAGTCACAATTATTGATCAGCGAGGCAATTTATTAACTGGTGAAAGCTATCGTGACAGAAGTGCGAATGTTGCGCAGTTGGAGTTTAGTGAGCGGATTGAAAACAGCGTTCGTGAGCGAGTAGAAAAAATTATTATTCCTATTTTGGGTAAAAATAACGTCAAGGTACAAGTGAATGCGGATGTTGATTTTAGTCGCCAAGAATCGACATCAGAAACGTATGATCCTAATAGCAATATTGCGAATCAAACCATTCGTAGTAAACAGCAAGTCGAAAATCATCAATCAGCAACAAGCTATGGTATTGGCGGGGTGCCAGGTGCGTTATCTAATCAACCTGTACCAACACCTAGTGCACCGATCGATGAAAACGATGAATCGATTGAAAAAAATAATAAACAACAACCTTACAACTTACAATCGAATAATACCGTTAATTTTGAAGTAAATAGACAAGTTATACGTAGCCAAATACCTGAAGGACGGGTTAAACGTTTATCGGTCGCTGTTTTGGTTAATTATAAATTTGTCACCATTGAGCCAGATGAGGCTAAATCTGATGATGACAGCAAGTCATCTTCTATAACAGAACAATGGGTAAAGTTAGATAACGATGAGCTGAAAAATATTGAAGCATTAGCACGCCAAGCAATGGGCTTTTCTGATTTACGTGGCGATACATTGACGGTTGCAAATTTGAAGTTTACCGATCAATTATTTGATGACAACGAAAATATCGCATTTTGGAAAACAAATGAATTTTATGACTCCGTTAAAAATGCAGTTAAATATTTAATTTATATTGTTATTTTATGGGTTTTATGGCGTAAAGTATTACGATCGTTCTGGATAAAATTACAAAGACAGCTTCTTAACAGTAATGGTCAAACATCTGATATTGAGCTATCAGCGGAAGAAAAATTAGATTATAAAGCACACAGTAAACAGCAACACAAAATGTTTGAAGATAATATGCAACAACAACAGCACATACGAAAAATTGTTGAGAAAGAGCCTCGTGTAATGGCATTAATTATTCGTAGCTGGATGAGTAAGGAGGACACTAACCAATGATTTTAAGTGAATCTCAGAAAGCGGCTATCATTTTAATGGCATTAGGCGAAGGGCTAGCGGCGCAAGTAATGCAACATCTTAGCCAAAAGGAAGTGCAACAAATTAGTAGTGCGATGATGTCGTTGCCGCAGTTTTCTCAAGAACAGTTGAAAGGCATACTTAACGAGTGCCAAGTGGCGCTTGAAGAGTGCGCTGTTTTAAATACTGATCCTAATGGCTATTTACGCTCAATATTGGGACGTTCACTGGGTAGTGAAAAAGCGGAACGTTTACTTGATGAACTTTTATCTACTGAGCAAGAAGAGGCTACCGATGGTCTTGAAATGCTCAATTATGTTGATGCAACAAGAGCGGTTGACTTAGTGAAGAAAGAGCACCCTCAAATTATAGCAACGATTCTTGTTCATCTAAATCGTGATTTAGCGGCAGAAATTCTAAACTTATTTGATGATGAATTACGTAACGATGTTATGTTACGTATTGCAACCTTTGGGGGGGTTGAGCCTTCAGCACTTCAATTGCTTTCAACTTCACTATCAACCTTATTACACGGACAAAATATTAAACTTAATAATTTAGGTGGAGTACGTACCGCAGCAGAAATTATTAACTTAATGAAAACACAACAAGAAGAACAAGTTATTAATGCATTACGTGATTATGATGGTGAATTAACGCAAAAAATTATTGATGAAATGTTCTTGTTTGAAAATCTTGTTGAAGTGGATAACCGAAGTATCCAACGCTTACTTAAAGAAATCGATAATGAGATGTTAATCATTGCATTGAAAGGTGCAACGGTTGAATTACGTGACAAACTATTAAGTAATATGTCACAGCGTGCGGCTTCGATTTTACGTGAAGACTTAGAAAATCGACCGCCAGTACGATTATCACAAGTTGAAACTGAACAGAAGAAAATTTTGGCTATTGCGCGTCGATTAGCCGAAAGTGGTGAAATGATTTTAACTAGCGGTGATGATGAATATGTATAATCAGCCCGATAGCTTAAATTGGGAACCGCTCAACTTTCGTGATTTGGCATTATCCGATCTATCTGAATCAAGCCAAAACACGATGGCAGAGCAAGTAGAAGATAATCAAATAAAGCTTCAGGCTGAGCCTGATCTTGAATCAATCGCTGCTAGCCCTGACCCTCGTGTTATTGAAAAAACATGGGAACAGTTAAAGCAAGAAGTAGAAGCACAAGCTTATAAAGAAGGTTTTAATTTAGGGCGCGATGAGGGCTTTGAGAAAGGCTTTAATGAAGGTAAGCAAGCGGGTTATGAGCAGGGGTATCTTGTTGGGCAACAACAAGGGCGTGAGCAAATTGAACAGCAACTTAATGAAGAAAAGCTTAAAACTGCTCATGCTATAGCCAGTTTAGCCACTAATTTTCAGCAATCAATTAATGAAATTGATGAATTAATTGTACCTAAATTGTTTGATTTGGCGTTAATTGCGGCACAAAAGACGGTAGGTAGCCTCGCTAAAATAAAACAAAAACAGTTAATTCACACAATACAAACATTAGTTGAGCAGTGCTCAATTTTATCAGAACCTATGCCGTTGCATCTTAATCCAGCCGATTTGCAATGGCTAGAGCCCATGCTTAATGACGACAACCAACAATATCACTGCCAATTAATTGCCAATCCTAGCATTGAAGTGGGTGGCTGCAAAATTTTTACAGATACCAACGAAATTGACACCAATATCAATGACCATTGGCAAATGATATCGGATTGTTTACATGGAGATGATCATTAATATGCGGTTTTCTGCTCAATGGGTCGCCAAAATTAATCAAGGTATAGATCAATTGCAATCGCTACCTTTAATTCATCAATATGGGCGGTTAGTAAAGGCATCGGGATTGGTTCTTGAAGCTGTCGGATTAAAATTGCCGTTGGGATCTAATTGTTTAGTAGAGCGACAAACAAATGGTCAAATTGAGGCCGTTGAGTGTGAAGTCGTTGGTTTTAATGATAAAACAATTTACTTAATGCCATTTGAATCCACTGACGGCATTTTATTAGGCGCTCGTGTTTATACCAAGCAATATGATTTAGCGCACTTTAGTCATAAAGCATTACCCATGGGAATGGGTTTGTTAGGGCGAGTTGTTGATGCTATGGGTAAACCGTTAGATGGTCAACCGTTACCTGAAGAGATTGAGTTTGGGGGATTATCTCATAAATCGATTAACCCATTACAGCGCACGCCAGTTCACCAAGTGCTTGATGTTGGCGTTAGAGCCATTAACGCATTATTAACGGTTGGTAAAGGACAGCGGATGGGGTTATTTGCTGGTTCTGGCGTTGGAAAAAGCGTTTTACTTGGCATGATGGCACGTTACACCCAAGCCGATATTATTGTTGTCGGGTTAATCGGTGAGCGGGGGCGAGAAGTTAAAGATTTTATCGAAAATATTTTAGGTGAAGAGGGATTAGCACGAGCGGTTGTTGTTGCCGCACCAGCGGATGTTTCGCCATTATTGCGCTTACAAGGCGCTGCTTATGCGACTAAAATCGCCGAAAATTTCCGCGATAAAGGGTTTAATGTGTTACTGATTATGGACTCTTTAACGCGTTATGCCATGGCACAACGTGAAATTGCGTTAGCAATAGGAGAACCACCTGCAACGAAAGGTTACCCACCTTCGGTTTTTGCAAAATTACCCGCCTTGGTTGAAAGAGCAGGCAATGACGAAAGCGGAAAAGGCGCCATTACGGCATTTTATACGGTATTGACAGAAGGTGATGATCAGCAAGATCCGATTGCCGATTCGGCTAGAGCCATACTCGATGGGCATATTGTTTTGTCGCGCTCACTTGCTGAGTCTGGCCATTACCCCGCTATTGATATCGAGGCCTCAATCAGTCGAGTGATGACCGATCTTACCGCGCCGGAGGATGAAAAAAAATCAAGGTTGTTTAAACAGTTATTTTCAAGTTTTCAACGAAATCGCGATCTGATTAATGTTGGTGCTTATGTGTCTGGCACCGATCCTTTATTGGATAAGGCGATTATGCTGTTTCCTGCTATGCAAAAATTTTTACAGCAAGGAATTCATGAGCATTGTAGTTATCAAGATGCTTATCAACAATTAGTGAATATTGTCGAACCCAAATTAGCTAGTTAGGACTGAGTAATGGTAAATAAAAATTCTGGGCAATTTGCTTTTTTAACACTAAAAAAATTGGCGCAAAAATCGGTAGACGACACTTTACTTAAGTTAAAAAAAGCCCATGAAAATCATCGTAATGCACAATCACAATTGAATGTATTAAATGATTATTATGATGAGTACCAACAAAAATTAAATAATGCCTTATCTCATGGTATTAATGGATGCCAATTAAGTAATTTTAATGCATTTATTTCAACCCTTGAAAAAGGCATTGAACAGCAAAAAAAAGTATTGTTAACGTTGGATGTTAAGCAAAAGCAAATAACCCATCAACTTAATCAATCACAAAAAAACTTGAACACTTATACAACATTATTAGACAAGCAATATAAAAAACAGTTACAGCAACAAAGCCGTTTGCAACAAAAACTGACTGATGAATTTGCACAGCTACAACTAGCAAGGAGAGTATTAAATGAATATTAATCTTATTAATGATTTAAATCTTACCCCATCTCATCAATCACAATCAGTTGAAACGGATGTAATTGCAAGTGATAGTGATGGCTTTCAACAATTATTGCAACAGAGTGAAAAGCAAAGCCAACAAGGCAAAAAAATCATTAATGCTGAGTTAAATGTTATTGATGATACGCACGAAGATCATGATGCTGATATGATCATTATGGCTATCAATCCTTTTTATATACAAACTATTGAACAAGAAAAACAAGATGTTGTAAGCGCAGCACAAAATAGTGAGGCAAAAACCAAGCCCAATTTATCGATAACAAATCCTCTAAACACTGACATTTTAGAGGCGGATGTATTCGATAATTTATCGTCAGAAACGTTAATTAATGATCAGCCAACACAGCTACTGGCCTCTATTTATGACAGTGAGAATTTAATCAATAAAGCAACCCAGCAAACAGATGTCATGCCATTGTCGGGCAATCACCAAGCGATAGCCACTGATCTGGTGCATAAAAAAGCCACAAGAATTAAAAATGATGTGAGTAATACGCATTTTAATCCAACGAATAATACACAAAATGCTAGCGACATTAGGCAAAAAGCGATGGCAGATCAAACACCATTTATAACAAATAATGACGATCAAGGTGCGATTTTGCATATCAATCCCGAATCAGCTTTAACAACCCATGCCAATGGGCAAAATGCATTAGTACCGTCAGCTAATGCTAGCACGACATCAGCAACACTAAATATGTCGATGCAAGCAAATACTACGCAATGGCAAAATTCATTAACAGAACAAATTATTATGTTTAATCGGCAAGGTATTCAATCTGCCAACATAAATTTGCACCCACAAGAATTAGGCTCATTACACATTAAACTTGCGATGAGCGATGATAAGATGAATCTTCATATGATGGCAGCACATGGTGTTGTTAAAGGTCTGTTAGAATCGGCACTGCCTTTCTTAAAAACATCATTAGCTGAGCAAGGCATTACCCTAGAACAAGCAGATATTGGTGACTTTTCGATGATGAGTGATTCGCAACAATCTGCTATGTATCAGCAAACCCAACACAATCAGTCACATAGCGCCCTAACGTTAGATCCAGAGACAAACGATATTAATGTTGAACAAATCCGTGTTGAAAATAGCCCACAAAAATCAGCACTCAGCATATTTGCTTAACGATTAAAATTGCTATTTATTGTACAAATTGGAGATTAGAGAAGATGAAACGTTTAAATAGGTCATGTTTTGTTGCCTATTCTTCAAATCAATTTTAAAAATATGATTTATTATTCTTGTCACTATAGCCAATTAATGGATTATAAATCTTTTTAAATTTTTATAGAGACAAGAATAAATATGCCTACAACGTCCAAAAAAGTAAGTGCTTTAAATTTAATCCTTATTCTTATTACCCTATCTGCGATAGGTGCTGCAGCTTATTTGTGGTTTCAAGGCTATCCCAAAGACACAACTAAAGTGCAAGAAGAGCCTGAAATCGTCTCGCCAGTATTTTTAACATTAAAACCGTTTACTATTTCATTGCCTGTTGCTGAAGATAATATTGAGATGACTAAAATCCTTTATGTCGGGGTGGTATTACGTGTTAATGATGAAAGTCAAAAAACAGTGCTATTAGATTATTTACCCGAAGTAAGAAGCGATATCCTCCTCCTTACTTCAAAGCAATATATTAATAAGCTAAAGCAAGAAACAGGCAAAATCGATTTACAAGAACAGATAAAAAATACGTTATCGCGAAAATATGATGCAAAACATTGGGTAAATATTGATGAAGTTTTATTTACTGATTTTATTATACGGTGATGACTATGCCTGATAAGCGCGAACCGAAACAAGATATGAATGAAAGCAGTGATGCTTTAACGCCAGATAATTTTGTTGTAGCTGAAGATGATAGCAATATTGATGCTTTGGCTACTTCGCTGCCTACAGGGAAAAAGTCCGATGTTAGACCTTATGATTTATCAGTCAAACATCGATTTATCCCTGAACGTTTAACGGCATTAGAGATCATTAATGAACGTTTTGCTCGGCAATTTCGAATTGGATTATTTAATCGATTACGCCGTAATACTGATGTGATTGCCTCTCCCGTTGAGCCGCACACGTTCAAAGAGTTTTCTGATATTTCATCAGCAAATCATTTGAATTTAGTGCACCTTAATCCATTAAGAGGGACTTGTTTATTTTCATTCTCACCTGAGCTAGTGTTTATTATCGTGGATTCATTGTTTGGCGGTGATGGGCATTTTTCCCAAATAGAAACCGAAGGGCGGGAATTTACACACACGGAACAGCAAATCATTAAACGAGTACTCGAGTTAGCATTAGGCATTTATCAAAATGCGTGGGCAGATATTTACGCCATTGAAACCGAATATATTCGATCTGAAATGCAAAGTAAATTTACCAATATTACCAGCTCACCAGATGATATTGTATTAACAACAAATTTTAAAGTTGAAGTCGGTCATAGCAAAGCAACATTTTGCGTTTGCATTCCTTATTCTATGGTAGAGCCTATTAAAGAGCTACTTATAAAACCGCCTATCGAGCAACAGAGTTATCAAGATGATAATATTTGGATGAGTTCACTAACAACGGGGATCAAGCAATCAACTGTCGAATTAGTCGCAAACTTTACCCGTATTCATATAACCGTTGCTAAATTATTATCCTTAAAAGTTGATGATATTTTAGTCATCGACAAACCCACCAATTTAGATGTCACTGTCGGTGGAGTGCCTGTGCTAAAGGGTCATTATGGTAAAGTGAATAAACAATATGCAATTCAAGTCGATCAGGTTATTAACCCTGTGATAGAACAATTGAATGAAGGAGTATCCCATGACTGACATCAAAGCAAATAACGACCAAAACCAAGCAACCGGTGATGATCTTATTACCAAAGAAGCAATTTTTGAAACATTATCACCGCAACAAACGGAAGAAAAAAAGCAAGATATTAATCTGATTTTAGATATTCCTGTTGATTTAAGTGTAGAGCTTGGTCGAACCAAGATAGCAATTAAAGATCTATTAAATTTAACACAAGGATCGGTAATTGCATTAGATGGGCTAGCAGGTGAACCATTGGATATATTGATTAACGGTTACTTAATTGCTCAAGGTGAAATTGTCGTTGTGGGCGATAACTATGGTGTGCGTATCACCGATATTATTACCCCATCAGAACGTGTACGAAGGCTGAGTCGTTAATAGTGAAGATTGAGCCATTAATGGTAATGAAGCAAACTAATTTGGTTGAACCTGTGAATACTATAGCAAACACCAAAACGTTAACAAGCACCAAAACGTTGGCTCCGTCATCTTCTCCGTTAAATATTTATACCGAAGTAGGATCCTCAATGGGATCAACGCTTATCGTTGTCATTGGTTTTATTTTATTGTTAGGTTGGCTTGCCAAACGAATGAGCTGGAAAAAAAAGACCAATCAATGGATTGATGTCAAAGCCACATATAGCATTAGCCCCAAAGAGCGTATGGTTGTGGTTCATGTTGATAACCAATTATTAGTGATTGGGGTTACATCTCAACAAATGACGTTATTACACACTATCAATGAACAACGCACTCAAGTACTGCTTTCGCAAAATACGACAGATACTACTTGTGTGAAAAGTAACGTATTTCAGCAGATATTACAATCCGCTTTAAAAGCAAAAAAGGAGTAACAACTAGTGCGGTTAAATTTTATTATTTTGCTCAGCTTATTGTTGCTAAGTTTATCATGCCATGCTGACTTATCTACGTTACCTGCCATATCCCAACCGATGAGTGATGGGCAAAATTGGTCATTACCTGTTGAAACCTTAGTCTTTTTGACATTGCTTACCTTCATTCCAGCAATTTTGTTATTAATGACCAGTTTCACACGTATTATTATTGTATTAGGTCTGTTACGTAATGCACTTGGTACGCAATCGGCACCACCCAATCAAGTTATTTTGGGCATTGCCCTATTTATGACCTATTTCATTATGTCCCCCGTGATTGATAACATTTATCAAGATGCTTATGTGCCGTATTCGCAAAATCAAATCACCATGCAAGAGGGCTTAACTCAAGCGGCTAAACCATTACAACAATTTATGCTTGCCCAAACACGAGAAACGGACTTAGCATTATTTGTTAACATGTCTCACCAAAATGATATTCAAACACGTGAAGATGTCCCTTTAAAAGTATTGGTTCCGGCTTTTGTTGTCAGTGAATTAAAAACAGCGTTTCAAATCGGTTTTACCATTTTTATTCCTTTCTTAGTGATAGATCTTGTGGTTGCAAGCACGCTCATGGCATTAGGCATGATGATGGTACCGCCAGCAACGGTATCTTTACCATTTAAGTTAATGTTATTTGTGTTAGCCGATGGTTGGCACTTATTACTGGGCTCGTTAGCGCAAAGCTTTTTTAGTTGAATTACACTATGTCGCCCGAATATATTAGCACCTTAGCAATACAAGCAATAAAAGTCGCTGCATCACTGGCTGGACCGTTACTATTAGTTGCTTTAGTAACAGGATTAATCATTAGCTTATTACAAGCGGCCACACAAATTAACGAAATGACATTATCATTTATTCCCAAAATTATCGCGGTCGTTGTGGTTTTAATCCTATGGGGACCATCAATGCTATCAACCATGATTGATTATATGCAAACGGTCATTACCGATATTCCTAATTTAACCCGTTAAATTAAATGGATATTAATAGTAATATTTTATTTAATATTGATTTTTTTGCTTGGGCTAAAGATGGCTTTTTCCCCTTTGTGCGCATTTTAGCGTTGATTATGGTTGCCCCTATTTTGGGAGAAAAAGAGATCCCCAACCGCGTAAAAATAAGCTTGGCATTACTTATTGCAATTGCTTTGCCACTTCCACATCTTGATGAACATATCAAAATATACTCTTTTATTGGCATATGGATGATTGCACAGCAAATAATGATTGGCGTGCTTATTGGTTTTACTATGCAGTTAGCATTTATGACGGTGCGATTTGCCGGCGAATTAATTGGTATGCAAATGGGACTTGGAATGGCCACCTTTTTTGATCCTATTGGCGGTCCATCTACATCGGTATTATCACGCTTAATTAACATTATTGCACTGCTAATCTTTCTTAGTGTTGATGGTCATTTATGGTTGTTATACGGCATAGCAAACAGTTTTGATATTATTCCCATCGCAGTAATGCCATTACAAGCAAACGGATACTTAGCTTTAATTGATGTCAGTAAACTATTATTTATCAACGGGATAATGTTAGCACTTCCCTTAATGACATTGTTGCTAATCGTCAATATATCATTAGGGCTACTTAATAGAATAACGCCACAACTCTCTATTTTTGTTGTCGGCTATCCAGCTACATTATTATTAGGATTGCTCATGCTAACTTACTTAATTTCAGCATTGCCCACCTTTGCTACATTTGTCTTTGAACAAATGTTTGAACAAATTTCTACTCTATTGCGATATTTCAGCCAATAAAAACACTAAGTCAATTTGAGATCTGTGTTATTTCGGGTGTTTGAAGCGCTATTAATAAAATAAGCTATGGCTACCATGTGCTACCATGCTAAAACCAAAAAATTTTCTGTAAAATCCCCCTGTGCTTTAAGCATGGCTACAAAATGGGGGCTTTGACAACCGATCTTTGCCACTTGGTTTTAACGCAACGATGCTAATTTATTCTAGGCAAAGCAGTGCCTTGCAAACATGCTTGTTTGCTGTGCTTACTTTATACCATCGGTAGCTATATTCTCACGCCAAATAAGCACGGTGTTAATCTTTAAAAAACTTTAATAAAATCAATTGGTTTTCTGAATTCTTTTTTTAAGTAGCAAAATACCTTATTTTTAGTCATTCAACGCCATGTTTGAGGCAAAATATTTGGCACTAAATCGCCTAAATCTAATCTGTTAGCAATCATTTATTTATCAGCAAAAAAACAAATGCAGGAAGAAAAGTTATCTTAAAATAACAAGATAACTAAAAAATAGCATAGAAAAACGATTGATTTTCATAAAAAGAAAAAATTCAATAAAATCAATGGGTTTTCTGAGTGACTTTTAAGCACTAAAACGACTGATAATAATAAAATCAACATGTTGATTATTAAAGCTAATTAATTTAGCTAATCATTGTGATTATAAGCCAAGCAAAATAAGCGGTATTTTGGTATTATCGTTAATATATAATTTTTACAACTTAATGGCGTGTAATTACTATGGGTAAAGAGCAAGAATGAATAAAACAAGCCGAAAGGCTCGCTTTACTTCCAGATTCAGAAAAGCCATTCGATCAACTTATGGATCTACTTAACAACGAAACCGATCTTGAAATGAGATCCCGGGTTGTGACTTTTTACTCTATCGCTCTTGAAGAAGCGTTATATCCCAATGATCATTTTAAGATGCTTAATAATAAGATTCGCCGACTACTGAATACGTATCCACTACCTGATGATGCCGAAGCGCAATTAGACCGTTTAATAGAACAAGCCGATAACAAGCAGGATAAATTTTTATTAAGTCAATCTCACGAAGCCCTCTTCGTTTTACGTCATAAATAATTAACCAGAAGCTTATTTTATCTTAACTACTCCTATTCATATTGGTTAAACCAATGTGAATAGGATACTTAACTCGACTTTTGAACTGAATCTTTCTAATTAAGCTTTTTTCACAAAGCAAGCTTTAAGCATAATTTTCATACCATCGACTTTACAATCGATCTCATGATCACCGTCTACTAAACGAATGCCTTTGGCTTTAGCGCCTTTTTTCAGCACAGTTGACGATCCTTTTAACTTAAGATCTTTAATTAAAATAATATCATCACCATCAGCAAGTAAATTACCATTACTATCTTTTACTTGTAATTCACCATCAGTGGCTACAACTTCGTTTGGATCCCATTCATGAGCACATTCAGGGCAAACATAAAACGACCCATCATGATAAGTATGTTCAGATTGGCAAACAGGGCAATTAGGTATAGATTCCATAATTAAGATTCATCCAAATTAAATAAAATGGCGCCTACTATAGCAAAAAAATGCTATTAAGTCATGAATGATAGCTGTTTGGTTGCAATGGATAATCTAAAAAAATTGACAAATTAGCCAATTATTTTAGAGATAAATAAACTACTATTAATTGATTTTGTTGTTCTATTTCTTTTAGATCTTTCTTCATATTTTTTCCTTTTTTATTGTGGCAAAAATACAATCATTTTTGTAAAAAACATTCAGGAATCTATACCGTTTCAGTATAAAATCATTTTAAATTTAAGGGATTAATAAATTATTTTTCATAAAGCATCAAATGGTTTACAGCCCTTATTCAGCCAAAGCGTTAAACTGTAGTGGCCAAGTATTTTGATATGGGCTACCGGGCTGGATATAATCAATGGTTATATCATGTGATTTAGCCCAGTTGGTAAAGGTTTTTCCTGTAAATTCTGGCCCATTATCGACCCGTATTTTTAATGGATACCCATGATATTCGGCCAGTTTATCTAAGTAACGGGTAATCCTTCCTGCTGGTAAGCTTACTGCAATATCAATACCTAACGCCTCACGATTAAAGTCATCGATGACATTGAATGTTCTAAAGCGACGTTGATTACGACTACTGTCACTCATAAAATCCATTGACCAACATTCACCTTGTTTATTCGGGACTAATAACCTTTCCGGACATCGTGGAGGAATGCGTTTTTTACGCTTTACCCTGAGATTAAGCTTTAATTCACAATACACCCGATATACCCGTTTATGATTCCATTGATAGCCGAGCTTTCTGATACGATTAAAACATTTAGGAAAGCCCCAGCGTAAATGCCGGTCTGTGATAGTATTCAACACTGAAATAATCACGGAATCATCCTGAAACTTAGGTTGGTAATAGTAAGCACAACGGCTTAAGCCAACAATGGCACAACTCATTGCAATAGTAACCTAATGATTTTGTTGTAGTTGCTGTGCCCACGTTTTACGTACCTTTGTGGGCACTAAAGCTTTTTTATGATTTCTTCCTGAAGCTGGGATTTTAAGCTCAGTTCGGCAAACATCTGCTTAAGCTTGCGGTTTTCAGCCTCCAGCTCCTTTAAGCGTTTGATATCCGACGTTTCCATTCCGCTGTATTTTTCTCGCCATTTATAGAAAGTTGAATTACCCATGCCATATGTACGGCACAACTCTTTAACGGGAATACCTGCCTCTGCTTCTTTTAAAATAGCGACGATTTGATGTTCAGTCATTTTTTTCATAATTAAATCCCCTTTTCTTTTATCATAGAGAATTTTCTACTTTTTTGCTGTACTATTTTAGGGGATAGTTACAAATCCTACTTATGAGTTTAGGAAAAAAATCAAACAGGGGGAAGATTTTTCGGATATTTACGAAGATGATTATATGAGAGTTGAAGTTGAATATAAATGGAAAGGGAAAAATAAGCTAGAGATTGTACAATATTTTGATGGTGGAGAGACTTATTACACATTTGTTAATCAAGAAAAGAGAACAAAATTAATAACCACATTTTCGCCAGATTAAGAAATGATACAAAATGGTAGCTTGTATATTAATTCTATCGTGGTGATTTATAATAAACAGGCTACTATTTATCTAAAATATCAACAGAAAATCTATCAATATTGCACTTAATAAAGTCGCCACTTAGATAAGAAAAATCATAAAATAGATCATCTTGAAAAACTAAATTTGATAATATTAATTTATTTTCAAATAAGTATCCGTTGATATGATGAGTAAACGTGTCTTGTTGTTGTTTAATGATAAAGCATTTATCTTTAGATAATTCTGGTTTTATTTTATTAATAAAACACAAGCCAAGCTCTAATAAGTAAATATTACCCGTGTTAAGCGCCCAAGGAGAAGAGTTAATAAAACAACAGAGTTGATACTGTCCAAAAGCGAAAGTAGCCTGCTCCTCAATATAGGGATCAAAGGCAATTAACTTTGCGTAATATTTCATTATTCCTCTCCTAATTGTTATACACGAACTAAGATAACTACGTTTACCAATGAGACTAGAACATAAAGCCATTTATCCTACTAATTTTAGCATCTCTTGTGAATATTATCATTTTGGCTGTGCTGCCTAACGTTCAATATCATCGATGACTTCATCGTGAGATGTTAAACATTGGTATTGCTCTTAATTTACCAGAAGGAAGAGACTTAAAAATCCACTTTTAAAAACTTCAATAAAATCAATAGGTTTTCTGAACCATTTTTATTGTTTTACTTTAGACTTAATCAACAATTGCTTGTGTTTAAAATCAATGCTTATGCTATTTTTACTAATAAAATCAAAACATAGCAATTTATCAGGCTTAAATTCAGTGGAAAAGAAATCTAACATAACAACTTCAATATTATCATGAACAACATTATTTACTTTAGAGGTAGCACTATTGAAAATCATTTTATAATTTTTGATAACATCAGACAGATCTATAACCAAACCCTTATCATTCAAAATGACCTTAGCATCTGCTTGTTATCTAATTTAGCAACAACGTTTTACCTTCAATGTTTACTGATACTTTAACGCATCAAA
Organism: Bombus sonorus; assembly: GCA_029958995.1. Lineage (NCBI taxonomy): Eukaryota > Metazoa > Arthropoda > Insecta > Hymenoptera > Apidae > Bombus > Bombus sonorus. The sequence continues at coordinate 3,370,212 of JARWAU010000020.1, read as the reverse complement.
ATTAAAAAGGGGGGAAGATATTTTTACCGCAATCCTTTCTGTCGCAATATCACCACCTAAACGGCATCCCATATCAAACCGCTGTTTAACTATATCTGCCATCTGCCCAGCTATCAACAGTTTGAATTTCAGCTTGAATTTCAACTTGAATGAATGGATAACATGGTAAAAAACCGCGATGCCTTGTATTAAACGCTTAATCCTATTATCAATTAAATGCAACTTGCTTAAAGCCGGATATGGCCGTTGGCTGGCTATTTTTTGCAATTTTTTCAATACGACTAATGATTTGGATAAGTTTGTCGCTATAGTTAGGATCGGTTGCATAATGTGCTGCTTGCAATTCTTTAGCTGCCGTTCTGGCATCAGGAGCTTTAACTACTGCGCGGTAGCGAGGGTTTTTGGTTAATAAATTAAGGTAATCGGTGATTGCATGTTGTTTGCTATTATAGACTCTAAATTCATCTTGAATTTTTATCATATGGTTATCAATGAATTCTTGCGTTGTTAAACGCGTTGAACGCCCTTGCCATGATGGAGTTGCCTTTATACCAAAATAATTATAGCTTGATTGGTTATGTTCTGTCTTGATTTGTTTTTGCCCCCAGCCTGTTTCTAATGCAGCTTGTGCAATAATGATTTCATAAGGAATTCCCGATTGTTTAGCTGCCTGCTTGGCTGGCTCAAGCCATTCTTTGACAAATTGGGTAACATGATTTTCATTTGTATTATCACGTGTTGTTTTTGATACTTTTTCGTTATGCTGACTTTCAAGCATGTTGTTAGCACTACGATATAACATTTGCCCTAATGCTTGAGGCGATATGTTAGATGGAGCCTGACTAAATAAAGATTGGGCTAATTGAAGATGTTGTGCTGTATTGTTTGTATTAGATTGTAATTGATTATTAGATTGTAAGTTAGTATTAGAGTGCAAATTAGCATTAATTGATGATCTATTCGTTAACTGCTTAGTAAGCATATCAGCTAAACCCAACCCTTTACCGGCAGCTTGTTGCGCAATTTGCTGATCAAACATTGCAGTAAATAGTTGTGAAGCAGATTGACTAAATAAACCGCTTTCAGGCACCGCTTTGCGCATACTTTGCATCATCATATTAATAAATAAGGACTCAAATTGCTGAGCAACTTGCTTGATACCTTGAGCAGAACCATTAGCAACATTGCGTTTTAGTTGGTTTAGCCCTGAAAAGTCATAAGCAAAGCGATGAAAAGGTTGTCCAATTTTATTATTCATAATGTCATTTCTTTTATAAATCGTTTTTTAAATAGTTTCCAATGAAGCATGCAAACAGCCCGCCGTCTTTAAGGCTTCAAGTATCGACATTAACTCAGTAGGATTGGCGCCTAATAAATTTAGCGAATTAATCACTCGGTTTAAATCAGTGCCCGATGCGATATTATGTAATGCGCCACCTTCTTGCTCAACACTGACTTGATTATCAGGCGTAACCACTGTTGCACCACCGGCTAATGGCGTATTGGGTTGACTGACTTTTAATTTACTATTTACAACAACAGATAAATTGCCATGTGCTACGGCACAATTATCCAATTTAACCTTTTGATTCATAACTACAACACCTGTTCTTGTGTTAATGACCACTTTTGCTGAAATAGGGGTTGTGCCAATTTCAAGATCTTGTATTCGAGAAAGTAACTGCACTCGAGTTGTATTTTCTTTTGGCATCTGTAGTGCTATTGTTGTACCATCTAGTGCAACCGCCGTGTTTTTTTGTAACTTGTTAATGACATCAGCAATTTTTAAGGCACGGGTAAAATCAAATTGATTAAGGTGCAAGTGGATAACATTTCGTTCATCTAAACGGGTTGCTAGTTCTCGTTCAATGGTTGCCCCATTAGGTATGGTTGCACCGGCCGTTTGATTAACACTGACACTACTTCCTTTACTACTTGCGCCCATTCCTCCCACAAAAAGATTGCCTTGTGCAATAGCATAGACTTGATTATCAGCCCCCTTTAATGGCGTCATGATCAATGTGCCACCACGTAAGCTTTTTGCATTACCAAGCGAAGATACCACCACATCGATTTGTTGCCCAACGCGTGAATAAGAAGGCAATTTTGCAGTAACCATAACGGCAGCAACATTTTTTAATTGCATATTGCTGCCTGTTGGCACAGTAATCCCTAATTGGGATAGCATATTAGTGATACTTTGGATAGTAAAAGGTGTTTGTGATGTTTGATCGCCTGTGCCATCAAGCCCGACAACAATCCCATAACCAACTAAGGCGTTTTCTCTTACCCCTTCAATGGTGACCAAATCACGTATACGCTCAGCATGACCATTCGGTATAACCAATATCATCATCAAGGTAAAGCAGAAAAAAGGACGCAATTTTTTTATCATAATGAGACTCATTAAAATGGTGAAAGATTTAAGAATAATCGCTGTAACCAGCCCATTGTTTGCGCTTCATCAATGTAACCATTACCCACATATTCAATGCGTGCATCAGCAACTTGCGTTGAAATTACCGTATTATTGCCGCTGATGGTTCTTGGATTAACAACACCAGAAAAGCGTATGAATTCAGTGCCTTGATTAATTGCAATCTGTTTTTCACCAATCACTTTCAAGTTACCATTGATCATGACATCTTGAACGGTGACCGTGATTGTGCCACTAAAGGTATTTTTAGCATTAGCGCCACCAGATCCCTTAAAGTCATTGTCACCAGACATTTCGGTATTGGCTTTACCACGACCCACTAGCCCATCAAGAAATGTCGGTATGGTTTTTACCCCTAAATTCACCGAGCCATTTCGTCCAGCATTAACAGATGAGCTTTTGCTAGCGCTCACGTTTTCTTGTAAAACAATAGTTAACACATCGCCAATATTGCGCGGGCGACGATCTTCAAATATCGGCTGATAACCAAAGCTACTGGGCTGGCTAGCTTGATAAATTGAACCATTATTGTTCACAGTTTCTGGCATTTGTGGAACAATGCTCGTTTTACCCTCAACTAAGGCTTGTTTAGGTAATTGAGCACAGCTAAACAAAAAAAATGCAATTAAAATATAAAAATATCTCATTACGCTTATTATATTGTTAAATTTATAACTGATTTAAACGTTGCAACATTTGGTCTGATGTTGAAATCGCTTTACTGTTAATTTCGTAAGCGCGTTGAACTTGGATCATATTCACCAATTCTTCAGCAACATTGACATTAGATGTTTCGGTATAACCTTGATATAACAGACCTGCGCCGTTTAATCCTGGCGTATTTTCAGTGGGAGCACCTGAGCTTTCCGTTTCTAAATAAAGGTTTTCGCCCATGCTTTCAAGCCCAGCATCATTAATAAACGTATGTAATGTTAATTGACCAACTTGCACTTGTGTTGACTGATTAGCTAACGTCACATTAACCACACCATCACGTGCAACCGTCATTTTGATTGCATTGGATGGAATACTAATAGTTGGCTGAATTTCATATCCCGCAGCGGTTACCAATTGACCATTTTGGTTGACTTGAAAAGCGCCGTTGCGTGTATAAGCCTGCGTTCCATCAGGTAATAGCACCTGAAAAAAACCTTGTCCGTTAATTGCAATATCACTGCTGTTATCCGTTGCTTCTAAATTACCTTGGCTATGAACCCGCTCTGTTGCAACAGGACGAACACCTGTACCTATTTGCAAACCTGATGGTAGTGTTGTTTGTTCTGAAGACTGCGCACCGGGTTGACGAACAGTTTGGTATAATAAATCTTCAAATACAGCACGTTGCCGTTTAAAACCACTGGTACTCACATTGGCAAGATTATTGGAAATAATATCCATATTCATTTGTTGTGCGGTTAAGCCTGTTTTGGCAATCCACAATGATTTAATCATAGTTTTTCCTACTTAAATTATTGATAAAGTTAAGTTAGCGATAAAATTTGGTTCGCTTTTTGTGCATTTTCATCCGCAGTAGTGATTTCTTTCATCTGCATTTCAAATTGGCGAGCGTGGCTAATTAAATCAACCATCGCAGTAACAGGATTAACATTACTTCCTTCTAATACACCAGACATCAGCTTAGCTTGTGGGTTATCTGGCATCACCATACCGTTTTCATTACGCGCCTGTTCGGTTAATTGAAAAAAGCCATTATCACCACGCACTATTTGATGAGGTTCAATATGGACTTTTTTTATTTTACCGACTTGAGCTATGGTCGTTGGTTTGTCCCCTGCCCCTAATGCTGAAAGTGTACCATCACTGCTAATACTCACTTGCGATTTTTGTGGCACAGTCAATACACCACTATCACCAAGTAATGGATAGCCTTGTATGTTAAGGGTGCCATTTTCGTCAATTTCAATGGCACCATTGCGGGTGTACGCTTCGCTACCATCGGCTAATTGCACTGCCAACCAGTTATCTTCTGCCAAAGCAACATCGAGATTTCTACCTGTATAGTTAAATGCCCCCATTGTCGAGTCAAACGTTGGGGTTGTTGCAACCACCATGGTTCGGGTGGGCGTATCATTGCCGACAATAGGAACAGCTTTCATCGCTGTCAACTGTGCACGAAACCCTGTCGTAGAAACATTAGCTAGATTATTGGTAGTAATTGACTGCCGATTTAATGTCTGGCTTGCTGCCGACATGGCTGTATAAATAACACGATCCATAAATAGCCTTTATACTAACGCAAATTCACTAGCGTATTGAGAATTTGATCTTGCGTTTTAATTGTTTGCGAATTAGATTGGTAATTTCGCTGAGCTACAATCATATTCACTAATTCCTGACTCATATCAACATTTGACGATTCAAGAGCGCCACTAGCTAATGATCCAAAAGTGCCTGAATTTGCCACGCCTAATACTTCACCACCAGAATTAATAGTTGATCGCCAGTTATTGTTTCCTGCTGATTCAAGCCCGTTAACATTGGCAAAATCAGCCATCGCAATTTGACCTAATAACATTGTCTGTTGGTTAGAATACACACCATAAATAGAGCCATCATCATTAATGCTATAACCGACTAAATCACCCGGCGCATAACCATCAACCACAGGCGTTTTAATACTACCGAGTTCTTTTCCCATATTTTGCTGAGAACTATTCGCTAATGATAAAGTGAAGGTGTTGTCAGCCGAGCCGTTTAATCCATTAATATTAATGGTCATTTCAGGATCGCTAATTAATTTGCCTGAAGAATCAAACTCCATTTGGCCTACTTTTTGTAAAGTGGCTTTAGGATCACTACTATCAAGACAGTGAACATCCCATTGATTATCCGCAGTTTTAACATAAAAGAGCTGAACATTACGTTGATTACCCAGTGAATCATAAGTCGTAATGGTTGTAGAATAATTGAAAGTATCGGCATCAAGTGCATTAATTGGTTGCTTGGCTGGAACTTTACTATTAGAGTTTAAGTTGGTTTGTAAAGTCGCCTTTGTGGTCGCTGTGGCGTTTAACATTTCTTGTGAAATTTTTAATGGACCAGGCGCTGCACCTTGTTGCACAGTGGGTGGGGTTCCTGTTGCAAGATATCCGGTTAACTGAAGACCATCAGCAGAAACAATATTTCGCTCAGCATCTAACTGAAATTGTCCATTACGAGTATAGAAAACTTGACCACTACTATCCACTAAACGAAAAAAGCCATTACCCGAGATAGCAACATCTAAACTGTTGTTGGTTGTTGTCGCTGTTCCATCATTAAAATTTTGCATTACTGCAGCGACTTTTACCCCCATGCCAACTTTTGAGCCAGCATAGATATCAGCAAATGAAATACTGGCGCTTTTAAAGCCTACCGTTGCAGAGTTAGCGATATTATTACCAATGACATCTAATTGTTTTGATGCGGCATTCATGCCACTTACCGCTTGAGAAAATCCCATTTGAAGTTTATCTCCTTTAAAGAATTTGACGTACTTCGTCAATACTAATTGAACCGAGTATTCCTAGATCCAGTAATACTTTATTATTAACTTTGCTATTAATAACACCGTATACCACTGAATAGGATAATGAAGTAGATGACACTTTTTGCCCGTCACAACTTGCGTTAACTGAAAAAGTATAACTACCATCTGGCGCTACCGTTCCATCTGAAAGCATACCATCCCAAGTAAAAGAACTTACACCTGCGGGAATTGCGCCTAAATCAACTTCTCGCACCACATTACCCTTGTCATCTTGAATCGTAATAACAACTGAGTCTGCATCACGAACTAACTCAAAACCAAAAGGTGTTGTAATGGTTTCTTTTCCTGCCTCTGAAGCTTCTTGCTCAGACGTTGCAACTAAAATTTTATTGCCAGGCACCATTACACCTTTACCAATCATGTTGCTAGCGTTAACCGATAAGCTATCATCGATCTGACCTGAAACCATCCCTAATGTTGTGTTAAGCCGTTCTATACCGGCTAAAGTATTAATCTGAGCAAGTTGTGATGTTAACTGGCTATTATCCATTGGATTGGTCGGATCTTGGTTTTTCATTTGTGCAATTAATAACGTTAAAAAATTATCTTGCAATTCTTTACTTGAATTACCATCAGATGTACTTTTTTGCGTCGTTTGTGGGCTTTTTACCCCTGGTGACTGTGAAACGAGTACATTAGATACGCCCATCGGTTACTCCTTATTATTGCCCTAATGTAAGGGTTTTTAGCATTAAACTTTTTGCCGTATTAATCACTTCTATATTGGCCTGATAACTACGTGAAGCCGAAATGGTATTGACCATTTCGGCAACAACATCAACATTCGGTTTTTGAATATAACCTTTTGCATCGGCCAAGGGGTGATGTGGTTCATACACTAGATTCATCGGTGAGGGATCTTCAATGACTTGCGACACTTTCACACCTGCAATTGGGTTGGTCTGACCTTTATCATCCACTTGAAAAATCACTTGTTTAGCTCGATAAGCTTCACCAGACGTGCTTGTAATACTGTCAGCATTGGCTAAATTACTGGCACTGACATTCATTCGTTGGGTTTGCGCCATTAATGCCGACCCTGAAATAGCAAAAATAGAAAAACTCATTACACTTATCCTTGTTGTAATACCGACATAACATTTTTAAATTGCTCACCTAAAAATGTCAGGTTACTTTGATAGTGAAGGCTATTGTCAATAAATGCCGTCCGTTCTTGATCCATTTCTACCGTATTACCATCTGCTGCCGATTGATACGGTATGCGATAAAGTACATTTTGATTCACCACCATTGGTGTTTTTACCGCAATGTGATGATTTGAGGTAATGCTAAGCCCTACATGATTAACATGATTTTGATTATTAAGCGCTTTGCTTAATTCTGCGTTAAAATCAATATCTCGAGCCTGATAGTTAGGTGTATCGCTATTGGCAATATTTGCAGCTAAAATATTTTGTCGCATTTCACGTATATTCAATGCTTGTTGGTGAAAATTAACCCAGTTATCCAATTTATCAAACATAAAATCATCTCACTTTTTTTGATAATAAGGATTTTAAGCGAATAAAAAAAAAGTCATCGCGCAAATAACGGTAAAAATTGCCCTTATTTCAAGATTCACTTCACGCAATCATAAAGTACAATCAACTTATCACTAATTGAATGCCGATCAATATGATTAAGATTGCAAAACTAATACTAACTGTTGTTATGCTATTTAACTGGAATAGTGTTTTAGCTAATTGTCTTGATAAACAAATTAACAATTTAATATCTCAGCAGTTTGACCATAAAGTAGAAGATATTTTAATTACTTACCTTACCCCTAAACCGCAACTGAGTTGCGATACCCCAGTACTTTCATTATTGAATAAAAAAAAACCATGGGGAAACATGACCATTTATGCTCAATGTGATAATAAGAAAAAATTTATGCGGATTAATGTGGCTGTCATAAGTAATTATGTTGTAGCTAATCAAGCAATAAGTGCAGGAACTGTAATTAACGAAGCTCATATACAGATACAATCAGGCAGGCTAGATAAGCTACCTGCGACGATTATTTTAAATAAAGCCGATATTCTTAATCATATTGCATTAAGAAATATTGATCACAATGAACCAATAAAAACAACCATGCTTCAAAAAAATTGGCTCGTAAAAGCAGGGCAACAAGTTAAAGTGATAATAAATGGCGATGGGTATGAAATAACCACTAACGGGAAAGCGCTAAGCAATGCAGTATTAAATGATAAAATTAAAGTTAAACTTAATTCTGACAATATTGTTGAAGGTACGTTAACTTATCAAGGCGTAATTATTTTTAATAAATAATATTAATGATTTTTTTATTATTGCCGATAATAACATTAAGCCCGTCACTTAAATCGTAAATTTGATTAAAGGTATTTTATGAGTATAGATGCAACAAAATCCATCACAACCATATCAGGTATAGTTAGCCGTGATATAGTTAATGAGCAACAGAAAAATCACACTGCATCTGTACCACCAAAAATGAGTGCGAAGGCAAGTACTACCGTGAGTATAACTCAAGACGCAATGCACCTTTTACACGCAACTGACAAAGACGTTGATGAAGAAAAAATCGAAAGAATAAAACAAGCAATTATTAACGGTGCATTGGCTATTGATACGCATAAAATTGCCGATAAATTGATAAACCAATTACTAGAAGATATTTGAAAATAAGTCAGATTTACAAGGGATACCAAAATGTTAGCACTCGATGACATCCTAAATAAAATAACAGAAATGTTACAAACACTTTCAACAATTCTACAAACAGAGCAGCAATTATTAATTGAAAATAGTTCAACCAATCAGTTAAATGATATTATCAATAAAAAAAATGAGTTACTCATTCAATTAAAGTTACTTGATGAAAAACGGATAAAATTAAATAAACAATTTGATATTCAACCGCCTTATATAGAAAACTCAGCAATCGCAACACATTGGCAATTAATTACTGATAAAACAAAATTGTTAGCCAATATAAATCGCGATAATGGATTAATTATCCAAAATCGTATGAATATAACCCAACAAACGATTAATTATCTTAAAGGCCTAAATAGCCCTGCTATTTATACGAATAATGGTTATCAACAAACCGATGTTATCTTATCTAAGCGAGCCAAAGTTTGAGTTAATTGATCTTTGTCGATGGTAAACGAGATAAATACCCCCAAAAATGCCCTCTTATTAAGCCAATAACTTGTTAGCGATTAGTTCATACTGTTAGCATGGTAAACGTTAATTAAACTATGAAGTTTCATTTAATTCATCATGGCTGACGATAATGATCTAGATAAAAGCGAACATCCCACCGATAGCAAAATAAAAAAGGCTAGGGAAAAGGGACAGATCCCTCGATCTCGTGAATTAACTTCGTTATTAATCTTGTTAATCGGTACGACCTTGTTTTGGTTGATGGGTTCATATTTAGTTAACCAGTTAATCGCAATCATAAAAACAGCAATGAAGTTTTCGTACAAAGTCAAAGACGAGAAGTTAATCATCTCCAACTTAGTCAACTCATTCACCCATGGTTTTTTGTCAATTGCACCAATTTTTTTGGGGCTAGTAATTATTGCTCTCTTTGCACCGCTTTGTGTGGGGGGATTGCTTTTTAGCCTACAATCAATTAAACCAAATTTTAAAAAGCTCAATCCAATATCTGGGTTGAGTAGGTTATTTAGTACTAAAATTTTTTCTGAGTTACTAAAAAGTATACTTAAAGTTATTTTAATTGCTATCGCTTCAACATTGTTTTTAATGCACCATTTTCCTGACATGCTTTCGTTACCCAATATGCATTTAAATAATGCATTAGCAAAAGCAATACAGCTAGTGATCCTTTGTGGAATTGTAAGCGTTATATCTTTAACACCAATGGTTGGTTTTGACATCTTTTATCAAATATGGAGCAATTTAAAAAAACTGAAAATGTCAAAACAAGAAATTAAAGATGAGTTTAAAGAGCAAGAGGGAAATCCGCAAATTAAAGGACGTATTCGCCAAATGCAACAAGCAATTGCTAGGCGCCGCATGATGAAAGATGTGCCCAAAGCCAATGTCATTGTTACCAACCCAACCCATTACGCCGTCGCTCTGCAATATGATGAAAAAACAATGATTGCACCTAAATTATTAGCAAAAGGAACAGATAACATTGCCTTACGCATTAAAGAGATCGCCAGCGAGCATAATATCCCACAATTACAAGCCCCTCCTCTTGCGCGGGCTTTATATCGCCATGGCGAAATAGGGCAAACGATTCCAACTGAATTATACACTGCTGTCGCACAAATATTAGCTTGGGTATATCAATTAAAACATTGGCATAAATATGGCGGTGACAAACCACCTGTGCCGAATAATTTACCTGTACCTGAATCATTATCCGAAAATAAATAAAGGTAATTACTAATCTTATGATTAAATCTAAACTACTGACTTTATTATCAATAAATACATTAAAGAATGGACATTATCAGATCTTAGCTGGCCCAATGCTAATCTTATTGATTCTTTCAATGATGGTATTACCACTCCCAGCATTTATTTTGGATCTATTTTTTACGTTTAATATTGCGTTATCAATTATTATATTAATTGTGGCATTATTTACTAAACGCGTGCTTGATTTTGCCGCATTTCCAACTGTTTTATTGTTTGCAACCTTATTAAGGCTCTCGTTAAACGTTGCATCGACACGAGTGGTATTACTAAAAGGGCATACTGGTAGCGCTGCAGCTGGGCGCGTTATTGAAGCCTTTGGGCACTTTTTGGTTGGTGGTAATTTTGCTATTGGTATCGTCGTATTTATCATTTTAGTTATCATTAACTTTATGGTCATCACCAAAGGGGCAGGTAGAATAGCTGAAGTTGGTGCACGCTTCGCTTTAGATGGTATGCCAGGTAAACAAATGGCTATTGATGCCGATCTTAACGCCGGCTTAATAGGAGAAGACGAGGCCAAAGCACGCCGAGCTGAAGTAAGTCAAGAGGCAGATTTTTATGGCTCAATGGATGGTGCCAGTAAATTTGTCCGTGGCGATGCTATCGCTGGGTTATTGATAATGGCAATTACCATTATTGGAGGATTACTCGTTGGAGTTATCCAACATGATATGACACTATCTGATGCGAGTAAGACCTATGTATTACTCACTATTGGTGATGGGTTAGTTGCGCAAATTCCTTCATTAATCATTTCAACAGCAGCTGGTGTAATTGTTACGCGTGTATCATCACAAGACAATATCAGCGAACAAATGCTCAGCCAGCTATTTAACAATCCACAAGTATTAATTTTAACCGCGGTTGTCATCGGTTTACTTGGGCTAATTCCTGGTATGCCCAATTTAGTATTTTTACTCTTTACCGCTATTTTATCATCACTTTCTTGGTGGCTAACTAAACAGAGAAAAACAAAACAAACAACGCAACCCAAACAAGTTAATGCACAAGCAACTACACCAACCAATATCGAAGCGACGTGGTCCGATGTTAATATTGAAGATATATTAGCAATGGAAGTAGGATATGGGCTTATCCCTATGGTAGATCAAACCCAAAACGGTGAATTGCTCAGTCGGATCCGCAGTTTACGCAAAAAATTTGCGCAAACACTGGGATTTTTACCGCCCCAAGTTCATATAAGAGACAATCTTTCATTAGCACCTTATCAATATAAGATATTTATCAAAGGTGGCGAAATCGGCAAAGGTGAAATTGTTAATAATAAATGGTTAGCTATTAATCCGGGTAATGTCACCGAAACTATCGAAGGTATTCCAACAACTGAACCCGCCTTTGGATTACCTGCAATATGGATTGATGAAAGCAATAAGGAAAATGCACAAATATTAGGTTACACTGTTGTGGATACAAGTACCATGATTGCCACTCATTTTAATCATTTATTACAACAATTTGCCAGCGATCTATTAGGGCGCTTAGAAACCCAAGAGTTGCTCGAAAGAATCAAACAAGATATTCCAAAACTAGTGGAAGATTTTATCCCTGGGGTTATTACACTAACCACTTTTCATAAAATATTACAAAACTTGATCGCCGAAAAAGTATCAATTCGTGACATGCGTACCATTATTGAAACAATCTGTGAACATGCGCCTACCCAAAATGATGCTTATCAATTACTTAGTATGGTCAGAATAGCTTTAGGCAGAGTTATCACCCAACAATGGTTTCCAGGCTCAGATCCAATCAGTGTAATAGGATTAAATATCAATTTAGAACGCTTATTATTACAAGCTCTACAAAATACAAGCAATTTTGAGCCAGGACTAGCTGAGCATATCATAGAGCAAGTTAAGCAAGCCATTAATCAACAAGAAGCAATCGGCGCTCCACCAGTATTATTAGTGAACCATACACTAAGACCGATGTTATCACAATTTTTACGTCAGAATTTTCCTCAATTAGCCGTATTGTCAAATTTAGAAATCGCCGATAATCGAGAGATAAAAATGAGTACACAAATTGGTGCAGAATAGTTACTTGATGATACTAATAATAAAGTGTTTCAGTTAATAAAAACTAGAAACACTTTTTTCTAAACTGCCTATGCGGCAGTAAACTAGAGTTTTTTTGCAAAATTGCCTTATTGTAAAAGAGCTTTCGATATTTTCCCCTATTTTTACCCTTTTTTTGAGCTCATATTAATATCAATAATAATCAATTAGTTAAAATTATCCTCAAAAAAAGGGTTGCCAATTTAAAAATCGGGAACGGTAGCTGTTTGGCTTAACCCATAGCTATTAAATGTACCTGATACAGGCTTTAAGCATTTTTCTTGTTTTAACCACAAAATAAACTTTTGCCCTGTACTTTTACTGGCAAGGTGAATATGAGGATATTGCAAATTAACGCTTCCCCATTTTTCTATCATTTTTTGTTTAACCTCTGCCGACCATTTACCTTGTGCTGTTAATCGTTTTTCAGCACGCCTCAATGCGCTTTGCCCTTTTGGATGAATACGAATTAAACGTAAATAACCTTTTATCGTAACGGGAATAGCTTCAATAGACATCAGTAAAGCATAATCACTAATTGATGATTTTTGCTGTATATCTGCTTTAAGGTTTTGTAGCTCCTGCTCGGTACCAAATAGGCGAATTACTCCGCCTAATGTTCGGTGCACATTATAGCAAGGAAAGCTTATTGCAATATTTCCTTGATGATTGACCAAAATTTGGTGGAGAGACTGCATCACTTGATTCATCACATCCACCTCGGTGATTTCAATTTGCGAAATCGCTCGCAACTCTAAATAGTGTGAGTGCATATTATTTACTCCTTACCGCTGGCACCAAATACACCACCACGAATTAATACCGCAATCACATAATGTTGCTGCTCAAGCGTTGGTTTTTCACCCTTTAATACCCAATTATCAAACAAAGTATAAAAATCTAATTTCTGTTTTGGTTGACGGAAAGCATGCCCCATTGAAGTGACCGAGCCATACGGTTCTATTGCGATTGGGAATGGTGCATTATCGTCATACCAAGTATCGATAGTTCGAATGGCATTACTGACTTTTTGGGAATGCATAGCCGCTTGTTTGTTCTTCTCATACAATACTTTACTTTTAGTTTTGCCAGTATCTAGAATTAATTCTTGTGACGGGTAAACTTCTTGCCCTAAGCCCATTTTTAGTTTAGCTTCAACATTAAAAATCACAAATTCTTTACCTAATAAGCCTGCTTCAATCAGCACTGCGAGATCATTTACTGCTTTATCATCATAATCAAATGAGTTCAGTTGATATTGCTTAACATCACTCACTTCGACGATTGTTTTTTCACCCTTACTACCTTTATTATCTTTATCAACTTTACGAGTAATTGACAGGCTAATTTGCTCCGCTGCCATACGGTTACGCCATAACCAACGACCATTTAAGATATTAATGGCATAACGCTTAGCCAACGCAGTCAACCCTTGTGTTTGGATATAGTCTTGGGTTGTTTTTTCTAACGCTTCTTGATATTCAATTTCATTACATACCGACGGTTTACCTAAAAAAGGTAACACTTTACAGCTCCATTTAATCACTAAAGTCTCTTTATCGGCATCTAATGCTGCAACATCAACTGTCTGTAAATTTGGTTTTTGTATTTCAGCATCTAATTTGGTTGGATCGTTGGCTACTGCATTTTTAAGGCGATTTGAAATAGTGCCTCGCACTGATTTTTCAGTGACCACAACAGGGGATAATTTATTGCTATCTTTAGGATCCTGCTGTGCAAAAATGGCATCTGAAATATCAAAACTACGTTCAAAAGCAAGTACGCTGGCGGTGGTAATTTTATCTTTACTCATAATGTATTCCTTATTCTATAATTTTCTAAATTTACTTAATTGGTTTCTTGATTAATAATATAAATTTCTGCATCATTAGATTGCAATTCACTACATTGATAACGCCAAAAAGCCTGTGATAAATTCTTTTGCAAACGCAAAGGAAAGACCCATTTACCCAGCCCATATATACACTCCACAAATTGCGTGGCATGTTCATTACTGCGTGCATGTTCAACCTTACCTGCGGCAAACAGCGGCGAAATTGCTTGATAGCCCAAATGTAAAGGAACAAGCCAACCACGATCTTGCTTAACCGACGTGGTTTGCCAATGCCCATCTTCTTGCGGATTATGGTGTAGCATTGCCGTTTCAATTAATGCATCCAGTGCGGTAGCATTAGGATCTTGTTGCTGTAATTCAGCAGTAATATCTTGTAAATCTTGTGGTGCTTCAACTAAAACAAATGCCGGTAATAATAAATTAGCTAAATCAATATCTGGTTCATCAGAAGAAATTAATTTGACATCGCCAATAAATACCACATGACCACCCGCTATACGTTGTTGGTAAAGCTTCTGTTCCATTTGTTGGATAAATGCTTGTTTTTGCTCGACGTCATATAATGTCTCCGGATCTTCAATTTTTACCTCGACAAGTAATGAAACATCTAAATGAGCGCGCCCTTCTTCAATAATGGAACGAGTACTGCCATTTTTAGAGAGTGGATTGCGCGTTAATCGAAACGTATAATCCGCATAGTTGCTTGGTCGATAAACTTGTACATCACATTCATGACATGCAATTAACACACCATCTAAGTAAATGGGATTTTCTGATTCAATTTTTCGACTTAAAGCATGAATCGCCCCTAAAAATCCTGAAATAGCAGGGAATCCATAGGTTAATGGGCTAGAGATTGCATTAGCATTATGAATTTGGACATGATCAAAGAATAAATAATAAGTTAATGATGCCATTAAAATATCCCCTCTCTTTTGCGTTGGCTCGCTTTTACTGCCGCATTAAATTCACTTCGCCATTCACTATATTCAACATCATCAAATTGTTTTTCAATATTTTTGAATTTATTTTTTAAAATCGTTTGAATCCAAGAGGCAAATTGTTTTTCTAGCTCTTGTTGCCAATCACCTTGTTCGTATCTTAGTTTAAAATCTGTTTCACCATCCAATAGTGCTCGTTTTGGATCAAGCCAAAGTTGTTGCGAAAATTTAAGCGAAGATTCCCGACTCCAACCGGCATCTTTGGTTTTTTGGATATGTGCCGCAAACTTAAGAACTAATGTTAAAATGATAAAAAATGCCTCTTTTCTCTTATTTCTTACTAAGAAATTATTTTTTTTGTCTTGAACTGTCTCAAATAATAATTTAAAACCATATCGGCAATAATATTGAAGAGCTTGATCAAAAATAGTTTCCTTAAAGTTTGAAATTGAAGGAAAAGCAGTTTTAGCCAATTTTGGCGGCATTGAGGGTAATAAAAAGTTGCGCCCGCCCTGATTACTAGTTAACTGGCTTACGCCTTGAGGGTTACTTCCTCCCAATTTAACAACGGCTAAATCATGAAAAGAAAAATAAGGCTGATGTACAACATCCTTTTTCTTACGCAATTCTCGTGCATATTTATTTTCTTCTGAAAATCGTGATTGTACTTTTTGATAAACCAAATGACACAATGAGCTCGGATGCAAAGGAATTAATAATCGATAATTATTTTCTTGATCAGATAAATAAGTCTCTTCACTATTCGTCCAATATAATTGCTTATTCAATTCCGAGGTTTTAGGTTTGCTAAAATCATTAAAGATTGCTTTTTTAAAATTAGCTAAATAAAGCGATGCTTTTTGTCGATCATCTGAAAGAGCGGGTAAAATAGCTGGATGCTCATCTACTATCAATTGTAAAAATGTTATATCATCTTTAATAGATTGATTTAATAAAGAAAAAATATCAAGAGCAGCCGCATTCCCTGAGCAATCTATCGGAATAATTGTAGGTGTTGCTGAAGAAATATATTGCTGTCCTGTTGGTTGAGATCGTGTTGAATGATTAATATTATCACCCAAGCTAGAAGAATGAATTCCTTTTGATATAAAATGACATAAAGAAATCCAAAATATTCTCCTTGTTGCTGCATCTTCCATCCACGTTTCAAAATCAAATCGCTTGGCTAACTCATCTAATTTTTGCTGAGCTTCATTAACTGCAACTAAATCACCCGCCTCTTTTGCTTTTTCTAGCTTAGCAGTTTCACTTTTATAATTACTATTATTGGCAAGCCGTTGTTGTAGAAAGTCTAAAATTACCTTTCTTATATCTTGCCAAGAAATATTGTTCATTGACCCTCCTTATATTTTTTCGAAATTAAAAAGGCTTATATCATTAAATATAAGCCTTTAATTTAATGCTATGCTGCTTTAAATTTTAAGTATAAATTCAATATATTTAAAGCATTACTGTTATACACCCATTCTTTATTGGAATTAAGATATCTATAATTATCTTGTTCAAGCTTTAATTTCTTTAATTGTCGAAATATTTAGAATTTTCATTAGATCTCGAATTGAATAATATTTAGACTGCACTGATAAAACAATCAATTCATCATTAGCAGCGGGTGAATCAATAACAAATTTTTGTACTTGATTTAGTAATTCTTTATCAAAAGAAATTTGACGAGGTATAACAAAATATTTATTATTAGACATAGTATTTCTCCTTCATTTATGCCTAGGTTGAAATATGCTCTTATCAAATGACGTAAACATCGGATAAGAGCTTCTTAATATTTGTGAGTAAATCACGAAACAAATATATACGAAAGAAGCAAATAGATCAATAATAAATTAAAAATAAAATTTAATGGGAATGTTATTTTAATAAATTAAGCGTTATTGACAAATAAAAACCGCCTATGCGGCGGTGGAACTATTAAATTAAAACAAAAATTTAATGTTTCTAAACTGCTTACACAGCAGTGCCATCAAGTATAAAAGAATTACCTCGCTTTTACTAGCAACCATTATTCACCTGCTGATATTTTCTCAAAAAAGTTTCAGGTAACTATGTGTTTCAGTATAAAACAATATTCTTTTATCCTTTCTTTTTATAAAAACCAAAATAAGGATGAAAATGCCAATTGCTATTCCGATATAAGCTGACACTACAAAACTCATTGGCTAATCGGTATAAGTTTTTATTGGGGAAATGTTCCGCTATTTTTGTTATGGCTTGTTCTACACTATTTTCTAACCATGGTTTCACTTGCGGATTTTCAAATAACCAGTGTTTGTATTTGATTTGGTTATTTTGAGTACTTGGGCAGCGCTCATCTGGTGTTTGCCATGCGATATCTGCATAGCTAAATTGATAATCGCCATCATCATCAAGTTGGCAGATATATTCATCTTGTGTCTTATTATTCCCTCTAAATGGTGAAATCGCCTGTAAATGCACACAATGGTGATGTGCTAAATCTGGTTGCCAATAGCTGGTGACATAATTACTTTTACGGGCATGAATCGCAAAGAGATTTGCCATGACCTTATGTTCTAATTCGGCGAGCGTTAGCCCATCTTCAGGGCAAGACTTAATACGAGGAACCGCATCTATATTCACTAACTGATGAGCAGGAATGAGTTCATTTGTTTTATGGGTTTTCAGCAAGAATAATGGCTTTTCTTCAAATCCAGGTTTAGTAAAACAGGCTTTTCCAGTACTATAATTAGCTTCAATTGCCGTTAAATTCGATCCTAATATCGCCACATTGGCCTTTTGTACCATTTTTTGTGGTCGATGTCGCCATACTCGCCCCACTAGCTGGATAATAGAACGCATGGATGATGGTTCAACAATAGCCCAATCATAATCGTGATCACGCCCGACTTCGGTCACTGGCGTGCCGATAACAATAAAAATATGGTTTTGTTTATCGCTATCTTTGATGGCATTGATAATTTCAGGTTGATGAAATAGTGCCTGTTCATCACTGCGATTTAAAATTCTATCAAGTTTTTCTTCTAGCTGGCTACGCAATAATAGCAGTTGCCGAGCATGATAAACCACGATATGAAAAGCAGTATCAGTAGGTAACTTGGTTTGGGCATAAATTTGTTCTGTAAGTGAAATAACATCTTCGGTATGGGCAAAACGCATTAAACCAATACTTACCTTTTTTTGTGATTTTTTATCTATTTGATGATGATCTTGGTGAAATTGATAAGCTTGATCTAATAATTGTTTAGCCAGCACACCATAATTGATTTTTTGGTTTTCTGTTTTATTTTCTTGGTAATTTAGTAGATCCAAAATATGCCCTTGACGACGAATTGCACTTTGTGCTAATTGATGAATGCGCATTGCTACAAATTGTTGATGGTGATCGCTAAACGTTTTAGTATCAGCAATTGGTGATATCGACTGTTCATATTCATCAAACCAACCACATACAATGGCATTATTGGCATATTGGTTATTTTGATTCCAAATTTTTCGCCCTGCTTGGTAAGCATCAAATAATCCAGCAATTAAATCAGGCGTTAAAGTTGCTGATGACAGTAGCACTTTGCTACCAAATAACCCAGCTAAATGGACTAAACGCGCCAGCGCTGGTAAATCATGTTGATCAAAATCATCCGGTTCATCTAAAATCAGATCTGAGGTTAATAATCTTAATGTAGGTGCAATATATTTACCGCCTCGGGTACATTCACTCGCTTGAATAATATGGTCAATGGTGCATGTCACAATGGGCGCATAAAGTAATTGTCGTGCTTTACTGTCTTCGATAATAGTCCCTAACTCACAATCCGCAATACCACTTTCTGCTATATCAATATATTCATCAAGTAACGATTCGATAGATTCACTACCTTGGTTTTCTGAATCGTTTTGTTCAATGTCTTCATTACTCAGTTCAAACAAGGTTTTTGTGGCACGCCCACCCACTAAAATTGCCAGATGTTCATCACTTAAGTGTAATCTTTCTCTTAATGCTTTACCGGTTTGCAACGTTAAAACACGTAATCCCAGTGCAACGGTAAAGCGCACGCCCCGTTTAGGATTTGAAAGCGCATACATAATCCGCCCATTGGCTAAAGTTTTACCGCAGCCAGTCGATGCCATATTCACACCAAAAAAGCCACATTCATCAGATAGTTGTTGATAACTTTTGACTAAATCAAACGCGTGATTTTGCCATTGGAATCGTTTTATAGTTGTTCGTTTGGTAAAAGGTTTATGTTGATTGATGGCAGGTAATTCCGTGGTTATTTTAGGTAATAAACGAGCAAAACGAGCCGCTAAATTAGCGACCCCAATTAAATGATCATCTAAACACTGTTTAGGCTTTTTTTGGTAATTTGTGTTGGCAATCAATATGGATTTATTTACTTCAGCTTCTTTATTTGCTAAAGACAAACTAGAATAGTTATGATCAGCCACCATTAAACCTAAGCGCGAAATATGCAATACAAACGGGTCAATAGTAGATAAGTGCATTAAAGGAATATGGTTTAGGGCTTTGGTTGCATAACGGCTTAATTTTTTAAGCCAAGGTTGGCTTAAGGTGATATCACTTTTTAGTTGCCAAAAATCGTTGGGGGATGAGTGTTGGCTATAGCTGTTTTTAACCCATTTATCAACAGCTGTTAGTATTCTATAGAAAGTTGTTGTTTTTAAACCTGAAAGATATAATTCTTGCTTTTGCTTCTTTCCTTTATCGCCATCTAATGAGACCGATAAAAACGGCATTCGATGATGCGACACAATGAGCCACGCGATCCACTGTGCCAATAAAGGCAATTGGGTAAGATCATTTTTTTCGACTTGGGTGAGCTGCTGGTACCAATGAGGATGCTGTTGTCGATATTCAGTAAAATTTGCTAATCGATTAAATAAGGCTTCGTTGGTGGGGCAGTCTTGAATCATTAATAAAAATAATTGCAACGAAATCCATTCATGTCGATAAGGATCAGCAGCCACAGCTGTTTCTGCTCGTAATTTAGATTGAAAACCAATCGTTGCTTTACCTAAATCATGAAGTAATGCTGCTATGGTTGTGATTAATTGAATAGTGGTTGCATATTGCCAACAATTTTCGCTGTCACTGCGTAAAATATTACGCCACGTACGGTTGGTTGGGACGCGCCCTTCTTGATTAAATTGACTGCGATCACCCACAATCCACAAAAGATCAGTTAAATTTTTACCATGTGTCCAATAGCAGGCAACCGCGGTATTTTTTCGTGCGGTTTTGCGTAACAATTTATAGAGTGTTTGTAGACCAGCTTCGGTCATTGGGCTTTGCCATGTGCGTTCTCCACAACGTTCAGCAAATTGATCGATAATCCGCCGTGTTTCGGTTAAGGCGTTCTTTTTGCATTGGCTAACAAGTAAAATATTCATATTTGATCGGCTATCTGTTTTAAGGTATCAATAATTTTATCAAGTGCTTCTAATTGGGCAAATTGCGCAATGCACGCCATACGAAATTCTTTTTCACTATCCCCTTGTTTAGCTGATAAAAAGGCTTGGGGTAATACAATGCCATCTTTGATAATATCGGCCGCATCAAAAACTAAACCACCGCGCCGAGTTTTTCCGTGTAAAATAGCAAGCCCGTGGGGTAACCCCAATACCCAACAAGCCGTTGCACCAAGTCCATAGGCTAAGTAGTTACCATGATCTAAAAATTGATTAGCCGGGTCATGACTTTTACCATGCGTACCATGCTCACGCTTAAATTTATCATCTTGTAGTGTTAATTGATTTGCTATGCCATAAAGGCGTTTGCTAATTCGCCCTTCAGCAGCTAAAAGTGCTTGGCTATTATCCACATCAATAAATTGTTGTGTTGCATCCACAAGGATTTGCTCTAATTTCGTTTTATCGATATCCCAATCAAATTTGGACCAACATTCGCTAATAATCTTAAGCCGGGTTTGTTGCAATAACTTAGCTGCTTGTAACCGACGCTTGTCATCAAACCAAAATTGACACCAGCTTTGTAGGTATTCTGTAGGACGATATTCACTTTGTGGCGAAAAAAATTGACAGGCAAACTCAGATTCAGTTGATGAAAAAAGTGGGGTTCCGCCTCCTCCACAAAAACCAATCATGACGCCTGCACGTGAAAGCTCTCGCACGGCTGCTTGCGTTAATGACGTTCCGGTGCCTAATAAAATACAGGTAGTATTAGCTATTGGGATATTCCAATATAAAGACTGTTGCCCTTGCTCCGTCACATACTCAACACGCCCACCATTAACCAAAACACGGCAATGTTCTAAATAATAAATATTGGCACGCTTGGAATGCATGATCGTTTTTAGATCAGAGGAATGAATCATATCCATATATGATAACTTGTTAAATTAATTAAAATATAATAAATAAATTAACACGATATTGCAGAAAAAACGAGCTTTTTCTTGTGGTTACAAGCAGTAAGTTCATTCTTTTTATTCTAGCAAAGCAATCTTGTATAAAAGCAATTTTGATAATAAGATTTTTCAACGTTGTTATAATTTTGCAAATCATATTCATGATTTAGCTGAGGCAGATATTTGGGCGATGTCAGCAGAGCCTTCACCAGCAAGCTAATTTAAGTTAATAGATGATATCAGTTAATAGATTATAAAAGACGAGCATTGCTCGTCTTTTAGGCTATGGATAAAGCGCCTGTAGTGGTGTTACGTTATGCGTAGGATCGTAATCTAACGCTGCTGTTGTGGCATAAGCTGCATTCATTGTCGTATCGTAATGCACCTTATATTGAATGGCACTTCGGCGCAATATTTTGGATGCCTCAATAGCTGCTCGTCCTGATGTGGTGTTAAGGATATAACTATATTCCCCATTTTTTATATGATCGTGGATATTTGGACGCCCTTCGTTTTCTTTTTTAACAATTTGGCATGGTATATCAGCTTGTTGTAGCACTTTTGCCGTCCCGATGGTGGCGTCAATAGTAAATCCATGAGCAATTAATCGTTTAGCAACGCCTAACAGCCTTGTTTTATCTTGGTCACGCACAGATAGTAGCACTTTCCCTGATTTTTTCATATTTGATAAACTACCAAGTTGTGCTTTAGCAAAGGCTTCAGCAAAGGTTTTACCGATGCCCATAACTTCACCCGTTGAGCGCATTTCAGGTCCTAAGATAGGATCAACGCCACTAAATTTATTAAACGGTAAGACCACTTCTTTTACTGAGTAATAAGAAGGAATGACTTCTTTAGTTACATTTTGTTGTGCCAAGGTTGTTCCTACCATCACTCGTGCGGCGATTTTAGCGAGAGGTAAGCCAGTTGCTTTTGAGACAAAAGGGACAGTGCGAGCTGCTCGCGGGTTGATTTCGATTAAATAAATCTGGTTATCTTTAACAGCAAACTGTCCATTCATTAAGCCTTTCACATCAAGCTCAAGTGCTAACTGTTTAGCCTGTTGCCTGAGTTGGTCTAAAATCTCTGAGGTTAGTGTGTGTGTAGGTAATGAACAAGCTGAATCGCCAGAGTGGATCCCTGCTTGTTCAATATGTTCCATAATACCACCAATGACAATTTGTTCACCATCAGCAATCACATCAATATCTACTTCAATGGCATCATCTAAAAAGTGATCAAGTAAGACAGGGGCATTATTCGATTCGCTTACCGCTGTTTTAAAATAACGCCGTAAATCTTGCTCATTATAGACAATTTCCATTGCCCGACCACCTAGTACATAAGATGGCCTAACCACTAATGGGTAACCGACTTTTTCCGCTTTGCTGATAGCTTCATCAATATCGGTCACCGTTGCATTGGCTGGTTGTTTTAATTTCAATTTATCGACGACTTCTTGAAAACGCTGGCGATCTTCGGCTTTATCTATAGCATCGGGTGAGGTACCAATAATGGGTAATCCAGCGACTTCAAGTGCATGAGCCAATTTTAGCGGCGTTTGTCCGCCGTATTGCACAATAACGCCATTTGGTTTCTCAATATGCGCAATTTCAAGCACATCTTCGAGAGTAACCGGTTCAAAATAGAGGCGGTCAGAAGTATCATAATCAGTTGACACCGTTTCGGGGTTGCAGTTGACCATAATGGTTTCATAACCATCTTCACGTAGTGCCAATGCCGCATGTACACAGCAATAATCAAACTCAATACCTTGACCAATCCGATTAGGACCACCGCCTAATATCATGATTTTTTTACGACGAAATTGAGGCTTAGCTTCGCATTCCTGTTCATAGGTTGAGTACAGATAGGCCGTGTCGGTTGCAAATTCAGCAGCACAAGTATCAACACGTTTATATACAGGATGGATATGGTATTGATGCCGTAAATGACGAACGGCTTGTTCGGTAGAGTTGATCAGTTTTGCAATACGTAAATCAGAAAAACCTTTGCGTTTAAGTTGCCATAATTGTTCTTCATCTAACTTGTTAATTGTTTGTTGTTTTAATCGATTTTCTATTTGTACTAATTCTTCAATTTGGGCTAAGAACCAGCGATCAATATGCGTTAATAAAAAGATTTCATCAAGCGTTAAACCAGCTCGAAAAGCATCGGCAATATACCAAATACGATCGGCACCCGCTTCTTGTAGTTCATAACGAATTTTGGCAATATTTTTTTCATCAGTATAATCATCAATTTTAGGATCAAATCCCGAAACACCAACTTCAAGCCCTCGCAATGCTTTTTGTATTGATTCTTGAAAAGTGCGACCAATTGCCATCACTTCCCCAACTGATTTCATTTGGGTAGTCAAGCGATCATTACACCCAGCAAATTTTTCAAAATTAAAGCGTGGTATTTTCGTCACGACATAATCAATGGACGGTTCAAACGAGGCGGGGGTTTTACCACTAGTAATATCATTAGAAAGCTCATCGAGTGTATAACCGACTGCCAACTTAGCGGCAATTTTAGCTATTGGAAAGCCAGTCGCTTTAGAAGCTAACGCAGATGAACGTGATACCCTCGGATTCATCTCAATAACAATTAAACGCCCTGTTTTAGGGTCAACCGAAAATTGTACATTCGATCCCCCCGTTTCAACACCAATTTCACGTAATACAGCAATCGATGCATTACGCATGATTTGATACTCTTTATCCGTCAACGTTTGAGCTGGCGCAACCGTAATGGAATCCCCAGTGTGGATCCCCATGGCATCGAAATTTTCAATTGAGCAAACAATAATACAATTGTCATTCTTGTCTCGTACAACTTCCATTTCGTACTCTTTCCAACCGATTAATGATTCATCAATGAGCAGTTCATTAGTGGGAGAAAGATCGAGCCCTCGTGTACAGATTTCATCAAATTCTTCTGTGTTATACGCAATACCACCACCGGTTCCGCCCATGGTAAATGACGGGCGAATAATGCAAGGAAAGCCAACTTGTTCAAGAACGGCGTAAGCTTCTTTAAGTGAATGAGCAATTCCTGAACGCGCCGTATCAAGCCCAATCTTTTTCATCGCCTGATCAAAACGTTTTCGATCTTCGGCTTTATCAATTGCCTCAGCGGTGGCACCAATCATTTCAACATTAAACTCTGTTAATACCCCTTGCTTTTCCAGCTCTAATGCGCAATTTAAAGCGGTCTGCCCACCCATAGTGGGTAAAATGGCATCAGGTCTTTCTTGCTCAATAATTTTGCGGACACAGGTCCAATGAATTGGCTCAATGTAGGTGGCATCAGCCATTTCAGGATCGGTCATAATCGTTGCAGGGTTTGAGTTAACTAAAATAACGCGATAGCCTTCTTCACGCAGCGCTTTACAGGCTTGTGCACCCGAATAATCAAATTCACATGCTTGGCCGATAACAATTGGGCCAGCGCCAATAATTAATATGCTTTTGATATCTGTTCGCTTAGCCATGCTTATTGCTCCTGCTTATAAATTTTGATTAATTCAATAAAATGGTCAAAAAGTGGTGCCGCATCATGTGGTCCCGGACTGGCTTCAGGGTGCCCCTGAAAACTAAATGCGGGTTTTTGATTATGATGAATACCTTGTAATGATCCATCAAATAGCGATTTATGTGTAACGCGTAAATGAGCTGGCAATGCCCCCTCATCTACCGCAAATCCATGATTTTGTGCGGTAATCATTACCCGATTATTTTCTAGATCTTTAACAGGATGGTTACCACCATGATGGCCAAATTTCATTTTGACCGTTTTTGCACCGCAAGCTAATGCTAATAGTTGATGCCCCAAACAGATGCCAAAGATCGGAATATCGGTTGTTAAGAACTGTTTTATTGCATCAATGGCATAGGTACAAGGTGCAGGATCACCTGGACCATTTGATAAAAACAGACCATCTGGATGTAACGCTAACACATCCTTTGCAAGTGTTTTAGCGGGTACAACCGTTAACTTGCATCCACGTTCAACTAACATCCTCAATATATTTTGTTTAACACCAAAATCATAAGCCACAACATGATATGGCAGTTCACTTTCAGGTTTTGGTGTAGGATGCTCCTGTTGTCTTGTCCAAATACCGCAAGTCCATACGTAGCTTTCCTTGCAAGTGACTTCTTTAGCCAAATCTAAACCACTTAATCCATTATAATCTAATGCCTGTTGTTTGGCTTTTTCGGCTTTATCAAATAAAGTCTGTTTATCATTTGCGGTAATAATCACACCATGTTGCGCCCCTTTTTCGCGTAATATACGTGTTAAACGACGAGTATCAATATCAGCAATGGCAATGACATTATGTTGTTTTAAATAACTAGAAAGATCTAATTCACTGCGGTAATTGCTGGCTAATAATGGCAAATCACGAATAATCAACCCTTTTGCATAAACATGATTTGCTTCGGCATCAGCACTATTGGTGCCAACATTACCAATATGTGGGTACGTTAACGTAACGATTTGTTCACTGTAAGAAGGATCGGTCAGGATTTCTTGATAGCCAGTCATTGACGTATTAAACACCACCTCACCAACAGTTTGTCCGTTAGCACCAATAGATTTACCAATAAATTGCGAACCGTCTTGCAACATAAGGAGGGCATAAGTTTGCATGATTAAGCTACCTTTGATTAAACAACCAATAAATGTGAATAAAAATTCAATTTAATTGTTTTTTGATAATACAATATTTAATCATATTATTACACTTTTTTAAACAAAAAAAGCAATATTATAAAAAATAACCAAATGACAAAATCTAAAATTTTAGACAATTCAACGCGTAAAAATAATATCAAATAAATCTAGAAGGTTTAACTTGAAATTGCATAATTATTCAAATAAAATCTTAACGAAATTTACCGCTTTTTAGGAGCTCAATATGCACGGTTTTTATCAACGCCATTTTTTACGTTTACTCGACTTTACTCCAGCAGAAATTAATCAATTGATTGAACTGGCTATCGAACTAAAAAAAGCCAAAAAACAAGGTAACGAAAAAAAACATTTAGTTGGTAAAAATATCGTCCTTATTTTCGAAAAAGATTCAACTCGTACCCGCTGCGCTTTTGAAGTGGGTGCGTTTGATCAAGGCGCTCAAGTCACCTATTTAGGACCAAGTGGCAGCCAAATTGGCCATAAAGAATCGATTGCAGATACAGCGCGTGTGCTTGGAAGAATGTATGATGGTATTGAGTATCGAGGTTATGGGCAAGATATCGTTGAAACCTTAGCTCAATATGCAGGCGTGCCAGTATGGAATGGTTTAACAACCGAAGCACATCCAACGCAAATATTAGCCGATTTTATGACAATGCAAGAGCATATCGGCGATCGCCCATTAAACAGTATTAAATTTGCTTATTTAGGCGATGCACAAAATAACATGGGGAATTCATTAATGGAAGGCGCGGCATTAATGGGAATGGAAATTCGATTAGTTGCCCCAAAAGCTTGCCAACCTGAAGCTGACCTTGTGCAAAAGTGCCAAGATATCGCTAAAACGACAGGAGCAAAAATTATCTTAACTGAAGAGGTTGCCAAAGGCGTTAAAGATGTTGACTTTTTATACACGGACGTATGGGTGTCAATGGGCGAACCTAAAAATGTTTGGGATGAGCGAATTAAATTATTAACGCCATATCAAGTAAATCAAAACGTGATTAAACTCACTGGTAACCCAAATGTTAAATTTATGCACTGCCTGCCTGCTTTTCATGATATCAATACCACAATTGGTAAACAAATGGCTGCACAATATGGTTTAAACAATGGATTAGAAGTGACTGATGAAGTTTTTGAATCTAAACATAGCATCGTGTTTGATGAAGCGGAAAACCGCCTACATACGATCAAAGCGGTAATGGTTGCAACATTAACCAAAGATGAATAATATTGTCATAATCAATACAAGAATGCTTAGTTAAAATAAGCAGCTAGTTTTTTGCCGGCTTAACGTCGGCATAATTTTACCTAAAAAAATGAAATTATGACAAAACAAGAACGAAATAAAGATTTTAAGAAACACCTAAAACTGACCAACCCAATCCATTTTTTAGCGGTAGGGTTAGGTAGTGGTTTATCGTCAATAATGCCAGGTACGATGGGGTCACTGATGGCTATTCCACTTTGGCTATTGTTTTATGGTTTACAACCCGTTTTGTATTGGATATTTATTTTAGTGACTTTTATTTTTGGCTGTTTTATTTGTCAAAAAACATCAGATGATACCCATACTCACGATTCAGGTCACATTGTTTGGGATGAATTTGTCGGCATGTGGATCACGCTATTTTTTATTCCTCAGCTGACTATTTTATGGGTTACTATCGCTTTTTTAGCATTTAGAGTTTTTGACATGGCAAAGCCTTGGCCTATTCGCTGGTTTGACAAACGGGTGCCGGGTGGATTTGGCATTATGGTAGATGATGTAATTGCCGCTATCTTTTCCTCATTTACTGTTTATGCGATGACATTTATTCTTTAAGAGATGAAGTGTGATCCTCACCAAAATATAAGACAAAACTCGCCACTATCAATATATGAGCTTGTTTGCTGGCAGATCGCTTTTCGACCGAGTAAATCATTACACCGAAGTATACCCCACCTTCACGAGGGGGGGGGAATATCCGTGATGTCGGTCATCCAAACTAGGTTGAGTTCAACAGGATTAAACGGCCTATTTAATGTATTGGGCCGTACATCATGCGATAGACTTGTGGTAAAAAAGATGAATATTATTGCTGATAATCAACAAAATAAAAACTTCAATAAAATCAATGATTTTTCTGAATGATTTTTATCATGCTTAATTTATATTCTTTCTGATACATCATAGCCCTAGTTTCTAATATCGTACACTAAGCTTGGGCAATTAAATGGGGTTTATGTCGCCAATAAGGCAAGGATCAATGATCTGATATTGACATGCCTATTTCTCTGAAATTTTTTGACAACACTAGCTAAAACATCTTTTGTGACCATCCTAATTTGCTTGAAAGATTATTAAAATAATCATACTCCTTAGAATGAATTAAATTAAACTCATACGAAGAACGGCGAATAATCACATCTTGTGTGGGTTTGACAGGCAAAATAATTTGGCTATCACAAGCAATATTAAGATCCAGTGCTGTCGTTGGGAATTTTAAGCGGATAGCATTATCACTTTTGATCACTAATGGTCTGACCGCTAATGAATGTGGAAACATTGGTGTAATAATTAATGCATCTAAATGAGGAGCTAAAATAGGACCGCCCGCTGATAGTGAATAAGCCGTAGAGCCGGTCGGTGTGGCAATAATCAACCCATCTGCTCGCTGTGAAAAGGCATTGCGTTCATTAATGTAGACATCATAGTCAATCATATGCGCAACGGTATTAGGAGTAACAACAATTTCGTTGACAGCAAAACTTGAGTTAATCAAGTTACCATTATCATAAATAGACACTTCTAACAAAAAGCGGGGATCATCCTCATATTTACCAGCAATAACAGGGCTTAATTGTTCAATCACTTGTTCATGAGAAATATCAGTTAAAAAACCGAGGTTACCGCGATTGACGCCAATCACTTTGATTTTATAGTGCGATAGGCGCCTAGCTGAATGCAACATATTTCCATCTCCCCCGACAACAATAGCGAGATCGGCTTGCTCACCAATTGTTTCCAACGAAGCGTAGTGGCTAACAGAAAATTGAATGTGATTCGCTAAGCGATCTTCAACCAGCACGCGAATACCAAGTTTAACAAGCCAATCATAAAGCACTTGATGAGTTTCTATTGCTTCTAATTTACGCGGAAGCCCAATTAAGCCAATACATTTAAATGGTGTATCCATAAAATATCCTTGTTATTTTTTACATAACCATCTGTATTTTTTGATAATAATTCAAAAAATCACATATCAATATGATGATAAGCTTGTAATCATAAAAATTGCCCCCATAATAACCGTTATTCACTAAGTTTTCGACTACATTATTTGGAGTACCCTATGACAGAGCAAGATAAAAATATGTCAGAAAATGAAACTAACATTGACACACCAGTAGATGCAACAGCCGAGCAAGAAGCGCCGGCGCAACCAAATCTTGAAGAACAATTAAGTGCAAAAGATGCCCGTATTGCAGAGCTTGAACAAGCATTGCAATTAGCGAAAAAAAATGAAAGTGAAGCCATGATTCGTGCGCGAGCTGAAATTGATAATGTTCGTAAACGAGTCGAGCAAGATGTTGATAAAGCGCGTAAGTTTGCACTCGAAAAATTTTCTAACGAATTATTACCCGTTATTGATAATTTAGAACGCGCTTTAGAATCTACAGATAAAACCAATCCAGAACATAAAGCGACAGTTGAAGGATTAGAACTGACATTAAAATCATTCTTAGACACTGTCAAAAAATTTGGTATTGAAGTGATTAATACCGAAGATTCTCAATTAAACCCTGATATGCATCAAGCAATTAGCATGGTTGAATCACCTGAACATCAGTCAGGACAAATTGTTAATACCATTCAGAAAGGCTATACCTTAAATGGCCGTTTAATTCGCCCTGCCATGGTTATTGTCGCTAAATAGCTAAGCGTAATGAGTTTAACCGCCAAGTACTGGCGGTTAATTTTATTTACTGCGTTGCTCTTCTCGGGCAAGTTTTTTCATTTTTTGTTCGATTCGTTGGCGTTTTAATGGTGAAA
The DNA here is from genome assembly GCA_029958995.1 of Bombus sonorus. Lineage (NCBI taxonomy): Eukaryota > Metazoa > Arthropoda > Insecta > Hymenoptera > Apidae > Bombus > Bombus sonorus. Next base: position 3,339,758 of record JARWAU010000020.1, on the reverse strand, counting down.
GATAATCGACAAAAAGCTTACCTTTTAAGTGATCCATTTCGTGTTGAATACAAATAGCCAATAGATCATCAGCGTCAATTTCGTAAGGATTGCCATTACGATCAAGTGCTTTAATTTTAATCTTTTCAGCTCTTGGCACAAAACCACGGCAATCAGGTACCGATAGACAGCCTTCCTCAATACCTGTCTCACCTTCTTGGCTAATGACTTCTGGGTTGATAATCACATAAACGTGGCTTTTGTCTTCTGATACATCAATTACGATAATTTGTTCATGCACATCGACTTGGGTAGAAGCCAGGCCAATACCATTTTCGGCGTACATGGTTTCAATCATGTTGTCAATAATGGTTTGTAACTCTGGTGTAAATTTGGTAACAGGCTTAGCAACTTTGCGAAGTCGCTCATCAGGAAAACGTAATACTGGTAAAATAGCCATAAATTATTCGATCTACTCCTCAAATTTCGGGTTTATTCCATCTATTATTCATTGTAAACATTTATCATACTGATGAATAGCCCTTGTTGGCTATTGATAAAATATATCTTATCAATTCAAGATATGACGCCTGTTTAAGCTGTATATAAAAAAGGGTTATGATGAGTAAATATGAATTTTTATTACGAATTTCAATGCTTAGATATGGAAAACGAGCCATTTTTGAAAAAATTATGCAACTTTTTGCTAACGGTTTACCTAGTAGCATAAAAGATGTCTCTCTTCTATTAAATAAACTAGGATTATCAGACATTCAATTAGCGCTTTTTTATGAAACATCATACCTACATTTTGAGCCAATACTTGAATGGTTAGATTCACCTTTTCCACCAAAATATCTTATTGCCTATTGCGATAATGATTATCCCTTACTACTTAAGCAAATTGATTCTCCGCCTTTATTATTATTTGTTTTAGGTAATCGGCAGTTATTAGATTCTCCTCAATTGGCAATGGTGGGCAGTCGCGAATTTAGTGAATATGGAGCACAATGGGGGCGATATTTTGCTGGTGAACTAGCTATGAATGGTTTAACTATAACCAGTGGTCTGGCATTAGGGTTAGATGCAATTTGCCATCGTGGTGCGCTTGAAGTATCTGGCCCGACTATTGCAGTTCTAGGCAGTGGATTAGCCAAGATTGCCCCAAGATCAAATTTAAGCTTAGCCAATGATATTTTGTCACAAGGTGGCGCCATTGTTTCTGAATTTCTACCATTTGAAAAAGCCAGATCAGTCTATTTCCCTCGTCGAAACCGAATTATTAGCGGATTAAGTTTAGGTACTTTTGTGATTGAAGCATCAGAAAAAAGTGGTTCACTAATTACAGCACGCTATGCACTTGAACAAAATCGCGATGTCTTTGCCTTACCTGGCGATATTGATAATGAAAACTGTAGTGGAACTCATTATTTAATTAAACAAGGCGCTTATTTGGTTTCTAAGCCTACTGATATTTTAGAGCATTATTATAACTATTTATCAGTAGCAAATAACTCGCTTAATTCAATTAAAGAAGCACCAAGCCATTCTATTTTGTACCCGGAAATTTTTGCTGTGATTCACCACCAACCTATTCCTATTGATATTATTGCTCAGCAAGTCAATTTACCGATTTCCGAAGTGACAACGAAATTATTAGATATGGAATTAGAGGGACTGATTAAAACAGTAACTGGCGGTTATATTCGTAATCGAATAATTTAGCATTAACAAAATCCTTGTTAAAAATTTTAGAAAAGTGCGCATTTAAATATAAAACCCGCCGATAGGCTTCGGCGGTATAGGTTATTTTTTATTTATCTTCAATTTCGAGCGCAATTTCAGATAAAATAATACCAGTGTTATCAGCATAGATAAAATCACCAGAAAAGAAAGTTACGCCACCAAAGTTAACTCGAATATCGATTTCACCTATGCCTTGATCTTCAGCGCCAACTGGAATTGCTGCCAGCGCTTGAATACCAATGTCAGCTTCAGCTAGGTGATCAACTTGACGAACAGCGCCATAAACAATAATCCCTTCCCACTGATTTTGCACGGCAATATCGATTAGCTCTGCATCAATTAATGCACGACGAACAGAACCACCACCATCAATAACAAGTATTTTACCTGAACCGTCCGATTGTAAAATTTCGTATAGTAGCCCGTTATCTTCAAAACATTTAACTGTTACAGCTTGACCTGAAAATGATGTCACACCGCCAAAATTACTAAATATTGGTTCAACAACGTTAACATCTTCTGGGTAATAATCGCAAAGAACTGAAGTATCAAACTCCATTATCAAGTCTCCTTTTGCTGTGGTATATAAGTTTATTTAGTATAACGCGAATACAAGTAAAACGATATTAAATTTAAATAAACAAATGCTAATTCAAGATAATTCTCAAACAATAAAATAAATTAACCAATAAAATAAGCCGAACTGCTTGTACTAAGCTTGTACCACTCTTGTACTAATCAAAAGTTATTAACGATCAATTTAAATCATCATAGCAATATTTAATATCAATCAGTAAAGCCAATAACAATAAGCTACTGGATTTATATTTTATATCATTGATAATCTATTGATTATTATATTTTTCTATATTTAGACGTTGAGTTTTTAAAAAATTTTCTTACTCGACCTTCTCGCAATGCTGCAATAAAAAAGCCTAGTGAACCGTATATAATCCCAAGCAACAAAATCATAAATACATTAAATAAATTATCTTTTAAGCTTAATCCCATTTGATTGACACCTGCTATCATATTAGTTGCCCAAGTTGATGGTAACATTTTAGAAACTATTTGTACCCCAAAAGGCATGGCATCAAGCGGCCAAATTGTACCCGATAAATAAAATACGGGTGTTGTCAAAAATGCGAGTGTCAAATAGATCATTTCGGTTTTACGTAAACATTCAGTCAGCAATTTACTGAGCCCTAAAACACCAAGCAATAATGGAAATGTCATGATTAAAATTTCTGGAATATTGGCGAGTTGTCGATAGCCAAGTGCCCAAGGCCATAAACCAAACAGAACAATGGATAAAAATAACCAGATCGGTATAAGACCACATAAACTACCAAATATGACTATTTTCGGTGGTTTACCTTTCGGTAGTGAGTTTAAAGTAATGTTAGTACGCGTTGAAGCAATTAAAAATGAGTGTTGCAATAACATCACTAATAAGCCAGGAAAAGTAATGGCAGCAAAGCTAACCCCCGCATTATAAAGTGGTTCAGTTTGACCATTAATTGGCGATAAAATAATCTTAATCTGCTTATCTGAAAAACCACTATTACGCATTATTCTAGTATTATATTCAGTTAATATCTGTTGATAGATTCCTTTTATATCAACTTGTATTAAGCCATTAGCTAAACGGCTTGAGGCATCGCCGTATGCAGGAATTGTGACCTCTTCGCCCTTTAATAATCGTTTTTCAAAATCTCTTGGAATAGTAAATACCGCAAACAGTTTATGATTATTAATATCATCATAAGCTTGTAGAGAGCTTTCATATATGATGGTCTCGATTTTAGAGCTAGTATTTAAAGAGCGAATTAAACCTCGACTTGTTGGTGTATGATCTTGATCGACGATGGCTACTGGCAAGCTGGTTATAGTTCCATTACTATAAACTAAACTCATCAATGAGACAGATAAGATTAACAATAACCACCTTGGTCTCACTAACATAAGCAAAAATATTTTTACAAATGAAGACCAAAATATTTTAAGCATTTTGGTTTTTCCCCTTACTGTGAATGTAGTCGTCTTACTAGACGTTTTCTTACTAACACCGTAATAATTATTGGATAGATCATTAAAATACCACAGACTTTTAGCACTGAAAGATAGCTAGAGTGACGTAAAAACAGATCAAACAGTTTATTAAGTGCATAAGTTAATGGCTCTAAAGATGAAATGAATCTGGCAATCCATGGCATTGATAGTTCTGGCACAACAATGCCCGAATAAGTTAGCGCCAACCCAACTAAAAGGCCGATATAGGAATAAGCATCAATTGGCGTTTTTGTAAAAGTATACAGCAAAATACCGATACTTTGCGCAGCAATAACATAGAAAAACACCACTATCATCATTGCAAAGGGGGATCCTGATACACGCGCATCAGAAAATAAAACCAGCATAGCAATTTCAAAAATAAGTAACATCGTAAACCAAATGGTATAAGGGGCTAATTTACCTAAAACAAAAGGGTAGTTTGGACGAGTTCGTTTAGGTAATTGCGCTAATATATGAATCGTTGTTGTAACAACAAATAACTGTAGTAAATGTACCACAGCCGAGAATTGCTGAAAGTACATAGAATTACCGCTAGCATTAAACAGTCCATCATAATTAAAATTCACTTTTGCAAGCTTGGGAACTGCTATCCCAATGCTAGTTGCCATTGTGGTACGGTATTGAGTATTTAATGCGGCAATAAGGCCAGAATAGTCCATAATAGAATACAAGCCCGCACTATAGTATAACGCATTGTAATATAGCATTGGAGTGGGCTGACGGCCAGCTAATACATCTGCTTCAAAATTAGGGGGAATATAAAAAATGGCGTAAATTTTTGCTTTTCGCAAATCGCGCTCGGCCTCTGAAAGCTGGCTATCATAGTTAACAAGGCTTGCATGTGCACCCGAATTAAGATTGCGCACAATTTCACGTGATAAAACACTTTTATCATGATCTATATAGCCAACAGGTAGATCAAATAGCACACCGCGGTGGAATATGCTACTGATTAATACAAAAATAATTAGTGGCAAAATCCACATTAGCCAATGGAAAGTAAATCGTTTAAAAATGGTGGGTATTTCAGCATTAAACGCTTGTTTAAAGCGGTGCCAAAAATCCCCAATTAATTGTCTATTTTCCATAATGTGCTCATACCTGCACGTAAATTAGTAATAGGCTTTGTTGGATAAAGCCTAACTTCAAAGGTTTTTAAATCAAAATCACCAGTAGCTCGCGTTGCCCGTTTTGTTGCATAATCACCCATGGGCGCAATATAACGAACTTCAGCCTCAATTTTTTTATTGCCGAGTGCGGGCACTTCAAGCTTAACATGATCACCTTTATGAATATTGGGCATAATGTTTTCGCGAATATTAAATATAAAGTAAGCCTGTGGTAGCTGAATGACAGTTAACAGTGGGCTATTGGCATTAAATAACTCACCAACTTCAGCAGGTATCGAACCAACTTCACCTGCGACAGGTGCTTTTACTTGTAAATCATCATATTGAATTTGTAATTGTTTAAGTTGCTCTTTCGCCTCTTTTAATTTTGCATCGTAAATTTCACGTTGCTCAATGCGATCCCCATTTTGCGCTTGATCTAAATTAGCTTGTGCCGACAGAACTTGTTGAAAGGCTTCATCACGTATTTTTAATGCATTATCTAAGATTGATTGAGAAACATAACCCTTACTAAAAATAGCTTTATTGCGATCATACTCTTTAGTGGCATTAGCATAAGCAACTTTAGCTTGTTGAAGTAATGCTTGATAGTAGCGAATACTTTCTTCACGTGTGCCGTGCTTAGAAAGTGTAACTTGAGCTTGAGCTTGATCACATGCTGCTTGTGCGGCTTTAACTTGTGCTAATAACTCTGGGCTATCGAGCGTTATTAATATATCGTTTGGTTTTACATCATCGCCTCGATTAACATGGATAGCCTGCACCCGCCCTTTAGCTTTTGACGAAATACTAACATTAGGCGCATCAACCTCACCTTGTAAGATAAGCTGACTATTGTGTGAGCGAATTAAAATTGTCATTGAGATTAAAATAACAATTAACACAATCGTAATAAAAATTTTTTTATTCATAAATTTTGTATAGAGTGATAATGATTAGATAAGACCTAAACAATTAGGACGATGGTATGCATTACAGATTTTACATACTTAAATTGTAACGATTACTATATTATAGGTTATACCAAAAATGCTTTATTTCAACAACTAAAGCAGAATTTTTATTTTAAAAAATAAGAATATATTAACATTATGAATAGTCAATATGGCTATATTCTATTTAGCTTTTAAATAAATTTTGATAATTATAAAACATCACTTTAATAGGTTTTATTTATAATTGATATTAGTTAAAAGAAATAGATAAAAACCTACTTATTTAGTATGATATTTTCAATTAATATACGATAAGGTTCGAAATTTATGAAAAAAATAATAATTATTGGTGGTGGAGCCGGTGGTTTAGAGCTAGCTACAGACCTTGGCGATAAACTAGGTAAAGACAACCAAGCCGAAATTAGACTAATTGATAAAAACAGCTATCACTTGTGGAAACCTTTATTACATGAATTTGCCACAGGTGTTTTGAACGAACAAGCTGATAAAATTGATTATGCTACACAAGGGCAACAACACAGCTTCCAATTTACACAAGGTACATTTAAAGATCTTAACCGTGAAGAAAAACAAGTTATTATTGAAGATTTAAACAACGAATCTATCTCTGTACCCTATGATATTTTAGTTGTAGCAATAGGAAGTACCTCAAACGATTTTGGCACACCTGGTGTTAAAGAGCATTGTATCTTTTTAGATGACCAAAATGCTGCAATTCGTTTACGTGAAACACTGATTGCTAAATTTGCTGGTTTTTGTTCAATTATTGATGAAAAACAAGAAAAAACTGAAGATAAAATTCGTATTGCTATTGTTGGTGGCGGTGCAACAGGTGTTGAATTAGCCTCTGAATTACCTCACATGGTTGAAACATTCGGCGCTTGTGGTCACAATAAAATGTGTTCAGATTTACTAGATGTATCCATTATTGAAGCAACTGATCGTATTTTACCTGCCCTACCTGAAAAAACAGCATTAAGTATCACTGAAACTTTACAAAACCGTGGCATTCGCGTATTAACAAAAACCATGATCACTAAAGCGGAAAGTGATGGCTTTTATCCAAAAGAAGGCGATACCATTCACGCAGATATTATGATCTGGACTGCTGGGGTAAAAGCACCTGATTATTTAAAAGATATTGCCGGATTAGAATCAAGTCGTTCTAATCAGCTTGTAGTAAAACCAACATTACAAACAACACGTGATGATAATATTTTTGTTATTGGTGATTGTGCTTACGCAATGCAAGACAGCGGACGAGCCGCTCCCGCTACCGCACAAGCCGCACATCAAATGGCAAAAATTTGTTATGAAAACATTGTTAACATGTTAAATAATAAATACATGAAATCATTCAGTTATACAGATAACGGAACAATTATTTCTTTGCATGATACCGCTCAAGGTGTGGTTAAAATTGCTGGAAAAGGAGAAATGAGCGTTAAAGGCTTTTTTGCTTTAACGATCCATCGCCTATTGTACCGCATGCATCAAGCAAGCTTATTGGGTATATTCAAAACAATTCGATTCGCTAAAACCAGTAAAGAAACGTATAAAAATAAATTTGCTTCTATCTTTACTCATCAAGACTAGTTTCCCATTTAAATAGCTACTTACAAAACACTATTTTATAAGTGGCTATTTTATAATTTATAGCATTATTTACAGCTAAAGGTAAATTTAATGCGTTTTGTTATATTGTTTATGCTGTCTTTAGCTAGCTTTATTAGTATTGCTAGTTATAAACCTCAAGATGGGGATATTATTTTTCAATCCTCACAATCAAGACAAAGCCTGGCAGTTGAACAAGCTACAAACTCTCCATACAGTCATATGGGAATTATTTTTATTAAAAATAATGGTAAGCCATATGTTTTTGAAGCTGCTAATAAAGTCGTTTATACACCACTAAATAGTTGGATTGCACGTGGTAAAAATAAAAACTACATCATAAAACGTTTAAAAAATCACAATCTATCCCATAGCGAAATTGCTAAATTAAAGCAAGTCGCAAGTAGTTTTGAAGGCAAACCTTATGATATCTGGTTTGGTTGGGACAATAATTATATCTATTGTTCTGAGTTAATCTGGAAAATTTATGATAAGGCTTTGAAATTGAAAATTGGTCAATTACAAACTATCAAAGATTTTAATCTTTCATCACCTGTCGTGAAGAAAAAATTAAAAGAGCGTTATGGAAACAAAATTCCTTATCAAGAAACGGTTATTTCACCAGTTTCTATTTTTAATTCCCCCTTACTGACAACAGTTGACAAACAATGGTAAATTAAAATACGGCTAAACGCTTAACTGGTGCAAAACTTTTACGATATAAATGATTAATACCATGTTCTTTTATTGCAGCTAAATGCGCTTTAGTTGGATAACCTTTATGCTTAGCAAGACCATATTGTGGATACAACTTATCAAGCTCAACCATTTCACGATCACGAGTAACTTTAGCTAAGATGGAAGCTGCACTGATTTCGGCCACCAACAAATCCCCTTTAATTACCGCTTGAGTTTGAATACCAAAATCTGGACAACGATTGCCATCAACTAACACAAAATTGGGCTTTATGGGTAATGCCGATACCGCACGTTGCATAGCAAGCATGGTAGCATGTAGTATATTCAATTTATCTATTTCGTCTACAGATGCCCTTGCAATGCTCCAAGCTAAAGCATCTTGCTTAATTATATCAAATAATTGCTCACGCTTTTTTTCAGTTAGCTTTTTAGAGTCAGTTAAGCCTATAATGGGCTTGTTAGGATCTAAGATAACCGCAGCGGTAACCACATCACCACAAAGCGGACCTCGACCAACTTCATCAACGCCAGCAATCAGTGTTGCATTTGGGTAAGTAAAATCTAACAACTATGTGGATCCTCTAATTACATCAATTACCGCTTGTGCTGCTTGTTCATCGGCATTACAACGAATTTGATTATGTAAAGATAAAAAGGTTTCCTTCAATATACTATTGTCGCTTTCTAAAAAAGAAATAATATGATTAGTAATATTTTCAGGTGTGCAATCTTGCTGTAATAGCTCTGGCACAATCGCTTTACCCGCTAAAATATTAGGTAAAGAAACATAAGGTGTTTTAATTAATTTTTTAGCGAGCCAAAATGTGAAAGGCTTCATTTTATAGCCAACAACCATCGGACATTTAGCTAACATACATTCTAGTGCTACTGTGCCTGAAGCTAAAATTGCGGCATTACTGGCAATCATTGCTTCACGGGCATGTCCATCTAATAATTGTACATCAAGTGTTGGTGCTATTTCGGCTTTAATTTGTTCAAACTCTTGTCGTCTTTTCGCATTGACTAGTGGCACAACAATATGTAGATCAGGATAGCGCTTACGCAAGAGTATTGCCGCTTTTAAAAAAGGTGCTGATAATAATGCAACTTCAGCATGACGACTACCAGGTAATAAAGCTATACAACGACTATTAAGCGGAATACCTAATTGTTGGCGCATAGCGTGTTGATTTGGGTTAAGTGCAATGTCATCCGCCATTTTGTGACCGATAAAACGGCAAGGTACATCAAATTTATCATAAAACGCTTTTTCAAATGGCAAAAAAGCTAAAATAAGATTGGTATTGCGTTTAATTTTGAAAACACGTTTTTGTTTCCAAGCCCAAACCGAAGGGCTAACGTAATGAATGGTTTTTATACCTGCTTGCTTTAATTTACCTTCTAAAGAAAGGTTAAAATCAGGCGCGTCAATACCAATAAATATATCAGGTTTAAGCTGAATTAAGCGTTGAGTGATATCTCGACGGATTGATAAAATACGACGTAAACGCCCCAATACTTCAACAATTCCCATAACTGACAATTCATCCATTTCATACCAAGCTTGGCAACCTTCGGCTTGCATTTGAGGGCCAGCAATACCAACAAATTCAATATTGGGATGATGTTTTTTCAGCGCACGAATCAATCCTGCGCCAAGAATATCACCAGAGGTTTCTCCAGCAACTAGAGCAATAGTTAACGGTTTATTGACCATTAACGGATGATGCCTCGCGTTGAACGGGTAAAGAAGTCAATAAAAAGTTGGGCTTCAGGCTGTTGTTTTGCAACAGCTTCAATTTGAACTTTGGCTTCTTCTAACGTTAGGCCATTTCGATAAAGGGTTTTATAGCAGTTACGAATCGCTTGTAAAGCTTCTTTGCTAAACCCTCTACGTTTTAGGCCTTCGTAATTTACGCCATGAGGTATTGCATGATTACCTTGAGCAATAACATAAGGTGGAACGTCTTGCGCAACGCCTGAACAGCCACCAACCATCACATGCGATCCAATAACACAAAATTGGTGCACTGCGGTCATACCGCCAATAATCACATGATCATCTAACTGAACATGCCCACCGAGCGTTGCATTGTTGGCTAAGATACAGTGGTCGCCAATATGACAATCGTGTGCAACATGAGCATTGATCATAAATAAATTATCACTACCGATGCGAGTCAAATTGCCACCTTGAATGGTAGCACGGTGAATGGTTACGCTTTCGCGGATCATATTGCGATCCCCAATTTCAGTGCGTGTTGGCTCACCGCGGTATTTAAGATCTTGGTTTACTTCACCAATTGAAGCAAATTGATAAATTTGGTTATCTTTACCAATTTTGGTGTGACCATTGATGACAACGTGTGATTTTAAAAAGGTTCCGTCACCAATTTCAACATTTTCACCAATAAAACAAAAAGGTCCAATTTTGACGTTATCGCCAATTTTAGCGCCTTTCTCAATGACTGAACTTGGATGTATTTCAGTTGCCATAGTATTTCCTTAAAACAATTTGGAATATTTTAAATACCAAATGTTATTTACGAGCGCACATCATTTCGGCTTCGCAAACTAACTTGCCATCAACAGTTGCAACACCATGGAATAGCGCAATACCACGACGCTCTTTAATATACTCAACATCAAGTACAAGCTGATCACCAGGTACAACAGGGCGTTTAAAACGCGCTTTGTCAATTGAAGCGAAATAATAAAGTTGCCCAGGAGACAGCTCTTCAATGCTTTTAAATGCCAAAATACCCGTTGCTTGTGCCATGGCTTCTAAAATTAATACACCAGGGAAAATTGGTTTGTTTGGGAAGTGTCCTTGAAAGAATGGCTCATTCACCGTCACATTTTTTATCGCTTTTAATGTTTTACCTTTTTCATAACTAATCACGCGATCAACCATTAAAAATGGGTAACGATGGGGTAATAAACTGATGATCTCTTCAATATCAAGGGCATTAAGTTCGGTAGTCAAAATAGCTATCCTTATACATTATTTACTCTAAATTCTATACATTATAACTGAGGATACCGCTTTCACTCAAGGATGATTTAAATTGCGAAATATTGTCTACTCTAATTTGTTATCAACATATTAATACAAATTTATAAAATAAATGATCCACAAGCACTATATTATCCTATACCAAATCATATATAATAATTAAAATAATCAACTAAAAAGTTTATAACTTGGAGAAGTATAATGAAATCATTGATTAAAATGACCTTAGTAAGTGGCGCCATTGTTTTAGCATTATCGGGATGTGATGATAAAAAAACAGCTGAATCGAATACTGAAACAACGGAAAGCAAAGTCACTCTTTCAACTGATGCACAAAAAGAAGCTTATGCTTTAGGTTCATCATTCGCAACCTATATGAAATCAAATTTGGAACAAAATGAAATTAAGCCTGATCAAGAATATTTAATCAGTGGTTTCAATGAAACATTCCGTGATGCATCTCAGCTTTCAAAAGAGCAGGTTAAAGATGTTTTAGATGCTTTTGGTAAACGTATTCAAGAAGAAAGTAAAGCACGTTTTGAAAAAGAAAAAGCAGATAATACAGCTGCTGGCAATAAATTTCGTGAAGAATTTGCTAAACAAGATGGCGTTAAAAAAACCAAATCTGGATTGCTTTATCAAATCATTAAAGAGGGTTCAGAGAGCCATCCAACAGCTGAAGATACCGTTATTGTTCATTATACAGGGACATTAACTGATGGGCGTAAATTTGATAGCTCTTATGATCGAGGTGAAACAGCAACATTCCCACTTAACGGCGTAATTAAAGGTTGGACAGAAGGCATTCAATTAATTGGCGTTGGCGGTAAAATTAAACTAGTGGTTCCACCTGAATTAGCTTATGGAGATCAGAGTTTCCCTGGTCAAAATGATAAAGCCTCTATTCAACCTGCCTCAACCTTGGTTTTTGAAGTTGAATTATTGGGTATTGATAATGGTAATACCAAAGACCAAAATTCACAAGAAACTAACTCACAGAAAGCAAAATAATTTTGTGAATTCATTAAATTATACACTTGTTGTTTTGGGTCCTGCTTATGGGACCCAATCTGCTTATTGCGCTTACCAATTTGCGCATACATTGCTGACAAAAACTTCTCATTCAATTAAAAATATCTTTTTTTATGCTGATGGCATATATAATGCCAATCATTATACCGATCCAGCTAATGATGAGTTTAATTTAGTTGTAGCATGGCAACAGTTAGCAAAGAAATATTCATTAACATTAGCTGTGTGTGTCGCAGCAGCGCAAAGACGTGGTGTTACTGAGGGTAATATTGCTGAACATTTTGAATTAACAGGGCTTGGTGAACTGAGTGAATCAATTGCTATGTCAGATCGTACGGTTCAATTTTGATTTAAGGTCGTTAGAATGAAAAAAGTGGCAATTATTATTAGCTCACCACCGCATGGAAATGCTAAAGGTCGAGAAGCGCTCGATGTAGCTTTAGCTGTATCAGCCATCAATCATGTTTCGGTTTTTTTCATAAATAATGGGGTATTGCATTTATTGCCTAATCAACAACCTAATCAAATTTTAATGCGTGATTATATTGCTACACTTAATATGCTTGAGCTTTATGATATCGAAGATGTTTATGTATGCGAATCTTCATTAGAAGCACGAAATTTAGCAAATGCCACATTAAATATTCCTAATAAAGTGCTTGATGCGCTATCTATAAGTCAGCTACTTTCTATTCAAGATGTCATCTTACGGTTTTGATTTTATAGTGAAAAGTATATATTTCCTGAAACTTCTTTACAAATATAATATTCAACAATAAAACTAATCTGATTTTTATTAGCTATATTTTTATACGATATAAATTCATATAGTATAAATAATCCACCTTACCTTTCAGCAAAGCTGATTAATAAGATGGATTACCATGTTAAGTCGATTTAATCGAATAAGTTTTATTTTAACTTAATTAGACTAGCTTTTTCATCCCGTCGGCAATTTTTTCAGCTTGCGTTCCAACGACAATTTGTACGCCCGTTTTACCTAATTTAATAACTGCCATTGCTCCTAGTGCTTTGGCTGCTGGTTCATCAATTAGATCAGAATCATTTACACCTAAACGCAAACGTGTAATACAAGAATCAATATTAGTTAGGTTTTCTTTACCACCTACAATTGCTAAATATTGCTCGGCAAGTTTAGAAATATCACCAACAGTTTGCTTTTGCTGAACATTTTCAGTTGATGAAACAGTAGTATCATCGTCTTCACGACCCGGTGTTTTAAGGTTAAATTTAACAATAACAAAGCGGAATACCACATAATAAACAACAAAGAACACTAATCCTTGAAGAATTAACATATACCAGTGAACAGCAAGCGGATTACGACTTGAAAGTAGCATATCCACTAAACCAGCACTAAAACCAAATCCTGCAATCCATTGCATTGCAGCAGCAATATAAAGTGAGATACCAGCCAAAACAGCGTGTACAAAATAAAGCATAGGTGCAACAAACATAAAGGCAAATTCTAACGGCTCGGTAACGCCTGTAAAAAATGCAGCAAATGAAGCAGCTAACATGATTGATGCCGTTTTATCTTTATTACCTTTTTTAGCTGTATGATACATAGCTAACGCTGCACCAGGCAAACCGAACATCATAACAGGGAAAAATCCTGCCTGATAACGGCCAGTAATACCTACTGTTGCTAACCCACTTTCAATAGATTTTTGTCCACCTAGGAAGTTTGGAATATCATTAATTCCAGCCACATCAAACCAAAATACTGAGTTTAAAGCATGGTGTAAACCAACCGGAATAAGTAAGCGGTTGAAGAACCCATAAATACCTGCACCAACAGCGCCTAATTCTTTAATATATTTACCAAAAGCGACCAGTGCATCATAGATAGTCGGCCAAACAAAAAATAAAATAGCTGAAATTAATAGCATAACAACTGAAACAATAATAGGTACAAGCCTTTTACCACTGAAGAAAGATAATGCTCTATGTAATTCAACTTGGCTAAAACGATTATAAAGTTCCGCAGCAATAATACCGACAAGTATACCAATAAATTGGTTATTTATTTTTTTATATGCCGCTGGAACTTGAGCATCCCACCCATCTAAACTGGTGTCAATGCCATTAAATAAGGCAATAGAATTTGGAGAAAGTAAGGTTGTAACAACTAAAAAACCAACCAAACCAGACAAGGCAGCCGCACCATCTTTATCTTTAGACATGCCGTAAGCAACACCAATAGCAAAAAGTATTGGCATATTTTCAATAATTGCACCACCAGATTTAATTAAAAAAGCGGCGAAAATATTGTTTTGCCCCCAACCATTGGGATCAATCCAATAGCCAATCCCGAGGAGTATTGCCGCAGCCGGCAGAACGGCAACAGGCACCATCAGTGAGCGCCCGATACGTTGCATATAAGCTAAAATTCCCATAAGTGTTACCTCATATTTGTTGAAATGGTACTTAAAGAAGTATGTGTAATTATATATTTTTAAGTAAAAACAGCTTGGTTATTATATTTCATCTTATATTATTTTACTTCGCAAATTAATTATTGCTTTTTTGTGACTAAAATCACTATATTTTTTGATTTATTGTCTTAATATAGTAAAATATATTCAACATTTTTTACTTAAAAAAAAAAGAGTTTATTTAATTATATCAAAAGAGGTGATATCTCATGAGACTTATTCCTTTAGAAAATGCACAAGAAGTCGGCGCTTGGGTTGCAGAGCGTATTGTTAATAAAATTAACCAATTTCAACCAACAGCTGAGCGCCCTTTTTTGCTAGGTTTACCAACAGGAAGTTCACCATTAGTTATGTATCAACAACTCATCAAACAGTATAAAGCCGGAAATGTTAGCTTTAAACATGTTGTTACATTTAATATGGATGAATACGTAGGACTTCCAGAAGATCACCCGCAAAGTTATCATACTTTTATGTATGAAAATTTTTTCAACCATATTGATATTGACAAAAATAACATCCATATACTAAATGGAAATGCACCTGATATTGATGAAGAATGCCGCCAATACGAAGCGAAAATTAAAGCTTATGGCAAAATTAATATTTTTGTCGGTGGCGTTGGCCAAGATGGACACATTGCCTTTAATGAACCAGGATCTTCACTTTGTTCTCGTACGCGTATTAAAACATTAACTGAAGACACACGCATTGCTAACTCTCGCTTTTTTGATAATGATGTCAATCAAGTGCCAAAACATGCATTAACTATTGGTGTTGCAACTTTAATGGATGCACAAGAAGTGATTTTGTTAGTTTGCGGTCATAACAAAAGCTTAGCGCTGCAAGCAGGTGTTGAAGGTAGTGTTAACCATCTTTGGACCGTAACTGCACTACAAATGCACCCTGCATCAATTATTGTTTGTGATGAACCAAGTACTGATGATCTTAAAGTGAAAACCTTAAAATATTTTAAACAGATGGAAACTGATAATCTTAAAGTAACCATTTTATAAAGGATAAACTTATGTACGCATTAACAAATTGCCGTATTTATACAGGTTATGAAATCCTTGAAAATCACGCTGTTATTATCGACGGTGATAAGATTGCAAAAATCTGTAAACAAAACGAATTGCCGGTAGGCATCACCATTGAAAATTTACAAGGCGCAATAGTTGCGCCTGGGTTTATTGATATTCAAGTCAATGGTTGTGGTGGTGTACAATTTAATGAAACGCTTGATGCGCTAAGTGTTGAAACCTTAGAAGCAATGCAGGCAACAAATCTTATCTCTGGTTGTACTAGTTATTTACCCACTTTAATCACATCGACTGATGAATTCATGATAAAAGCGGTTAAAGTGATGCGTGAATATCTAACGACGCATAAAAACCAAGCACTTGGCTTGCACCTTGAAGGGCCTTATATTAGCCCTGAAAAGAAAGGTATTCATGATGAAAATATCATTCGACAACCATCGCAAGAAATGATTGATTTTTTATGTGAAAATGCTGATGTCATTAAAATTATTACTTTAGCGCCAGAAAAAGTAGAAAGCCACTTCATCAAACAATTGGTTAATGCAGGTATTCATGTGTCTGTTGGCCATTCTAATGGCCATTATGATGATTGCCGTCGTGGATTTAACGATGGTATTCGTTTGGGAACGCATCTGTTTAATGCCATGCCTTATATTTCTGGGCGTGAACCTGGTGTTGTTGGCGCTATTTATGATGAACCTGAAGTTTATGTTGGTGTTATTGCTGATGGTCAACATGTAAGTTGGGCAAATATTCGCAATAGCCACAAAATTAAACAAGATCATTTAATTTTAATTACCGATGCAATGTTACTTGCTGGATCAAACTTAGAATCTGGTGTATTTGCAGGTAAAACCATTTATTATAAAGATGGTCGATGTGTTGATGAAAATGGGACGTTAGGCGGCTCTTCCTTAACCATGATAGAAGCTGTAAAAAATGCAGTCGAATATGTGGGTATCGCCTTAGATGAAGCATTAAGAATGGCGACACTTTACCCAGCAAAAGCAATTGGTGTTGATAAACAACTTGGCTCAATTAGTGAAAATAAAATTGCGAACTTGGTTATTTTTGATCGTGACTTTTCAAACGTGAAAACGATTGTTAATGGAGAGATGAACAGCTAGAATGCTAGATAGTTAACGAAAATATTGAGATAAAATATGACCTTTAATTATCTAAATCTAGTTGGCAATGCTGAATTAATCAAACAATTAAATTATGCCATGATTTACCGTTTGATTGTTCAGCAAGCGCCTGTATCTCGAATTCAACTGGCGGAAATTAGCCAATTAGCACCAGCAAGTATAACTAAAATTACTCGTCAACTTCTTAAAAGCAATCTAATAAAAGAAGTTGATGCACAACAATCAACAGGCGGGCGACCAGCCGTTTCAATACAAGCAAAATTTGATTATTATCAAACAATTGCTGTTCAATTAAGTCGTTCCCGTGTTACCATTGAACTTTATGATCTTGGTGCTAAAAATCTAGTTACCGAAATTTACCCACTAACTACATTTACCCAGCAATTGGCTGAAGAGTATTTAATCGCGTTAATTGAACAATTTATAGAACAGAATAGTAAAAAGATAAAACACCTTGTGGCAATATCTGTTGTACTACCTGGTTTGGTCGACTCTGTACGCGGAATTATTCGTTATACACCGCATATTCCAGTTAAAGCATGGCCTTTAGCCGAAACATTACACCATAAGTTTAATATTTCGATTTTTATTGGTAATGATATTCAAAGTTTAGCTTTAGCGGAAAGTTATTTTGGCTCAACCCAAGATGTAGATGACTCAATTTTGATTCGTGTACACCGTGGTGTTGGATCAGGCATCATTATTAATCAACAACTGTTAACTAATCATAATCAAACGGTGGGTGAAGTTGGTCATATCCAAGTGGATGCATTAGGTGAGCGCTGTCATTGTGGTAACTTTGGTTGTTTAGAAAATCGAGTTATTAATAAAGCAATTGAGCATCGAGCCAAACAAATGATTGAGCAAGGTTACCCAACTAAATTAAGTTTGGGTAATTGTAATATTGCCAATATCTGTAAATATGCTAACCAAGGAGATGAATTGGCAATTAAGTTAGTCAAAGATGCCGGTGAAAATCTTGGTAGAGCAGTTGCTATGATGGTAAATATTTTTAATCCACAAAGTATTGTATTAGCAGGTGAATTGACAAAATCTCCCGAAATACTATTGCATGCGGTAAATAGTGCATTAAATGCACAAAGTTTAGAAGAATTAAGAAAAAATCTTACTATTCATTGTTCATCGCTCAATGACCGTTCAGCAATTGGTGCGTTTGCATTAGTGCAACAAGCTTTATTTAATGGTTCATTATTAATGACATTGCTGGAAGATAAAGAATCATAGCTTATAGATATAAAAATAAAGCCCAACAAATCGGGCTTTACTTTTTATATCTAGTTTAAGCTAAAATGCGTAACATTCTACGCAATGGTTCAGCTGCCCCCCATAATAATTGGTCACCGACAGTAAAAGCTGATAAATAATCTTTGCCCATCTTAAGTTTACGTAAGCGGCCTACAGGCGTTGTTAAAGTGCCTGTTACTGTGGCAGGAGTAAGCTCTCGCATCGAAATTTCACGTTCATTTGGAACAACTTTAACCCAATCATTATGGGAAGCAAGTAGTTTTTCAACTTCTGGCACGCTAATATCTTTTTTCAATTTAATCGTAAACGATTGACTATGACAACGTAATGCGCCAATACGGACACAAAGTCCATCAACTGGAATAATCTCGTCAGTCCCTAAAATTTTATTGGTTTCAGCTTGGCCTTTCCATTCTTCTTTACTTTGCCCATTATCAAGTGCTTTATCAATCCAAGGGATCAGACTACCTGCTAATGGCACACCAAAATTATCAGTTGGTAAACTACCGTCACGCATTTTTTGCGTCACTTTTCGCTCAATATCTAAAATAGAAGAATTAGGATCCTGTAGTTCTTTAGCAACCTCCGCATTTAACATCCCCATTTGGGTAAGCAACTCACGCATATGACGCGCACCGCCACCAGAAGCCGCTTGATAGGTTGAAACCGATACCCAATCAACTAAGTTTTCAGCAAATAATCCACCCAGTGACATCAACATTAAACTTACCGTACAGTTACCGCCAACAAAGGTTTTAATTCCTCTATCTAAAGCAGTATGGATGTTAGCTTTATTAATAGGATCAAGCACGATAATCGCATCATCTTCCATTCTAAGTGTTGATGCTGCATCAATCCAATAACCTTGCCAACCTGTTGCACGCAATTTTTTATAAATTTCAGAAGTATAATCACCACCTTGGCAGGTAACAATAATATCTAATGCTTTCAACGCATCAATATTATCTGCTCTTTGTAATATCCCTGTCTTACCGCCAAAAGTAGGCGCAGCTTGACCCGCTTGAGATGTAGAAAAGAAAACAGGATTGATATAATCAAAATCGTGCTCTTCAACCATACGTTGCATAAGAACGGAACCAACCATTCCGCGCCAACCGACAAAACCGACATTTTTCATATTTTATTTCCAATAATTAGCGTTTATATAAAGAGATATTTATTATTAAAACAAAATATCATCATAAAACAAGCCAGATAAGAATTATTATTGTAAATAAGGAGATGATAACATGACGTTATATATTAATACGATATTTAATCAAAATAACAAAAATTGAGAGAGGAACTGGTTTCAAAGGTTTGTAATAAATTTAATAAAAATATCAGGCAAGGGCTGAAAATAGCTAAATGCTAACAAGTAGAATTTTATTTAAAAATGGTCGGCGAGAGAGGATTCGAACCTCCGACCCACTGGTCCCAAACCAGTTGCGCTACCAAGCTGCGCTACTCGCCGTTATAAGTTTTCCGCATTCTATAAATGGGGTGGCTAATGGGATTCGAACCCACGACAACTGGAATCACAATCCAGGGCTCTACCAACTGAGCTATAGCCACCATAGAAGCAGGACGAAATATTACGCATAAAAAACAATATTGTCCAGCATATTTTTAAAAAAATACGCCGACTGGTTATATAAAAAGCGTTAAAAGTATAAAATTTAATTACTTTCAATGCGAACTTACTGCTTACTAATAGCTAGCGTTCTCTTTAACTACACTAAATAGCTACACTAAATTTTCTTGCCTAATTACTTGTTGTTTCAATTTTTATCTCCATATTTTATTCATAAAGTATAGGTCTTTAAAAATATTACTTCACTGTATCTTTACTTAGAATTAATTAGTGCGCTGGCATAACCAATACTCAATGCCACTTATTAACTTGATTTGAAAATATATGCTGTAACATAGAGCTACTTTAAAAACTATTTATATTATTAATAATAGTAAATTACATTATCATTCCTCGTTCAAAAATATGTAATATTTTAGTAAAGGAGCCTGACTTTTTTTTTATTATTGCAATAATGTAAAAACCTAAAATTAGATAACAATGGCGATTGCGATTATGATAAATATTTTATTAATTGATGATGATATTGAACTATCACAAATGCTTAGTGAATATTTGACTAATGAAGGTTTCAATATCAAGAGTGTTTATTTGGGTAAAGATGGTATTGATGAAGCATTGTCAGGAAAATACCGTGCTGCAATTTTAGATGTGATGTTACCTGACATTAATGGTATTGATGTCCTTAAAAGCATACGGCAACAGCGTAATATGCCAGTTATTATGTTAACGGCCAAAGGCGATAATATTGATCGCGTTTTAGGATTAGAATTAGGCGCTGATGATTATATCCCAAAACCTTGTTATCCGCGTGAGTTGTTAGCCCGATTACGTGCTGTTTTACGTCGTTTTGATGAACGTTCAGTAGAAACAGTTGATGATAAAAAATACCATTTTAATGGCTTAACCTTAGATCTTCCCCAACGTTTATGCACGTGGAATGGAAAAGCTATTGATTTAACATCAACCGAGTTTAATTTATTAGTTTTATTAGTAAAACATAGCGAGCGGGTAGTAACTAAAGAGGAGTTATCAGAGATCGGTCTTGGCCGAGCACGAGAACTTTATGATCGTAGTGTTGATGTTCATATTAGTAACATTCGACAAAAACTACATCAGATAGCACAAAATGATGTGACAATTGAAACAATTAGGGCTGTCGGTTATCGTATCCGCTAACAACCAATAGGCTTGCTATGAATCGTCGATTATTTTGGAAAATACTCATTATATTTTGGGTTATCTTCTACCTCACTTTCCAATTAACTTGGATTGCATTTTCTGTTTATGTAGAAAATAAAAATCAAAAATTTCTGAATCATATGCCGACAAAAGTGGATATGATAGCCCAGCTATTACATGTAGCAGGCGAAGATGAGACGCTTAATTTTATAGCCCATTTACCTGAACGAGAAAGGGCTTTATTATCAATAAAATTAGTTTCTCCAATCAATGAGCAAGTCAATATTTTGACCGACGAATTAGAAACACCAACCTATGTCTATCAACGCATGGCTGTCGCGCCTGATGGCACGCTTTATTCTATTTCATTTAAAGAAGATAAGGATAAAGATGATAAAAAGACATTATTCAATATGCCAATGCCAATTGTGTTAATGGGAATATGTGTTGGGCTAGCTTTTAGCTTGTTTTTGGCATGGAATCTAACTAGACCCATGCGGTTATTAAGACAAGGTTTTTTTCGCGTATCTCAGGGTGATCTTTCTGTTCGATTATTCCAAAAATTAAAACCTAGGCGTGATGAGCTTAGCGAATTAGGTAAAGATTTTGATATGATGGTTGAGCAACTTAATATTCTTATCTCAGATCGTCAAGCTCTTCTTCATGATGTTTCACATGAGCTAAGAACACCACTTGCTCGTTTGCAACTAGCGATTGGGCTTGCTCAACAAAACAAACAAAATATTGATACCGCATTAGCTAGAATCGAATTAGAGTCAGAACGATTAGATCAGCTAATCGGTGAGATTCTAAACTATTCTCGTGCTGAAATGAATAATCGTACCGATGAATATTTTGATTTAAAAGACTTAATAAGTGTAGTAATTAATGATGCTAACTATGAGGCTAATCATCAGCTCATTGATGTACATTTCAACTTATCGCCCGTTGCTCATTCTATTGTTAAAGGTAACTCAGAGCAAATTCGCCGAGCTATAGAAAACATTATTCGTAATGCGATTCGCTTTTCTAAAGCTGGACAAGCTGTCGAAGTTTCATTAAAAGAAGCAGGCAAGTATTTACAAATTGAAGTTAAAGATCGTGGGCCTGGTGTAGAAGCTAATAAACTATCGAGTATTTTTGAACCGTTTGTCCGTATCCAGTCTCCTCAATTAGGCAAAGGTTACGGGTTAGGTCTTGCGATTGCAAGAAAGACCGTTATTATGCATAACGGCACTATTCAAGCAACCAATCGTGATGGTGGTGGATTAGTTGTAACAATCGAATTACCTTATTGGAGAAGCAGTAATTAACGATTAATAACAGTCGCTATTAATGGTGAGCACGTACTGTTTAACTAGACTTTCTAGCTTAATTTTATCGTGACCTATAAAATCTAAAGTTTTTATAATAGCGTCTGGATCACTTTCTAGTATCGCTTTGTACTGCGCAATATATTGGCTGGCGATGGGCTTGTAGGACCAATGCCATTCTTCGGGTTGATATCCGCCTTTTCGCCCCTCATTAAATGCTTGGCAAAATCCATATTTGGGTAGGTTTTCTTGCAACCATTTGTAAAGAATGATGCCCTTTTTATCATTTTTAAAATATGCAGATGAAACGCTGGTAATATCAATATCTGTACCCCAGTGGTGCCTTGATGTGCCTGGCATTGATGAGTATTTTAAAATC
This sequence comes from Bombus sonorus, assembly GCA_029958995.1. Taxonomy (NCBI): domain Eukaryota; kingdom Metazoa; phylum Arthropoda; class Insecta; order Hymenoptera; family Apidae; genus Bombus; species Bombus sonorus. The sequence continues at coordinate 3,317,126 of JARWAU010000020.1, read as the reverse complement.
TCTCGGGCAATTTTCTCAGGGTCATTGAGCTTATGAGATAAAGCATCCCATTTTCGTTGCCAAATCCCGTTTTGGTAAGCGTAATTACGTGTTGCACTTACCACAATAAAAGGAATATTGGGGTGATCTTTTTTGAAGTCTTTAAACGCTTTTATTAGCTGATCAGCAACTTCTTTTTGTAGATACATTCCTTTTTTATTAACTGGTAATTGAGTTAAATCCAATGCAATAAAATCACTATCTTTTTTTTCATCAAACTGCCCTGTTAGTTTATTTAATGGAATTGTTTGCGCCATAGTAATACTCGAACATAAAATTAACGTTAATGATGAGATTAAAATAAGAAGTGTTTTTAAATTTATTAATTTACTTTTCATTTTAAATATTACATATATTCTTTATAGTAAGATGAGATGAAAAACAGTATAATCTTTTTCCTAAAAATTGAAATAGCCATAATGTGTAAAAACGAGGCCTTATGTCAACACTATGTACGTCAAATATGTCTGTAAATTTATCAGATACTTCAAACTCAATAAATCTAACCACAATGAACCCAAGTAAAGAAAAAGTAAACTTACTCAATTTTACACGCCAACAATTAAGAGCGTTTTTTATTTCACTAGGTGAAAAACCATTTAGAGCCGATCAAGTGATGAAATGGATCTACCATTTTGGGGTAGATGATTTTGACCAAATGACCGATATCAATAAAAAGCTAAGAGAACAACTAAAAACGTTAGCTGAAATTAAAGCGCCAATGATTGCAATGGAGCAACGTTCATCTGATGGCACAATTAAATGGGCGCTTGATGTGGGCAATAACCAAATGATTGAGTCGGTTTATATTCCAGAACGTGATCGTGCAACATTATGTGTTTCATCACAAGTTGGTTGTGCATTAGAATGTAAATTCTGTTCTACCGCACAACAAGGATTTAACCGAAACTTAACCGTTTCTGAAATTATTGGCCAAGTATGGCGCGCATCAAATGCTATTGGTGTAACAGGCAAACTGGCGGATAGACCGATTACCAACGTCGTTATGATGGGGATGGGAGAGCCGTTACTTAATTTATCTAATGTAGTGCCCGCGATGGAAATTATGCTAGATGATTTTGGCTATGGTTTGTCAAAAAGGCGTGTAACACTATCCACCTCAGGGGTTGTTCCTGCTTTAGATAAGCTCGCTGGTATGATTGATGTGGCACTGGCGATATCACTTCATGCGCCTAACGATACTATTCGCAGTGAAATCATGCCAATTAATGAAAAATACAATATGACTATGTTGCGTGATTCAATTTTACGTTACCTTTCTTGTTCAAATGCGAATCATGGAAAAGTTACTATCGAATATGTATTACTTAATCAAGTTAATGACGGTGTTGAACACGCACACGAACTTGCTAAATTCCTAAAAAATATACCAAGTAAAATTAACTTAATTCCTTGGAATCCGTTTCCTGGTGCGCCTTATTCTCGTTGCTCTAATTCGCGTATCGATCGATTTATGAAAACATTGATGGGATATGGTTTTACTGTAATTGTTCGAAAAACGCGCGGTGACGATATTGATGCCGCATGTGGCCAATTAGCTGGTGAAGTTGTTGATCGTACCAAAAGAACGCTGTATAAAAAACAAAGCTTGGTGCAACAAACATTATAAAGGAAAAAAACAGCAAAAAGGGGAAGTTGATGAAAAGAAGCTTGATATTAAACTGTTTTGCTCTGATCATTTTATCTGGTTGTCAAATCAAAAACAGCGATGAATTTGATCCAGAAAAAGCCGCTTTAGCAAGAATGCGCCTTGGGTTAGGCTATCTTGCCAACGCAAATGAATCTGAAGCTAATGTCAAAGCAGCACATTATAACCTCAAATTAGCGGCACAATACTCACCAAATAACCCACAAATTATGCTAGCAATGGCAATGTTTGATCAACATGTTGGTGAATACGAGGAAGCCGAGATGATCTATAAGCGCATTATTTTTATGCAACCTGGTAATGGATTATATCATGTGCATTATGGCTCTTTTTTATGTGGGCGAGATCGTTACCAAGAAGCACAGCAACAATTTAAGCAAAGTCTTGATTTAGATCGCCACCGTTGGAAAGCTGATACCTATGAACAATATGGATATTGTGCTATCCAAAATAATGATAAAAAAACAGCTGAGTTAATGTTTAAGCAACTTTTTCAATACGACGCAAATCGGCGTGATAATGTGAAAAAAATAGCTGAGATTTATCAGAAAAAGGGCGATATGAAAGTTGCCAATTATTTGTTTTCAGTCACAAAATAGTAAGCTATAAAATATTATTATTTAAACCGTAATAACATCATCATTATAATTTTTTAAAGAAGATATCATGAGTTTTTGGGCTATTTTATTATTAGCACTGGCTATGTCGACCGATGCCTTTGCTGTCGCTGTATGCCGCGGGGTTTCGCTTAAATCAACCCCATTTTTAGGTGCACTCAAAGTCGGTATTTTATTTGGTGTTGTTGAAGCTATTACGCCAATCCTCGGCTGGTTAGTTGGCTATATTGCACTGAAATATATCGAACAATGGGATCACTGGGTTGTTTTTACTGTCATGTTATTTTTAGGTATGAACATGATTTACAACAGCTTTAAAAAAACTGGTGAAGATTGCCTAGAGGATAGAGAAACATCATCAAAAAAATCCTTTCTAATGCTAATTTTTACAGCTATTTCAACCAGTATAGATGCATTTGCTGTTGGTATTGGATTAGCGTTAGCAAGCGTGAATATTTATTGGGCTGCAACAATGATTGGCATAGCAACCTGTTTAATGGTAACGATTGGATTATTATTAGGTAATAAATTAGGCTGTTTAATTGGTAAACGAGCAGAATTTTTAGGTGGTTTAGCGCTTATTATGATTGGCACAATTACGCTTTATCAACATCTATCTAATTAGACTTTCACTTGTTTTCATCTAGTAACATCGCTTAGCTTTTCAAACAGGACTATCATAATAGCATTTATCACGTTAAAGTATCTAATAGATAAGATTGAAACCAATTTAGTTAACTAAACTGTTACCTGTTATAGGTAACAGTTTATGGAAAATACTTCTATTTAAATCTTTTTAAATTTTACAAAATGTCATATCAAAGCTACAAGCCTGTTGATTATAGACCGCTTTAAAGGCACCTTTGTCATGAGGATTTTGCAAAATATGATTGACGATAACTGGTCTAATATTTGCTTTAATATAACCAGGTAATCCTCTCGCACCACGAATTAAATCGTAGTGATCATGACAAAATGAGCTTATGCAAGAATCAGATATTTCTACAGAAAAACCTCGAGGTTGATATGCTTGATTCAATTTGTCAATTTCACGGCGAATAATTCGCTCGATAACGACCATTGGCAAGCGTTTGAAATGGAGAATATTTTCTCGTCCGTTAAAACGATTAAGTAGTTCTGAACGATAAGTGTTATTCAGGTCATTTGTTGCCAATTCACACGCAGCTTCATCAGAAAGGTTTGGATCTAAATAATAAGGTTGCCCGATATTTGAAGTCATAATAATCATAATATCAGAAAAATCGACTGTTCGACCGACATTATCAGTTAATCGTCCATCCGATAAAATCTGTAAAAAGATATTAAATACATCAGGATGTGCTTTTTCAATCTCATCAAATAGATAGATTCCAACTGGTTTTGCTCTAACAGAGTTTGTCAAAATGCCTCCAGCTTCAAATCCTTCATATCCTGGTGGCGCACCAATCAATTTAGCAACAGCATGTTTTTCCATGTATTCAGACATATCAAAACGTACCAATGATTTTTCATCACCATAGACATATTGCGCTAAGGCTTTAGCCATCTCAGTTTTACCTACACCGGATGGACCTAAAAATAGGTAAGACATGGCTGGACCTGATTCTTCTAGCGCATCGACTTTAGCGACTTTTACCGAATTAGCGACATGTTTAACAATATTATCTTGACCAAAAATTCTCGATAATAAATTTGCCTCTAAATTAATCAAGTTTTCAACTTCATTTTCATCTAGTTTGTTTGTAGGTATTCCTGAAACTTTGCTAAATTCAGTGATAACTTCTTGACGGTTAAGCCGTAAATCTTTGTTAGCTAGCATAACCAATTTTTGGTGTTGTTCGTTATTTTGTACTATTTCTGCATCAATCTGTCGAATCTTTTCCTTTAATTTGGTAACAGCCGGTGAGTCAAATCCACCAGCGGTTAGCTGTGCAAAGGTTTTTATTGTTGTTGATTCCGAATTTTTATTATTATCCTCTTCTTCTTGCAATTGGTTGATCTCATCTTGCAATTTAAAGCGTAATGTTTCGGCCTCACGTTGATATTGGTAAGTTTTATTGATTTCTGACTTTAATTCTTGCCAATCTTGTTGCCATTGTTCAAGTTGTTGTTGCAAATCTTGCTTTTCTGTTTCATTGGTACTTTTGGCTATCTTATTCATTAGCTCAATTATTTTAGGATGCTGTTTATGCGTAAGTTGGCGATAACTTGCAAGCGCACGATCAAGTAAAGCAATCGCTCGTTGCGGTTGTGCTCCACCTAAACCTAAACTATCTCGATACTTACTGGTTAAATGTATCGCTTCTTCAACAGCATCTTCATCAACTTCAATTTTATGGTATGCAGATAGCTCTTTAGCAACACTAGAAACAATCGATCTTAAATCATCCCCAATCGGCTCTTTAACATCATAAAGAGTGTAAAGCTCTGGCATGTTTGTACTGGCTTTTAATACATTACTCAATTTATCATCGCGGACTTCTAAAATAACTTGGAAATTATTTGCTTTGTCTGCGTTATTTAATGCATTGATAAAATGAGCATTGCCAGTATTATGTGCTGCTTCTAAAAAATTAGCCGTATCAGTAATAATCAATACTGATTCTGGAGTTTGCATTAGCTTTTTTAAAATACTTTGAAACTCATTGTTTATCTTAGCGCTATCACCACTAGAAAAAAGCGCATCACAATTTAACCAAAACAGTTTTTTTACAATCAAATCAAACGGTGTATCTGGGCTGTTTTTAGCTGCTTGCAAACCAAGGGTAAGCATTGAAACACCAACACCAGCAGGGCCTGTTAGCAAAAGTGAATTTGATGATTTTCGTATAAGAATAGATGATATTCTTTCTAAATCATGTTCCCGACCCACTAAAGTAAAATTAGGGTATTGCGCTAAATATTCACGCCCTCTAACTAAATACATTGTGCATTCCTTTATTATAGTTTAAAGGGAGAGGTAGTTTGCGAGCTCTCTTTTTTATTCTCAGATTTTTCTGATAAAACATCACCTGTCACAGCAATAAATTCTCGCGTATCATTTTGAACATCTTTAGACATTCTTTCAATTTCTTCTAAATTTGCTCGCATTGTTTCTAATGCTGAACGTGTAATTTCAGTAGCTTCTTTTTGAGTATCACCAAATTCTGCTAAGTTCTGTAACATCGCTTCTAAATCATTATTAATTTCATCACGACCTGTTGCAATTCGGATGGCTTCATTTTTAGCTATCTCATTTGTTACTCGTGTCATTTCAGCTAAAGTATTACCTGCCATAGATTGTGCCTCATTAATTGCTGCTGAGTTAACAGCAGTAACCACAACACTAAGTTGTGAAGCAACTGATGCAATTCCTCGTGAATGCATTGCTCTGGCACTTTCAACTTGTTTTTTGGTTGCAGCTTGCATATTGCGAATTTTAATGGCTTCCGTTGTTAATTCACCATAGGTTTGCATGGTATCAACCGTTGCTGTTGATACAGTATCGATATGTTCATCTAAATTGCGTCTAGCTTCATCAAGCTTCATTGATTCTAATAGGTTGTCACCAACATCTTTATGCTCAAGCTCTTCTCTACGTTCGCGGTGAACTTTCTCAACTTTTTTAGTCGCTTCGTTCATAATGGCATAAATTTGTATCATATTGCCATTATTATCACTAAGCCCTTCTATTTGTTTAACCATTTTTTCAAGGTGATTACGAATTGCACCAAAACGTTCTTTGCCTTGATTAACAAATTTTAATGCCGATTCAACCATATCAGCTTGGCGTAATGTATGCTGTTCTGAAGTTAGGTTCAGTAACTCCTTTAGTTTTTCAACATCGATTGAATCCTTGCGTTGTTCGTGACGTTGTGCAATTTCTATCTGAATATCACTTAATTCTTTTTGTTTATTTTGTATTTGCTGTTGTAACTGTACAATAGTTTCCTCATTAGCAGTGATTTTAGCTTGTGATGCAACTTTAATTTTTCCTAAACCAAAAAATTTCCTATCATTTTGTAACAAAACGATTTCTTTTTGCAAATTAGTTATTTTCTCTTCAATACTAGTAATTTCGCTTTGCACGCTTGCTTGTTGCGCTATCTTTTCTTCATCCCATTGTTGATCCGCTTTTATTTGCGCTAAAGCATTTCGAGTCTCACCATTTTGGCGTAAGTTATACAGTGCGTCTGTAAGTTCAGTAAGTGGTTTAATTTTTTCAATAAAGTCATTAAGGTCATTATTAAAGTCAGAATATACCCGCTGTAACTCAGCGAATACTTCGGTATCAGTCATTTCGATGCGCTGTTTAGACATCTCTTCTGAAATGGATTGTAGATATTCTTTAAATGTATCAAATTCTTGAATTTTGGCTCTATCAGCTTCTTTATTATCAGTAAATTCTAAAATATGAGTGACTTCTTCTACTTTCTGTTCAAGTGAAAGATTATCTGAAAAAATAACTTTAAAAAAAGTATTTTGTTGAATATTTGAAAGCGGATTTTCTACTTTAGCGCTTTTTTGTCGTTGCCTAACTGAAGAATCATTTTGTTCGATGCTAGTTACTTTTCTCTTAGAAGATACACTCATTGTTTTTTTCCTTATTATTTAGCTATTTTAAATCCTATTTCAAATGAAAAGGAGAAAGTTTGGAATAATTAATTTACCCCTATAGAAAAGACAAATGCCATCTTTTCATCATGTTATTATCTATTTAACAGTTTATTTTGACAAGTAAAACTGCTATTGATAATAAAAAAGGAAAATAGGAAACACATATAATTTAAGCCATTTACCGACATATGAAAGTATTATCAAGCCTCATATTTAACTTTAATCAATTTAACGGCGTATTTTTAATTTGTTTTATTTGGTACAAATAAGGAAAGAAATTAATAAGAAAAAACCACTCGCATGAACGAGTGGTTTATATTGATAAGTTTAAGGAGTAGCAACAGATGAGATTACATCATTCCGCCCATACCACCCATGCCGCCCATACCACCAGCAGCACCTAAATCAGCTTTATCATCTTTAGGTAAATCAGTAACCATACATTCAGTAGTAATCATGAGACCGGCAACAGACGCTGCGTATTGTAATGCACTACGAGTTACTTTAGTTGGATCTAAGATGCCCATTGCAATCATATCACCATACTCTTCAGTTGAAGCATTGTAACCATAGTTACCTTTGCCACCTTTAACCGCATTAACCACAACTGATGCTTCTTCACCACAGTTAGTCACGATTTGACGTAATGGCGCTTCCATTGCACGAAGAGCGACTTTTATACCTACGTTTTGATCTTCGTTAGCACCTTTAAGTTCCAAAATCGCTGACGCAGCACGAACAAGAGCAACACCACCACCAGCAACAACGCCTTCTTCAACTGCTGCACGAGTAGCGTGTAACGCATCTTCTACACGCGCTTTCTTCTCTTTCATTTCAACTTCAGTTGCTGCACCAACTTTAATTACTGCAACGCCGCCAGCTAATTTAGCAACGCGTTCTTGAAGTTTTTCTTTATCATAATCAGAAGTTGATTCTTCGATTTGTTTACGAATTTGTTCAACACGCGCTTTAATTAAAGACTCTTCACCAACGCCATCAATAATGGTTGTATTGTCTTTATTGATAACAACGCGTTTAGCTTGACCTAAATCTTCAAGTGTTGTTTTTTCAAGCTCTAAACCAATTTCTTCTGAAATTACAGTACCAGCAGTTAAGATTGCAATATCTTGTAACATAGCTTTACGACGATCACCAAAACCAGGTGCTTTAACAGCTGCAACTTTAACAATACCGCGCATAGTATTTACAACTAAAGTCGCTAATGCTTCGCCTTCAACATCTTCCGCAATAATTAATAATGATTTACCTGCTTTAGCGACCGCTTCAAGCACTGGCAATAATTCACGAATATTAGAGATTTTTTTATCAGCTAATAAAATATATGGGCTATCTAATTCAACTGTTGCTGTTTCAGGTTTGTTAATGAAGTATGGTGATAAGTAACCACGATCAAATTGCATACCTTCAACAACATCAAGCTCATCTTGTAAACCTGTACCATCTTCAACAGTAATAACACCTTCTTTGCCTACTTTTTCCATTGCTTGAGCAATTAAAGTACCAACGGTTTCATCAGAGTTAGCTGAAATGGTACCAACTTGTGCAATTGCTCTAGAGTCAGCACAAGGAGAAGATAATTTTTTAAGTTCTTCAACAGCTGCAACAACGGCTTTATCAATACCGCGTTTTAAATCCATTGGATTCATACCTGCAGCAACAGCTTTTAAACCTTCATTAACAATTGCTTGAGCAAGTACAGTTGCAGTGGTTGTACCGTCACCCGCTGCATCGTTTGCTTTTGAAGCCACTTCTTTAACCATTTGTGCACCCATATTTTCGAATTTATCTTCTAATTCGATTTCACGAGCAACAGAAACCCCATCTTTAGTAATAGTTGGTGCGCCAAATGATTTATCTAATACTACATTACGCCCTTTTGGACCTAAAGTTACTTTAACTGCATCGGCTAATACATTAACACCTTGAAGCATTTTGATGCGAGCATCGTTACCAAATTTTACATCTTTAGCTGCCATCTTCGTATTTCTCCTAAATTCTGTCTATAGTTTAATTATTTGCCAGTTATGCTTGAACAATGGCTAAAATATCGCTTTCTGATAAGATAAGCACTTCTTCGTTATCGATTTTTTCTGTTTTAACGCCATATCCTTCGTTAAAAATTACGATATCACCCACTTTCACATCTAATGGCTGTACTTGACCATTTTCTAAAATGCGACCATTACCAACAGCTAAAACCTCACCTCGTGTTGATTTACCAGCAGCTGAACCTGTTAACACGATACCACCCGCTGATTTTGATTCTACTTCTTTGCGTTTAATGATCACGCGATCATGCAATGGACGAATTTTCATTAGTTATCTCCTAGCACTAATTTTAATTAAAACAATTATTATCAATAAATCATGCAATTATGATTTTCAAATGTAGTGCAAACTATATGGGGACAATTTTAAATTCTTCAAGGGAAGAAAACTAAAAAAAGTCTAATTGATTATTTATCAATCATCTTTACGTTTGAATTCACCTTCAATAATACCACTGTCTTGATAATGTGTTTGCGATGATGAAAATTGAAATCTCATCGGTATTTTTCGAACTATAAATTCTACAATATAATCTTGAACACGGGGAATTAATAAAATTGCGCCAACAATATCAGTTAAGAAACCAGGAATAAGTAAGAAAAAACCAGAAAAAAGCAAAGATACACTTTTTATAATTTCAGCTTTAGCACTTTGATGATTGGCGATTTTTTGTTGCATAATACTTAGATTTTTCAAGCCTTGTGTTTTAACTAATGAAAAACCAAGAATTGACGTTGCAATAATACAGATTAATGCAAGTAAAACACCAATTGAATTTGCAACAGCTATAAAAACACTGATTTCAAAATAAACATAAATAAAAAAGAGAATAAAACCAACAAATCGCATATAACAATCCTATAAGCACAAAGGAATAATATTAGAAATTAGCTATTAATATGAAGATGATTAGCTAATTTTCAACCAAGCAATAAATATTTTTTAAAAAATTTTACAAAAGGGATTGACTGACACTTACAAATCGTGTTTAATGTGCATCCATTGTTGCCCGGATAGCTCAGTCGGTAGAGCAGGGGATTGAAAATCCCCGTGTCCGTGGTTCGATTCCGCGTCCGGGCACCAATCACCAAATTCTAAGACCTGCTTCTAGCAGGTTTTTTTATATCTAAAGCCTTTTCAGATAAGACTTTCACTAAGATTCACTACTCAACCGAGTTCAACTGAAATCACCCCAAATCAAGTACAATTTCGGATACAAACCCGGATACATTTGGTTCGATAATGGCGTGTATCCATAAAATGGCCTTGAGGCCTTTGTTTGCAAGGCTTAAGAGAAATCACTTGGATTTGATTTATTTTGAACTAATTTGTAACAATTATTTATTAACATTTCTAACAAAAGCTGTTTGCACAAGACTTCCACCAAGTTTTACTACTCAACCAAACTCAATTGAAATTACCCTAAATCAAGCACAATTTTGGATACAAATCCGGATACATTTGGTTCGATAATGGTATGTATCCATAAAATGGTCTTGATGGCTTATCTTTACTGGAAAAGATGAAGATCGCTTAGATGTAAAATTTTTTTATCTATATTTTTTGGGAAGATTAAAAAGACCCTCTGGAGGAGAGAATGAAGCATCTTTACCTAGAAGAGGACGCCTATTTTTATTCATTTTTTTTATATTTTCTTCTCTTCTTTTCCTTTCATTAACTAATTTAACTTCTTTTTGAATTAAATTTTCAACAAAGTCTGTTATTGTTTTATTATTTTCTTTTGCTAGTTTCTTTAACTCATCTTTAACTTTAGATTCCAAATAAATATTTAATACTTTTTTCCCTTTTACTTTACCTCTATATTTCTTTTGCTCCCAATTTTTTTTCATCTTAATTTGAAGAAGTTCTTTACTTTCTTGAGAAGAACTCCAATCGTCAAAAATATAATGCGCTATATAGTACAACTCACTAAGTTCCATATGGACTAAATCAGTGATTGCGGTGAAATCATAATTATTTGAATTTATTTTCCTTCTAATATGCATATAAAACCAATATACTTGATCTTTGTTTTTAATATCTATCCATTGAAATGGTTTAGTTTTTTTTTCTATTTCATTCCATTCACTTATTAATGAACTAAGGCTAATAGGTGTTTCAGGTGAGCTAAAATAATCACATAAAATTTTGACCCTCAATGAATGGTTATTTGAACATGCTATACTTACTCTTTGCTCTTGTGAAAAGCTATCCAAGAAATTATCTCGTAATTTTTGCAATATCCAAAAACAAGCTCTTGGGTTTTTTTTTAAGTAATCTGTTTGATATTTAAATCTTTCTTCTTCAATATTCATTTTCATAATATTTTACTCTTATTCTTCCCTATTTTTGTATCTGTATGATTTTTAAACCACTAATCAATATAAATAATTATATCTATTTTTATGTTTATATTCACGTATATTTTATTGAGCATATTTACACTCATTTTTATGTTTAATTTTACGTAGTGATTTGTTATTTAATAATTATAAGTAAAATTAAATTAATATTAATAATCAATTAGATAAATTTCAATTTTTATAATTAAGGTTAATTAATATTATTCTATAAAAGAAAATTATTAGATATATAACATTAATATTATGTTATCTGAGTACATCATCAGTTACTAAGACAATAAAAAAATAATCTTGCCTCTTATCAAATAACTCTAATTTGATAAGGGAAACTAAATGCAAAATAAAAATTTTAATATTGATAAACAACTCAATGGTCAACTCATTGCACATCTAAATCATCTACAAAACAAATACTCAAAAATATTACCTATTAGAGCTGATATTCATTATGCTAAAGATGATGAATTAAGTACTGATATCGAAACAACAAAAAATGAAATAACATTTTTCCTCTGGCAAGCTATGCAATTTGAACTTGATATTGTAGGGTATGCTGTTGTTATGGAATTCAATCAAAATGAACATATCCATTTCCATTCTATTTTTTATGTAAACGGACAAAAAAGACAAAAGTACTATCCAATTTATGCTGTATTGGAAAGATTATGGCATGAACTGACTAATGGTTACTTATATGACTGTCAGCGCAATAATTATCGTATCAACGGGTTAAAAATGATAAACCATCATGATCATGAAGCATTTTGTTCGACATGTTATATGCTCAGTTATTTAGCTAAAACAGAACAAAAAGAGCCTTTTAAAAGACGTTATAGTGATTGTCTCTTTTTAAGCGAAGTTCTTCCACCTAGCCATCGAGGAAAGCCTAGAACACTTGGTGTAAGTAAATTTTTAATACCCTCCTCTATTTAATAACACAAAAGCAATTTACTTAATTTTGGAAAATAACAATGAGTCTTTGAGAGTACGTTTAGACAAATAAACAAAAAACAAGCTTATTGATATAACTCCAATTCATATAGAGGAATAAAAAATGTATAAGTATTATGATCTAATACTAAATAAGCTAAAAACTCATGATAAATCGTTACTTACACGTTATGGGAAGCTATATCCAGTCAGAATGAATTTTGCCTATCATAATGATGCCTATCAAAGGAAACACGGAATAGATGCGTATATGGATATGTTGAACTTGTCTGATTTAACATTACTTTCTAACCATATTCTTAGCATTGTTTGGGTAATGGCTTTTGATGAGCAATATGGCTTTTATTTTCCTGCCATGTTGTATTTCGATTCAGAACAATATGCAAATTATAACGTTATTATGAAATTAGTTACTGATTGTTGGAAAAATCAAACTGATGGAAATGGTATTAATGTTGAACAAGAACTAGCTAAGAATGCTTTATCTGAATTAGCACAACTCTCGTGGGAAAAACATAATCCTCTTCGTACTTTGTATATTAAAAGTATATATACTCTCGGCTAAATCAATTGATCGTTTGTAACGATCAGTCGTGATCTTATTGATCGTTACAAACGATATGACAATACGTAATATTTTTCTAATAATGATGATAAATTTTTGTTCAAAAATAATTTAAGGAGATGAAATGACTAAACATGATTGTGGCGAATGCAATGGTAAGGGAGAAATTCCTTGTCCATTACAATATTATCCTGGCGAACCTCATCCTGAAAGCTGTCCTGTGTGTGGTGGAGATCCGAATTTTACATCTCCATGCCCAGAATGTTCGGAGTACAAGTATGGCTATTAAGTGGTTGGGTAAAAAACTTTACCAAGCAGGACACTTTGCAGTGACTGAAATAATTCCAGAATTTATTGAAAAATCTGCAAAAATGATTTTAAATTCAGATAAAGCAACAGAGGAACAAAAAGAAAGAGCTAAGAAAAGTTTAGCTCGTTATGAAAAAAACAAGAAGTAGTATTAGTAATAATCAAAAATTTTGTTCATAACTCTGTGTCATTTCTTTTTTGTTACATAGTTTACCGAAATGACACAGAATATTGAACACTCTTGAAACTCCTGCTCCTCAATCTTATTCATGAAGCAAACCCATTTATCTTGTTTGCTTCATATTTTCTCAATGTATCTCAACACTCTGATTATAAATAATTTTAAATAGATATCATTAGTTGAACACCACAATGTGTTTGTTTAATTAATATTTTTATAAGGAGTGTACCATGTTAAATTATCAAATATCGCAAATCACCTTAGTTTATTCATTAGAACCTTATTTCAATCATGTTCATTCTTTATTTAATTCATTAAATAAGGAAGTATAAATGTCAGATAAATTATCTTTATTACTTGATAGGCTCTATCAAATTTGTTTAACAGGTGGCTATGGTTTTGCTTCTGCTTACACATTAGCCGAACAACATAAAGCACGCTTTCCTTTCTATTCAGATAGCCTTAATAACCTAATTAAACAGGAAGCTAATAAAGCTGGAACAACTGGATTTATTACTGGGTTGGGTGGAATGGCAAGCTTACCTATTACTCTACCTGCAAATGCTTTGAGTGTATTATTTATTCAAATGAGACTCGTTATAACCATTGCTATTTTGCAAGGCCAAGATGTGAAGGACAAACGAATTAAGATGTTAATTTACTTATCATTATGTGTGATGGCAAGTAAATTAAAATTACAGCAATTTTGCTTAGCTACATTGCTCAAACAACCCAATGAAGTGGTTTGGAAAATAAATCTATCTATCACTAAACAACTTATTACTATTTTAAGTGCAAAGTATAGCGTGAAGTTAATTAAGATGCTCCCAATATTCGGCGGTGTAGTGGGAGCGGTTATTGATCGCACAGTTACCTATCGCATTGGCCAATTTGCTAAAAATCAATTTAATCAATTCAATTAGTCGAATAACACTAATAATCATTTATCTAAAAATTCATCTAGTTATGAATTTATCTGATTTATTCCCGTTTTTACATAAAGACATGGTGCTTTGGCCAAGCTTAACAGGAGAAAAAATGAAAACCAACTATTCAACAAAGCGCATTGTGACAACAGCGTTAAAATTGCTTGAAAAGCAGATGAAAATAGAAAAAAATCAGTTCACCAAAACAAAACAGGTTATTGATTATCTTAGACTAAAATTAGCACAAAAAGAACGAGAACACTTTGTTGCTATGTATCTAAATAATCAACATCAACTACTTAAAGTAGAAACACTTTTTATGGGCACAATTAACTCTGTCGAAATCCATCCCAGAGAAATAATTAAACAAGCACTTAAACATAATGCAGCAGCCATTATTTTTGCCCATAATCATCCATCAGGTGAAGCACAGCCCAGTAATGCAGATCGCAATATCAATCAAAAATTAATAGAAATACTAAATATCGTTGATATCCGAGTATTAGATCATATTGTAATTGGTCGACAATCGCATTTTTCCTTTGCAGAACAAAGCTGGCTCTAATTTTAAAAAGTCTTCAATGTATATGTATTGATCGTTTTTAACGATCAATAAGATCTTATTGATCTGTTTAAACAATATGACTTTATTTAAATAATCGATGAAAATATAAACTCAATTAAAAACAATAGCTAGTATGTGTCAAGTTAAGTTTTCGGTACCACACAAAAATACAATTTAAGTAAAACTAATTAATTCTTTTTTCCATAAGGAATAACAATGAAAAAAATAACAATTGTTTTATCCGTACTGATTCTCACAGCGTGCGGGGATTCATCTCAGGTTAAGCAAGTTAAAGATTATGTGTATGACAATATCGACTCAACTCTTACTGTAGGTAATGCGCTTGATAACCGAAATATCTGTAATAAAACGAAATGGGATTCATATAAAGATGAACGAGATCGAAATATTGTTGAATATACTTGTGAATTTAAAAAGGATCATCCAAATCAATTTTTAAAGCTAACGTTTTCTGGTATGGCTGGAAATTTAAAAACTATGCTTGTAGATAAAAATATCAATATTACATTAGATGATTATCTAAAATTTAAAGAGGAAGAGAGACGATATAAGAATGTTAAATATCCCCATTATACTGTATATAAAAATTACATTGATGCAAAGGCTAAAAGTTACATTGAAGCGAAAGCGAAACTGTTTATTTATGACAAGTTGAAGAAAGCGCTTCTTGAAATAGAAAAAAGCAATGCTTTCGCTCGCTATCAAGAAAATAGAAAATATTTTCTATCAAATAAAGCAATAATCATAAAAGAAATAGAAGAAATGGAAGAAAGTTATCTGGTTAGTTATCTGGTTGATGATATCTATGGCCATGATGATGATCCAACTACGGGAATACTAAGTTGTAATCCTTTTTTTGTGTTCAGTTATTTTCATGGTAGTACAATCCATATCCATGCAAAAAATGGTAGTTTAAGTAATAAAGATCTTGCTAAAAGAATAAAGCAAATTGAAGAAGATGTAACCTCTATCCAAAAAATATTGTTCAAGTATGATGATTTCAGTTTCTATATGCAGCCGAGTTATAAAAGTGTTAATCTTTATAATGATGATTCTAGATTGGCTTTCGAATATCTACTTCAAGGTAATTCGACCAAGAATATAACCTTAAATACGAAGGATGGTAAAAAGACATTATCTGTTAAAAATTACCAGGAAATTTTAGCCTATATTGAAGGAATAGAAAATGGCATCATCAAAAATGTTATAGAAAGAGTAATTGATCCATATAATCAAAATATAACTAACACAATCAACCAATTTGAAAAACGCACAAAAGATATAAAAACTGAAAGTTATCAACAAAAGATAAAATGGGTTCTAATAGGTGAAAGAAATCCATCATTGATGAGTTGTGAATTAGAGTTTAAAGCCGATGGATATCCACCTGTAAAATCTGACTCAAGTATGCCATCATCTTGCTTTCGAAATGCCTATAAAAGCAACTATGTTGATCAAATTTATAATCAACCTATTATGAGTTTTATAAATAAGGTTGCAAATTAATCAATTAGTATGCTTATAAACGGCTTTGTAAAAATAAGCCGTTATGATCGAAGTAGTAAAAAAATATTGTTTCTACCTATCTATTGAATGTAATTAACCCACTTCACTCAATAGAGGTACAACAATGTCAACATTCTTATCCCCTTTGGATGCACAAACACATCCAGATTACCTAATTGATATGAAATATATCACCACACTCACTGGCATGACAGATAAATGGTTTTATGCTTTGATAAAGCAAAATAAATTTCCACCTCCTATCAAATTAGGAAGATCCTCTCGTTGGCGTCTAAAAGAGATTGAAGCATGGATAAACACCAAAGCTAATTAGCCGTTAACTTTCTATTAACCAAGGCCGCATAGTCAAATATGCGGCTTTTTTTATGTCTAAATTTTTATAATTGAGGAATTCGTTATGTCCTTAACTGATTTAAAAATTAAATCCGCCAAGCCACACAATAAGCAATATAAGCTTTCTGATAGTGATGGTTTGTTCTTACTCGTTCACGCCAATGGTTCTAAATATTGGCGTTTTCGCTATTACTTCAATACTAAAGAAAAATTAATGTCTCTTGGCCAATACCCTAATGTTTTATTAAGCGAAGCTAGAAGGCTACGGGATGAAGCTAAATCATTGTTAGCTAAAAATATTGACCCACAGGTAGAAAAGAAAGCAAAACAGTCTGAAGAAGTAATACAAGTTACTTTTGAACAAGTTGCACGTAAATGGTGTACCAATAATAAAACTTGGTCTGAGCCACATAGAGCAAAAGTACTACGAACATTAGAACTATATTTATTTCCTAAAATTGGCGCTTATTCTATTTCGGCACTAACTACTCGCCAGTTAATTGTTCCAATTAAAGCGGTTGAAGAAAATGGTCGGTTTGAAGTTGCTAGCCGATTACAACAACGTACTTCAGCAATAATGCGTTATGCCGTACAAAATGGTTATATCTCTTATAACCCAGCTCAAGATTTAAAAGGCGTGGTAAGTAAAGTAAAAGTGAATCATCGCCCTGCACTTGAACTTGAACAAATACCTGAACTTTTAGAGCGCATTGATAATTTTAAAGGACGAGAGTTAACCAAATTGGCAATTAAACTTTCTCTACTTATATTTATTCGTTCTAGTGAGTTACGATTTGCTCGTTGGTCAGAAATTGATTTCGATAAAAAGATTTGGACTATTCCAGCAGAAAGGGAGGAAATTGATGGTGTCCCTCATTCTCACCGAGGCTCCAAAATGAAAACACCTCATTTAGTTCCACTAAGTGATCAAGCAATAGGAGTTTTAAAACAAATATATGAAATTAGTGGAATGTATGAACTGGTATTTATTGGTGATCATTCTGCACGAAAGCCAATGAGCGAAAACACAATAAACAAAGCATTGCGTTCTATGGGGTATGATACAAAAACAAAACTTTGTGGGCATGGCTTTAGAACAATGGCATGTAGTGCTCTAGTGGAATCAAACCTCTGGTCACGAGATGCTGTTGAACGCCAAATGAGTCATCAAGAACGTAATGGCGTTAGAGCGGCTTATATCCACAAAGCACAACATATTATCGAAAGAACAAAAATGATCCAATGGTGGGCTGATTACTTAGATTCAATCCGAACTGAGTTTATTATGCCTTATGAGTTCAAAACAAATTAAAAAATACCCTACTATTTAATTCATTTCTCAATATCAATTAATATCAAAAAATTAAGGAATTGTTTATGCAAACATTACCTAGTGTATCATCATGCCTAAAATCCACTACGGTGGGTTCTGGTATGATCTCAGTATTTATCACCCATTTAAGAAAATATAACGAAGAACAATTGATTGGTGAATGGCTAGAGCTACCAACAACACCAGAAAAAGTAAAACAATGCTTTAAACAAATTGGCATTGATAGTGTTAATTACAAAGAGTTCTTTTTAAGTGGTTACAAATCGTCTGTATATGGCATAACAAATTATATCTCTGAACATAGCAATCTTGATGAACTAAATTATTTAGCCTGTAAACTTGATGAATTGAGTCATGATGAAATGGAAATCTATGAAGCAGCCATTGACATTGGCGTAAATATTAATTCAATTACAGACTTAATTAATCTAACAGATAACTTAGATTGTTTTCAATGTCTATATAACATCAGCAATGAATATGATTTAGGTTTCTATTGGGTTGCTGAAAGTGGTTGTTATAATTTAAAAGAACTCGGTAACTTAGCTAATTACTTTGATTACGAACGATATGGCCATGATATTGCACTTGAACAAAGTGGCACATTTTATTCTGGTAATTATATCTATTATACAGATGAAAGTTTTAGTTTTGATTACGATGGGAAAAGTGTTCCAGAAGAGTATTGTATTTCTATTTAAAAATCATTAAATAATTAGTTATTCCCCTTATAAAGCTTTAAATAAGCTTTATAAGGGGAATTCATTAGTAATTTAAATTTTTAATCGAAACTGTTTATAATTATGTATCAACTTAATTCACAAAGAGATCACTTTATTTTTTTGGTGCTAAAGGTGTGGAAATACTATTTCTTTAATAATTAATTGGAATAGGTACATAAAAAATCTGCTTTATGATTAATAACTTGATTAATTATCCAAAAATCACTTATGTCATTTAATACAAAACTTGCAAATTAGGGACAATAATAAAAAGTATTTTCTTCATTTATAAATAAGTTAACTAAATAGCTATATAATTCAATAAATTTTACTAACATCAAGAAAGTTAATAAAAACTAATGCTATGTTTTGTAAAAAATATTGAGGAGTATATACCGTTTCATTTTTATACTACGTATTAACCTATTGAATTATAGTTTTATCTCATTTTTCAAGTAGCTTTAGTAGCTCAGTAACTGATTTTCCTAGCGCTAATCCAAATAATGGAGGGACAGCATTACCCACTTGGGTGTATTGAGGCACTTCAAACTTTCGCATTTTACCGCCAGTAGTTACTTTAGAGCGAAATACAAAATTATCTGGAAATGATTGTATCCTTGCCATTTCCCTAACGGTTAGTACTCGTAATTCTTTCTCATCATAATGACAGGCATCATCAGGAATAGACAAGGCAGCTGGTGATGGAGAATTAGGATCTAAGGCTTTTTGGGTTTGTTTTTGTGTCGGATGTTGTTTCAAATATTCTTCAAAATCAGCTTTATTAATGAATGCCTTCATTTGATTATTATCTTGCAAATATTCAAATTTTTTTAGTTTATCCCAAACATCTTCAGGTAAATTATTTTCCTTACCTTTTAAAATATTAAAGACTGAATTAGTAATATATCGATTATCACATTGTTGTAGTATTTGATAAATACGAAATCGGCATTTAACAAGTTGACTATTATTACGTAGTTCATGGTTACTAATTTTTTTTCTTGCTTTTAATATATTTGCAAATTCAGAGTTTAAGTTTTTAATAAATGATGAAGGTTTTGCCGGATTATGAACCTTAAGATCATCGAGTGCTGATTTTACATTAACCTCATCATGATTAACTAAATGTTTTAAAAATGAGGATTGAAACAATTTATGATGTTCAGGAATTGATACATCAAAATATGGGAGAGATCCAAAGGATACTTTTTCAACATTTTCTTGAACTGAAGCATAAAAATTGAGAGAAGGAGAAAATAATGTTTCTTCAGCACTCTCTTTTTTAAAAAAAGGTTTCAATTTTTGAACAATGTCATGGCGAATCGCTAGCATGATAAAGCGAGGGCGGTTTTGTGGTACACCAGCAAATCTAGCATTAACGTGTAGACAAAGCGGAATATATTTTTTAGTAGCAAATACTTTAGCAACCTCAAACCAAGCATGATATAGAGAACCATCTTTATCTTTAAATGCACGTAAAATACCAGTTACATTTTCCAGTAAAACGATTTTGGGTTGGATTTTTTCAACAAAGTTGGCAAATTCCCAAGGTAGGGTATTTTTGTCACTGTCTTTCTGGCGTAAACCAGCCATACTAAAGCTCTGGCATGGTGGGCCGCCTGAAATTAAATCAACCTCAGTATCATTGAATGCAGATTTTAATGCGAATAAAAGCGCTTTATCTTGTGCAATTAAATTATTTAATTCAATAATATCACCAATGATAAGTGAGTTTTCTAATTGCTTCTTGTCACTTGGAATATCATTGAAACCTTCATGAAGAGAAGGATAGCTAAAGGGGTTCTCTCTTAGACGTTTAGTTAAGTTATCAAATTGACTTGAAAGCCAAAAGGCTTTTTTAGGCTTTTTATTTTTTTTTGCTAGTTGTTGAAAATTTTCATTAAAGAAGTTATAAGCAAATGTTTCAGCAGCCATTGGTGATAATTCATTGGCTAGAGTTAGTTCAAACCCCGCCTTTTCTAGACCTAAAGATAAACCTCCACAACCTGCAAATAATTCAATATGGTTAAACTTTTTAGAACACTTCACTTGATATACCTAAGATAAGAAAAATATTAAGAATAAATTCTAAACTAGAAAATAGAAAAAGTCCAGGGTTTAACAATATAGAATTTGACTTTTGCAAGCTCTCTCGATATTCTTAGAAACAAGGCTTAGAGAGAAGCCGTCAGCCCACGCTCGTAAAGACTAATTTGTCCTCTCTGTAATAAAAATTGTTTCGTTTGCACTTTTAACTTATTTGTGGGCAGTAAGTTTAGTGCATGTATTTCTTTGAAACTTTTTATTACAGAGGGGAAAAACATGCCTAAAGAACATCCTTATATTGCCCGTTTAAAGAAACAAGCCAAAGTACTTAAAAAACAAAAAAATATCATTAGTGCAAAAGCATTAGATGAAATAGCAAAACAAGAAGGCCACTCCAATTGGACCGCTTTACGTAGAGATTTCGATAAGCACCAAAAGATAAAAACTCCAACAGCTAAAGTTTCAACAACATTTGTTGAAAGTGGTGATATTGAGATCGATGAAGATGATCGGAAGCTATTAGCTGAAGAACGTAAAGATGAATTGCCATCAGATATTAAATTTAATGTATTAGAAAATAAAAAAATATTGGCTTACTATTCTATTGACTATTCTATTTTTGAACCGACAAAAACAGGACTGAAAAAATCAATTCTTGATGCAACACAACCAGTGAGAACTCATTTTGAACTGTCCAAGTTTCATAACTATGCTAAACAACATCAAGGAATTGAATTTAAGAAAATCTCAAAAGCATTCTTTTTATTTTCATCAACGATTCGTGAAACAAAAATGAGCCTATATCGACCAGTGACAAAGAAGGGGGATCCAAGAATGTGGTTTACGGCTTTAAGTACTTTCGCTGATGCTGGAGATCAAATCGCTATAATTATTTTTAATCAGGTTCCTTACTTGCTAAATCTAAGTGAAGTTAATCTGAATAACGAATTAAAAGTGCCTCAAAGTAAATTTAGTGAATTTATTTATGAATATACAAAACAGACAAATGCAGTGGCAGATGAGCTATTAGCTAAGTTAAAAGAACTAGCTAAAAAACCAATAAAAGCGATTGGATATGGTGATACCACGGTAGGAATGTCAATTGAATGTGCGCTTGGAATTCCACCTAACTCTAGCAAACAACCTGATTATAAAGGTATTGAATTAAAATCTGGTCGAGATAATAAAAATAGAACTCGTACTACGCTTTTTGCACAAGTAGCTGATTGGTCAAATAGCCATTGTAAAAGTAGCGCTGAAATTTTAGATAAATATGGCTACCAAAGGGAAGATGATTTTAAGCTATACTGTACATTAAGCACTCAGCAAAGAAATAGTCAAGGTTTAAAATTTGAAATAAAGGAAGATATGCTTTATGAGTGGCATGTAACAGAAAAGAATGGTAAAGAAATCAAAGAGCCTGTTGCTGTATGGAATGGCACTATGTTACGTTCACGATTACATGAAAAGCATTCAGAAACTTTCTGGATTGAAGTAGAGAGTACTTTTATTAATGGCGAAGAATATTTTAACCTTAAATTAGTGACTCATACAAAATCACCATTATTAAATCAGCTAATGCCTTTAATTGAAAATGGTGTAGTTACAATGGATCATCTGATTAAAAGAAATGCTAAAAACAATCGCGTTTCAGAAAAAGGTCCATTATTTAAAATTGATAAACGGAATTTGGAATTACTATTTCCTAAGCCTGTTAAGTACCAATTAAATTAACTTTTAAAGAGACATTTACAGTTATATTAATATAGACTTTATTTTTCTACTCTCTCGCCAGAAATTATTTTTCGGTAACAGTGCAGAGGGGGAGGGGGGTGAGCCGGTTTATTACAGAATTTGGTGACAGAATTATCATCACTTCTAACTGGAAAATATACAAAATATGGGGTATGTCTCCTTGTGTAAAGGGGGCATATATTTAAATATTATGTTGCCACAGATTAATTAAATTAATTGTATCGCTATTTGGCGCTTTGTCTTTAGGTAATCTATCAACTTGTAAAACTACTGGCATATGAAACGCTACTCCGGATACCACACAGGCTCCTGCTGGCAGTTTAGGTATTTGACTACGATCATTACTGTCAAGTGTGCTAATAGCATTTTTCAGTAAATTAAGATCATTTTCATTAACTAAACGATGCAAAAAATAATTATGTAATTGTGAAATAATTGTAGGTGATATGTCCGCAGGCCTTTGGCTTGCTATTGTTATAAAAAAACCAAATTTTCTACCTTCTTTAATAATTTCCTCAAATAATTCTAAACGATAATCCTTCCATGAGTTTGCTTCTCTTGTTGACTGTTCGGATAGAATATTATGAGCTTCATCAATAATTAAATGAAAAGATTTTGATTGTCCATCTGGCAAGCTATCAACAATAGCCTTATGATGATTAAAATGTGTTTTAGCCAATAGCATAGCAATTGTTTTCTTCATTACTGCATTGCAATTTCTTAATGAAAGAATTTGTATGGGCTTTTGACTTGCCACATCAAGACTATCAACTATTTCAATTACTTTTTTCAAATCTTTTTGTACCGCACTGATTTTACTAATAAGAGGGCTTATATGTTCATATTGAATAAAATTATTAGTTGTAGAATTAATTAGTTGTAATTGTGCTCTTACCATAACTTCAAGAAAAGGATTATTCTGTGAGTCAACCTCTGCTTGCAGGTTAAAATTATCAATATCAACGGCCTGAATATTTGTTGTAGTACAATAGTTACTAAGCTTATTTTTTATATCATTAACTGAATTAAGATAGCCACCAGCCTTAGAATTAAAAATGTAGTTTGAGGTTGTAGCATTCCAACTGATACCAATTGCTGTTAATAAATTTGATAAGTTATTTGTTGCTTCAGTATCTATTTCTTTTAATAAAGAATGAAGTATAGTTAATGTTTCTTTATGTTGGTTTACACCAAATATATTATCAAAAGTTTTCTTAAAATAAGATGTTAAAGGGATTTGATCATTATAAGAGATACTTCTATTTCTACTATTGACTAAATGCTTTAAAAAAGGCGTTTGCGTTTTTTCAGAAGCAGAGTACAAGACAGATAATAATTCAGCATCCCAAAATTCAGTTGCAGAAATTTGCAATTTTTGTTGCCCATTTCTTTCATAAGTACTTAAATTAAGGTAATTAGCATATGCCTCATACTTATTATAAATATTCTCATACTCACCATTAAAATCTATTAATACAAAAGAAGATTTATTTTTAAATTGCTGAACTTTCTTTTCAAAAAGAGACATATATAATTTAGCTAATGTATTAGATTTTCCACTCCCTGTATTACCAAAAATACCTATATGTGAAGCAAATACACTATTAATGGGAATATTAATAACATTACCTTCTGATAATGTTTTACCTAATTCAATAGAGTCTTCATTACTTCCCTTAACACCATTTACATTAGTGTTCTTATTTCTCCCAGTATAATCATAAAGTTGATCTAGTCGTCTGGTATTAACTAAATAAAGATCATCCCCTATCATTGGTAAGTACTTAATACCTTGATTGAATAAATTATTTTCAAAATAACCAAGAATATTAATTTCTATATATCTATCATAGCTTTTGTGTATAGGAGTACCTTCTGGCAAAATTTTCGGTTCTATGACTTCTTCACCTTCTATCTTCCCAATAAGATCAATATAGCCTTTACGTATAAGTATAAACTCATTAATACTTATTCCTCTGTATATTTCGCCACTAAAAAAGTAACTCATTTTATTAAGGTGTGGCTTTATAAATGCTTTTACTTTTGTGCCTCTAACAGCAGATACATGGCCAACACAAAATTGTTCTATCATAATTTATTTTCTTCATTTGAATTAAAAAGGTAAGATATGAACTTAGTAAAATCGATTTTCTCTTCATCTGAAGAGGGCTTTATAATTTTTATATTTTCAAAATTAATTAAATCCTCTGGAACTTTAGTTTCTGTGGATAAGCAAAAAATATAGACAATTAATTGTTTGTTAGACAAAGATCTCTTAACAATTTCTCTAATATGTTCATCTGCAAATGAAAAACCAAAACAAATGAGTAATGTTTGTGGTTTTTCTAATTCATAGCTTAATAACCTAAGGCACTGATAGTAATGCTGCTGAAAAACAGTTTCTTCAAATTTTTTCTTAGTAGGATTAACAATCGCAATCTTATTATATTCATTTATAAACTTATCTAAAAAAACTATTTGTTCTTTTGAAAATTGAAAAGTTTCTTTACTAAAATCAGGAAATAGCTCAATAGACCATTTATTTTTTAATTCTTCAATAACGTTTGAATTGTTAACATCACTTAATAGACTATCTATTTCTTGAATATAATGATGTGGATATTCTACAAAAATACTACTGTTTTCTTTCTTCCATGAAATAGAACCATGAACTTTAATTAAATTAAGCATTGGTATTTCATAACGATAATTATCTAAAGTACCTTGGTGAGCTACAGATAGGTGAAAATTGCTTATACTAAGGAATCGTTTGATTAAACCTGTACTTCCATCATTTAGAATAAAATTATGAGTTTTATTTAATTGGTCAGCACATCTTTCAAAAAAAATATCGTAGTTAGTTGTAAAAATATTAGCTCTATGAATATCTTTTTGCTGTTTCCTTTCTAAAAACTGTATTAATTTTACTATAAAACTCAAATAAGATTCGAAAGTGCTACTTATCTTATTAATTTCTTCTATATTGTCTGGCGGTGGCTGTAAACAAAATGCTTTTTGAATAATATTAATATAATAATTAAAGAGTATAAATTTGCATACAGTTTCTTTATTTTTATTTTGCTCAAGTAATGTTTCATAAGACGTTTCATCAACCAACTTTAAGGTTGGTATATAATCAGCTGATGCACCTGAACCTATTAGAAAATTTATATTTTTATCAAAACTTTCTTTTGTTGAAAAAATATCACTAGTCATATTAATTAGTTCTCACTGCGCAATAATATATTAATGATATTATCTAATTATTTATTTCTAGTACAGCAACCTTAACCAGAAAATAAACAAATATTTCATTTATGATATAAATAAAATCATAAGAGAATACATTAAGTTTAAAAAATTCAGTTCAGGATTCCAAGAATAGATCTTTGATTATCCTTTATCTAATATATATTTTTCATTAACTGATACTGCTAATTATTGTAAATACCCCAGATCATTTTTATAGTTTATATTACTTATTTCTTCTATATTTAAATACCATTTCATCCGTATAGCGATTTGATATACAATATACCGTAGTACCTTCACACAAAATAAAAAACGGCAATTAAAATGAGAACTGAAACCAAAGAATCGCCTATTAATATTAGAGCTAAGGCATCTCAAAAAGAATTGATTGATATTGCAGCGCATTTACTATCTAAATCACGCACTGATTTTATTTTAGAAGCGGCCTGCTCAAAGGCTGAAGATGTTTTGCTTGATCAGCGTCTTTTTTTAATCGACGATGAACAGATAAATGCCTTCAATCATGCAATAGAAGCCTCTTTTGATAGTAATGAAAAAATTCAAACTTTATTATCCCGGAAGTCACCATGGGAAAAATAGAAGCGCCACATTTATTGAATGAAGATCATGATGTTACGTCATTTGATTGTGAAGAGTTGTCTTTGAATGAATGGTTGAAGAAAAAATCCTTAAAAAATCAAAAAAGTGGTGCTTCACGTACATTTGTAATTTGTGACAATAACAAAGTAATCGGCTTTTATTGTTTATCAACAGGTAGTATCCAGCATCGACAACTAACATTGAGTAGATTTAAGCGCAATATGCCCGATCCTATTCCAGTTATTATTTTAGGCCGTTTAGCTATTGATAAAAATTACAAAGCAAAAGGATTAGGTGCGGCATTATTAAAAGATGCTATATTACGCTCGAAAGAAGTCTCTAAACAAGTTGGTTCTAGAGCACTATTGGTACATAGCTTAACAGATGAAGCCAATGCGTTTTATATTAAATTTGGATTTGTTGATTCTGGAATTCAGGAAAGAACAATGCTAATCTCTTTATGGTAATAAAATTAGGCTTAATTGTACATTTTTAAAGCAGATCAATTTAAGGATACAAATACGGGTACATTTTTCATCTAAATTTCTCAAATCCAGTAACCACAAGGCTTCAACCCACATCTTCGATTCCGCGTCCGGGCACCAATCACCAAATTCTAAGACCTGCTTCTAGCAGGTTTTTTTATGTCTAAAGCCTTTTCAGATAAGGCTTTCACCTTGTTTCACTACTCAACCGAATTCAACTGGAATTACCCCAAATCAAGAGGAAAATCGGATACAAACCCGGATACATTTGGTTCGATAATGATGTGTATCCATAAAATGGCCTTGAGGCCTTTATTTTCAAGGCTTAAGAGAAATCACTTGCATTTAATTTATTTTGAACTAATTTGTAACGATTATTTATTAACATTTCTAATAAAAGCTGTTAACACAAGGCTTCCACCAAGTTTTACTACTCAACCAAACTCAATTGAAGTTACTCTAAATCAAGTGCAATTTCGGATACAAACCCTATTTTTGCCAAATAAAACAAATTAAAAATACGCCGTTAAATTGATTAAAGTTAAATATGAAGCTTAGATAATACTTTCATATATCAGTAAATGGTTTAAATTATATGTGTTACTCATTTTCTTTTTTTATTATCAATAGCAGTTGGAATGGCAAAACATTTTCAAATAAAAAATTAAAGGGATAAGTGTTTTTTAAATTCAATAGGAGCAAGTAGCCTAACGAAGAATGCCATCGTTTATTATTATACCAATAAGCATAAGACGGAGAAGCGTGTTGTAACTCAATTATGTAATTGAAACGTTGGTCTTTTACAAACCCCGTTTTAATTGTTTTAATGTCACTTCGGCTACTGTATTGTCATCAGGATTCCCTTTCTTGCTTAATAAATGCGTGATATTTAATGTCTTAAAACAATCCTCTAATAACCGATTATCAAACGCTGCCGTTTTATGTTTAAAAATATGATAACCGACAATATACCTATCGGATAAATTCATTAAAATATATAAATAATAACAACGTTGGTTAACTCTAATATAAGTTAAATCCGCAACAACAATTTGTTTTTTATCACCCACGTCAAATTACCGTTGTCAATGATTCTCTATGCTGTTTCATTCATTTCTGTATTGTGAGGTTTATGATGTTTAACGGTGTGATAACCAAATATTTTTACAAATCAAAACGAATTCGCCTTGTATTATAAGAATGATAACTTCGGTTAAATAGCATCACTATTTTATCTGCATAAAGTCCTACTGGCTTTTGTTTATTTAATTTACACTGATAATAAGCATAATATGTTGATAATCCTAAATATTGGCATAGTTTTGTCGTGCTATAACGATGTCGGTTTGCATTTAGGATAGTGGTTTTCGCTCATTATCAGTGCTGCTTACTTTAAAATATCGTTTTCCATACGGCGCTGTTTAAGCCCTTTGCGCAAAGCTATCAACTCTTATTCTTGCGGACTGCGATTATCTTTTGTTTTAAATGAACCACTTTGGCTGGCTTGCGTTATCCAATGGTCCAATGCTGATGAGGCAAAATCATATTCTGCAACGATTTCACTACATGATTTACTGTGTGATAAAGACTAACCATTTGATGTTTAAAATCATCATTGATATTCGCCTTTTTCGTTTAATCTTATTCAAGTTACATCCTTTTTTAATTGTGATAAGTTTACCTTACCTCCCTTAAAAAGTTGGATGATTTAGTGTAGCCGATCCATCCCATTGTTATTTGCCTTTGTGGGCACGAAAGCTTTTTTATGATTTCATCCTGAGGCTATGATTTTAACCTTAGCTCAGTAACCATCTGTTTAATCTTACGGTTTTCAGCCTCAAGCTCCTTTAAACGTTTGATGTCTAAAGCTTCCATACCACCGTATCGCACCATTGATAAGAAGCTGAATTATCCATGCCCCATTTACGGCACAGTTCTTTAACGGGAATATCAGCCTCTGCTTATTTTAAAATAGATACCATTTGATGTTCAGTCATTTTTTCAGCATTAAATCCCCTTTTACTTTCATCATAAAGAAATTTCCACTTTTTTGCTGTACTATTTACAGGTTAGCACCACAAGCTAATCCTGCGTTGCCTTATAGTTCGGCTAGCTATAGCGTGCGCCCACTAAGCCACCCGTGATATCACCCGTTTAGTAAAAAATCCCAGCATTTAAGCTGGGATATGTTATTTACCAAAAATCTTAACGCCATAACACCGGCATTTTGCATACCAAAATACAACTCCTATAGGAAACCCAAAATATGCTGCTTTACAAGCCAGATATATATCATCAATGCCATATTTAAAATCTATACCATACATAATAAACAGAATTATTGACCCAACCAATTCCATTATAATGGCAATAAAAAAAAACATGAGCGGAATTACAATTTCACAAAATAACAATGCTAAATATTTTCTATTTTTTCCCATCATTGTTTTTTTCCATTATCGTTTTTCTCAAATTGTTTTTTAATATAATTCCCTGTCGCATTACCAAATACTGAGTCAGTAGTACTACCTACTATTGCTGGAACAGAACTTTCAGTATAATGCCCAGTTATTCCCCAAAAACCTTTATTTGCCTCATGAATATATTTATTTGCAGCTGGGTTAAAAATTGGTTGAAACCACTTTTCTACAAGTTTTCCTGTTCCATAACCTATAGCTGATGAACTTGCGCTTATTGCTACTCCTATAAAAGGGTTTTCACCATTTAACTCGCTTGATAATACACCACCTGCTGCATTCCAACCTATTGTTCCCCAAAGTCCAGAGCCAAGACCTCCAGTAATAGTGCCCGTTGCTGTTGAGATGCCCGCATTCACCCAGCTAATACTACCATCTTCGTTAAAATAGTATTGACCACCAATGCTAACTGCACCACTTACCCCACCACCAACTATTGCAGCATAATGTTAACCGCCATTTCAACGCCTTGACGGGTGTCACTACCCATCGCTGACATCCCTTCGTTCATCGCATTGTTGTAGGTCTTTTCATAGATTTTCTGTTCCTGCTCGCCGGTTAAAACGAGGCCTTGCTCTTCCGCTTTTAGTTGTTACCCACATCCATGTTGACCGTGTTGCCTTTTAATTGGCCGCCTATGATGTTAGTGTCGTTGCCGGTTTTGATGGTGAGCTTGTTTTTGGCATCAACCACGCTTTCTGTCCAAGCACTACCGTCCGCATTTTCTCGCTCTCGGCTAAAGTTGGCATTGCCTTTAAATAGGAAGATAGTTACAACTTCGTTTTGTAAAAATAATTCAGGAGTCTATACCGTTTTATTTACTTGAGATTTGGTGACAGAATTAACTGTCACCCTTAACAATCAAATGTACCACATATATAGGAGGACTATATTTTAAGGTCGATATAACGGAGAACGTTGCATCGCAGGTTTAATTTCATTAACCCAAGCTTTATAAACAAGTTCTTTGGGATAGTGATTATAAAAATCATCTATCTTTTCCAAATCAAACTCTATAGCTTTTACGAACTGTTTATAGCATTGCATATATTGTTCTGGGGTTAACTCGGAAAAATTTAAATCACTATCATAGAGATCATAACTAAAATAAACCTTTTCTGCTATGTTATTTCCCAGTTGCATTATATAGGGACGAACATATTCGCCAATAACAGACATAAACGTTGAGTTATATCCAACGCATCCAACCTCTTTTCCAAAATAAAATATACCCGCCATATATTACCTCATAATATGAATTTTAGATCGTTGATGTTCTGGTAACGTCTTAATGTAATTTCCAAGACGTGTTTGATTATCAGACGTCAGTTTCCTAAAATCTAACGGGACTATATCTGCTTTATCTAAATGTTCATGTAATTTTTCAATATTTCTATCCCAATTATTATTAAAAAACTTATTTATAGCATTGATTTGTTTTTCTGTTCCGTTAGATTTCGTAAACATAAAATCAACAGTTTTACCTTTATTTGGATCGCTTGTAAAAATGAAGTCAGCTAAACTATCCTTATTTTTAATACGTTCAACTTTTCCACCTAACAATTTTTCTAATTCAATTGCTGTAGCACCTTCTGCTAACTTTACTTTTCCTGCATGTGGATTTACTGTTAATTTGCTTTTACGATCAATCTGACGTTTTATTATTTCTAGTTCCTTTTCTGATAACTTCTGCCCTGTAGCTCTCGCTTTCCAGGCTAAACCGCTCAAACCTTTTGCAGTAACGCCAGCTGTTGAAAGTGAAAATAACAATTCAGCATCTGATGCTGGCACACCTAATATCTTAGAAAGTCCCTCGGCTGTTTGCGTATGATAAGTTTCGCCATTATCAGCCATTGACCATGTTAGGTATGCACTTGGTAGACATCCCACCACTGAGCTACAAGCTGGTGATAATGCGACTGCTGCCATTCCATCTACGGGGCAGCAACCCCAGCCTGAAGGACACCTCCTGCTCAAGTACTTATACTGTATTCACTATCATAATATGTTATTGTATCTGAAATCTTATTTCCTGTTGTGTATTCAAATAACTCTTCAATTTTTTATAAGATTCTTTGCTTCCTCCTGTAAGATAAGTTGGTAATTCAATTTCAGTTGTTTGACCTTTTTAATTGTTCTCTATAGGATTCTAACTCAGAACTATTACCCAGCTCTTCTAATGCTAAATACACTGCTTTATCTGGGTCATCATCGGCTAATCCAGCTGAGCAATGAATTAATGCACAAGCTGCTGCACGATATAATAAATTTTCCTGTTCGTTTCCTTTAACAAGCTCATCAATACGTTTCTTCTCTGTTGGGGTAAGTAATCGATTATTCTCAACCGCATTTTTCCCCGCAGCAATCCCCGCAATTCACATCTTGGATATCTCCACCAGATGCTGCGATGGCAAGGCCTGTAGCTAGTTGGGATAGTGCGCTGATTTTTTGTCGCTCTTCTTGCGATAACTCTGTTATTGCTTTATCCGGATATAAAATGCCCGCTATGACTTCAGCACTACGTTCACTCGCTGCTGCCCCTAAACCTCCCGCTAAGGCTGAGTTGCCTTGTAGTTCAACAACAGCTACACCCAATATGGTGTGGGCAATTAAGCGGGCGGCTTCATTATCGCCCGCCTGTATTTTGATTTGTTTAGCCAACCATGGGGCGGGCGCCCGCTAAACCGCCGGCGATGTCACCTGTCATCATGCCTGTCACAATGGCAATGGCTGAATCAACCCCTTTATTAAAGTCACTGCCCATTTTGTTTTCATTGCCATTGTTATTCTGTTTATCCATGGCATCTTTTAGGTCTTTAATCTGGGCGCCTAAGTCTTTTAAGTTGGTGACAATTTCTTGTCGGGTTTGTTCTTTTTCTTTATCAAATTTCGCTTGCTCTCGGGGTTGGTTGGCTTTGTAAATATCACTCGCCGTGCCAGTAACCCCCACAGTTAACCTTGATTTTTGCGCTCATACTCTTCTTGATACGTCGTTTTCGCGTCTAAATTGGTATCATGAATTTTTTAATTTTAAAAGCATATTTAACAACCAATTTCGACAAGATGACCATTCATTTGGATAAAAATAATTACAATCAATGTCATCTAATATAATCTTTTGTAGTTCTTTCTCGCTATAAGAAGATTCTAACAATGATCGAATTTCTTTAATAATCTCATTTTGTTCATTAATTGTTTCTGTTTTCCTGTAAGCATCTAAAGCTTTATCAGCACTTCCAAAGGTCTCTTCAAAATCTTGATTTAAATAACATCTCAAATAATAAGATAATGCAGGATATTTTTCTGTTGCTATTATCATGGTGTAGGATACCCCGTAACAATTCTATAACCATTAGGCATTGAAGAATCTCTAGCTATAATTATTCTAGCATTTGACACTTTACTTACATTTGTTTGTCCTTTCGAGACACTAATTCCTATTGGTGATGATGATTTATATTCAATTTCTAAATAACCTTTTTGGTTTCCAGCTAGATAAGCATCTATTTTAGATTGATTTGCTTCAATCGCTTTACTTGTAACTGATTCTGCTATTGTAACTACCCCCTAAAATAGTACAGCAAAAAAGTAGAAAATTCTCTATGATAAAAGTAAAAGAGGATTCAATTATGAAAAAAATGACTGAACATCAAATCGTCGCTATTTTAAAAGAAGCTGAAGCGGGTATTCCCGTTAAAGAGCTGTGCCGTAAATATGGCATGGGTAATTCAACTTTTTATAAATGGCGAGAAAAATATGGCGGTATGGAAACTTCAGACATCAAACGTCTAAAAGAACTCGAAGCGGAAAACCGCAAGCTTAAGCAGATGTTTGCCGAACTGAGCTTAAAATCCCAGCTTCAGGAAGAAATCATAAAAAAGCTTTAGTGCCCACAAAGGTACGTAAAACGTGGGCGCAGCAACTACAACAAAATCATTCAGTTACTATTGCTATGAGTTGCGCCATTGTTGGTTTAAGCCGTTGTGCTTACTATTACCAACCTAAGTTTCAGGATGATTCCGTGATTATTTCGGTGTTGAATACTATCACAGACCGGCATTTACGCTGGGGCTTTCCTAAATGTTTTAATCGTATCAGAAAGCTCGGCTATCAATGGAATCATAAACGGGTATATCGGGTGTATTGTGAATTAAAGCTTAATCTCAGGGTAAAGCGTAAAAAACGCATTCCTCCACGATGTCCGGAAAG
This sequence comes from Bombus sonorus, assembly GCA_029958995.1. Taxonomy (NCBI): domain Eukaryota; kingdom Metazoa; phylum Arthropoda; class Insecta; order Hymenoptera; family Apidae; genus Bombus; species Bombus sonorus. Next base: position 3,283,515 of record JARWAU010000020.1, on the reverse strand, counting down.
GTTATTAGTCCCCAATAAACAAGGTGAATGTTGGTCACTGGATTTTATGAGTGACAGTAGTCGTAATCAACGTCGCTTTAGAACATTCAATGTCATCGATGACTTTAATCGTGAGGCGTTAGGTATTGATATTGCAGTAAGCTTACCAGCAGGAAGGATTACCCGTTACTTAGATAAACTGGCCGAATATCATGGGTATCCATTAAAAATACGGGTCGATAATGGGCCAGAATTTACAGGAAAAACCTTTACCAACTGGGCTAAATTACATGGTATAACCATTGATTATATCCAGCCCGGTAGCCCTTATCAAAATGGCTATATTGAACGATTTAATCGTACCTATCGTACTGAAGTACTCGATTTATATCTTTTTAACAACTTAGCGCAAGCAAGGAGAATAACTAAAGAATGGTTAACGGTTTATAACACCGAAAGACCGCATGAGGCATTAAATAACATGACACCGATTGAGTATAAAACACTAAAACAAGCAGCATGATTTTCTACGTGAGTTGTGTACTAAGTTTGGGGTATTTACACCTTTTAGGTCGATGATGTTGTAAAAGAGTTCATGTTATTCTTAGCTATCATTCTTAAAATAAAAAATCAAATAAAATCAATATCTTTTCTGACCAATTTTTGTGAGTAAAACGGTGATTATTTTGTATTTTGAATAGGCAAAAACAAGTGCACTATGTGTAAAAATCAATTTAAAACTATTATTCTTCAGTTATTATTAGAGGACTTGGTGACAGTGTTAACTGCCACCAAATAAATAAAAGTTTTATAAGGTATGTCAGGTTAACAAATTAACTATCACCCTTAACTATTTAATGCCCAAAATTTACAAGAAGCTTAAACAACTCAGCAAACTAAGTCCACTCTAACGAACCATCTTCATTAACCCACACCACTTCTGCTGGACAAGACTCATCAAAAAACCAATAATCATCCATCAGTTTTTGTTTATCAAACATGCCGTCTTCTGTTTTTGGAAAAGCATCATAAAACAGTTTGACTTGTTCATCGATTGAGCCTCCTAATAACTGACCATTTTTTGCTAATTTAAGTCGACCTTCTTTTAATAATCTTTTCACAAAATAAAAAAAGAGTTCTTTTCTCTCTTGAAATGGAAATTTTTCTTCATTAGATTTTAGAGCTGAAAGCATATTTGGTGAAGTATATGCCCATAACCCATTAAAAGACTGTAATCTAGAGCATTCAACTATTTCATTGTATTCTTCTTGATTCTTTATAAAATATTTATCTAAATTTAATTTCAACTTTATCATGCAATCCCCTATATAACCTAGCTAATGCTTGACTATTTCTTATTTCAACGGTCCAACGTGCACCAGTATTAGAACTCGACACATTTCTTAATGTAATATTTGTACCATCTTGTAATCGTGCTGTATAAATACCATCTCTAACTTTGGATAATGGCTGTCCAGCTAGTTCCTCCGCATAATTATATATTTGTTTATCGGTCAAATTTTGGCTTTGTAAATGTGAGTATAGTAACGATTATTTTTTATTACCGATCGTTTTTATTATTTGATCAGGAAAATTCTATTGTTCCATCTTTTTTTAACCAAGCAGGTTCGGCAGGGCAATTATCATAATAAAACCAAAGTCCCTCTTCCATCTCATCATCATTATTGGGGAAATTTTTATAAAACACTTGCAATTGCTCGTCAATTGTTCCTTTTAATAAAATTCCTTTCTTATGTAATTTTAAACAATCATCTTCTAATAATTTGGTTAATACTTCAAAAAAGATTTCTTTCTTTTTTTTAAATGAGTAGTTATTAATTTCACTACTAAAGGGAACACATTGCCCCCATAATAAATAGAAAGAACCAAATTCTGAAAAAGCTTTTATATGATTATATTCTTTGGATGTTAGCATATCTTTTACCTAAATTTTGACTCTATATTTCTTAAACTATTATGAAGTTAGGCGGTAATCCTAAAACCCAACTTGCTACAAATGCTTTATAGACTGCAATATAATTTCCTGTTAGATGATGAATAATTTAAATTATTCATCATCTAACGTAATATCTCCATTTTCTGGGAGCGGGGCTATGATCTGATAAGACTTAGATTTTAAATTAATATTCATTTCATCAATTAAATAATTGTATAAATTGAATTCATAAGATGAAATTTTGCTTAAAAGAATATGCTTAATTTCTAATAACGACTCATTCAACTTTTCAGGAATTAAACTATAAACATCCTCTAGTTCAGTTCCTAGCCATATTGACTTAGTTATAGAATAATCAATACCTAGCTCTTCTAAATTAGCCGCTATAGCAGGTGAAAAGAATATTCTTTCTGCCTCGTCAATACTGATTTTTTTACTTAAAATACCTTCTATTACACCTAAAAGAGTAATTGATAAAAAATACTCAATTTCATCTAATTTACATGTAGTCAATTTTAATTTCATCGTTTTAAACTCCACCCTAGTTTTACCTTAACATTAAATACTCGACCGCTCTGACTTTGGAAATAATGAATTGAAATCTTATTCCCTGGCGAGTCATATCCATTTTGATATACTTTTTTCCATTGACCTTGTTCAATTTTTCTTAGCTTTTCTAAAACTTGCAGATTATTTATATTATGTTTCGTTTTTCCATCCTGAATGTCTCTAAACCCTTTTGGATAATTAGGTGAATCTTTAATAGAATTATAAGTATTTTTAATTTCATTAGGATCTCTTGAGACGTTATTCCTATCACTTTTATCATCGTCATCATCAGGCGGTAATCCTGGGACACCGTTTACCACAGTAGAGCTTGAGTTTTCTTATACTTTATTTGGTGAATTATTATTTATACTTGCATCTATCACCTCATAACCAATAACCGTAAAAATTCCTAATGTTTTTCTACATGAATTGTGTACTAAGTTTGTGGTATTTACACCTTTTAGGTCGGTGTTGTTGTAAAAGAGTTCATGTTATTCTTAGCTATCATTCTTAAAATAAAAAATCAAATAAAATCAATATCTTTTCTGACCAATTTTTGTGAGTAAAACGGTAGATTGGCGTGTTATTTTGTATTTTGAATAGGCAAAAACAAGTGCACTATGTGTAAAAATCAATTTAAAACTATTATTCTTCAGTTATTATTAGAGGACTTGGTGACAGTGTTAACTGCCACCAAATAAATAAAAGTTTTATAAGGTATATCAGGTTAACAAATTAACTATCACCCTTAACTATTTAATGCCCAAAATTTACAAGAAGCTTAAACAACTCAGCAAACTAAGTCCACTCTAACGAACCATCTTCATTAACCCACACCGCTTCTGCTGGACAAGACTCATCAAAAAACCAATAATCATCCATCAGTTTTTGTTTATCAAACATGCCGTCTTCTGTTTTTGGAAAAGCATCATAAAACAGTTTGACTTGTTCATCGATTGAGCCTCCTAATAACTGACCATTTTTTGCTAATTTAAGTCGACCTTCTTTTAATAATCTTTTCACAAAATAAAAAAAGAGTTCTTTTCTCTCTTGAAATGGAAATTTTTCTTCATTAGATTTTAGAGAAGGGAACATATCAGGGGCTATGTACGCCCATAACCCATTAAAAGCACTTAATTCTGACCAGTTAACAATTTCTTGATAATCATTTTCGTTTATCATATTTTTACCTAAATTTGATTTCTGCTCTTTTCCCCAACCCTCTATACAAGTTTGTTAAAGTTGGGCTATTTCTTATATCAATAGTCCAACGAGCACCTGTATTAGAGCTCGATACATTTCTTAATGTAATATTTGTACCATCTTGTAATCGTGCTGTATAAATACCATCTCTAACTTTGGTTAATGGCTGTCCAGCTAGTTCCTCCGCATAATTATATATTTGTTTATCGGTCAAATTTTGACTTTCGTAAATTCGAGTTGTATAACGATTACCACCATTTTGCCTAATTAATTGTCCATCAATTTTTAAATCTGTGGTAGGGTTATTTTTATCGTAGATATCTTTTAATTCGTCAAATCGCTCTTGTTGTTTTTGATATTTTTGGCTATTTTCATTTTGTCGCTTATCATTATCTCCGTCATCATCAGGCGGTAATCCTGGGGCTCCTCCAGCGACAACACTTCCAGAGCCAGCAATATTATTACTGTCTGAAGAGCCATCAACGCCGTTGTTTTGTGAAGTACTTGAATTACTTTCTTGCCCATGAATTAGCGGTATTCTGTCTGCAAAATCAGCGATAAGAAAATCATTTTTATTTTTATTTAGAAAATCTATTTGTTCTTCAGTCAAACTAGCTATAGCAAATGAATCACCACTTCTAATCGCATTAATAGCATTAGTTTTATCATTCTCACTAAGGCTATTAACCACAGATATACCTAATAATGCAGCTAAACCTGTTCCAGCAACATAGTTTGCGCAAACCGAAATTCTTACGCAAATCATCCCTCCAGCTCTAACTACAACTGCTGCGAAGTTATTCTCAACTGCATTCTTACTCGCAGCAATCCCCGTATTCACATCTTGGATATCTCCACCAGATGCTGCGATGGCAAGGCCTGTAGCTAGTTGGGATAGTGCGCTGATTTTTTGTCGCTCTTCTTGCGATAACTCTGTTACTGCTTTATCCGGATATAAAATGCCCGTTATGACTTCAGCACTACGTTCACTCGCTGCTGCCCCTAAACCTCCCGCTAAGGCTGAGTTGCCTTGTAGCTCAGCAACTACTGCGCCCAGTATAGCATGGCTAATTGTGTTGGCGACGGTGTTTCCTTCTGTCTGTTGTTTGATTATGGTGGCTATCTTCGGTGCTAATGCCCCCGCAACAGCCCCTGTCATGTCGCCCGTGATTAGCCCATTAATAATGTTAACCGCCATTTCAACGCCTTGACGGGTGTCACTGCCCATCGCTGACATCCCTTCGTTCATCGCATCGTTGTAGGCCTTTTCATAGATTTTCTGTTCTTGCTCGTCGGTTAAAACGAGGCCTTGCTCTTTCGCTTTTTTTTGCTCTTCTTTTAGCTTTTTGTTCGCTGCAGATTCTGCGCTTATGCGGTCGATATGATTGAGCATGGTTAAGGTTTCACCGCCAATCTCACTCACTAAGTGTGTTTGGTCTATGATGTCTTGCTCTTTTTCTTTGTTAAAGATGTGTTTCAGTTCGTTATTCGCCTGCTCAGTATCTCGGCTTAAATCATCAATATCCTGTTGTTGTCCGTCCTTGTTGCGAATTATAATCGTGCCTTCTGATACCGCAGATTGCGTCGTCGAGTTTGCCTTCTCTGACTTATTACGACTAGTTGGCATCGATGGCATGCCACTGGAGCTAATGCCAGCACTGCTGCTACTGACTTTGTAGTCCGCTTTATTTTCGATATCACTAAAGCTTATTGTGCCCGTATCAAGGCGGTTTTTGCTCGGGTCTTCGGCTTCCGAGGCGATGACTGCCCCTTTTAGGTCGGTGTTGTTGTAAAAGGGTCCGTGTTATTCTTTGCTATCATTCTTAAAATAAAAAATCAAATAAAATCAATATCTTTTCTGACCAATTTTTGTGAGTAAAACGGTGGTTATTTTGTATTTTGAATAGGGAAAAACAAGTGCACTACGTGTAAAAATCAATTTAAAACTATTATTCTTCAGTTATTATTAGAGGACTTGGTGACAGTGTTAACTGCCACCAAATAAAAGCTTTATAAGCTATGTCAGGTTAAGTTTGAGCTACTACATTCAATTTCTTGTTTTAATGAATCCATAACTTACCTCTTAAAAGAATTGGAACCACTACGTATAAACTGATTATTTATATCTATCTGGAATAAAATCTTTATGCTCTATACTTTTTATAAGTACTAATAAATCATCTCTTCTCCACGATAATTCTTCTTTATCCATTTGCATATAATTATATATTTGTTCGTTAGAACAATTTTCCAAAATAAAATTGATACAATCTAAATAAATCGTTATTTCATCTTCTGAAAGTCTTAAATCAAATAACGTTACTGCATTAGCTACATATTCTTGTTTTAATAAATCCATAACTTACCTCTTAAAATAATTGGAGCTGCTACGTATAAACTGATTATTTATATCTATCTGGAATAAAATCTTTATGCTCTATACTTTTTATAAGCGCTAATAAATCATCTCTTACCCACGATAATTCTTCTTTATCCATGAATTCTGTATGTTGGTTTATTTGCTCATTGGTACAGTATTCCAACATGAAATTAACACAATCTAAATATATAGTAATTTCACTTTCGGAAAGTCTTAGATCAAATAACGTTACTGCATTAGCTACATATTCTTGTTTTAATAACTCCATCATTCACCCCTTAAAATAATTGGAAAACTTATCCCTGAACTCTTGCAGTTTTTCACTACTTGGTCGTGCCCAACGGCCTTTTTGAATTCGATCAAGAGTATTGCCTCTCTTGTTCACAATAGATGTAACTATTTCACCATCTGGTTCAATAATATGAGCTCTACCATTAGGACCTAAGACAACCCATCGACCATCATCCTGAACAAGAATATCAGATGGCCTTGAGTTTTCAATATCGTTAATCACTTGACCTACTGGGCGTCCTTGTTTATTTCTAATTTCCGCATGCTCTCCTCGAGTTATTTCTGCGTTTATAGCATAATCTCGCCAATCTTTATCTGGGATCTGATTTCCACCAGTATCATGGCGAATATCAATATCATCTAAACCACCATCATGCCCAGTGTGATTTGGGCCTAATTTATCTGGATCTATAGGCGTGTACCCTGGGAAAGGAGGAGTCAGCTCGGGAATTGGATATCCTTCTAATTTGGGTTGATCATTAGGATCTATGGCTATTGTGTTTTTATAATCATTATAATAACGCTCATAAGTTTTTCGTACTGCGTCTTCAAGGAATTCATCTCCCATTGGATCGACTAATGCTAGATCAATTAGTCGCCGTTGTTCCAAAGTTAGGCTTTCTAAAAACGCTTGTGATTCTGCTGCTGTAAGACCTTTAGCCATCAATAGATCTACGGCATTAACACTAACTTGAGCGCCAATTTCACTTGGGCGTACTAGATACCACGTAGCTTTAGCTAAATTATTATTCTCAACCGCATTTTTCCCCGCAGCAATCCCCGTATTCACATCTTGGATATCTCCACCAGATGCTGCGATGGCAAGGCCTGTAGCTAGTTGGGATAGTGCGCTGATTTTTTGTCGCTCTTCTTGCGATAACTCTGTTACTGCTTTATCCGGATATAAAATGCCCGCTATGACTTCAGCACTACGTTCACTCGCTGCTGCCCCTAAACCTCCCGCTAAGGCTGAGTTGCCTTGTAGCTCAGCAACTACTGCGCCCAGTATAGCATGGCTAATTGTGTTGGCGACGGTGTTTCCTTCTGTCTGTTGTTTGATTATGGTGGCTATCTTCGGTGCTAATGCCCCCGCAACAGCCCCTGTCATGTCGCCCGTGATTAGCCCATTAATAATGTTAACCGCCATTTCAACGCCTTGACGGGTGTCACTGCCCATCGCTGACATCCCTTCGTTCATCGCATTGTTGTAGGCCTTTTCATAGATTTTCTGTTCCTGCTCGTCGGTTAAAACGAGGCCTTGCTCTTTCGCTTTTTTTTGCTCTTCTTTTAGCTTTTTGTTCGCTGCAGATTCTGCGCTTATGCGGTCGATATGATTGAGCATGGTTAAGGTTTCACCGCCAATCTCACTCACTAAGTGTGTTTGGTCGATGATGTCTTGCTCTTTTTCTTTGTTAAAGATGTGTTTCAGTTCGTTATTCGCCTGCTCAGTATCTCGGCTTAAATCATCAATATCCTGTTGTTGTCCGTCCTTGTTGCGAATTATAATCGTGCCTTCCGATACCGCAGATTGCGTCGTCGAGTTTGCCTTCTCTGACTTATTACGACTAGTTGGCATCGATGGCATGCCACTGGAGCTAATGCCAGCACTGCTGCTACTGACTTTGTAGTCCGCTTTGTTTTCGATATCACTAAAGCTAATTGTACCCGTATCAAGGCGGTTTTTGCTCGGGTCTTCGGCTTCCGAGGAGATGACCGCCCCTTTTAGGTCGGTGTTGTTGCCTACCTTGATGTCAAAACCACCACTGCCAGCAAAAATACCCGATTGGTCGGTGACACTTGCCCATTTGCTGTCGATGTCCGTACTCGATAATGAGCCGTTGGCACTAAAGCCACCAAAGCCAGCACTGCCACTGACCGAAGCACTGATTTTTTCGTAATCATAGTCGTCCGTATCTTGCAGTGATTGGATGTTTAAGTTGTTACCCACATCCATGTTGACCGTGTTGCCTTTTAATTGGCCGCCAATGATGTTAGTGTCGTTGCCCGTTTTGATGGTGAGCTTGTTTTTCGCATCAATCACGCTTTCTGTCCAAGCACTACCATCCGCATTTTCTCGCTCTCGGCTAAAGTTGGCATTGCTTTTAAAACGTAAGTTAGAGGATAATTACAACTAATTTTGTAAAAATAATTCAGAAGTCTATACCGTTTTGTTTTGGTTGGTTGGATTTGATATTGTGCCATGAAGAATTATAAAGATTTGGTGACAGGATTAACTGTCACCTCTAACTGGAAAAAACACAAAATGTAGGATAGGGTCTAAGATCTTGTTTTTTTATATCACTATGAATTAACAAATGCCTCAAGGAGAGTTCAGCCAAAAATTATAACTCAAGTTTTGTAATAGACTAAAAAAACTAGAGTTATATAGTTACTGCCCAAAGTTTTTCCATGCTAAAGCATATTTTTTTGATTCAGTACCTAAATAGTCTTCTATTCTATCCCATAATTCAGGATTGCCATCAGAAGTATTTACCAATGCTTCAATCAATCCCGTTGCAACAGCAGTAGAAAGGTACTCATCACCAGAATTAATTCCAGATTCAATATGTGAGAAAATTTCAAGTCTCTCTTTGTCATCACAGTAGGAGATGTTATTTGCTATAACTTTTCCTACTTTAGAAAAAAGAAATATATACGGAGGATCTTCATCCTCTCCCCATTCATGTTCAAACTCATTTAATAAAATTTCAATCTCATTAGATAGTATGAAAAAATAACTAAGATATTCTTTAAGAGTATTATTCATTATTTCCCTCTAATCGCATTTTTCAGATCTTTCATTACATTTTCAGCCGCAGCTCTATCAGCAGAAGCTGCAGTAGGATTACGTTTCAACCAAGATTCTAATGCTTTAACATAATTTTTAGCTTTTTCTAAATGTAATTTTCCACCTACATTTTGACCAGTAGCCGTTTCATATCTCACTGCATCTGCCGTACTACCGCTGCCTATTTTCGCATTAGGTCGATATAAGTCATCCATTATATTTTTAAGTTCTGGATCTTTTACATTTGGTTTTTCCATTTTAGCACGTAAATCATCTTTATAATTCTCATGTTGTATCCGATCTTTAGGATCACTATTGAGCTTAGAATTAGTTTCACCACCAATTTCACTCACTAAGCGTGTTTGGTCGATGATGTCTTGCTCTTTTTCTTTGCTAAAGATGTGTTTGAGCTCGTTACTCGCCTGCTCGGTATCACGACTTAAGCTATCGATATTCTGTTTTTGTTCATCCTTATTGCGAATTATAATCGTGCCTTCCGATACCGCAGATTGCGTCGTCGAGTTTGCCTTCTCTGACTTGTTACGACTGGTTGGCATCGATGGCATGCCACTGGAACTAATGCCAGCACTGCTGCTACTGACTTTATAGTCCGCTTTGTTTTCGATATCACTAAAGCTTATTGTGCCCGTATCAAGGCGGTTTTTACTGGTATCTTTCGCTTCTGAGGAGATGACCGCCCCTTTTAGGTCGGTGTTGTTGTAAAAGAGTTCATGTTATTCTTAGCTATCATTCTTAAAATAAAAAATCAAATAAAATCAATATCTTTTCTGACCAATTTTTGTGAGTAAAACGGTAGATTGGCGTGTTATTTTGTATTTTGAATAGGCAAAAACAAGTGCACTATGTGTAAAAATCAATTTAAAACTATTATTCTTCAGTTATTATTAGAGGACTTGGTGACAGTGTTAACTGCCACCAAATAAATAAAAGTTTTATAAGGTATGTCAGGTTAACAAATTAACTATCACCCTTAACTATTTAATGCCCAAAATTTACAAGAAGCTTAAACAACTCAGCAAACTAAGTCCACTCTAACGAACCATCTTCATTAACCCACACCGCTTCTGCTGGACAAGACTCATCAAAAAACCAATAATCATCCATCAGTTTTTGTTTATCAAACATGCTGTCTTCTGTTTTTGGAAAAGCATCATAAAACAGTTTGACTTGTTCATCGATTGAGCCTCCTAATAACTGACCATTTTTTGCTAATTTAAGTCGACCTTCTTTTAATAATCTTTTCACAAAATAAAAAAAGAGTTCTTTTCTCTCTTGAAATGGAAATTTTTCTTCATTAGATTTTAGAGAAGGGAACATATCAGGGGCTATGTACGCCCATAACCCATTAAAAGCACTTAATTCTGACCAGTTAACAATTTCTTGATAATCATTTTCGTTTATCATATTTTTACCTAAATTTGATTTCTGCTCTTTTCCCCAACCCTCTATACAAGTTTGTTAAAGTTGGGCTATTTCTTATATCAATAGTCCAACGAGCACCTGTATTAGAGCTCGATACATTTCTTAATGTAATATTTGTACCATCTTGTAATCGTGCTGTATAAATACCATCTCTAACTTTGGTTAATGGCTGTCCAGCTAGTTCCTCCGCATAATTATATATTTGTTTATCGGTCAAATTTTGGCTTTCGTAAATTCTAGTGGAGTAACGATTTCCATTAGCACCTTGCCGAATAGTTTGCCCATCAATTTTTAAATCTGTGGTAGGGTTATTTTTATCGTAGATATCTTTTAATTCGTCAAATCGCTCTTGTTGTTTTTGTTTTTGATATTTTTGGCTATTTTCATTTTGTCGCTTATCATTATCTCCGTCATTATCAGGCGGTAATCCTGGGGCTCCGTTTGCCACAGCAGGGCTTGAGTCTTCTTGTACTTTATTTGGCGAGTTATTATCATTTGATGAATCATCATCAGATTTTATAAGAACGCCATCTCTACCTGTCATCAACCATTCTTGAAATGACTCCGTTTCTTCTGCTAGAATTGCACTACCGACTACTACCCCACCAACGATAGCACCACCACCACCTATCATTCTTACATCACCATAGCGATATTTACAGGAATCGGTAACACACAAATTATTATTCTCAACCGCATTTTTCCCCGCAGCAATCCCCGTATTCACATCTTGGATATCTCCACCAGATGCTGCGATGGCAAGACCTGTAGCTAGTTGGGATAGTGCGCTGATTTTTTGTCGCTCTTCTTGCGATAACTCTGTTACTGCTTTATCCGGATATAAAATGCCCGCTATGACTTCAGCACTACGTTCACTCGCTGCTGTCCCTAAACCTCCCGCTAAGGCTGGGCTGAGTTTCCTTGTAATAATAACTAAGGTTTATACTAAGAAAATTAGTACTTGGAATATTAATTATAGGGTTTGGTGACAGGATTAACTGCCACCTCTAACTGGCAAATACACAAATGTAGGATAGAGCTAAAATCAAATATCATCTGTAGAGATGACATCAATTGCACCGCAAGCCTTAAATAACCATTTTAAAGCACCTGATGGAAAAGGATCATCTAACGCTGTAACTTCAATTAGAAAATGAGTATTTTCAATTTCACCATCAAATTTATGTGCATTCCACCAAAACCACTCTCTAGCATCAGGTTCTAACCATCCAAGCCAATCAGATAAAGTCCATGCTTGATCTTTCTTAGCTTCTTCTAACCTCTGCTCATAAGTTAGATTATCCCATTGTATTTTTTGTTCTTTTAATTCTTCTTTCGTTAATTCTTTTGCACAATTATTAATAAACTTATCTGGTAATATTTTTAACCATTCTTCAAAAGATGGCCAAACAGGTTCTGAATTATAGTTTACTATCACTAATATTCTTTTAGCTAAGTTCAGGACTTCATCTACATCATTATTGCAATGAATAACAAATCTTGCTATTCCTACACCAGTTGTCTTTACTGTATAATCCGGGGGGTTATCAAATCGCTCCCTTTCTAATAACAATTGTCTCATATATTCACTATTTATTACCATCTTTACCGCTTCCTTGAATAATAGAATTCTTCAATTCATCAAATTGATGAGGTCTAACTCCATATTGATCTTTAGCTTTAGTGGGATCTGCAATAATAGGTTTATTTCTATTTTCTGGATTACGAGCTTTATTTTCTTTAACTGCCTCTCGCCTAAGCTTTTCTAAAAAGGACTTTGATACTTCAAATGACTTGATTGTTGCTCCTTCCATATTTTGAGAAATTCGCTTATCTAAAAACGCTTGAGCCCTTGCTTTATCACCAAAATTCAAATATAAAGTTGTATCGCCTACTATTGACACTCCGCCATTATCACCAATAATGACTCTTGTATTAGGTTTCCCTTCAACACGATAGACAGTCACTGTTTCAATACCATTTGGGCTAGTAAGCTTTATTCCTCCATATAAACCGGCCAATGAAGATACAATTTGATGTGCTGCCATAACATATTTATATTGTTGAGCAACATCATTTACATCTCTGCCAGTTTCTTTCGCAATTGCTTCAATTGAAGTTAAATGAATAATATTGTTTGGATCTAAACCGGCTAATGCTTTATTAAGATTTTTTGAATCATCACTATATATATCAGCATTTGTTACAGTTCTAGCGACCTCTTTTTCATATTCTTTTTGCATTTCCCATGCTTCTTGCAGTAATCCTTTACAAGCTAAACTTGAAATGTTACCTAAAGAACAATTGCCCTGTAAAATTTGATCTCGTTCTTTATCTAGTTTATTGAGATTTTCTAATTCTTTCTTTTCATCTTCTGTTAATTCTTCACCTAAATAGTTGGGTTTTACCCAAGTTAAATAAGCCTTTCGTTTGGCTTCAGATACACTCAAATAATTATTCTCAACCGCATTTTTCCCCGCAGCAATCCCCGTATTCACATCTTGGATATCTCCACCAGATGCTGCGATGGCAAGACCTGTAGCTAGTTGGGATAGTGCGCTGATTTTTTGTCGCTCTTCTTGCGATAACTCTGTTACTGCTTTATCCGGATATAAAATGCCCGCTATGACTTCAGCACTACGTTCACTCGCTGCTGCCCCTAAACCTCCCGCTAAGGCTGAGTTGCCTTGTAGCTCAGCAACTACTGCGCCCAGTATAGCATGGCTAATTGTGTTGGCGACGGTGTTTCCTTCTGTCTGTTGTTTGATTATGGTGGCTATCTTCGGTGCTAATGCCCCCGCAACAGCCCCTGTCATGTCGCCCGTGATTAGCCCATTAATAATGTTAACCGCCATTTCAACGCCTTGACGGGTGTCACTGCCCATCGCTGACATCCCTTCGTTCATCGCATCGTTGTAGGCCTTTTCATAGATTTTCTGTTCCTGCTCGTCGGTTAAAACGAGGCCTTGCTCTTTCGCTTTTTTTTGCTCTTCTTTTAGCTTTTTGTTCGCTGCAGATTCTGCGCTTATGCGGTCGATATGATTGAGCATGGTTAAGGTTTCACCGCCAATCTCACTCACTAAGTGTGTTTGATCTATGATGTCTTGCTCTTTTTCTTTGCTAAAGATGTGTTTGAGCTCGTTACTCGCCTGCTCGGTATCACGACTTAAGCCATCGATATTCTGTTTTTGTTCATCCTTATTGCGAATTATAATCGTGCCTTCTGATACCGCAGATTGCGTCGTCGAGTTTGCCTTCTCTGACTTATTACGACTAGTTGGCATCGATGGCATGCCACTGGAGCTAATGCCAGCACTGCTGCTACTGACTTTGTAGTCCGCTTTGTTTTCGATATCACTAAAGCTTATTGTGCCCGTATCAAGGCGGTTTTTGCTCGGGTCTTCGGCTTCCGAGGAGATGACCGCCCCTTTTAGGTCGGTGTTGTTGCCTACCTTAATGTCAAAGCCACCTTTACCGGCAAAAATACCCGATTGGTCAGTAACACTTTGCCAGTTGCTGTCCATTTTAGTTTTACTCGCTGATGCATTGGCACTACCGCCTCCGCCCATTGAGATACTACCCCCTGCCGAGGCAGAAGTACTTTTAGAATGAAACTCATCGCTGTCTTGTTTTGATTCGATATTCAGGTCATGACCAATATCGGCAACCACGCTATCACCTTTAACTTGTCCTGCAATAATGTTAGCATCGTTCCCCGTTATGATTGTGAGCTTATTACCCGCTTCAACCACGCTTTCTGTCCAGTCGGTACCATTGCCTTTTTCTCGAGATTTACTATGGCTCGCATTGGCTGAGATATTAAAGCCATTTTTTTGTCCACCAAAGTTATAACCCACACCCACCGAGCCACTGCTGCTCTTTTCTTTCGTGTCAGTTTTGCTCGTGTTTTCTTGACCTACGATGTTAACATCATGGTTGGCTTTGAGCATCGCATCATGTCCTGCTGACACCTGACTGCCGATGATATTAATATCGCCGCTCTCTTTTTGTCCATTGCCCGTGGCTATAATACTGACATTATGACCCGCTGATATACCACTACTCACTACCGTATGTTGCTCTTGGTTTACCGTGCGCTTGGTTTTTTCACTACCCAAGCTAAGGTTAATTCCAATCGACGCCTCAGGTACCCCATTTTGTAAATTCGCACCTGTCTCTAACGCCGCATTACCCGCTTGTAGCCCCGCTTTGATATTCATTAACGCTTTGGTTTTTTCGTTAGTCTGTTTTTTGGCTTGCTCTCGGGTTTGATTAGCGTTGTACATATCACTGACCGTACCCGTTACCGCCACAGTAAGCCCTGATTTTTGGTGTTTATACTCTTCTTTATAGGTCGTTTTGGCATCTAGTGCTTCGATGTTAACGTTTTCGCCTTGCAGTTTGATATCACGCTGCGCTATCACGTCACTGGCTTTGATGTTCACGTCTTTACCCGCTCGGATATTAATACTGCCATTCGTGCTACCCACCACACTGCCCAAAAAGGCTTGTTCGGTATTTGTCTGTTTTAAGGACTCTTTTTCTTTACCAACGGTAAACCCAATACCCCCACTGCCCATTAATCCCGATTTTTTAGTTTTGGTTTCTTGTTTTCGGTAATATGATTCTTCTGCCGCATCAATGATCACTTCCTTGCCGGCATTCAGCACCACATCATTGCTACCAATCACTTGGCTACCCGTGACTTTGAGATTATTACCCGCACTGATACTCACGCTATCACCATACAGCTCACTGCCTTTTTGCGTGGTGTTGTCTATTTCTGTGTGCGTTGTGGTGGTTGTTTTATTTAAAAATCCTTTACTTTTACTTTTGTGAAATTCATCTAATTCAAAATGTTCAGCCGATGAGCCTAATATAATGTCATTATCGGCCTGTAACCCAAGATGGTTGCCCGCAGTAATATCAACCGTTTTGGCGTTAATGTCATTACCAGCAATAAGCATAACATTATTAGCGGCACTTATGCCCGTGCCAACCACACTTTTTTCATCCGTTTTTCGGTAGTCTTTTTTGACCCTAAAATCTAATTTCTCTTCAATATCTGCGGTATTAAATTTAATATCGTTGCCGGCTTGTAACCAAGTATTACCGCTTTCACCATTATTAATAATCCATCCCGCTTTAGTATTGATATCATGACCCGCATCAATCACAACATTGCCATCATTTACCTGAATAATACTTGTTTGGTCTATATTGGTAGTTAAATTTCGCCCCCGAGTCTGTGTGCGTGTACTTGATAATAGGTTGATATCATTATCTGCCGACAAATAAACTAGTTTATCCCCCACTAATTTGCCGTAATTGGTGATGTCGTTTTCCGCATTGATAGATACTCTACCACCATAAATAGTGCCTTTATTGGTGACATTATGCCCATCTAATAGTATGTCATTTTTGGCTTTAATTAAGCCATTACTATTAAGTTCATCCCCTTTAACAAACACGTTCTCGCCTGAGATTAATGCCCCATCAGTTCCCAACTGAGGACGGTTAACTACGTAAACTTGTGGCACTAATACCTCTTGCGTTTGACCACCTACCGTGATGGTCTTTTTCACTAATAAAACGATATCAGTGGTTAGTGCGCGCATTTGTTCGTCTGATAATTCAACGCCGGGAACAATACCATAGGCATTAGCAAAACTAATTCCCGCATCCATCAAAGCTTGATACTGCTCTAAATCAGAACGGTAACCATGTAAATAGCGGTTGCCTGTTAAGCCAATAATTTGCTCTCGTATTAATTGCTGTTCGTAATAACCATCACCTAATCGTTTTTGTATCGCATTCGGGTCGGCATTTAAACGGCTTAACATGTAATCAGAGCTGAGCCATTTTTTGCGTTGAGTAAAACGCGGATCGCTTTCGACAATATAATTTTTGTCAGTCTCTTTGTTGATTATCCATAAGCTATTATCAGGTAAGGTTAAATTCGGTTCATAAATACTGATGGTTTTAGACGGTACCATTTCCGCTTCTGTTACCGGTTGTTCTGGTTCATTATCTTTTGGCGTATCGTTTTTATTTTGCTCCACTGTATCAATTACAATAGATTCAAAATTGTTATCCGGTTTAGTCGGTAGCCCCGTAATTATCTCTTGCTTATGATTTGGAACCACTGTCACATTAGTTTTATCACCAGTAAGATTATTGTTCGGATTTAAATCGATAATTGGATTAGCTATCTGTTTTCCATGCTGAGAAATGCTCGCATGAACGGTTTGGTCAATAATCTGTTGATTATTTTTGTTTTCCACCTCGACGAGTTGTCTTGGCGTGTCATTTAATGGTTTTTTCTCGAAAATTTGATGCTCTAAAATATTGTGATTCAAAGCATCATCAATAAAGATTTCATCCGCTTTTGTGTAGTCATAAGGACCTTTGCATCGGTATTCATCCTTACGCTTGCGTTTATGTAAGTAATAATTCCCTGAATAAACGTATTTTGATAAGGTTTCTTCAGACGTATTGTTCAGTTGATTAACTTTGATACTAACCGTTTGTCCCGCAACGATTTTACTGTCCTGATTATTTAGCGTTTGACCTTGAATAATCAGATGGTTGGCCGCCATAATTTTACCGGGATCGGTTTCTAACACAACGGTACGGTATTTTTGTTTAATCACATTAAATTCCCATGAATCGCTTGCTCCATTTATGTTGTGAGACGGAACTGACATTCTTTGTAATTGTTTGGTGTGCCTCAAATGCTCAGGAATATCATTCCATTTGTACAGGCATCGATGATGTTTATCACAAGATTGCCCTGAAATACCTTGCATATATTTTGTGTGGATTCGGTAAAGAACGTCATTAGATGAATATTTACTCGCCCCATCGCCTTCCGCAGTTTGGAAGTAAGTCTCTTTTTCTGGCGGCTCATCACTTGGGCGCATTTCTGTCACAATGTGGTCATTGATATTGTTAATGGTATTGGCAGCAATTATTAAATTGCCTTGTGATTCAATGGTCGCTGAATGGTTATTAATGACCTCAGCGTTGCCGACAACGTTGAAGTTGTCATCAAGCTGACCACCAATATTAAAATAACCCAAGCTAAGTAACTGGGCATGATTGTCGTTATTTAACCTATTAACGCCTAAGTGAAAATTTTGTCGAGAGGCAATCACAGGAGCTAAACCATTTTGCCCCCGATTATTGAGCTGAGCAGCACCAATGGCTAAATTATCAGCATAAATACGCCCTTTACCTAAATTATTCAAGGTATCATCGATGCGGAGCACTGCGGTAGTACCATCAATTAATCCCTGATTAGTCATATTTTGATGCTTTAATACTAAATAATTTGCACTGATTTCCGCTTGTTGTTCATTAACTAATTGCTGACTACTTAACGAAACTTGACGACCCGCTGTAATTTTATTTTTGTTGATAATGTCTTTAGCACTGCGAATAGACAAATGACCATTGGCAGTGATTTCATTATCATTAATAAAGCTTTCATCTAAATCAAGCGATAAATCATTTGTGGTTTTAATTGTGCCATCACCTCGAAATGCGCGTGTTTTTAAGTAAATATTATCGCCCAGTAAATGCCCTTGGCTATTATTAAAATCCCATGCATTAATGACCATTTTGTTATTTGCAGTAAGATTGGCTTGCGTATTATTTAAATAATGACTTTCTAGCAGAATATTATTGGCGACAAATTCTGAATGACTGTTATCAATATTATCAGCATCAATCTGAATAAGCCCATTGGTTTTTAATGAGGCTGATTGGTTACTTAAATCAGCTGTGTGTAATTTAATACCAGTATTTGACAGTAACTTTGCATGATTGTTATTAATATAATTTGGTGAGATAAGCTCAATTTTCCCATTTGCCGTTAGTTGAGCACGATAATTATCAATTCTATCAACGCCATTTAACCCAATATTATGTTCAGATGTTAGGCTTGCTTGCTGATTATTCAGTACGTTTGCCTGTACATTAATATCGCCTTTGGCAAGTAATTCAGCTTGTTGATTATTTAATTGCTTAGTTTGAATGTTTAGGGATTTTTCAGCAATCAATTTAGTATTTTGGTTAGCGATATTGTCAGCATGAAGCGTTAATTCACCTTGAGTAAATAATTTGGCGTGTTGGTTGTTTAATGTTTGACTATCAATACGTAACCCTTTATCACCCGATAGTAATAGTGCTGACTGATTATCAATTTGGTTTGCTGTCACGGTTATTTGTGACTGTGATTGAAGTATGGCATTGGTGTTATTTAACGTATTAGACTTAATATTAATCGCCGCTTGCGCAACTAAAATTGCATCGCTATTGTCAAATTTTTGGTTATTAATGGTGATCGCATCACCCGCTTTAACTACGCCACCTTTATTTATTAGTCCTGTTGAATCTAGAGTAATTGATTGCCCACTGACCAATTTGGATTCCGTATTATCCAAGTTTTCAGCTTGAATGGTGATATCTGTTTTGGTATTGAAAATGGCTTTTTGATTGTTAATTTTTTTAGCATTAATGCTTAGCGATTTACCACCACCCAATTGTGCGCCAGTATTATCAAGCTCATCGCTAGCAATAGTGATGTCATCGTTGGCAACCCATTTTGCATGGTTATTTATCAGTGTAGAAGCATTAACATCAATGTGACCACGCGCGCCCATTTCACTTGCGTTGTTATCAAACGTATTGGTGTTAATTTTAATGTCTTTATCACTGATGAGGTTTGCATTTCTGTTTGTTAACTGTGCGCTGGTAATATTAATATTGCCTAAACTGTTAATGTTAGACTCACTGCTATTGATAATATTAGATTTAATTTGCAAATTTTGTAGCGCAATCAACTTAGCTTTTTGCATGAACAACGTTTGTTCATTGTCCAGAACCATGTTACCTTTGCTTGAAAGGGTTACTTGATCCATTGAGGCCGTTTTGCTTGCTATGTTTAAATCCCCTTCAGTAATATATTCTGCACGATCACTGACAAGTGATTCAGTTTGAATGTCGATACCTTGTTTGGATTTGATTTCACTATCTTGGTTATTGATTAGTTTACTAATGAAGTTAATCGTACCATCGGCAAAAAATAGGCCTTTTTCGTTGTTGAAGCTACTGGCATGAATATCAATATGCTGATGACTTAAAAGTGTTGCATTGGTATTGATAAAATTATCGGTATTAATTTTAATATGCTCATCAGTTATGAGTTTGGCATTCTCATTTTGTAACTGATTGTTTGCTTGGATATAAATACCTTTTTTGGTTTGAATTTGTGCAGCCCTATTATCAATTTGCTTGGCATGCATTGCCAGTTTACCATCGGTTAATAATATAGCCTCATTATTGTTAATTTCCTGAGCCTCAATATCTAAGTCTTGTTTGGCTTGTAGGGTTGCTTTTTGATTATTAAATTGCCTTGCCGATAAATGGATTATATCATCACTGAACCAACGCGCATTTTGGTTATGAAGTTGGGTAAAGCGCATATGCATGCCATCTTGAGCATAAAAAATGGAGTTGGCAGTATTGGCATGTGGTGCTTCAAACGTCAATTTCTTATTTGTGACCAGCTGGCCTTGATTAAATGAGGCGGATTGCTGAACTTTGATAGTTAAATCGTTTGACGCCTTGATAATAGCGTCATCCGCTTCAATTGTCGTAGCAGTAACATCAACTTTTCCAGTCGATAGTAGCTCAGCATGTTTTAAATGTTGCTGTAGCCCAGTTATTGAAATATCATCTTTAGCGCCAATAAAAGCACCAGCCAAATCTATTTTTTTACTGTTAATTGTGATTTTATCTTCAGCGTATAGCTTTGCAGAACTAGCGTGAATTTGCTCATCAGTTGTTAAAGTCAGCGCATTGCCCGCTTGCAGTGTGCTATTATCGCTTAATAAGTGTTTAGCTTGGATAGTTAACGCTTTATTGGCATTTAACTCAGCATCACCATTATCCATATTTTGTGTGTTAATGGTTAATGCATCACCCGATACAATAAGACTCGACTGGTTATCAAATAGAATTGAAGCATCGACAGCAATATCATCACCACTGAGCCATTTTGCTTGTTGATTGTGTAGTGTATCACCAGTAAAGGTTAAGCGCTTGCCACTTATCAATGTCGTATTATTATTGTTTAGGTCATTAAACTGGTAATTGATTGATCCCGCTGCTTTCATTTGGCTGGCATTATTTTCAATATTATCTGCTTTAATTTTTATGTCGTTATCGGAAAGCCATACCGACTCTCGATTGTGTAGTATTTTTCCTTGAACAGTAATATCGCCTAATGCGCTGATTTTTGATTTATCCAACTGCAATTGATTTGCCTTTACAGAAAAAGCATCCGCTGTGATAAGATTTAAAAAATCAGCAAAATAATTTTCAGCTTTAATGCCAATGCTTTTTTTAGCCTGCAACTTAGCATGCTGGCTAGATAAGGTTTTAGCATAGATATGCAGTGCCTGCTCGGTAATAAGGTCAAGATTATCGGTATTAAGATCGCTGCCTGTCAACGAAATGGCGCCTTTAGCGCTTAAGTTAGTTTTTTGCAGGTCAATCTTATCAGCGTCAATGATTATTGCGCTGTTAGTATTTATTTTAGATGCATTGCTATTTATCTGATTGGCTTTTACGGTAATATCATTTTCTGAGATAAGTTGGCTATTGTTACTTGTGAGCTCATTCGTAGTTAATGCAATACCTTGTTTAGCTAGAATCGTTGAGTCAGACGTATTTATCGTTTTAGTGTTGGTCACGCTTAATTTCTGTTCGGATTGTAATTTTGCTCCTCTCAGTGAGATATCATTACCCGTCAGGTTTAAATCATTAGCATATGTTTTGCTACTATCAAGATTAAGGTTATCTTCCGCTTTTAATAATAACGTTTTGCCTGCGCTGTTTTTTCCATTAAAAGCAATAGCATTAGCTGTGGCTACAATATTACCTTGTTTAGTCAACTGCCCTTGTTGGTCAATCCCCGCCGCAACGGTACTGCTTTTACCACTATTTATCGTTGAGGCTTTAAGCTCGACATTATTTTCAGCGATTAATGCCCCCTCATTAGCAATCGCTTTTTTGGCGTTTAATTGAAGGTTTTTTTTGCTGTAAATTTGTTGACTGTTACTAATAGTGTGTTGACTGCTTAGCTGAATATCACCTTTAGCTTGTAAGGTACCGGTATTGCTGATTTTCCCATCCGCACTGATTATAAGGTTACCAGCACTTGCCCCTAACTCGCCTGCATTATGTACACCAACCCCTTTTTCTGTCCCGACTAGCTGGATTTTACCCGCATACATCCCCCCCAGTGCCGAAACATCCAAGCCAACTTCCGGTTTTGGGTTATCATCTTCACCTAACGGTGTTACCGTTTGTGCGTCAACGCTGACTTTATTACGCCCTGCCACCACATTTAAATCATTTGCCCATACCGCAGAATTTATCGATACCGTGCGAGCAATTAAATCCGTATAACTTTGCCCAGAACTGTCCAGACCTTTACCCGTTACCGCTATATGACCTTGCTCTACCTGATAACCGGTTAAATCCCCATTTTCAATTATCGGTTTACCCGTCGTTAATGTGCCTCGACTCGCATTAATAAAACCACAACCATTACAGGTGATCCCCGATGGGTTGGCTATAACCACTTGTGCCTTTTGTCCCGCAACTTCAACGACCCCATTTAATTGGCTTGGGTTACGTGAGTTGACTTCGTTTAAGATGATTTTGGCACTGCCACTGGCATTTAACAGTTCATTACCTTGGATATAACCCCCAATTTGGGTTTTGCTGGTTTTACTGCTGTTATTTAAAATTACACCTTGCTTTGAGACATCAAACTGTTGGTATTTGTTATGTGAAACGCCTTTATTATTCGGCGTTTGTATGTTGACCTGTGTGGTGCCGTTCGCCGTTGAGGTCACCTGCGGTTGATGATGTTTACTCGCTTGACGGTCCGGCACAATACTACTGCCATAAACTGGCGAACTGATACTGACAAAACCCAATGATACAGAAATAAGAAAGGTTATCGGACTTAAATTGGCAAAAAGTGATTTTAATGCGGTTAGGCTTGAAGTTGAGTTGCTTTTTTCACCGCCTATCGGTGTCTTGGCAATATCAGCAACCACCATCTGCATGTTACGCTTTTTGTTAAAAATAACTCGATATAACTTCTTATTCATTGCTAATTCCTTATCCTTGATTTCTTGATTTTATTGCGATATTGCCTCTGTAGTTCTAATACTATTGAGCTTCTATTTACCTAGTAATTCCAGTTGATACCGAAACCTAATACTAACGGATTGGTTTTAAACCTTGCCGGTTTACGAATCGGTGCTCCTGCAAATACATCATAGTAAAATCCATAATGATTGCCTCTCACCCCAATAACACCTCCGGTTAAATGTCTACCTAACAAATATTCACTTTTCGCCCCTGACACTTCGCCGGTATCAAGCCCTAAATATGGCTCATAGTTAAACGGCGCTTGCCAAACTAATTCGTTGCGGATATACCAACCTCGATCAGCTTTTAACGTCAGTTCACCATCAAAACCGCGAACACTCCATCGACCGCCAATTGAAAACTGGTCCGGCGAGGTCAAACGTTCACCTCGCGTATATTGCCCTTGATAATCAAAACGATAACGAAATTGTTGCTGACCTAAACTAAAAGGAATATGTGTCGATAAATTGACTAAGAAAATGTCAGATAGTGCACTGCCATTATCTTCTGGATTATGCTCTTCTGGTGCCTTTCGCGCATTAAACCAACGTACCCCTTTTTGGTACGTGACGCCTGCATCTAAGGTTATATCTTTTATATAATGTCGATGTTGTAAGCCCAGTTGCCAGTTTGTGGTCTTCCTTTGCTGGATTTCTATTTCGGTATCATTAATATAGTTATGCGATTGGCGTAAGCTTATGCCGTAACTTAATGTGGTTTTTTGTGATTCATTCCGATGAATAAGCCGGCTAAGCTGTATATTGGCATTGCGACTACGACCACTGTATTTATAATCTTCATTTTGTCCTGCTACCGTCTGATGATATTTATTACCCGATAGCGAAGCGTTTAATAACCAATAACCAAATGGCACCGAATAAGATAATAAATAGTTACGTGAACCATATTTACCTTTACCGTTTAAATCATGCCCACCAGATAAATAAAATGCGTCGCTTAACGATAATAAATTGTCCAAATAGAGGGTCGCTCCGCCTTGGTCGCGTCCTGTTGCTTTGGTGCCTGAATCATCAACCGATAACCCAATTCGCCACATCTTTGTTTGCTTGCGACTAATTACGATATCACTTTCACCCGGTTTGTCGCCTGGCACTAATTGCATTTGTGCGCTGACCGTCGGTAAGCGTTGTAAATTCTCAAGCCCTTGTTCAATATCGCGTAAATTAAGTGTTTTGTTTTCTCTTACAGGCATAGCGCTATAAAGCTGTGCATATTTATCGCTATCATCACTGTAATAAATTCGCCTTACTTTACCTTCAACAAGCAATAATTTTAAAGTCCCTGCTGTTAAATCTTGCTCAGGTGCAACAACGCGCGTAGTAATCAATCCATAGCTAACTAAGCGGTCTTGTAGTTTACTCATCAATAAGTTAATTCCTTGCCCTCCCAAGCAGCGATGCTCTGCTTGTTGCGCCAGCCTCTTTAATGGAATAAACCAAGGTAATTTGTCTCGTTCCATTAACTCGACATGATCAATGTTAAAACAATGAGCTTCAGTCGGAAAATCTATCCCTTTAGTGGTAGCGTTCGGGGGTAATAAACGAATATCGGGGAAGGTAGGACTAAGCAAATCTTGTAGTGCTTTTTGTCGCTCTTGCTGGTGGATCAACTGCTGATCACCCAGTGCCTGTGTTGGCTGAACTTCGGCCAATACAGGGGTAAAGGGTAAGATCACAAAGGCTAAACTTACTAGATATTTTATAGAAACTTTCATCGGAAAACTTATTATCGTGTTAATTTTACTCAAATGCCAGACAAAATTCAGTCAGGATATTAAACTTTATTAGACTCAATGTCCATATAAAACATAAAAAGATATTATTAAATAATATCTTTCAGATTGATGACAAACCTCGATATAATTCGGGGTTTATTTTTTTATTTAAACCTAAATAGGATTTTTAATTTGGATTTTATTAAATAAATTAAAAAATAGCCTAAAAAAACGTAACAAAAATAGCTTTATCGCTATTTTCTTGATATTTTGAGCCGTTGCGGCCAATAAACACTGCATTTGAACCTGCGCTCTATCGTTTCTTTTCGCCGAGCATAGACTTTTTTACCCCACTGACTTAAACGAATCTCGTTGGCTTTTTCTTTATCTGCTTCCCAGATATGCCCTGTGATGACTTTCTGTGTATTTTTACTCTGTGTACACTGTGACAATAACGGACAGATTTTGCAGGTTGTTGCATCAGAATGATAATGACGATAACCTTCCCTGCTGGTAGTTTTATATATTAATGTTTGCCCGTTTGGGCAAGTATAAGTATCGTTTTGACGGTTATAGATAAACTGCTTTTTTCTGATGGGATTCGCACCATGGGTGGGGCGACGATAACCCAACACCGGATATATCTGCTCTGCCAGCAGTAAATGGCAAATGGGAGCCGTAAAATAACCCGCATCAAGACCGACACCAACCGAATTAAAGCCAAACCGCTCTAGCTGGCGTTTTAATCGAGCCATATAAGGCTGGGGATCATGGATATTTCCGGCTGTGACATAGGTATCGGTAATTAAATTATGTTTGCCATCAACCGTTCGGTGATCTAAGTAGAAGAATCCTTTAGGCTTGCCTTCCCGATGCATAAAGCCACTGTCCGGATCTGTTGTACTGACTTTAACATCCTTGTATTTCTCTACCGTCGATGGCTTTAAGGCTTTTTTCCGTTTAATTCTCTTTCTGCGTTGATGGCTTGATTAAGCGCATCAATATATTGACTGGGCTCAACAATACGCTGCTCATTACGTGCTTTGCCTTTATTGGCATTTGCTTTTAGGTGAGTACTGTCCGTATATAAAACCCGACCACTTATCAACCCTTTGGCAATGGCCTGCTCAACAATATTATCAAAAATCTGTAGATAGATTTCACTGTCATTAAACCGACGGCGTCAATCACTTTTTCGGCTAATCCCATTCCCAGAAACCAGCGGTAAGCTAAATTGACCTGAATTTCCTGAACTAGACGACGTTCACTGGGGATACCGAAAAGATACCCCAATAGCATGATTTTAAACAGTCTGACCGGATCTTCTGCCGGACGACCGTTATTAAGGCAATAAAGTGGTGCTACCGCTTCTCGAATAAATTCAAAATCAATGACTTTAGCTATTTTACGAACAAGATGATTTTGAGGGACAAGCGCATCTAGCGAGATTTGCTCTATTTTTTTCTGGTGTCGCTGGAGTTGGTTTTTTTAGCATAGAAGAATTCCTCTTATAATGGACTCCTCTCTATTAGATCAAAGAACTCGCCAAAAAGCGAGCTCTTTGTCATCAATCTGAAAGATATTATTAAATAATATCTTTTTATGTTATTTTTAAAGGTATTTTTATTGCTTATGGAGTTTGTCTATTCTGGTTTTTATTATAATCACAATAATTTATTAATAAAAATTTTCTCTATTTGGATTTTAATTCCTTGATACCTTTTTGAAAATATATGACTCATTACAGCACTAAATATAATAAATTCCATTCTGATTAACGCTAGAGGTTACAAGCTTTGGGCTAAAAATATTCGATAATTTCAATGAAGGGGGGAGTAAATCATAACAAGAGTAACATCATGATTCATTTTAGTTACCGAGCCCAAATTTTATGCACTCGAGTAAGCACTAATACTTTTTTAGGGTTTATTTCTAAAGCTGATATTTTAAACTAAGTTAAACAACTATCTGTTCATTCTTGCGATTTTTTACTTCTAGATCTTTTAAACATTTAATGTCGGATGTCTCCATATCGCCGTATTTTTCCATTGATAAAAAGTTGATTTATTCATGTCCCATTCCCCCCTTAACAGCAATGCCTGATTATTTTTTTAAAATAAATACAATTTGTATCGTTCAGTCACTTTTTTCATATTTAAACCCTCTTTTATTTTTATTATAGAGAATTTTCTACTTTTTTGCTTTACTATCTTTAGGGGATAGTTACACAGAACACTTCTGGACGAGATGCACGCTGTTTAATAAAATTAATCTCGAAAACATCAGTTGTAAAAAAACCTTACTCTTTATAAGTAAGGTTTAGGAAGTTAACATTAATAAACAAAATTATGCTTCTATAGCAACTCGTAATTTCTTCATTGCATTTTTTTCAAGTTGACGAATCCGCTCAGCTGAAACACGATATTTATCGGCTAGCACTTGCAATGTTGATTTACTATCATCAGAATCTAGCCATCGTGCTTTAATGATATCTTGGCTACGTTCATCTAATTGTGATAATGCATCATGTAACTTATCTGTCGCGTCATTTTCCCAATTATCATTTTCAATTGACTTAGAAAAATCAGAGTTACTATCTTCTAAGTAGAGAGAAGGTGCAACAATTGAATTATCATCATCATCACTATCTACATCAAATGACATATCTTGAGCCGACATACGAGACTCCATTTCAAGCACGTCCTTACGGCTTACACCCAACTCATTAGCCACCATATCAACTTCGGCATTATTAAACCAACCTAAACGTTGTTTGGTCTTTCTTAGGTTAAAAAATAGCTTTCTTTGTGCTTTGGTTGTTGCAACTTTAACAATACGCCAATTTTTAAGTACATATTCATGAATTTCAGCTTTTATCCAATGGATTGCAAATGAAACTAAACGCACCCCGATTTCTGGATTAAAACGACGCACAGCCTTCATTAAACCGATATTACCTTCTTGGATCAAATCCGCCTGTGGTAAACCATACCCTGAATAACCACGAGCAATATGAGCGACAAAACGTAAATGAGACAAAATAAGTTGTCTTGCGGCATCGACATCGTCATGATAATAAAGTTTTTCACCCAATGATTTTTCTTCTTCTGCAGTTAGCATTGGATAAGTGTTAACCATACGAACATATGATTCAATGTTACCTTGTGGAATTAAAGCACCTACTTGGATTTTTATATCAGTATTCATTTAACTCCCCCTTTATCTTAACTAATTCTTGTTACATAAATTAGATGTAACAATCAAAAAACGTAAAACTACTGTCTATTTATTACTTTGACCTTCAGACTATAAATTAGTTCATCCTTTTTATGTAAAATCAATAAAAATATCCCTAAGTTAGCTACTCATCAATACTAATATATATTTTAGTTAGTTACGTAGAAATAGCTAGGTAATTTTTGTCATTTTTAAATATTTTTTTGTTGCAACAAATGATGAAAACCATCCAATAATTATAGTAATAAGTAAAATTAATAGGCTTTCATCCCATAATAAACCTTCAATATGAATTATTGTTCCAAAAGCATCAGAAACATTCAATATGATTGCTTCTATTTGAAAAATAAATATTTCTGATAATGCCAACGCAATAATAGCGCTAATAAAACTAATAAAAATTCCACTATATAAAAAAGGGCGCAGAATAAAACCTTCTGTTGCGCCAATTAATTGCATAACAATTATGGTTTGTTTTCTAGCAAAAATATTCAAACGAATACTATTACCTATTACAAGTGATACAGCAATAATCATAAAGATTGAAATAACCCAAACAATAGATTTCACCATATTTGTTAACGCAGTTAATTTAGTAAACCAACTATCATCTAACTTTATATCATCTATCCCCTCAATATTGAGTAATTCAGCTTGTAACCGATGCACTACCTCTGTATTTTTTGCTTCTTCTTTAGGTATAACAATCGCCACTGCCGGTAATGGGTTTTCATCTAATAGATCTAATGCACTGCTAAAACCAGACCATGCCTTAAACTCTTCTTTTGTTTCTTCTCGAGAAAGGTAATCAACTCTATCAACCTCGATAAAATATTTAAGTTTGCTCAATAATTCAGCTGTCTGCTCTGAAGTTAATTCTTTATTAATATAAACGGTGAGATTCGGTGTTGGGTACCATTTATGTGCAGCTTGATTAGCATTCTTCCAAAGTAAATAGCTAATAGTGGGTAACATAATAGAAATTGCAATAACAAAAATAGTCAGTAATGATGCAAAAATATGTTGTGTAAAATCATTAAATGTATTGCGCCAAGCATAACCAATTTGCCTTTTCCAACGAGACAAAAAGCTATTTTGATTTTCTTTCGATTTAGCAGAATTACGCGTCAATTTTTAACCTCTAAACGCCCTTCAGTTAAATGCAATATTCTATGATGCTTGCGACGAATAAGTCCTATATTGTGTGTTGCCATTAAGACGGTTACACCTGCTTGATTGAATTCTTCAAAAAGTTTTAAAATATCTTTTGATAGTTTATCGTCTAAATTACCTGTCGGTTCATCGGCAAGCAAGACGCTTGGATGGTTAACAATTGCTCGCGCAATTCCCACTCGCTGCTGTTCTCCTCCCGATAATTGTATTGGGTAAAATTTCATTTTATCTATCAATCCGACCTTATCCAACGACGCTGAAACTCGGCTACGAATTTCTTCCGCGGGTTTACCTAAAATGATCAATGGAATAGCAACATTATCATAAACGGTATGGTCCATTAATAACTGATGATCTTGAAACACCATGCCAATAGTGCGACGTAAAAATGGTATATCATGTTTTTTTAAATTTGAAACATCAATGCCATTTAATAACACTTTACCATCATTAGCTTTTTCTAAACCACAAGTTAACCGCATTAACGTACTTTTACCCGCACCAGAATGTCCTGTTAAAAATGCCATTTCTCCGGATGATAAAGTAAAACTTATATTCTGCAGTGCTGGCTTACCACCAGAATAAATCTTACTTACGCGCTGAAATTGGATCATGAATTTTCTCTATTCATCTTTTTCATCAAATAGGGCATTGATAAAATCATCGGCAACAAAAGGTCTCAAATCTTCAATTTTTTCACCAACGCCGATATAACGTATAGGAATATTAAATTGATCTGCAATACTGAAAATAATACCACCTTTTGCCGTACCATCTAATTTAGTTAATGTCAAACCTGTCACACCTACTGCTTCATTAAATAGTTTAGTTTGGCTAATAGCATTTTGGCCGGTACCGGCATCAATAGTTAACATGATCTCATGAGGGGCTGTTTCATCTTGTTTTTTTATCACTCTGACTATTTTTTTCAATTCATCCATTAAATGAGATTTATTTTGCAAACGCCCTGCTGTATCGGCAATTAACACATCTATTTTTTTTGCCTTTGCTGCTTGTATTGCATCAAAAATAACGGAAGCTGAATCAGCATTAATATGCTGCGCAATAACAGGAATATGATTCCTTTCACCCCAAACTTGCAGCTGTTCAACGGCTGCTGCACGAAAAGTATCACCAGCAGCAAGCATAACTGATTTACCTTGCTGTTGAAATTGACGAGCTAATTTGCCAATTGTCGTGGTTTTGCCTACACCATTAACACCAACCATTAAGATAACAAATGGATTATGGTTACTCACCTCTAAAGGTTTATCTACCCCATCTAAAATAGACTTCATTTCTTGTTTTAAAAGTTCTTGAAGAGCATCAGCATCTTTTAATTCTTTTCTTGAAGCCTGTTGAGTTAACGAGCTTATTAATTTTTGTGTAGTATCAAAACCAACATCAGCAATAATAAGTTGCTCTTCTAGCTCTTCAAATAAAGCATCATCAATTTTTTTTCCTTTGAATAAACTTAGAAAACCAGCTCCAATATTCTGTTTAGTCTTAAAAAGACCTTTTTTTAAACGAGAGAAAAACCCTTCTTTTTTTTGTTCAACCATAAATAATTCATCCCATGATCACTTAAAGATCATTTTATCTTATTTTAGAATAAAGCCCAATTAATTCGATATTTTTAGAAATTATAAAAGATGGAATTCGTTGATCATAGCCAATATTGGTTATAAATAAAGATCTTGAGTTGTGATATATCGCCATTCATTTAATGGCAACTGATGAGCAAACAGATTGTATGCGCCTATTTGAACTCTAACCAGCCTTAAACAAGGAAAACCAACAGAGGCACACATACGTCTAACCTGTCGATTTTTTCCTTCTGTGATTGTAATGCTTATCCATGAAGTTGGTATTGTTTTGCGCTCTCTAATAGGAGGAACTCTTTGCCATAATTGCAATGGTTCATCAAGAAAAGTTACTATAGCCGGTGCGGTATAAAATTCTTTTAATTGAATTCCTTTTCTTAACCTATCTATAGCTTTTTGATTAATAATGCCTTCCACCTGTACCCAATATGTTTTGGGTAATTTAAACTTTGGTGAGCTGATTTTTGCCTGCAATTTACCATTATTTGTTAGCAATAATAGCCCTTCACTATCAGTGTCCAAGCGTCCAGCGGGATAAAAATTAGGTAATGTAATATAGTCTTTTAATGTCTGATATTTTTCATGCGCCGAAAATTGTGTCACAACATTAAACGGCTTATTAAAGGCAATTAGTGAACTCATTTCATTCCAACATCAATTCAACATCAACTTATCATCTTCAATACGTTATTCTTCGGGCTATCCGCTCTAGATATTACTATACAAATAAGCGCTCCATTAAATAAAATACCAAACGTAAAAAAGCCCAGCATCACTGCTGGGCTTCACTAAATTTAAAAGTCTGGCGGCACCCTACTCTCACATGGGTAATACCCACACTACCATCGGCACTACGGCGTTTCACTTCTGAGTTCGGCATGGGATCAGGTGGGACCACCGCGCTATTACCGCCAGACATATCCTGTCTTCTCTTCTCTCAATTACTGTGTATTATCTCATATCCACAACAATCTCTCAATCCGGAACAAACTGCTCTCTCATTTATTAAACAATTTAAAGTCAATCTCTATACAATCATCAACTTCAATCATCCTATCGCGTAACTCTCACAGTTGTCTTGGTTTTCAATTTACGCTTTTTCTCTTTTTCACTTCAACACTTTTAGTTTAATCAGTTTAACTCAACATATTATTAAATATATCATTAAACCAAAAATAAAAGCTTTCCATAAAAACGAGAACTCGTTTCTTTCAGCTTGTTCCTAATTGTTAAAGAGCTTTATCTTTCTATTTACTCATCTTTTAACTCAAGTAAATACAAACATAATTTTTAAAAAATAATTCCGTCGCACTTTATGGCGTCCCCTAGGGGATTCGAACCCCTGTTACCGCCGTGAAAGGGCGATGTCCTAGGCCTCTAGACGAAGGGGACTGAATTATTTCTCTTCTAAACAAACAATCTGTGTGAACACTT
The DNA here is from genome assembly GCA_029958995.1 of Bombus sonorus. Classification (NCBI taxonomy): domain Eukaryota; kingdom Metazoa; phylum Arthropoda; class Insecta; order Hymenoptera; family Apidae; genus Bombus; species Bombus sonorus. The sequence continues at coordinate 3,251,508 of JARWAU010000020.1, read as the reverse complement.
ACGAGTTCTTCATAACTGTCTCTGACATATTCAAATGAATCTTCAGTGTCACTTATCAAGACTTAATTTTTTAGTCCGTAGACTTTAATCTTTTGTCTCGCAAGTGCCCACACAGATTGTCTGTTTCTTATTTTTAAAGAGCTAACAGCTTTTTTAAATCAATCAACCTTCCGTTAATTTACTTCGCTGTCTCAAGGGTTGCGTATGTTACGCATTTCACTTGTCCACGTCAACCCTCTATTTCATAAAATTCTTTTTTTTTATTTCAAATGAATATTTTTTAGTCAAAATACAAGGTTAGAAGGTTATTTTTAGCTGATTAATTGCATTAACCGCTTTTTTAATTGCTTCTTCTACTGTTGCTGCTTTAGCTAAAGCAACTCCCATTCGTCTTATTCCGTTAACTTCAGGTTTACCAAATAAGCGTAAATCAGTACCTGGAACATTTAATACTTTGTCCAAATTAGAAAAAGTAATGTGATCAGAGTTACCATTTGCTAACAATACCGCTGATGCACTTGGGCCATATTGTTCTATTAAAGGTATTGGTAATCCTAAAATAGCTCTAGCATGCAATGCAAACTCTGAGATGTTTTGTGATATTAAAGTAACCATACCTGTATCATGTGGTCTTGGTGATACTTCACTAAACCAGACCTGATCGCCTTTAACAAACAGCTCTACACCAAATACCCCATACCCCCCCAAAGCTTCGGTTACCTTCATAGCGATATCTTTAGCTAAACATAATGCATTAGCTGACATCTGCTGCGGTTGCCAAGATTCTCGATAGTCACCTTTTTCTTGACGGTGGCCAATAGGTTCACAATATAAAACCCCGTTAATATGCCTAACAGTTAATAGCGTAATTTCATAATCAAAATCAACAAAACCTTCAATAATAACTTTACCCCTACCTGCACGGCCACCTTCTTGTGCATATTTCCATGAAGATTCAATATCAGCTTCACTTTTTACTAAAGATTGCCCTTTTCCCGAAGAACTCATTACAGGTTTAACTAAACAAGGGAAACCTATTTCTTTAACTGCAAGCTTATACTCGACTTCATTTAATGCAAAACGATATGGTGAAGTTGGCAATTTGAGTTCTTCTGCGGCTAAACGACGTATACCTTCACGGTTCATGGTTAATTGCGTCGCTTTAGCTGTAGGAATAACTACAAATCCTTCTTTTTCTAATTCTAATAAAGTATCGGTGGCTATTGCTTCTATTTCAGGAACAATATAATTAGGTTTTTCTATCTCAATAATTTTTCTAAGCTCATCACCGTCTAGCATATTAATAATATGAGAACGATGTGCAACTTGCATGGCTGGCGCATTAGCATAACGCTCAACAGCAATAACTTCACACCCAAAACGCTGCAATTCAATGACTACCTCTTTGGCTAATTCACCTGCACCACAAAGTAATACCTTTGTTGCACTTAATGATAATGGTGTTCCTATTTTTGCCATAATATTCTCTTATAGATTTATATCACTGTATTTTAATTAATAAGCTTAAAATAAAAATCGGGATAATTATCCCGATTTTTCTCAATTTAAAATTATACTGAATATGGATCTCGTAAAATCATAGTTTCACTTCGATCTGGCCCTGTTGAAATAATATCAATTGGTGTTTCGGTTAGTTCTTCAATCCGTTTTATATAGGCTTTCGCTGCTTGTGGTAAAGCATCATAACTTTTAACACCAAAAGTTGATTCACTCCAGCCTGGCATTGACTCATACACAGGCTTAACTAAGCCCCACTCTTCAGCAGACGCTGGAGCATTTTTTATCACATCTCCATTTGGTAATTGATAACCAATGCAGATCTTAACCTCTTTAAGCCCATCTAGCACGTCGAGTTTAGTTAAACAAAATCCAGATACAGAATTAAGTTGTACCGCTTTGCGAACAGCAACTGCATCAAGCCATCCTGTACGACGACGACGGCCTGTTGTTGCCCCAAATTCATTACCTTGCTTACAAAGGTACTCTCCTGTTTCATCAAATAATTCCGTTGGAAATGGACCAGCACCAACTCGTGTAGAATAGGCTTTAACAATACCTAATACATAACCAACGTAACGCGGACCAAAACCAGATCCCGTTGCTACACCACCAGCGGTGGTATTAGAAGAGGTAACAAAAGGGTAAGTACCATGATCGATATCAAGTAATGTACCTTGTGCACCTTCAAACATAATTCTCTCACCTTTTTTGCGTGCATCTTCTAAAAGAGTGGGAATATCAGCAATCATAGAAACTAAAATATCTGATATTGCCAATGTGTCGTTTAGAACTTTTTGATAATCAACTGCTTCTGCTTTGTAGTAATTAACTAATTGAAAATTATGATACTCCATAACTTCTTGTAATTTTTCAGCAAAAGCTTGGCGATCACGTAAATCACCAACTCGAAGCCCGCGCCGAGCTACTTTGTCTTCGTAAGCAGGGCCAATACCACGCCCTGTTGTTCCAATTGCTTTGCTACCACGGGCTTTTTCCCGAGCCTGGTCTAACGCAATATGGTAAGGTAAAATTAAAGGACATGATTCAGAAATAAGGAGCCTGTCTTTAACAGGTATACCGCTATTTTCTAGCTCTTTCATTTCTTTCATTAGAGCATCAGGGCAAAGTACTACACCATTTGCAATAATACTTATCACATCATTGCGTAAAATTCCTGATGGAATTAAATGTAATACTGTTTTTTCACCATTAATCACTAATGTATGACCAGCATTATGCCCACCTTGATAACGAACAACATATTTTGCTTTTTCTGTGAGTAAATCAACAACTTTACCTTTGCCTTCATCACCCCATTGTGTTCCTAGCACAACAACATTATTACTCATAGATTATTTATCTCATTCTGTTATTTATTAGATTTTAATTTCATATATTGAAAAAATTGACTATCAGGACTAATGACCAAAATATCATGACCTGTAAAGCTTTGTTCGTAAGCTTTTAAACTACGAATAAAACTAAAAAACTCTATATCTTTACCAAAAGCATCGGCATAAAGTTTAGCTGCATTTGCATCACCTTCACCACGAATAGATCGAGATTGGCGTTCAGCTTCAGATAAAATCTTTGTAACTTCTAATGTAGTCTCTGCTCGTATTTCATCAGCCTTTTTAACCCCTTGGAAACGTTGGTTTTGCGCGACAACTTTCCGAGCTGCTTTCATTTGTTCATAAATTGAATTAGATATTTCCTGAGGAAAATTAACTTTTTTTATACGGACATCAATGACTTCAACACCAAAAGATCTCATACTGGTTTTATTATTTTCAGAATCTTTTACAACCTCACTAATAATACCTTCAATAGATTCACTTTTAGCCGCTTCTTGTGCTGTGCCATTTAAAGCATCTTTTACACGTGTCATAATAGAATTGCGAGAGTTATTATTGGTGTCATTAATAATATCAATGATATCTAATTTACCAACTTCGGCTCTTAAACGGCCATTTAACCGAGCAAGCAATAAGTTTTCAACACTATTACCACCCGCAATAGTTTCATAGTATCGATTAAAGTCAACAATCTTCCATTGTACAAAATAATCAACAACTAAATCTTTATTTTCACGTGTTATAAACTTTTGTTCCTTACCAACATTATCAGAACTATTTGTTGTTTGAATTTTAGCATCAACAACTTTTACATTATCCATTCCAGGGATTTTAAAATGTAATCCAGGATCTGATAATCTTATAATTTTATTAAATCGTAAAACGATCCCCCTAGTTCCTTCTTCAATAACATAAGCGCTAGAAAAAAACACACCAATTAAAACAAATATTATAGGAATCAATAATTTGCGCATACTTTCTCCTTATCTTCCCATAGATCGCGCAGTTCGCGTACTATTGCTGGTGCTAATGGTATTATTTGTATTGCTATTAACCTCTTTTGATAATTCTTGTGTCGTCTGAGGCTGATGTTTTATTGTTTCAGAAGAGATCGCCATATTAGAATTATATTCACTATTTTCATTTAATAAAGCCATTGGTTCAGAATGCTTTTCATTTGTATTTTTCAATAGTTGCTCTAGAGGTAATACCATTAAATTTCCGCTTTTATCGTTAACCAAAATTTTTTTCGTTTTAGCTAATACTCTTTCCATAGTTTCAATATATAAGCGTTCTTTAGTAATTTCTGGTGCAGCCTTATATTGTGGTAAGATTTTTTCAAAACGAGCGACATCACCAGCAGCTTCAAGTTCTACTTTAACTTTATAAGCATTTGCATCTGCTAGAATTCTTGCAGAACGACCTTCAGCTTGTTGAACTTGCTTAACTTTTTCAGCAGCAGCTTTATTTATTTCACGCTTTTTATCTTCTCGAGCATTCATTGCATCGTTAAAAGCTTCTTGTACAGCTTCAGGAGGACGAGCTGATTGGAAATTAAGATCCACTATACTAATTCCCATATCATAATTATTAATCACATTAACCAATTCATCTTTAGTGCGAGTTTCTAATGCGGAACGCCCATCAGTTAAAATATCATCCATACTTGAGCTGCCTACTTCTGTGCGTAAAGCACTATCTGCAGCTTGTTGTAGGCTGTCTTTAACATTAGTGACCTTAAATAAATATTTTATAGGATCGTTGATACGATATTGCACATTCATCTCAACAAAGACCAAATCTTCACCTGTTGTTATCATAAATCCATTTACATTAAAATTGTGCGTACCTTGTGTATCAACTTTATACACTTTGTCGATTAATGGTGGACTCCAATTTAATCCAGGTTGAATAATTTCGGGCTGAACTTGACCAAATCGGGTAATAACACCACGTTCGCTTTGATTGATAGTGTAAAAACCATTTCCACCCCAAAGAAGAGCAAGAACAATTATTATGGCACCAACAATTTTCGACGTATCCATCGGTAATTTAATGCCTGATGAACCGTTATTATGGTTACCTGAATTACTTTTCCTTAAGAGGTCTTTGATTTTATCAAATAAATCACCTAATGAATTATTGGGTGTTTTTTTGTTATTGCCTCCCCATGGATCATTATCTTGTCCGTTATTGCCGGGCTGATTCCACGCCATATTTTATATGCTCCATTTAACAATTAGTTGTTATTTTGCGTATTGATTAAGTATAACAGATCTGGCTCTTGTTTACAGAGGCGATTCCATTCAATTAGCGGTATTCTTATATTGAGATGAAAACTGCCATCATCTTCAATAGTTTCATGCTCTACTGCATTTAATTTATATAACCGACTTCTAAGCTTAGCTAAATAGGGAGGTAAGTTTAATTGGCAAACTTGAATCTGCCCTGCTAGCCTCTCTTTTAATGCAGTAAATAAGAGGTTTACACCTAAATTATTTTGGGCTGAAATCCAAACTCGAATTGGCATACCATTTTCGTCACGATCAATACTTGGTTGTTTACCTTCTATTAAATCAATTTTATTCATCACTAACAAAGTAGGAATCTCATGAGCTTCAATTTCAAGCAAAACTTCATCGACAGCATGAATATTACCTAATATATTAGGATCAGCGGCATCAACAACATGTAATAGTAAAGATGCTTCCTGTGTTTCAAGTAAAGTCGCTTTAAAAGCTGCAATAAGATCATGTGGCAAGTGACGAATAAAACCGACCGTATCCGCTAAAACAACTTCACCAACATCATCAACTACGATTCGTCGCAGCGTTGGATCGAGTGTAGCAAATAACTGATTAGCAGCATATACATCAGCCTTTGTTAAGGCATTAAATAGTGTCGATTTTCCGGCATTTGTGTAACCAACTAAAGATATTGTTGATAGATCAGCTTTATTTCTTGACTGACGATTTTGATTTCGCTGTTTTTCAACTTTAGCCAACCTTGATAAAATTAATTGAATACGATGGCGAATCAATCGTCTATCAGTTTCTAATTGAGTTTCACCAGGACCACGTAAGCCAATACCACCTTTTTGCCGTTCTAGATGAGTCCAACCTCGCACTAATCGTGTCGAAAGATGTTGTAACTGAGCTAGCTCAACTTGCAATTTACCTTCATGCGTTCTAGCTCGTTGGGCAAAAATATCAAGAATTAATCCTGTTCTATCCACAACGCGGCATTTACATAGTTGTTCTAAGTTACGTTCTTGAGAAGGAGTTAAAGTATGATTGACTAAAATAACAGAAGCATCGAGTTGTTTAACTTTTTCAGCTATTTCTTGTGCTTTACCTTCACCAATGAAATATTTGGCTTGCGGCGATTTTCTTGAGGTCGTCACAATATCGAGAATCTCTATTCGAGCAGAAGAAACTAATACTTCAAACTCTTTAAGATTCTCAATATTGCTTTCTTGAGGGAAAAATACATGGACTAATAAGGCAGTCTCACCGCCTTTATATCGCTCAAACAATCAGAATCTCCACTGAAATATCAGCTTTCACTTCCCTCTTCAGGCTGAGATACGAGTCCAGAAATAGGTCTAGAAGGTACGACCGTCGAAATGGCATGTTTATATACCATTTGGCTTACAGTATTTTTTAGCAAAATAACAAACTGATCGAATGATTCAATTTGCCCTTGTAACTTAATACCATTAACTAAATAGATTGATACAGGAATATGCTCTCGACGAAGCAAATTTAAATAAGGATCTTGTAATGACTGCCCTTTTGACATAAGTTTATCCTTTAAAAAGTAATTATATGAAGATAAAATAAATACACTTATAAATAATCAATGTATTTTTACATACTATTTCAGATACATCTAGTATCTACCAAAATAACATAAAAAGCACTTCTCTTGAACCAATCATATAAAATTTATGCACAAATAACTAAATTTTTAATAAATTTAAACCAAAAATATAAAAAAAACACAAAATATAGATAATTTTTTTTGCATAAATTTATCTATATTACAATTATATACTATAAACCACTATGAATATTACTAATCATAATATTTTTTGGAAAATTGAATCCATATTATCATTATTTAACCATGTAATAGGTTGCTTCCAACCACGAAGCCAAGTAATTTGTCTTTTCGCTAATTGCCGTGTAGCACAAATACCTTTAAATATCATTTCATCATAACTTATATCACCATTTAAATATTCCCACATTTGCCGATAGCCGACACAACGGATAGCGGGCAAATTTAAATGCAAATCAGATCGTTGCATAAGCGCTTTTACTTCATTCTCAAATCCTTGATCTAACATCTGTAAAAAACGCTGCTCAATACGTTCATGTAATTGTGCCCTATCTTGTGGCATAATAGCAAACTGCATAATATCATATGGCAATGCCTCACCACTTTCTTGTGTAAGCTCAGTTAAACTTTTACCTGAGATTAAATAGACTTCTAAAGCACGATTAAGACGCTGTGGATCATTAGGATGAATGCGTTCAGCCGAAACAGGATCAACTTTTTTTAACTCTTCGTGAATAGCTTGCCAACCTAATTTATTGGCTTTTTCCTCTATTTGTTGACGAATTTCACTATTGGCCGCTGGTAGCGGTGAAAGGCCTTCAATCAAAGCCTTAAAGTAAAGCATTGTTCCACCAACTAACAATGGAATCCGACCTTCTTTTAAGGTTTTTTCAATTTCAACAATGGCATCATGCCTAAAATTTGCTGCTGAGTAGCTCTCTGCTGGATCACAAATATCAATTAGTTTATGCGGGTATTTTTGTTGCTCTTCTTGAGTTGGTTTTGCTGTTCCAATGTTCATGCCACGATAAATAAGTGCAGAATCGACACTAATAATATCAATTGGATAACGATCATAAAGCGCCATAGCAAATGCGGTTTTACCCGATGCCGTTGGCCCCATTAATGAAATAATTTTCGGTTTAGTCATAATAAAATTGATTGAGTTAGAGATTGCATATCTATTGGATATAAAAATGATTCTTGTTGTAACAAATTAATATCTATCTGCTCTAACTGTGCTAATAATTGAATTACCTTAGATCCTCCCCAAACCTCAGTACAACTATCACAGTACTGGTTAGCTAACCAAGCAGCAATTTGAGTTGGATTGAATACTTCCTTTTCAGATGATGAGATAAAACTAATTAAAGCAGGTAAAATTTGTTGCCAGTTCATTGCTCGCAACATTTTAGGCACGTTTTGTAAATACAATTTAGCTTTATCAATATAAAACTCAAAACCTAAAAAATTTAACTGAGGTTGATAAGTAGATACAATTTGTTGCTCTTTATGATTAATTAAAATTGTTAATGGAATAAGCAATTTCTCAGAGTCTTGCGATAATAATTTAATTGCAACAACTTTTTGCTGCGCAATTGGCAATTTCATTAACATGAGTTTTTGTTGATTATCTTCAAATTTTTCAAGCAATGCTATATCCGGCTGAATAACAGTTAACACCCGACCAAATTGTACTAATGATGAGTTATCAAGCTGTTGTTGTAATGATTGTAATGGTATATTTCGCTTAGGAAATAAAGCTTCGATAACCGCTTTTTGTGGCTCAGTTATTTCATGTTCTTCTGTCGATAAAAGCGTTTTTTTCGGCTCCGATTTTTCCACATCTTGAGCAAGATCAACATTCACCAACTGACCATACAACGCATTTTCTTTTGCATAATTGCTTGGTTTTTTCGATAACTGGCTACTTGCTTGATAAATTTTTGGTGCTGTTTGTTGGTTAAAGATATTATCACCAGCTGCTTGCCTATTAGGAGGTATTGTTACTTTTTCTTCCACTTCGGTTAAATTCGACTCAAGGGCCATTACAATAGCTTGATAAACAAAATCATGAACAAGCCTTGCTTCATGAAAACGCACTTCATGCTTAGCTGGATGGACATTAACATCAACTTGTTTTGGATCTATCTGTAAAAACACTACATAGCTTTGTTGCTCACTGGTTCGGCTTACATAAGCTTGACGCAAAGCGTGATTAAGCAATTTATCTTTAATCACTCTTCCATTAACATAAAAATATTGAAGATCACTTACTTCACTACTTGTCACCCAACCTTGAATAAGCAAATCTTCATGTTGCCAATCAAGCTTTACAGACTTTTGCATAAAACCTCGACCGCAAACTAATTCGACTCTTTTTTCAATGGTCGATGAGCGATACTGTTTAACTAACTTTCCGTTATGTTGCAAATTAAAAGAGACATCAGGGCGCGCTAACGCAATACGCCGAATAAATTCTTCAATATGCATAAACTCCGTTTTTTCTGTTTTCAAAAAACGGCGCCTTGCTGGCGTATTATAAAACAAGTCAAGCACTTCAACCGTTGATCCCACAGGATGGGCAGCAGGTTTAATGATCGGTTTCATATCACGCCCCTCTGCATAAACTTGCCATGCTTCGGATTGTTCAGCAGTACGTGAAGTTAATGTTAATCTAGCCACCGAGCTTATACTTGCAAGCGCTTCACCACGAAATCCAAGGCTAATAATAGCATCTAAATCATCTAATTTACTGATTTTACTTGTCGCATGACGAGCAAGCGCCAGCGCTAATTCATCTTTAGCAATGCCACAACCATTATCACGAATACGGATTAATTTACAGCCACCTTGCTCAAGGTCAATATCAATTTGAGTACTACCCGCATCAAGGCTATTTTCAACTAATTCCTTAATAACTGACGCTGGGCGTTCTACTACTTCACCTGCAGCAATTTGGTTAGCTAATTGCGGCGATAAAATATGAATTGCCATTAATGCTGTTCTCCAAATTTTGGATTTTGTTTAATATAATTTTTTATACCTTGATAAATAGCGTTAGCGATTTTCTCTTGGTGGGCATTATTACTTAGTAGTCTTTCTTCATCCTCGTTAGAGATAAAGCCAACTTCAACTAAAATTGATGGAATATCTGGCGAACGTAATACACCTAAACTTGCATGTTCTGGAACAGATTTATGCAATGGTATTGTTCCTTTCATCGCTTTTAAGACTTGCATTGCTAACTGATATCCCACTTGTTGAGAATAAGAAAACTGTAGATCTAATACTGCTTGACTTAAATGAGGATCATGATCATCACTAAGCGCATCACCAGCACCACCTAGTAATTGAGACTGTTTTTCACCTTTTTCAAGCCAACGCCCCAGCTCTGTATCTGCACGCTGAGTTGACAATACCCAAATTGAAGCCCCCGTTGCATTCCTATTTGGCGCAGCATCAGCATGAACTGAAACCAATAAATTAGCTTTATTTTTACGAGCAATTTCTGAACGTTGCGAGACAGAAATAAAATTATCACTGTCACGAGTCAGCACACCTTTAAAATTAGCATCTTTATTTAATAAGTTGGTCAGTTTTTTAGCAATTGAAAGCGTAACTGTTTTTTCATATAACTTATTTTGTCCTATTGCGCCCGAATCTTTACCGCCATGCCCCGCATCAACAGCAATCACAACTTTGGTTGCATAAGCAGAGCTACAAAGCAGTACTAACATAAAAAAAATAAGTAGTTTTTTCATTGTCTTTTAATTGTTTATTTTTATTGTGATAAATTAAGGATCACTTGGCCTTTTTCGCTTTTTGCTTGCACACAAGCAGTGCGTTCAAGCGCTAAATAAGCTAAATGAATTTCGAGATCAACATTAGGCAAGATACCGCCTGCTCGCTCAGGCCACTCAATTAAACAAATCGATCGAGAAACAAAATATTCACGAATGCCCATAAACTCTAATTCTTCAGGGTCACAAAGCCGATACAAATCAAAATGATAAACTGAAAAATCATCAAACTGATAGGGTTCTACTAACGTATAAGTTGGACTTTTTACGTTACCTTTATGGCCTAATTGTTGTAAAAAACCGCGACTAAAAGTTGTTTTTCCTGCGCCAAGATCGCCAATTAAATGGATAACAATTGTATCATCATGCTTAGACAAATAGTTTAAACACTGTTTGGCAAGTTTGCTACCAAACAAAATCGTTTGGTGCTCATTGGTTAAAATAATCGGTTTCATGATGAATTCTTTGCTCAATAATGATCTCTTATTATATACTAATAACCATTAAAGATGTACTAAACAAGATAACCTAGATTTTGTAAAAAACTTACAGGAAAACCTACGTTTCATTGTAAAAAGTGAAAAATAATGTTACATACTATTTCAACAGCAAATCCATTAGCTCTAGATCCACAACAAATATCCGCTCAAGATGCCATATTATTTTGGCAAAATGGTGTTGTTCTAGCTATCAAAAACACTCCATTATTAAATGATATTATCAGTAAAACGGCGCATTGTTATATCATCAACAGCGATATTCAAGCTCGTGGGCTAAATGATATTATCGATTCAAGACTTAAAATTATTAATATGCAACAAGTTGTTGAACTAACAGCTAACTATTTCCCACAGATAAATTGGGAATAACAACAGCACATTAAGCTTACCATTAGCGGTGTTTAAAAACTAAATAATACCCATTTGCCAAACCTAACACCTAGGTTTAATATAAATATTAACTGTAATCTGATTGTATTTAAATTTAATGGCTAATTTATTAACGCTATCGCAAATCAATAATTGTTTAAAAAATGGTGAAGTGATTGCTTACCCAACTGAAGCTGTTTTTGGTCTGGGCTGCGATCCCAATTGCGAATCAGCGGTATTAAAACTATTACAACTAAAACAGCGATCAATAGATAAGGGATTGATTCTAATTGCCAGCCATTACCAACAACTAATACCTTATATAGATGAATCAACTATCACCAACGAACAAAAAAAGTTAGCCCTTACTAATTGGTCTGAGCCCATTACTTGGGTTTTTCCTAAAAATGAAAATACACCATATTTTTTGACCGGTAAATTCGATTCTATTGCTATACGGATCACGAATCATCCTGTCGTTTGTAAACTTTGTGATCTTTATGGCAAACCAATAGTTTCAACTAGTGCTAACATTTCTGCTCATCCTCCTTGTAAAACAGCTATCGAAGTTGCCAAACAGTTTGGTCCAGATTTCCCTATTTTAGATGGTGAAACAGGTCACCGTTCACAGCCATCACAAATAAAAGACATTAAAACAGGTCAAATTTTTCGGCAAGGATAACGTTATGCAAAATTTATATATAGGTGTGATGTCCGGTACTAGCATGGATGGAATTGATATAGCTTTAGTGAATATTACCGAAAAAAAAGTTAAATCAATAGTAAGTGCATGCTATCCAATACCTAGCAATTTAAAACAGCATTTACTAACATTGTGTGAAACCAAGCAAACTTCATTACAAAATTTAGGTGAAATAGATCACAAGCTTGGTAAACTTTTTGCCAATAGTATAAATAACTTTTTAGAAAATAATAAGATAGATAAAAAACAAATTAAAGCCATTGGCTGTCATGGGCAAACAATTTATCATGCACCAAATGGTAACAATCCATTTACCCTACAAATTGGCGATGCCAATATTATTGCCGCAAAAACAGGCATTACGACTATCGCCGATTTTCGCCGTAAAGATATGGCTTATGGTGGGCAAGGCGCACCACTCGTTCCAGCTTTCCATAAAGCAGTATTGCAAAATAAACATATAAATCGCGTAATATTAAATATAGGCGGAATAAGTAATATTTCAGTACTCATTCCTAATCATACAGTTATTGGATATGACACAGGCCCAGGTAATGTGTTACTTGACGGTTGGATAAAGCAGCATTTAGGTAAAAACTATGATAAAAATGGATTATGGGCAAAAACAGGTAAAATAAATCAAGACTTATTAAACCTTTTATATAAAGAAGACTATTTTCAAATGCCCGCCCCCAAAAGTACTGGGCGGGAGCTGTTTAACTTACCGTGGCTACATAAAAAATTAGCAGGAACACATTTAAAAGCACAAGATATTCAAGCAACACTGGTTGAATTTACCGCTTTATCCATTGCCAATGAAATCAATAAATTAAAGATACAAAGCACGTTACCTTGTGAACTTTTAGTTTGCGGTGGGGGAGCGAAAAACCCGCTTATCATGCAAAGACTATCGGCATTATTACCTTCATGGTCAGTATTAACCACAGACACAAAAGGCATAAACGGTGATGATATGGAAGCAATCGCTTTTGCTTGGCTTGCTTATTGTAAAATCAATAATCTTCCCTCCAATATTCCTGAAGTAACTGGCGCAAACCAAGCGGTTTGTTTGGGAGTTATTTATCAATAAACTAAAAAATAGATAAAAGTTAATTAAATCAACCCAAATTTTTGTAATGCTTTTGCTATCCCATCATTATTGTTAGTATCTGTTATATATTCAGCTTTATCTTTTAACGTATCAACAGCATTCCCCATAGCAATAGGGTGATCAACAGTTAAGAACATTTCAAAATCATTCATACCATCACCAAATGCATAAGTTGGCACATCAGAAAATCCCTTAGTTTGAAGCAACTGAGTAATACCATAACCTTTAGATCCTCCATGATTAAAAACATCGACACAGTAAGGTGTATTACGAATAAAAGTTAGCTCAGGAAAAACATCACGATAATGCAATTCACCTTCCTCACACAATAATAACAACATCTGGATAGGTTCTTTTAAATAAATCTGATCATCAACGGGAGGAACGGGTTGCTTAAGGTAATGATAAAACTTCTCAGCCGGTTGGCTATGGGCGGATACACGCATCAATTCATCATTATAAAAGGATAAAGGAATATTCATTTTTTGTTTAGAATATTGATATATTCTTGCTATCACCTCTTTATCAATATCATTTGTAAAAACTTTTTCACCTTTATATAAAACAACCTGCCCATTCATACCAACAATGGAATCAATCTGAGTTCTTTTCATTAAATTAATAACTTCACAAGGTGTTCGGCCTGTTGCTATCATTGGAGTAATATTATTTTGTTTTAATTTTTTTATAGCTTCAATAGAACTAGGTAATATATCAATCTGACTATTAAATAGTGTGCCATCTAAATCAAAAAAAACGATAGCTTCAGGTTTTTCATTCATATTACAAATCCAAAATATGTTTAATAAAAGGAATAGTTAATTTCCGTTGTTGTGCAAGCGTTGCAACTTCAAACTTTTCTAACAAAGAAAATAATGTGCGCATATCACGGTTAACACGTTTTAATAAAAATAACCCAACTTCTGTAGATAATTCAAAACCACTTAATTGTGCTCTTAATTGTAAAGCTTTAAGCTTATCATCATCACTAAGTTCTTTTAATTGATAAACTTGTCCCCAAGATAACCGAGAAACTAAATCAGGTAATATAAAAGAAATTTGTTTAGGAGGTGCACTTGCCGTTATCAGTAATTTACTCACATTTTTTTCAGTCAAACGATTAAATAAATCAAAAATAGCCTCTTCCCAATCTCGATGGCCAGCTATTGCATCAATATCATCTAAACAGACTAAATCATAATTATCTAACCCCTGTAAAATTTCAGGTACTAAATGATAATATTGCTTCAACGGGATATAACTAGCTAATTTGTTTTGGCTTGATGCGTGTAAAAGGTGCGTCCGACCCGCAGCGCTAACCGACCATATATAAAAGATATTAAACCCCTCTTTACCTAATAAGGATTGCAATGAATCAGACAATAATCGATTATCGCCTACATAAAAACTATCAAAAGTTTCATTATTGGGTAACGAAAAAGGTAAAGGCAACTGCGAAAGAGTAATAAAATAACCTCATAATAAAAATACAATTATGTTAAGTATAAATTTGCTTTTACAAAAATCAATCACTTTTGTAGAAAAGAAAAATATCCTGCCCCTTAAATTATTTAATGTGTACTTTAATTGCACAAAAACAGGCTAATCTACTTTTTAATAGATAAACTAAGGCTAAATCAAATCCCCTCTATTTATATAAATATAATTTGCTTATTATAAAATAGTTTAACCATCTTACCCACAAAAAAATGACTATACTAAATTTATTTTTTAATAATAATTTTCCTCGACAGCAATGAGTGCAAGTGCTAATAATTCGATCATCAGGCTTAACGCATAAAGTTCATAAAGATCTTTTGCAATCACAGCTACCTTACCACCTAATAGAAAAAGACAATCGTCTATTCAACCAAGATAAATTGCACTAGCAATCCCTTTTTCCAATAAGGTAAAACAGGCTCAGTAGGTGATACCACCATATGTGAGCGATTATTTTAGATTAAATGTTATAGAAAAGTTTTATACTAGTATGTCTTGATCGCACATTGATCTTTTCAACTGATCCTATTAGATATTTTAAAATAGATCATCGGTATAAGTATAAAATTCAAGCAAACGAACTTATTTTTTTGTGGATAACTCTGTGATAAATTAGGATCACAAGCTGTTATAATCGCATTAATAACTTAATTCAAAAAAACATCTGTGGATAAATTTAGTAGTTATAAACAAGTATACACAAAAAAAGATCCGATCAATTCACAGAATTAGATCACAAATAAGATCTTATAAAATATCTATAAAAATAAGTTATCAACAAAAAGGATCCTATTTAATAATAATAAAAATAAAAGATCATCTAAAAGATCTTATTTAATTTAGATCGCGATCGAAATAGATCATTTGACGTAATCGAAAAGATGAGTAAAATTCCCTACGCTAAATAACTAGATCACAGGATCTAAATTAGCGATCATCTATACACAAATAAATACGAGGCTTTTTTATGTTTTATCCAGATCTTTTTGATGTCATCGTTGTTGGTGGTGGTCATGCAGGAACAGAAGCCGCAATGGCATCAGCGAGAATGGGACGAAAAACACTGCTTTTAACCCATAATATCAATACATTAGGACAAATGTCCTGTAATCCTGCTATTGGCGGCATAGGTAAAGGTCATTTGGTAAAAGAAATTGATGCTATGGGTGGTCTAATGGCACATGCTATTGATCATGCAGGGATCCAATTTAGGATCTTAAACAGTAGTAAAGGACCCGCTGTGCGAGCAACAAGAGCACAAGCAGACAGATCACTGTACCGTAAAGTGATCCGCACTACTCTTGAAAATCAAGAAAATTTAATGCTCTTTCAACAATCTGTTGAAGACGTGATCATTGAAAACGATCAAATAACAGGTGTCAAAACACAAATGGGCATTTCATTTAAAGCTAAAGCTGTTGTTTTAACAACGGGTACTTTTTTAGATGGAAAAATTCATATAGGGCTTGATAATTATAGTGGTGGTCGCACAGGGGATCCAGCATCAATAGGTTTATCAAAATCATTACACCAATATCCTTTTAGAATGGGGCGACTAAAAACAGGTACGCCACCACGAATTGATGCGAGAACAATTGATTTTTCAAAACTAGGCACTCAATATGGTGATGATCCAGTACCCGTATTTTCATTTTTAGGTAATGCAAGTGAGCATCCTAAACAGATCCCTTGTTATATCACAAGTACTAACGAAACAACCCACGAGATCATTCGAAATAGCTTAGATCGTAGCCCTATGTATACCGGGGTAATTGAAGGTGTAGGACCTAGATATTGTCCATCAATTGAAGATAAAATAATGCGCTTTGCTGATCGTAATTCGCATCAGATCTATTTAGAGCCTGAAGGATTAGACAGTAACGAAATCTATCCAAAT
This sequence comes from Bombus sonorus, assembly GCA_029958995.1. Classification (NCBI taxonomy): domain Eukaryota; kingdom Metazoa; phylum Arthropoda; class Insecta; order Hymenoptera; family Apidae; genus Bombus; species Bombus sonorus. Next base: position 3,234,906 of record JARWAU010000020.1, on the reverse strand, counting down.
GGGATCTCAACAAGCTTACCGTTTGATGTACAACTTGCATTTGTACGTAGCATGAAAGGATTAGAAAATGCCAACATTGTAAGACCTGGTTACGCGATCGAATATGATTATTTTGATCCAAGGGATCTTAAACCAACACTGGAAAGCAAAGTGATCAAAGGGCTATTTTTAGCGGGACAGATCAATGGCACAACGGGCTATGAAGAAGCTGCTGCACAAGGTATGCTTGCTGGCTTAAATGCTGCGCGTTTTGTTTTTGATCAAGATCAATGGTATCCAAGCCGTGATCAAGCTTATTTAGGAGTACTCGTTGATGATCTTTGTACTCTTGGTACCAATGAACCTTACCGCATGTTTACTTCACGTGCTGAATATCGTTTAATGTTACGTGAAGATAATGCTGACATTCGTTTAACAGAAATAGGCCGTAAGCTAGGGATGGTTGATGATTATCGTTGGCAGCGCTTTAATGAAAAATTTGAAGCAATCGAACAAGAAAGAGCGCGTTTGCGCGATATTTGGGTACACCCCCATATTGAAACGATTGATGAAGTCAACGCTGTTTTAAGCGCTAATTTAACCAAAGAAGCTAATGGTGAAGAGTTGCTTAAGCGACCAGAAATGAGTTATAACACATTGAAAACGCTTTCTTTATTTTCACCAGGATTATCAGATGCACAAGCTGCAGAACAGGTTGAAATTCAAGTTAAATATGACGGTTATATTAAATTGCAAATTGAAGAAATTGAACGTCAAAAACGCAATGAACAAACACTTATTCCTGAACATATTGATTATGCCGAAATATCTGGATTATCGAATGAAGTTGTGGCTAAATTAAAACAACACAAGCCTGTTTCTATTGGGCAAGCGTCGCGTATTTCTGGTATTACGCCGGCTGCTATTTCAATGTTGTTGGTTTATTTAAAAAAGAAGAATTATGTTAAAAAAGAAACTTATTAATCTGATTGATCAAACGGATCTTTTGATCACGGAATTACAAATAGATCAATTGATCCATTATGTTGAAATGCTCAACAAATGGAATAAGGCTTATAACTTAACGGCGATCCGCGATCCTAATGATATGTTAGTGAAGCATATTATCGATAGCTTAATTGTATCGCCTTATTTAACAGGTAAAAGCTTTATTGATGTAGGAACAGGCCCTGGTTTACCAGGTGTTCCCTTAGCGATTATTAATCCTGAAAAACAATTTGATTTAGTTGATAGCTTAGGTAAGCGTATTCGCTTTTTAAAGCAGGTACAGTTTGAATTAAAATTAACAAACATAAATCCTGTGCAAAGTCGTATTGAAGAGTACACTGAAAAAAAATTTGATGGGGTTATTAGTCGTGCATTTGCCTCTTTGCAAGATATGCTAAGTTGGTGTAAACACCTTCCTAATGAGCGAGGGCTTTTTTATGCATTAAAGGGAAGTGATATTGATTCCATTCCTAATGGTTTTACGCTTAAACAAAATATTAAATTAACTATACCTGAATTAAATGCTGAAAGATGTTTAGTTATTATTAAGTAGCTTTATACTAAAGCATCTACATAATTTTAAACATCTTTACAAGGTTAATTTTTACGTTTTTTTAGGTAGGCTTTTATACCATCAACAATTGCTTTAGATACTTGATTTTGAAAAGCTGCTGTTCTTAATTTCTTTTCTTCAGTAGTATTACTAATAAAAGCAGTTTCTACTAAAACAGACGGGATATCTGGTGCTTTTAGTACCGCAAATCCTGCTTTTTCAAGAGAAGGTTTATGCAGCTTATTAATCTTCTTCATTTGGCTTAAAATAGCATTACCCAGTAAAACCCCATTATTTAAAGTTGTTTTTTGCACTAAATCTAAAATGGTATTGTCCAAATATTTATCGCCACTACGACTTACTCCCCCAATTTGGTCGGCTTCATTTTGGGTTTGTGCCAGATAGCTTGCTGCAGAACTACTTGCCCCACGTGTTGATAATGCAAAAACAGAAGATCCACCAACTGAACGATTAGCAAATGCATCAGCATGGATAGAAATAAAAAGATCTGCATGCAAAGATCGTGCTTTAGCTACTCGTACTTTTAAAGGTATAAACACATCTTCATTACGCGTCATATAAACTTTTATGTTGGGCTCTTTTTTTAGCAAATTGTAAGTGCGACGTGCAATTTGTAAAACAATGTCTTTTTCACGGGTTTTATTATAGCCTATAGCACCGGGATCTTCACCGCCATGCCCTGGATCTAACATAACAACAATTGGCGCGTTTTTCTTTTTATTAGCCGGTGTTTTTATTTCAGATTGTTTTTTATTAAGATTTCCAGATTTATACTCTTCTAACAGAGCAAGTAAAGGATCAGCATCGGAAGTTGAAGCGGGTTTAGATGGATAAAGATCCATCACCAAACGATGCTTAAATTTTGCAATTGGTGATAAAGTAAAAGTATTTGGTTGGACGCCTTGTTTTAATTCGATCAGTATTCTAACCGTTTTGGGATCGCGTTGAACAACACGTATCGATTTAATATAAGGATCGTTTTTTAAAACTTTTGAAGATATATTTTTTAATGTTGTATTTAAATTGACATCACTGATATCAATTGCGATTCTTTCGGGGTTACTCAATAAAAAATGCTTGTATTTTAAACTAATATTGGATTCTAAAGTAATCCTAGTATAAGTAGATGAAGGCCAAACTCGCACAGCAACAATTTGTGCCATTGAAGCAGCAAAGCCTACACGAGTGACAGATAATAAACAAGTCGCAAGAATACCTTTAACTAATAGGCGCTTTGTAGGACTGAATGTTTCTGACATATTTAATCTAAACACTTTATTTTCTATATGAGTTAATCGCGAATAATAACATAAAATATAAAGATATTAAAAAGAATGATTCTTATCTTTATCTGATTTTTTTATAAAATAACCTATCCATTTTTTATGTTATAGCGATATTATTTTTTCCTTTTCTAAGATCAATGTTAGATTTTATCGTTATAAAAAGTTGGTATAGATCTTAAAACGCCATTAAATGCAATTATTCAATTAACAGTTTTTTTTTATAATCATCTATATTAATTGAAAATTTTTCACTGTATTTTCAAATCATTTTATAAAAGCTTATATAATGCTTTATTTTGGGTTGCTATGCTTATTTTATTATAGACCCTACATTCACAAAAGATTACAATATGGCTCGCTAAAATCACGGATTTAAACCCGTTTTCATTTTAACAATTAAATATAGCTGAGTTATTGATGAGCAAAAAATTACATATCAAAACTTGGGGCTGCCAAATGAATGAGTATGACTCAACAAAAATGGCTGATCTCCTTGAATCTACCCATGGTTTAACATTAACAGACAATGCCGAAGAAGCGGATATTTTATTACTAAATACCTGCTCTATTCGAGAAAAAGCTCAGGAAAAGGTTTTTCATCAATTAGGTCGTTGGAAAAATCTTAAACAACATAATCCAAATATCATTATTGGTGTTGGTGGTTGTGTTGCCTCGCAAGAAGGTGCACATATTCGTAAACGCGCCCCTTTTGTCGATATTATTTTTGGGCCCCAAACTTTTCACCGTTTACCTGAAATGATTGAACAGATTCGAAGTGGTAATGGTAACCATGTCGTTGATGTCAGCTTTCCTGAAATTGAAAAATTTGATCGCTTGCCAGAGCCTCGTAGCGAAGGACCTACTGCGTTTGTTTCTATTATGGAAGGGTGCAATAAATATTGCACTTATTGCGTCGTACCTTATACTCGCGGTGAAGAAGTTAGCCGACCTTGTGATGATGTCATTTATGAAATTGCACAACTAGCTGAACAAGGGGTGCGTGAAGTCAATTTATTAGGTCAAAATGTTAATGCTTATCGTGGCCCCACATTTGATGGTGATATTTGTTCCTTTGCAGAGCTATTACGGCTAGTTGCCGCTATTGATGGTATTGATCGTATTCGCTTTACAACTAGCCATCCGATCGAATTTACTGATGACATTATTGATGTTTATCGTGACACGCCAGAGCTTGTGAATTTTTTACATTTACCTGTTCAAAGTGGTTCAGATCGCGTATTAAACTTAATGAAACGTACGCATACCGCACTTGAATATAAATCCATTATTCGAAAATTACGTAAAGTGCGCCCAGACATTCAAATTAGTTCTGATTTTATTGTTGGTTTCCCAGGTGAAACACAAGAAGATTTTGAACAAACAATGAAACTCATTGCTGATGTCAATTTTGATTTAAGTTACAGCTTTGTTTATTCAGCTCGCCCTGGTACACCCGCTGCTGAAATGGAAGATAATGTTTCGGAAGAAGAGAAAAAGCAACGCCTTTACATTCTTCAAGAACGAATCAACCAACAAGCTATGCAATTTAGTCGTCGTATGTTAAATACGGTTCAGCGTATTTTAGTTGAAGGTCCATCCAAAAAAGACCTTATGGAATTAACGGGTCGAACGGAAAATAATCGAATTGTGAATTTTGAAGGTTGTCCTGATATGATTGGTAAGTTTGTTGACGTTGAAATTACTGATGTTTATCCAAATTCGCTACGTGGTAGAGTTGTTCGTACTGAAGGTGAAATGGATTTACGTGTTAGTGAATCACCAATGTCAGTTATTTCACGCACTCGTAAAGAAAACGAGTTAGGGGTCGGTATCTATCAACCTTAAAGTAGTAATCATTAAGCCACAATGTGAGTGGCTTTTCATATTTTTTATAAAATAATAAAGATAATAAAATAACTTACGGATGAATTTAAAGGAAAAGAAAATAATATGTTTATAATATTTGGAACTCGCGGAAGAGAAGTTAACGAACATAGTGGACAATTTAATTGCCCAAATTGCTGTTCGCAACAAAACACCACTACCGATGAAAAAAAACAAAAATATACACAAATAAAAGTGGCAAAATATTTTACGCTATTTTTTATTCCTATTTTTAGTTACGAAACATTAGGACGTTATATAAAGTGTAATGAGTGCAATAGTGATTACAACGAAAACGTACTGGAATATGTGCCACCAACATTTGAAGAACAAGTTGCATCATATGTTGAACAAGAGTTAAAAAGTGGAACACCTATTTCAATGCTGATCAATAAACTAAAAGCACAGGGTCTTGATCAAGATCAATCCCAACGTGCTGTTGATCATGTTGTTTCTGGTAATATTGTGACATGTCATCATTGTAATATGGACTTTTTAACAGGTGTTGAAAAGTGTTCTTTATGTGAAGGATACATTAAAAGTTAGTTTTAATTATTAGTTTTAATTATTTGAGGGCTTACATTTGAATATCATAACACATGAAACTATGCTTGACCCCGCTGATAATCAGCGACTTAATAGCCTTTGTGGTCCTTATAATGACAATATTAAGCAGCTAGAGCGTCGACTTGGTGTTGAGATTAATCATCGTGGTAATTTATTTTCCATAACTGGCGATCAGATTTGTGTCAAAGCAGCCAATGATATTTTACAATCTCTTTATAAGCAAACTAAAGCCAAAGATAAAATCATTGATATCGAGCCAGAACAAATCCATCTAGCAATTAAAGAGTCTGGTGCGCTAGAAAAGGCAAGTGAGCATTTGCCTGCTTATATTGATCATCAAGGCGGCAAGTTGGTAATGATAAAAACTAAGCGAGGCATCATTAAACCAAGAACGGCAAATCAAGCACAATATATTGCCCATGTTTTAGATTATGATATCTCGTTTGGTATAGGGCCTGCTGGTACAGGTAAAACCTATTTAGCGGTAGCTGCAGCGGTTGATGCGCTTGAAAAGCAACAAATCCGTCGCATTGTATTGACTAGGCCTGCGGTTGAAGCAGGCGAAAAATTAGGTTTTTTGCCTGGCGACTTAAGCCAAAAAGTCGATCCTTATTTGCGCCCACTTTATGATGCGTTATTCGAAATGCTCGGATTTGAAAAAGTTGAAAAGCTAATTGAAAAAAGTGTGATTGAAGTTGCACCACTTGCCTATATGCGAGGGCGAACTCTTAATGATGCTTTTATTATTCTTGATGAAAGCCAAAATACCACCATTGAACAAATGAAGATGTTTTTAACTCGCATAGGTTTTAATTCTAAAGCGGTAATAACAGGCGATATTACCCAAATTGATTTACCACGCCATCAAAAATCGGGTTTACGACATGCTATTGAAGTATTGAGTCAAGTTGATGAAATTAGTTTTAATTTTTTCAATAGTGAAGATGTAGTCCGTCATCCAGTGGTTGCCAGAATTGTTAATGCTTATGAAAAATGGGAAGAACAACAACAGAATATTAAACAGCAACATACGGAAAGTAGTATATAAAGGAGTCTTATTATTCCTATTTCACGTAAAAAAGAAAAAACGGTAATTCGAGATCATTCTGCCGAAGCAAATTTATTTCTTCGTAGGGCGCTATTTGCATTTGTTACGATTATTTTAATGGTCATTATTTTGCTTGGTAATTTAGCCGATTTGCAAATTGCTAATTTTAGTTATTACAGTACAAAATCCAATAATAATCGAATTGAAATTATACCTATCCCACCTAGTCGTGGCATGATTTATGACCGTAATGGTACACCTTTGGCAATTAATAACATCACATATCAGCTTAATATCATTCCTGATAAAACAAAAAACCTTAATGAACAATTCAATGAATTAAAAAAAATTGTTGGCTTGACTGATGAAGATATTGAGATGTTTCAAAAAGAACGACGCAATTATAAAGCTCATCGCCCTGTACCGCTAAAAGAAAATTTGACCAAAAAACAAATAGCGCGTTTTGTTGTGGATCAACATCGTTTTCCATTTGTTTCTATTGTGGGGATACAGCATCGTTATTACCCTTATGGTGCATCACTGACTCATATTCTTGGCTATATTTCTAAAATTAATAGCCAAGATAAACAGCGCTTAGATGATGAAAATAAGTCCAGCGATTATGTCGCTACGTTTAATATTGGTAAAATGGGGATAGAAAGGTATTATGAAGACGTATTACACGGAACCCCAGGTTATGAAAAGGTTGAAGTTAATAGCCGAGGTCGTATTGTTCGTCAAATAAACAAACATCCACCACAAGCTGGTGAAGACATCTATTTATCTATTAACCTTAAATTACAGCTTTATATAGAGCAATTATTGGCAGGGCGTAAAGCCGCCGTGGTCGCTATGGATCCTAATAATGGTGAGATTTTAGCTTTAGTTTCTAGTCCAAGTTATGATTCCAATCTATTTGTTGGCGGTATATCGAGTGTAAAATATAGCGAATTACTCAAAGATCCTAGTAAACCACTATTTAATCGTGTGTTACTCGGCGCTTATCCACCAGCTTCGACAGTTAAACCTTTTATTTCTATTGCCGCTTTGAGTGAAGGGGTTATCACGCCAAAAACTGTGGTTGATGATCCTGGTTGGTGGCAATTACCTGGTACTGAGCGACGTTATCGAGATTGGCTTAAATGGGGGCATGGTCGGGTTGATGTATTAAAGGCCATTGAAGAATCGGTTGATACTTACTTTTATAAAGTTGCTTATGATATGGGTATCGATCGCTTAAACTTATGGATGGCTAAGTTCGGTTATGGTAAACGCACCGGTATTGATATTTCACCAAACGAAGAAACCCGTGCCGTTATGCCGAGCCGTGAATGGAAAATAAAGCGTCATAAAAAATCTTGGTTACAAGGTGATACCATTCCTGTCGGTATTGGTCAAGGTTATTGGACTGCAACCCCAATGCAAATGGTTAAAGCGCTAACGACTTTAATTAATAATGGTAAAACCTATACACCGCATTTTTTATTATATAAAAAGAGCGATATTTTAAACGCTAATAAACGGCAACCAGAGATTAATTCAGATAATTATATTGAAACAAATAGTTTAGGTGATATTAACCCAGCTTATTGGGCACTTGCTAAGGAAGGTATGCACCGAGTGATGTTTGGATCAAGAGGAACGGCACGTAAGATTTATGCTGATGCAAAATATCAGGCTGCAGGTAAATCAGGTACTGCGCAAGTTTATGGCTTGAAGCAAGATGAAGTCTATAATGCTCATAAGATCCCAGAGCATTTACGTGATCATGCATTATTTATTGCTTATGCCCCTTATGATAAACCCAAAATAGCGCTAGCGATTGTATTAGAAAATGGTGGCGGCGGTAGCTCAAACGGTGGCGCTGTTGCTCGTAAAATCTTAGATTTTTACCTTCTAGGTAATGATTCAACACAGCTAGATGAGCCATCACCCAATGACGGAACTGAAGATTAATGATGAATAACAGCAAAAAATCTTTTTGGCAAAAGATACACATCGATCCCTTATTTTTTTTATTTATTACGCTATTACTTGGCTATAGCCTCTATATTCTTTGGAGTGCATCGGGTCAAAATATCGATATGATGCAAAAACGAGCCATTCAAATATTGCTAGGTTTTGCTGTAATGATTATTTTAGCTCAGTTTTCGCCTAGGGCTTATGAAAAATGGGCGCTGTATCTATATATTGTTTGTATTATCATACTATTACTAGTTGATATTTTTGGTTACACCAGTAAAGGCGCACAGCGTTGGTTGGATTTAGGTATTTTACGATTTCAACCTTCAGAAATAGCCAAAATAGCCGTGCCATTAATGGTAGCAAAATTTATTCACCGAGATGGATGTCCACCACCATTAAAAACCACATTACAAACACTTGCTATCATTGGTGTGCCAGCATTACTTGTTGCGATGCAACCTGACTTAGGTACAGCAATATTAATTGTTATGTCAGGTATTTTTATTATATTTTTAGCGGGTATGAATTGGCGTTACATTCTTGTTGCATTAATTTTAATCGCTGTCTTTTTACCGATTATGTGGTTCTTTTTAATGCATGATTACCAGCAAAAACGCGTATTAATGTTGATTAATCCCGAACTTGATCCTAGCGGAGCAGGTTATCATATCATTCAATCTAAAATAGCAATTGGATCGGGCGGTCTATGGGGTAAAGGCTGGTTACAAGGCACACAATCGCAACTTGAATTTTTACCTGAGCGACATACCGATTTCATCTTCTCCGTTATTGCCGAAGAGTTTGGTTTTGTCGGCTCTATTGTTTTGCTTATTCTCTTTTTATGTTTAATTGTACGAGGGCTTATTATTGCTGCTCAGGCACAAACCACCTTTGGTCGAATACTTTCTGGTGGGCTAATTTTAGTCTTTTTTATTTATGTGTTTATTAATATTGGTATGGTCAGTGGAATCTTACCAGTAGTTGGTGTACCATTACCGCTAATAAGTTATGGTGGCTCTTCTTTAGTCGTATTAATGGCAAGTTTTGGCATTATGATGTCTATTCACACACATCGATATATGTTATCTAAAAATATTTAACGGAACCCAAATAAATGAAAAAGAAATTTAAATTATCTTTTGCGTTATTCGCGCTTGCTGTTTGCTCATCAGCAAATGCTGAAATGGCTTTTCCTATTCCAGCTATCCCCAAGTTGGATGCAGAATCTTATATTTTGATCGATGCTAAATCAGGCGAAATACTGGCACAATATAATGCCGAGGAACAACGTGACCCAGCAAGTTTAACTAAAATGATGACCAGTTACGTGGTGGGGCAAGCACTACAATCAGGGCGTATAAAAAATGATGACATGGTTGTGGTCAGTAAAGATGCATGGGCAACAGGCAACCCTATTTTAAAAGGATCATCATTGATGTTTTTAGAAGTCGGTAAAACGGTATCGGTTTCTGATCTTAATAAAGGCATTATTATCCCATCGGGTAACGACGCTTGTATTGCTATGGCAGAACACGTTGCGGGGAGCCAAGGCGCTTTTGTTAACCTAATGAATGATTATGCTAAAAGACTTGGATTAGATCATACTCACTTTGAAACAGTGCATGGGCTTGATGCGCCAGGGCAATACACAACAGCTAAAGACATGGCTTTTTTAGGGCAAGCTTTAATTCGTGATTTACCTGAAGAATATTCCATTTACAAAGAAAAAGAATTTACTTATACATTATCTAAACCACAACTTAATCGAAATGGGCTACTTTGGGATACTACACTGAATGTAGACGGAATTAAAACAGGCCATACCAATGCTGCGGGGTATAACTTAGTTGCTTCTGCTGTGGATGGTAATACTCGTTTAATTTCAGCCGTATTAGGTGGCCGTACTTATAAAGGTCGTGAAGAAGAAAGTAAAAAATTATTAGTATGGGGATTCCGCTTTTTTGAAACAGCAAATCCTATAAAAGCAGGTGCGCCATTAGCAACTGAAACTATTTGGTTTGGTGATGAAAATAAAATTCAATTAGGTGCAATTAATGGTGCCTTTATCACAGTGCCAAAAGGCCGTTCCGCAGATGTACAAGTTGAATATAAAATTGATGATTATATTTATGCACCAATAGCTAAGGGTGCAACAGTGGGCAAAATGCAATTTTTACTTGACGGTAAAGTTATTAACGAACAGCCACTTGTTGCTTTACAAAATGTTGAAGAAACAGGCTTTTTTGGTAGTGTATGGGATTGGATAACGCTACAATGCTATAGATTATTCCACTAGTTTTTATTCAAGTTTTGCTATCATCGCTCTGCGTTCTGTAAGTAATTGCTTACAGAACAACCTATCCTCCTTCAAAAATAATATAGTCTAATATAAAAAATAACTGCTCAAAAACTGTCAGATAAATATTGATTTTATTTAAGTTTTCATCATTACTTTTTATTTTAATATTTGCTTATTAAATAAACAATGCAAACTTAATAAAACTAACCAACATATTATAATGGATGATAATGGTAAGAAAACATCTAGTTATTTACACTTACATGATTATAAAGTTTTTTATTTTATTAACTTATTTTTAAATTTCTTATATTTTATAACTAGTTATAAATAAAAGAGATATCTTCTTTATTAATAATTACTGAATTTCTGTTAAAAATATTCAGGAATCTATACCGTTTCAGTATAAAATCATTTTAAATTTAAGGGATTAATAAATTATTATTTATAAAGCATCAAATGGCTTAAATCCCTTATTCAGCCAAAGCGTTAAACGGTTATCACTGACTGATTTAACTAATATAAACAATTAATATTAAACACCATTTATTTAACAATTTAAAAGAAAGATTAAATTTTACACTAAAGCGGTGTATGCTTTTTAGCTAAAACGCCTGTTTTTTGCGCTCAGTCATGCTGAGTATAAAATGAAATAATAACTAAAATAAAAACAAACGAGATAAATTATGAGGAATAATAGGAGCGCAAAACATGTCGAATGAACTTAATCGCCTTTTGGGGCAACTTGGTGGCGAGTTTAGCCATTCAAACTAATTAGTATGGTTGATAGTGATATGAAAAAGGAAAAAGATGGTTATGCTGAATTTATAATAGGACTACAATATCAACAACTCTGTTTAGATTATACCGTAGGTAAAAAAATCATTGGATTATCATCCAGAATGGAGTGTATTTTAAAATATATGCAAAGTTCTATCGATTATGTAGATAAATATAATATTTCCAATCCTAATGATAGAATGGATATTACTATCCTGACGGAATATTTTGAAACGGAAACGTTATCAAATTTATTAGGTTTAGCTATTTTATTTAAACGCCAAGATTGGTTTGAAACCATTGTTAAAGCTGTGGATTTTGACCAAGAAAATCGAGAAAAAGCGTTAGATAGCCTCATTGCTATGAAAATTCCAAACTATCCCATTACCGAAGAAAAAACGCCACGAGAACTGAGCTTTCGCAACCCGCTTTATAAAGCGATTCATGCCGAGCCCCCTAAAGATACCTTAAAATTCTTAGATGAATACTTGCGTCGTTGGTACGATGGGCTACGTAAAGCAGGCAATGTTTATATTGATAGTCACTTATTGCAACAAGGCGACTCCAGAGATTGTTGTTCTTTTGTTGGTTACTGGTGTTTTGAAGCCGCCGCCGTGGCATATTTAAAAAATATTGATGACAGCACGTTACACCGCTTTATGTACTACCCTAAAGATATGATTGAATATGCACGGGCAAATCATGGAGATTAATTTTAAATGACATATAAAAATAACTTTGATTTTATTTGTTTTTATGTTTGCTTGTTAAATAAATAGTGAAAGTTTAATAAAACTCACTTACTTCTAAATAACAATAATTAGCTTCGCTAACGGCTAATAAATAGAAATAAAGCTAGTAATTTTATACTATTTATGATATAAAACGCGCGCTACATTTCATATTGTTTTTCTATATAAGATAGTAAATGACAATTAATATGAATTAAGCATTAAATTTTAATAATTAATTAACGTTATAACACACACATATCATCACACTTTTCCGGGGTGCCTTTTACTTGTTGTTATTAGGTCGGTTAAAGCGGATATGTGGAGGCATAACCCCAACGTCAAAATGAGGAAATCATGACTACAGTATCAATGCGCGATATGTTACAAGCGGGTGTACACTTTGGACACCAAACTCGTTATTGGAACCCAAAAATGAAACCATTTATTTTTGGTGCACGTAACAAAGTTCACATCATCAATCTTGAAAAAACAGTACCAATGTTCAATGAAGCATTAGCTGAATTAAACAAAGTTGCTGCGCGTAAAGGTAAAATTTTATTTGTTGGTACAAAGCGTGCAGCTAGCGAAGCCATTAAACAAGCGGCTGAAAGCTGTGGACAATACTATGTTAATCACCGTTGGTTAGGTGGTATGTTGACTAACTGGAAAACAGTACGTCAATCAATCAAACGTCTAAAAGATTTAGAAACACAAGCTAGTGATGGTACATTTGACAAATTAACCAAAAAAGAAGCACTAATGCGTGCTCGTGAAATGGCTAAATTAGAAAATAGCTTGGGTGGAATTAAAAATATGGGTGGCTTACCCGATGTGATTTTTGTTATTGGTGCAGACCACGAACATATCGCAATCAAAGAAGCTAACAATTTAGGTATTCCAGTCATTGCTGTTGTTGATACTAACTCAGATCCTGATGGTATTGATTACATTGTTCCTGGTAATGATGATGCAATCCGCGCAATTCAATTATATGCAAATGCGGTTGCTGAGGCAGTCCGTTCTGGTCGTGAACAAAACCAATCTCCAGTATCTGAAGAAAGCTTCGTAGAAGAAGCACCAGCAGCTGAGTAAAAACTCAAATATTTTCGGGTGGATGCTTGAGTGTCCACTCATTCTAATGAAAATCATCACAATGGTTAAATAGAGGATTAAAAAATGGCTGAAGTTACCGCTTCTATGGTAAAAGAACTGCGCGAAAGAACTGGCGCAGGTATGATGGAATGTAAAAAAGCATTAGTTGAAGCTAATGGTGATATTGAACTTGCAATTGACAACATGCGCAAATCAGGTCAAGCCAAAGCAGCTAAAAAAGCAGGTCGTGTTGCTGCTGAAGGTGTGATTATTTCTAAAATTTCTGCTGATAAAAAGTATGGCGTTATCTTAGAAGTTAACTGTGAAACAGACTTTGTTGCCAAAGATGCTAGTTTCCTAGCATTTAGCGAAAAAGTAGCAACAGCAGCTTTAAATGATCGCATGATTGATCTTGCTGCTTTACAAGCAAAATTTGAAGAAGAACGTACTGCACTAGTTGCTAAAATTGGCGAAAATATTGGTATTCGTCGTGTTGCTGAAATTTCTGGTGACGTAGTTGGTAGTTACCAACATGGTGCTCGCATTGGTGTATTAGTGGCAGCTAATGGTGCTGATGATGAATTAGTTAAACATATTGCAATGCATATTGCAGCAAGCAAACCAGAATATGTTGATCCAAGTGATGTGCCTGCTGATGTTGTTGAACATGAACGTAACATTCAAATCGATATTGCAATGCAATCAGGTAAACCACGTGAAATCGCTGAAAAAATGGTTGAAGGCCGTATGCGTAAATTCACTGGCGAAGTATCATTAACTGGTCAAGCTTTTGTTATGGATCCTTCTAAAACTGTTGGTGATTTACTAAAAGAAAAGAAAGCCACAGTCGCTTCATTCATTCGTTTTGAAGTAGGTGAAGGTATTGAAAAAGTCGAAGTTGACTTTGCTGCAGAAGTTGCTGCAATATCGAAACAATCTTAATTGTTTCAAAAAACCGCCGTTAAGGCGGTTTTGTTTATCTACAAAATATTTTAAAATTACGACAAGCTAATTTGTTAGCTTATTGAGTAATTAAACAACGAAATAGTGAGACTTCAATATGGTGACCCCTTTCTATAAACGTATTCTTCTAAAACTCAGTGGTGAAGCGCTACAAGGTGATGAAGGCTTTGGTATTGATGCAACTGTTCTTGACCGTATGGCGCAAGAAATAAAAGAACTGATTGAAATGAATGTTCAAGTTGCTGTTGTTATTGGGGGTGGTAATCTATTTCGTGGCGCAGGACTTGCTAAAGCTGGGATGAACCGAGTGGTTGGTGATCATATGGGGATGCTTGCAACGGTTATGAATGGTCTTGCGATGCGTGATGCGTTGCACCGAATTGAAGTTAATGCGCGTTTAATGTCAGCGATACCATTAAATGGCGTCTGTGATGATTATCGTTGGACTGAAGCAATCAGCTTGCTTCGTCATGGTAGAGTCGTTATTTTATCAGCAGGAACGGGTAATCCTTTTTTTACCACGGATTCAGCAGCCTGCCTGCGTGGTATTGAAATCGAAGCAGATGTCGTTTTAAAAGCAACCAAAGTTGATGGTGTTTATTCAGCTGATCCTGTAAAAGATCCGAATGCAACACTTTATAAGACGCTTAACTATGAAAAAGTATTAGATGATGAACTTAAAGTCATGGATTTAGCGGCATTTACATTAGCAAGAGATCATAATCTACCTATTTGTGTGTTTAATATGAATAAACCAGGTGCGTTGCGTCGCGTCATATTAGGTGAGCAAGAAGGAACATTAATTAGTAACAAAGCAACAGTAACCAGCTAATTATCTTTATCTTAAATAAGGCTTTTATTATGTTAAACGAGATTCAAAAAGAAGCGCAAACGCGCATGGAAAAAAGTATTGATGCATTTCAAAATCATATTTCTAAAGTAAGAACTGGTCGCGCATCACCAAGTTTATTAGATGGCATTATGGTTGAATATTACGGTAGCCCAACGCCGCTTCGTCAACTAGCCAATGTTGTTGCTGAAGATGCAAGAACACTAGCTATAACCGTATTTGATAAATCATTAACGCCAGCTATTGAAAAAGCGATTTTAACTTCAGATTTAGGGCTTAACCCTGCGTCAGCAGGCACAGTAATTCGTGTACCTTTGCCGCCGCTTACAGAAGAACGCCGTCGGGATTTAACCAAAATTGTTCGTAATGAAGCAGAACAAGGTCGAGTATCGATTCGTAATATTCGCCGTGATGCCAATGATCAAATTAAAGCATTGCTAAAAGATAAAGAAATATCTGAAGATGATGAGCGTAAAGCACAAGATTTAATCCAAAAAGCAACCGATGCTGCAATCAAAAAATTAGATGCTGTGCTGGCCGATAAAGAAAAAGAGTTAATGGAATTCTAATTTATCTTTTTTCCTTGCAAACGCTTGGTTTTATAAAACTGAGCGTTTTTTATTTACTAAAATGTTGCTATCTATTTTATATATATAATATTTTCAACTTTTCAGCACAAATAGCATGGGTATGGATAAAAACAAGATATATTAGTTTGTTTTAACTATGATTGAATATTCCAAGATAAACACTTTTTATTTTCATGGGCTTCCTTTAATGCTATAGATATTAATGATAATTCTTCTTCAGCTTTTTCCTTATCTATTGGATCTGATGATATTGCGGAAACAACTTTTTTATTCTGTATAAAATATCTTTTAGTAACCGTGAATACTACTTCTGACTTTATATTTTCATCATTGTCATCATGATAGTAAATTGGGACATTGTAATATTCAGCATTTGAGATAACTTGGTATCTATTACTGTTTTTTATAACGGTAATTTTTCCACGATAAGTTTCACCATAAATATTAATCTCAATCTTATTTTTGCGACATATTAATCCTGCGCCTTCTGTTGAAGGAATCGATTCAAGTGTTATCTCATCAGCTTTTGATGTAAAAGATAGGCATAGTAAGTTGATGAATATTAAATAAGCGAATCGTTTAATCATCTTGTTTTTCCGTCAATTACCTTATTTTCTAATTCAATTTCAGCTTGATTTATTTCTTGCTTTAATTAAAGCTATCTCGTATATAAAAATATTTCAAATTTATTTTGATGTTATTCATTGTTTTTTAGAATTATTTAAAACCCAAAATCATCATCTAGTTCATCTGCGTTTTTGCAATAATTATCTTCTTTTTGTGTACATTGACGAGAAAACACTTTATCTGAATCATTCGTGCTACGTCTTTTATAATTACATACCGAATTAAGTAAGGTATAGCTATGTTTTTTAGTGTCAAATTGAAAAGTTTTAGTGATTACAATGTCGTTATCTTCTTTAATTGGACAAATTTTTTTCTGAATGGCTTGTTGTTTCTTTTCATCAAAAGAAATATCGAGACCATCTAAATTCAGATAAACAAATTTTCCTTTTTTCTTATCAAAGGAGTAAAAACGATGAAAAGTAGGCACCCCCATTACATCATCGGTTGTTTTAGAAATAAAAAAATCATTATCAATGCCATCAAAATTGTAATCATCAGTGCCTTCAGGTCTATGAATTACTGTGCTATCACCGTTTTTTATTGTTTCGATTGACATAAATTCATAATCACTAATAGCAGCATCATTAATTGTTTGTAACAAACTACCGTCTTTTTTTCGGTAAACATTAATGCCAACCATTTTATAAGCGCAGCCTTTTATAGATAAAACGATTTTGAAATAGTAATCTTTAGTTGTCTTGTGTTGTAAAAATTCTATTTCTTTAGATTTTTTTTCAAATATATCTAATTCTGAGTCCGAAAAGCATCCAAATTGCAGTTCACTTTCTAATTCTGTTTTAGGTAATGACGCTAATCTTTTATCAGCTGAAAGATTATCATCAGACTCTGCGTCATACTCATTTTCGGTTAAAAGCTTAGGATGATTGGTGATATTATTGATATATAAAGTTGCATTACCAGCAAAATCATTATTATAATTGTAATAATACTCTTCTTTATACTTGCCATTCGTTCTGATTTCGATTCGATAAAAATAGTTGGCAAATACAAAGTTGGATAAACATAAGATAGCCACTATAATGTATTTTATTGTTTTCATATTCTTTCACTTAATCATATTATCCACTTCTCAAACTAACAGCATTTAAGAATTATTTTATAGAAATTTATGGCATTTTAGTTGATAGTCTATGCTTATTTAGGCGTGCAATTACTAGTCGGCGTAAAATGCATTCCATGGTACCCAATTAATTATTTCACCATATTTTTCACTTTGATAGCTCACTTTAAACCATAAAAGCTTTCTCATTTTATAAATTTCATAAAGGTTAGTTTTTTTGAGTTTCTCATTGTCTAATTCTACATCTAAAATTTTGACAAAATCGTTTCTTTTTAAATAGTTATAAGTTGGATATTGAAAGTCTGGTTGTTCATAAAGTTGAACTTTTTCTAGTTGAATATAAGAATGAATATCGCTTTTTTCGGTTGAGTTATCCAGTATATCTGAAAGCCTGTCCATATCATAAAAAGTAAAATTACCGTTAGAATTGAGAATATCTAAACCAATCATATGTTGGTATTCAAATTCACCTAATTCTTTAATTCTTTGAAATACTTCGACATTTTTGAAATGATATTGCTTATCTTTATTTGCTATTATTACTGTATATTTATCTAAATCATAATCCTTAATTGATTGATAGTGTTGATAAAAACTAATATCACCCACTTTACCAACAAAAACATCAAAATTTTTATGTAATAAACTTTCATCAGTGTGAGGGAAATAGGAGTAAGAATTTAATTGGCGAGGATCAAAAAGAGCCAAGGAACCATTTAAATCTTTAATATTGTTAATCTGCTTTCTTTCAGTGCAATAAGAATATCGGGTTTCCATCAAGTTGATTAACCGTCTCTTAACATAGCTACAATCAATAGTTAGTCTGTTGTTTTGAATTGTTATTGGAATGTAGCCTTGAATATTATTTGTTGTTGCATGCTTGTAAAACAATGCGGGTTGATTATTCCAATTGGCAAATTGAACATCAAGTGAATGATAAGATCCAATCAAATTTTCAAGTTGATAATCCACATTATCACCTTTTACTTCTAATATAGCGGGTTTTGAAAATTCATTATTTTCATCATCACAACGATAAGATATAAAGTTATACGATTTTGAATTAATCTCGAACGAATAGTTTTTAGCTTCTATTTTGTTTGAACAATGCTCCTTCGCATTGCAGATAGCGCTTATTGATATACATAATATTAGTATTATTTTTTTCATTTCAAATTATTGTTCACTAAATAATGATTTTAAGTCTATTCCAGTATATAAATTAGCTAAGATTAAGGGTAGAAAAAATTAATTTTTATATAAGTAACCTAAGTTAAAAACAATGGCAATCGATACCGTTTACGTGCATTATGTCGATGTTTAAATGTAACGGGAAATCGTTTCTATTATCAGCGACAATTGACGTAGCAACCACAAGATATATTGCTGAGTGAAATAGTGGGACGAAGTGCTGGCAGGCATAAAACAGCGGCACGGGTCATGCAAGCGATGAGTCAAATATCCATGAACTTACAGACGATTGAGTTTTTTCATTCTGATAGAGGAAAAGGGTTTGATAATCATTTGATTGATAAATGCTTAACAGCATTTGGAATTAAACGGTCGTTAAGTCGCAAAGGCTGTCTTTATGATAACGCAATTGCAGAAAGCACATTTAAAGCCGTAAAACCAGAATTTATGCCAAATACTATTTTTGATCACTGGCGCAACTTAAATTGGAATTTAATCACTATGTGGATTGGTTTAATTATAACAGGCTTCATTCAATATTAAATGGACAGTCGCCGATTGAATATAAAAGAAATCGATGACCTTATTTTTTGTACTAAAAAGTGTGGACATACCACCAGACTCTTTGGCATAAGCTGTAAAAGAAATTGAAGATAATAAAGGGCAAACTAATGAAAATAATTAATTTATTAATTATCGTATTGTTTAATTTTATAGGTGCCTATCTAAGTTACCAATGGTGTTATCGGATGATTATCGCAAAACATCGCACACCATAATTATATTATTTGATGTGCTATGGTTTGTGTTATTTCTGTTTTATTCTGATTTCAATCTTTCTTTTATATAAAATAAATCGGCCGATGGGTTTAGTGATGTGCGGAGTGCCAATTGGTATTCTAATTATCTTAATGTCACCTATTGTCTTCATGTTAGTTATGGATGAGGCTAATAAATCGGTTTTTAATCTAGATTTTATTATGGGATTTTTAGGTATTACATCACTGGTAACCCTTAATTTTATAATATATCCAGCAATTTTATTATGCTGTCATTATTCTATTGGTGGAATACAAAAAATATCAAGTAAGCTTGCTTTGAAGCAATAATTAATTACCCAAATCAGCCAGAGCATCTCCCACTTATTTTATACTGTGGCACTCATCAGATTGGATTGCCACTCTGTATTTCTTGTCTTATTTTAAGTTCATTAAGGCTTGTGCAAAAAACGCTCTAACTTATCCGCCTTAAAATGTAGTTCAGAAATCGTGTCGCCTATCCAAATAAAGATTTTATTATGTTAAGCGAGCTTCAAAAAGAAACCGAACTTAGTATAGCTAAAGCTCAAGATATAGAAGAATTTATGTCTTTATCAAAAGATTCAGTGTTAAACTTTTAACTATGGCTGCCTTTAAAAATAGTACATTTAAAAAAATAGAAAGTTCCTCAATAATAACGGTAAAAAACATTTAAAAATGTAAGATAGACAGATGTGATATTTACTTTTTTACTATTATTCAACAAAAAAACAATCTAATTATCCTTAACATAACTAGCCTATCCACCCCATGCCTTTAAGGCATATATAACTATAAAATATAAGTATTTTACATAGATTGGTGAAGTGCCTATACTCTTTTTAAGTTAGCTATTTAAACTATTTCTGCTTGTGTTATTCGCTCTGAACTTATCTATATAGATAAGTTGGTCTTTGGTTTATAGGCACTTACTAGCCAAGAATCCAACGTTAATGACTCTATAGAGCTAGTTAACTAAAAGGTACTTATGTAATGAAAACACCATTATCCTGTCACACAGAACCAGAAAAACCATCTCATTGGTCTGCTGTTTTTTCATTATTTATGGGGGTAACTAGCCTTATTGCGTCTGAGTTTATTCCTATTAGTTTGTTAACGCCTATTGCACAAACCTTAAAAATTACTGAAGGTATGGCAGGTCAAACGGTCACTGCTGTGGGCATTTTTGCTGTTATTGCAAGCTTGACACTGGCACCATTAACAAAACAAATAAATAGGCGATTAGTATTACTAACGCTCTCTATTTTATTAGTGATTGCCAATATATTGGTCGCATTTACACCTAATTATATCATTCTATTGATAGGACGCAGCATATTGGGGATATGTGTTGGTGGCTTTTGGTCTATTGCTTCAGCGGTAACGCTACAGCTTGTACCGGCAAAAGATCTATCTAGTGCATTAAGTATTATCTATGCAGGTGTCTCAGCGGCAACGGTTATTTCGCTACCACTAGCAAGTTATTTAGGCAATCTGATTGGTTGGCGAAATATCTTTTTACTATCGGCATTACTGGGCGCTATTGCCTTTATTTGGCAATTTATTGCATTACCTATTTTACCTGCACAGCAAGGTAATAGTTTTAAAAATATGTTTTTTCTCTTAAAACAAAGCTGGATAACACTAGGAATTGTAGCCACGATATTTAGTTATGGGGGATATCATATATTTTTCACATATTTAAGACCATTTTTAGAACATAATCTTGCCTTACAAACAAATACCCTCTCTACGCTTTTACTTCTATTTGGAATAGCTAACTGTATTGGCACCCTTATTGCTGGTTTTGTGATGGGCAAACAATTTAAAATAACGATGATAGCCATTCATTTTATTTTATTGATGCTTGCTATTATTCTAATGCTAAGTAATAAAAATATAACATTCAACATGTTACTGGTTATTGCTTGGGGATTGATGTTTGGTTTTATTCCGGTTGGTTGGTCTACTTGGATTGTACATACGCTTGCCGATAAAGCCGAAATGATGGGCGGATTATCTGTTGCAGCAATTCAGTTTTCTATCGGGTTGGCAGCGGCAATGGGAGGCATCATTTTTGATCATAAGGGGATGCAAGGTATATTTTTTAGTTCTGCACTAATTTTTTTATGTGCCTTAATATTCATTAAACTCAGCTTTTGGTTATTTACTCGTGTAATAGGGCGTCCTATTGCATAGTAAGATTTTTTCAATTGATTGTATATATTAAATTAAAACTTACTTATTAAAAGTGATCATATTAATGAAAAAGGTTTATTTTATTTCAAAGAGAGTGCTGCTTTAATCGTTTTTTTAAGTCTTTTTGGGTTATTTTTATCACCATCAGTAATAGGAGCCGATATGCCTAACAATGCGAATAATTTTTATAAAAGCGATAATGTTACTATGCAAAAAGTTAGTTTTCTAAATCAATATAAAATGAGCGTAGTTGGAAATTTATTTATGCCTAAAACGCTTGATGCCAAAAACAAATATCCAGCCATTATTGTTGGACACCCAATGGGTGCGGTTAAAGAACAAAGTGCCAATTTATATGCGACTAAAATGGCTGAACAAGGCTTTATTACATTAGCTATTGACTTATCTTTTTGGGGTGAAAGTGAGGGACAGCCACGTAATGTTGTATTGCCCGATATGTATGCAGAAGATTTCAGTGCTGCAGTTGATTATTTAGGTGCTCAAACTTTTGTGGATCGTCATAATATTGGCGTAATTGGTGTTTGTGGTAGTGGTAGTTTTGTTATTAGTGCTGCTAAAATTGATCCTCGTTTAAAAGCCATTGCGACAGTCAGTATGTACGATATGGGTTCGGCCAATCGCAATGCTCTTCACCATTCATTAACACTTGAACAGCGAAAACAGATTATTAAACAGGCGGCAGAACAACGCTATGTTGAATTTACTGGCGGTCAAACATTATATACAAGTGGCACGGTCAATAAAGGGCAACTCAAACCAGAAGATGGTTCAATTGCCCATGAATTTTACGATTTTTATCGTACGCCACGTGGTGAATATACGCCAGCGAGTTCAACGCCAGAATTAACGACTCACCCAACATTAACCAGTAATGTAAAATTTATGAACTTCTATCCATTTAACGATATTGAAACCATTTCACCAAGACCAATGTTATTTATCACAGGTGATCAGGCTCATTCTAAAGAGTTCAGTGAAGATGCTTATAACCGCGCAATAGAACCGAAAGAACTCTATTATGTAAAAGGAGCTGGTCATGTTGATCTTTATGATCGAATCGATTTAATCCCTTTTGATAAATTAACAGCCTTTTTTAAAACGCATTTAAAATAGCCATTAATTTTTAATGAACTGTTGTTCCACAGTAAAGGGAGTAAGAATTACGACGCTCCCCTTTTTTTACTCATCATTATAAAATGGCAGATGAATATCAAAAATGTTCTTTTAGCTTTTTTAAAAACAGTTCAGCAGCTTTAGACAATACATGACATTTTTTCCAGACAATATTCACATCTACGTTTAATTTTGGATATAAAGGTCTAAAACAAAGCGGGTTATCGCCAGTTGTATTAATGAGCTTATCTAAACACAAGGCATATCCGATATATTGTTCAACCATTAAAGCTGCATTAAATATTAAGTTATATGTTGCAATAATATTTAATTTTTCATCGTTTCGTTTAAACCATTGTTCAATACTGTCGCTAACATATTTTTGTTGGGAAACAATCAGTGGTAATGACCATAAATCAGGTGGAGAAATGGCTTCAAGTTTTGCCAACGCACAATCTTTTCTCATCAATACTCCCCATGTATCTTGTTGAGGAAGGCACAATGATTCATATTTTGTTAGATGAGTTGGTTCAATTAACACACCAAAATCAAGTAATCCCTTATCAATACGTTCGGTGACATCATTTGCATTACCACTATAAATATGGATGCGGATGTGTGGGTAAACCTCTTGCATTGATTTAATCACATTTACCACTAACTTCATTGCATCGGTTTCACCACAACCAATATAAATATCACCACAAATACTTTCGGTGGGGACTTGAAACTCTTCTTCTGTTTTATGAACAAGTTCCAGTATCTCCTCGGCGCGTTTACGTAATCGTAAACCTTCATCGGTCAAGGTAATTCGCCTACTGCCACGAATAAATAGGGTTGTGCCAAGTGTTTGTTCAAGCTCCATCAACTGACGAGATAAAGTAGGTTGAGTTAGATGTAAATGGTTAGCGGCAGCGGTAATACTTTCTTCTTTAGTAAGAGCAAGAAAATAACGTAAAATTTTTATATCAATCATTTTCCTTTCCCATCATTCTTGTTTAACAATTCTTCGAATTTTATATTTAAAAGATGCTATGTCAGAAAATGCCGTGTTTTTACTTTTTATTATTAACATAATCTTTTAAAAATCATCAGATGTTTTATCACAAATCGCTTAAGTTGGATAGGTTACTCTTTGTTACCGTTCAGTATTGCCAAGTGAGTTAATTGGCATATAACATTTGGCAAAAATCCAAATGAGCCTTGGATTTACAGGGCGGAGCATTCCTAGACGACTTTTTAAATACCAATTAGTGAATGAAGTGGAGGTGCAAAATAACAAAAAATATATAAAATCAATATTTTGTTTGACTATTTTTGATGGTTTTTCTTTAAAAAGCAGTTAGAAAAAGTATTGATTTTTACAAAATCTTCTTGTGAAAACACAAAATCATCATAAAAAAATAACTGGTTATGTTGTTTGTCTTATTCTTACGTCAAAATGTGCCAATGACAGAGCGAGTTTATGCTTTGGTCTGGAACAAATTTGAACATCTGAGCAAAGAGGAGATGACCTCGAAGAGGCAAGTATCAGGGTTGATACGAGTAATCATAGCTGGTGCGTCAGACCGAGCGGTGGCGTCGGGCAGGCGAAGATCACATTCTGCAGCTAAAGCTTGTGATTGCTAAGGGAATTAGCTCTAATTCCCTTTGTTCGGGCGTGGTCACGCTAGCTATTTTATTCACCCAAAGTTATAACGTCTGAAACCACTGCATCCAATCTATTCACCAAAACAAAAAATCGCTTTATTTTTCACCAAAAAAATCAGTCAGAAAAGATATTGATTTTATTTGATTTTTTTGTTTGGCGTTTCCTAGATTAAAACATGAGGTGCAATTTTAAACTCGGTGAAGTGAAGGTAATAGAAAGGTAATTTATACTCGCTACTTCGCACTAACACAGTTTGGTGATTGCTATGCATTATAATCATCTTTCTAGGAAGGAATTATACCCGATTAGGTAGTGAGATAAAAAGAAACTCGAAACATAATCAAGCCTATCAAGCGCATGAGGTGGTGATACAGGCTAGGAAAAGGTGAAAAAACAGCGGTAATAGTAAGCCAATAGTGGCTTCGGTATGGATCAAGTTGAAAAATACCTAATGCGTTATTACCGTCCAGAACAGATTGTCGCACGTTTGAACACAGTGAGCGTCCAATCAATCGCTATAACTCTATTTATCAAAATAAAGCACGTTATGAATAATTCAAACCTTGTCTAGCTCCTTGCAAAGCGCCTAGTATTAAGTAAGAAGACCTGCCGATATAAACGGCTAATTAAACAACGTCCAAGTTATGTAGAAAGTAAGAAAACACAAGGTCATGGATAGGAAAGATACCATTATTAACTGTAAAGACATGCAAGTGTTGGTGACGCTCGTTGAATGCAAAATTGGGTTAGTATTAATCGGGCACATAAATCAACGCGCCACCTCCGAAGCGAGAGATATGATAATAAAATGACTAACGCCGTTTAAAAAAGAGTTAAAAGTATTACCATTTAATAATGGAGCCGAATTTAATTATTATCTAGCTGTTGAATGTTATTTAAACACAACCATATACTTTGCTGAACGCTTATAAAAACGGATAAAGTGGAATAAATGAAAACATCAATGACTTAAATACGCTAGTTTGTACTTAAGTCATTGGCCATTTTAGTAGTTAACGACCAACAGATAAAGAAAATACCATACTTATTGAACTCACGCCCAAGAATACGGCATAAGTTTAAAAGCTAGCTTTCTTTTATTCTAAAACGTTAAGACGAATTGCACTTCATGGTGTAAGCTAGGTCTTTATCAAAATCACCAACTTTCTTATCTACAAAAGTTAATGTCTTGCCTTATACAATGCCATAATGAACCGTCGACAGAGCAAAATTAGTAGGCCAAACAAGGTTTTTGGCGAGGTGCTACTTTGTCGGGAACAAATCAGCGCTGGTACGTTAAAATTGAGCGATAAAGATGAGTAGTCACAAACCCTATTCTGTGCCCATACTAGGGGGAGGAGATTTCTCATAAACCTTTAATACCCCTAAATATAAGAAAAACCAATACAAAAGTTGGCAAAAAAAAATTTTAGTAATTATAATTCGGTTTAACAAGGATTGATTTTACAAGTGGAATTATCCGCAAAGCAAAAAACAGAAATAAAACAAAGAACTATTTATAGGTGAAACGTAATGCAGTACCATTTTAGACACCAAACATGGAAGTCTTATGTCTTCAATTTTTTATTTGTCTTCAGAAATAGCGTATTTTCACGCAGTTTAATTAAATCGGCAAAGCCGCATCCGTTCTCGAAAAACTCGTCATCGCCATGGTTGTTATTGCCGTTATTGTTGTGGGGGTACAGGCGTTAACGGCGCAGAGCACAAACGTTATACACGGTAGTGCACCGTATTTGACATTTGATGGTGGGCAAACAAAGGCTTTAAATACGGAGAATTTATTAAGTATCACTTTATCCGATGGACGAGTAATTTCGCCACAAACTAATATTTCAAGCGCAGCTAATCCTATTGAGTTACCTAATGTTGGCGAGAGTTTTGCTGATATTGGCATGTTGTTGCCAATTAATAGCTATTCGGTGCCTTTAAATTCGCTCATTGGTCCGCCATATAATTATTGGCAAGATGGTGATGGAGACAGTGATGTGACTGCTACTGGGAGTTTAACGTTATCTATCGTTGATAAAGAGGGTCATGCAGTCGTCCGTCAAGACAGGCTTGAGATTTGTAAAGCGCCTTATAAAGTCACTTTGGGAGGTACAGAAGGGAGATTAAGTACACGTTACGGTGTTCCTAATTATAGTGATTTTAGTCAAAGCATTGTGACTTATTACATCAATTCAAAGGCATCGCCAGTGGTTTGTTTTGCGAGGCCTAGTTTGCTATATGGTTCAAATGATGAATCTGATTGGGATGGATATAATTTTGCTGTCCCATCAAACATCTGGAATCCAGATAAGGGCTTCCTCACCCAGTCTACAGACCCATTACATTACGATAAAAACTTTCCTATTACTGGCGCTGATGGTTTGTACTTTTATTTAGACATAGGTGGAGTAGATCCAAGTACATTGAGTTGGCCATCGGTCACTCATGGTGAACCGCAAGTATGACAGTCCGCCTAATTCACCAGATGGGGATTGGCGTAGTTTTGAGCGTTCAGGGAGGATTATGGGTCACGTTAACGGGCCCAAACATGAACGATGCCTGTTCTAAAACTAGGTTAACTTCACTGGTGACATTTAAGTTAATTGGTAAAGATAGAAGTGGAGCAGAGGTTGTCTCATATGGATTCAAGTTAAAGCAGTGGTTTGTTAGCCGTGGAACTACACAAGCTTCAGCTTCCATTCAGACATCTTGGTGTAATAGTATTGGTTATTCAATGCCAAGGGTAAGGGATTTAACTAACGCGCAATGCACAGGTATTGTTACATCAGAACCTGAATGTCGAGGTTCAGTTGGTGCTATACCATCTTCACCTGATAATTATTACCCACGTCGAATTGGCGCCGTTTTTTTCACCGAATGGGGTCACATGGATGACAGCTTTGTCGGCAGACTCTTCTGTACGAGCGACGATGCGGGTAACGGCCTGTTCTATGTGAGCTCGGGCTATGGTGGCATCCGCGACAGCAGTCATGTCAACAGAAGCTATGCTTTTTGCGCCTCGGTCCTTAAACCCTAGTCCTTGGTCGTGAGGTTGATATGGGCTAATCTAGCCGAGGCTATTTAAGAAAGGTTGCTGCGTAAGGCACAACCTTTCGCTTACAAGGTGGGTGAACTAATTAAATAACGAAGCGAATTGGTTGCGTAAGTGACCTGCCAACGCCGAAAGCGGTGTTAGCAGTGGTAAAATTGGCATATAAAAGAATAGCTAAATTAAACACATCACAAAAAATCTTACTTTTTTAAATCTAATCTTTGTAAGATCGCGCTCTGCTTTTTAAAAAGCTATTTTTGACTGTACTATTTTATACAATTGTTACATAATGTTATTATAATAACATTATGGCTTTATCTTTGTTATTTTTGTAACATTACTATTCATTTACCTACTAACAATATTTATTAGACATTATTACAAAGACAATTTAAGGATCTCGTTATGAGCTATGCAAAGTATATTGATCATACTTTACTCGCAATGAATGCGACGGAAGATCAAATTCGTAAACTCTGTGATGAAGCCAAGGAATATCATTTTTATTCTGTTTGTGTGAATTCAGGTTATGTTCCTTTAGCTGCAAGCTTACTCAATGGCAGTGATGTTAAAGTTTGTTCTGTCGTTGGTTTCCCTCTTGGTGCTATGCTGACTTGTGCTAAAGCTTATGAAACCGAAATGGCGATTAAAGCGGGCGCACAAGAAATCGATATGGTGATTAATGTAGGCTGGTTAAAAAGCAATGATTGGGACGCTGTTAAAAATGATATCGAAGCGGTATTTAAAGCTTGTGGTCAAGTGCCATTAAAAGTCATTTTAGAAACCTGTTTATTAACGAAAGAAGAAATTGTTAAAGTCTGCACCATTTGTAAAGAAATCGGAGTGGCTTTTGTTAAGACTTCAACAGGCTTTAGTGTTGCTGGTGCCACTGTTGAAGATGTTAAATTAATGCGCAAAACCGTGGGCGATAAGATGGGTGTGAAAGCGTCTGGTGGTATTCGCAATCGTGAAACGGCGGAAGCAATGATCCAAGCGGGTGCAACACGACTAGGTGCAAGTGCTGGTATTGCTATTGTTTCTGGTAACACTACATCATCAAGCAATTATTAATCAATAAACCCATCAATAAGCGACGTTATGTTGCTTATTGTTGTTGATGGAATCTGAATGGAAACGCAATCACAATCACAAAAAAGAATTAATGAGCTCATTCAAATTTTAACAAAAACTGATAAGATTCATTTAAAAGATGCTGCTAAGCTGTTAGCGGTTTCAGAAATGACCATTCGGCGAGATTTAAATAGTGTTCCTGCCTCATTAAGTGTTTTAGGTGGCTATATTGTCAGCGATGCTCGTTATCAAGCAACACAATATTTTGTTTCAGACCAACAAGATAAACAAGTTAACGAAAAGTTACACATTGCTAAACGAGCAAGCAAATTAGTTTTTGATAATGATACCGTCTTTTTTGATTGCGGTACCTCAATACCTTTTATTATTGATGCTATTGATGATTCCATTACTTTTACCGCTATTTGTTATTCATTAAACGCATTTTTAGCATTACAAAATAAGCCGAATTGTAAGACAATTTTATGTGGTGGTCAGTATCAGGTAAATAATGCGATTTTTACCACCACTATAGGGCAATATAGTGAATTGAATTGGATTTGCCCAAATAAAGCGTTTATTTCGGCAGCTGGGATTGATATAACCCGTGGGGTAACTTGCTATCATTTTGAAGAGCTAGATAAGAAGTTGCAAGCCATGAAAAAATCGAATGATAATATTTTGATTGTTGATCATACTAAATTTAATCAAGTTAAGCCGGCTTTTATTGGCGAGTTAACGCTGTTTAATCAAATTATTACAGATAAAGCTCCTGCTAAGGAATTTATCACTTTTTTCAATAACCATAACATTAACTTGATGTATTAATATGAAAAATATCGCAATCTTAGGATCGACTGGCTCAATTGGTTGCAGTACTTTAACCGTTATTGCTCAAAATCCACATCAATTTAAAGCTTATGCTTTAGTTGGTGGCAATAATGTGATAAAAATGACTGAGCAATGTTTAGACTTTAAGCCAAAATACGTTGCCATGGCAACAGAGCAAGCGGCTGCTCAATTAAGAGCAAATCTTGCTAATCTAAAATTGGATGTTGAAGTATTAAGTGGTGAACAAGCTATTTGTGATTTAGCGCAATTGCCAGAAATAGATCAAGTTATGGCGGCTATTGTTGGGGCAGCTGGACTAAAGCCAACCCTTGCTGCCATTAAAAAAGGTAAACGTATTTTGCTTGCCAATAAAGAATCACTAGTGACTTGTGGGCATCTATTTATGCAAGCGGTTAAAAATTATGGTGCTGAGTTATTACCTGTAGATAGTGAACATAACGCGATTTATCAAAGCTTGCCAACCGAAGTACAGCATAATTTAGGTTTTGCTAATTTGGCTGAGCAGGGTATTACTAAGATCGTTTTAACTGGCTCTGGCGGGCCATTTCGCGATTGGGCGTTAGATAAGCTTGTATCAGTTACACCAGAGCAAGCCATTGCTCACCCTAACTGGTCAATGGGTAAAAAGATTTCTGTCGATTCGGCCACTATGATGAATAAGGGGTTAGAGTACATTGAAGCACGTTGGTTATTTAATGCCAGTGCTGAGGAAATGGAAATTCTTATTCATCCGCAATCGATTATTCACTCTATGGTACGTTATCAAGATGGAAGTGTGTTGGCTGAACTGGGAGTGCCAGATATGTGTACGCCAATCGCCTATGCTATGTCTTACCCTGATCGGGTTCCATCGAGTGTGCCACCGTTGGATTTTTGCCAAATTTCGGCTTTAACATTTAAACAACCTGATTTTAATCGTTATCCTTGTTTAAAATTGGCGATAGAGGCATCCAATCAAGGTCAGGCTGCCACAACAGCACTGAACGCTGCCAATGAAGTTGCGGTTGAGGCTTTTTTGCAAAATAAAATTGGTTTTATGGATATTGCTAAAAATGTATCAAAAACCTTAGAAAAATTAACTTTTCCTGAACCGTCAACTATTGATGATGTTTTTATAATAGATCAGTGGGCAAGATCACAATGTGGCCAGTGCTAAATATTATTTAGTTTTAACAAACAATGAATTAAATTTAAGTAAGGGCAGTTGACAACCAAAATTATGGTTTTACTACCCCATTAGTGGCACTCTTTGTTAGGCCATTTGTTTCGCAGTTAATGTAGGGTTATCGCTAATAAATGATTGTAAAAATACACTATCAGGTAATGCGGTTAATGCGCCTTTTTGAGTAGTTGCTAAGGCACCACAAGCACTAGCTATAGTCATCATGCTTTCTAACATTAGCTTATCTTCTGGCATGCCTGATGATGCAATACTGCTTAATAATCCTGCTACAAAAGCATCACCCGCGCCAGTGGTATCAACGCTATTTACATGAAACGAATCAAAAGTAAAGATTTTACCTTGCCATAATACAATACTGCCATCTTTACCTTTGGTAATGAGCTTTAATGGTGCTTCATAGTGTTGTTGTAGCTTTCTTAGTGCTTCATGCCAATCATTGCATTGTGTTAACCAAAATAGTTCTTCATCCGATAATTTGAGGATATCAGCATCATGGCAAAATTGAGTAATAGTTGTGCGCATTTCGTTTTTATTCGGCCACATCTGCTCGCGCAAGTTAATATCAAAGCTGATTAAGCCACTTTTAGCTGTAAGGCGTTCGATTGCTGTTTTGACTGTTTGCCGGCAAGGATGCCCGACGAGAGCTAAAGAACAAAAATGTAAAATATCTTGGTTGAAATCAGGTATCGCTTGCTGAGACAAAAATTGATCAGCTGAAGGTGACACAAGAAACGTAAAACTGCGTTCGCCATTTTGACCTAAATCGACAACTACAGTACTGGTTCGATGTTGTTCATCTTTTTCAAGGCATTGACAATCAACGTGATATTTACGGAAAGTCGTTTCCATAAAATCACCAAAAGGATCATTACCCACTCGCCCAATAAAAGCTGAAGGTAATCCTAATTTAGCAACACCAATAGCAACATTAGCTGGCGCCCCACCAGCGCAAGCTTGATAATTCATATCGCCAAATGGCAACAAATCAATGACAGCATCTCCAAGGGACCAAACTTTAGTATTATTCATTTTTCAACTCGATTATAGTTAGTGACTGCGGTAATCTAGCATAGGTATAAATTACTTGTGCTTTGTAAAATACATCATCTTTTTTACTTTTTAATAACATCATTGATGTTTAATTTTTTGTTGAATTAATTATGACTTGTTTTTAAAAGTCTGCCATAAACTAAATTATTTAACAAAAAATTCATTGTTGATATTAGAAATATGTGACTATCATCACATATTTTATCGCTAACTACATTAATAGTTAACGTTAACAATTAAATTGGGATACTATTTAGTTAAAGGTATCTAATATTGGATAAAAAGGGGATTTTTATGTCTACTGCTATTGATAAAGCCAATCAAGCTGTCAAAAATTTAGAAAAAGTAATGAATAAACAATACTATCCTCATTTTCATTTAGCACCAGCCGCAGGTTGGATGAATGATCCTAACGGTTTAATTTATTTTAAAGGCCAATATCATGCTTTTTATCAGCATCACCCTTATGATGAAAACTGGGGACCAATGCATTGGGGACATGTAGTTAGTGATAATTTAGTCACATGGAAAAGGCTACCAATAGCCATTGCTCCTGATCAAGAATTTGATAAATCAGGCTGTTTTTCAGGATCGGCAGTGGATTATAATGGCAAATTATGTTTATTTTATACTGGTCATATTTGGTTAAATGGGCAAGGTAATGATGAGCAAATTGAGCAAACCCAATGCCTTGCAACTAGTAAAGATGGCATTCATTTTGAAAAACAAGGCACCGTACTTACGCCAAAAAGCGGAATTATGCACTTTCGCGATCCTAAAATGTGGCAACAAGATGGTAAATGGTGGATGGTAGTCGGTCAACGAACCCCACAAGACATCGGGCAAGTTTTGTTATTTCGATCGGATGATCTAAAAAATTGGCAATTTGACCATGTTTTGGTGAGTGATATCGATCCTGATGTTTATATGCTTGAATGCCCTGACTTTTTTCCACTTGGTGATAAATGGATCCTTATGTTTTCGCCACAAGGTATGAAAGCAAAAGGTTATCAATATCGTAATCGCTTTCAATCAGGTTACCTTGTAGGTGATTGGCAACCAGGGCAACAATTCTCAATGATTAAACCTTTTCAAGAAATGGATTTTGGCCATGATTTTTATGCACCTCAATCATTTCTTGCTGCTGATGGTCGGCGCTTAATTTTTGCTTGGATGGATATGTGGGAATCAATTATGCCAAGTAAAAAAGATAAATGGGCTGGAGCATTTACCCTTCCCCGTGAGCTCATTTTAGATCAAGATAATAAAGTCAGAAATCGTCCCATCAAAGAGCTTGAAGCATTACGAGAAAAGCCAAAATTATTTGAGGAATTAACCCTTACTAATGAGCTTAAAAATACTAATATTGAATCTATTAGCTGTGAGCTTAACGTTGAATTTGATTTGACGCAAAGCACGGCTGAACGATTTGGTTTACAGCTAGCAGCAACGAAAGACGGTAAACAAGCGACATTATTATATGTTGATCTACAATCTAAGCGGATTGTACTTGATCGTAGTTTATCGGGGCTTGAATTAAAAGGTTATCGTAGCGTACCATTACCAAAAAAACAAAAATTAACTTTGCATGTATATGTTGATGCTTCATCTGTTGAAGTTTTTATTAATGGTGATTTATATAGCTTTTCAAGCCGTATCTATCCTAAGTTACCAGCAGAGCGAATTGTTAATCTATTTGCTGAAAATGGTAGTGCTAAAATCACCAATCTAGAAAGCTGGCAATTAAAATCTATTTATGCGTAATGCCTATTCACTGCCAATTGGCAGTGAAGTTTGGCTTTGAAAACTGAGCTTTTTATTGAGAAGTTTTAAATGTTGTGCGATAAATGGCTTTTTAGGTAACATAATTGATCATACAATTTGTGTCATAAGTTTATTATTACTCCATACCACATAATCGCACAATAAATGATAATGTAGAGCCATCAACGCGGACCATTATTTTTAATGGTTATTAAATGTTTGCTTAGCATCGGGTTTATCATAAACGCCAAAATGATCAACTATTGTACTGCTGGCTTTATTCAACCCTAAAACTTCTACGTGTGCACCTTCTTTGCGGAATTTAATCACAACCTTATCTAAGGCTGCTACAGCCGTTATATCCCAAAAATGCGCTTGGGTAAGATCTATTGTTACCTTTTGCACAGCCTCTTTTAAATCAAATGAACTAATAAATTTTGCAGAAGAGGCAAAAAATACTTGTCCATATACTTTATAAATACATTGCTGTTTAACTGGTTGCTCCTTTTTAATTTGCAAATAATGGGCAACTTTATTGGCATAAAACAATGATGCTAGTAATACTCCCGTAAATACGCCGTAAGCAAGATTATGGGAAAATACGACGACAATGACTGTTGCAAGCATAACAATATTGGTTGAAAGTGGGTACGATTTAAGGTTTTTTATCGAGTCCCAGTTAAAGGTGCCAATTGAAACCATGATCATGACAGCAACTAATGCCGCCATGGGTATTTGGCTCACCCAGTCTTGCAAAAAAACAACTAATAATAAAAGTATAGATCCTGCTATCAATGAGGATAAACGCGTTCGCCCTCCCGACTTCATATTCACCATTGATTGACCAATCATAGCGCAACCAGCCATACCACCAAAAAAGCCGGCGATAATATTGGCGATACCTTGCCCTTTGCACTCTCGGTTTTTATCACTTGGTGTATCGGTTATATCATCCACAATGGTTGCGGTCATCATCGACTCCAATAATCCCACAATTGCTAATGAAATTGAGTAAGGCAGAATAACCAATAATGTATCAAGATTAAAAGGCACATTAGGGAGCAAAAAGGTAGGTAAGCTCGTAGGGAGTGCTCCCATATTACCAACGGTTCTTATATCCATCCCAAAATATATGTAGATACCCGTAAGGATAAGAATACAGAGTAACGGTGATGGCAAAATTTTTCCTATTTTAGGGACATAAGGGAAGAGATAAATAATAGCAAGCCCTGCAATAGTCATCATATAGACATGCCATGTTACATTGGTCAGTTCAGGAAGTTGTGCTAGAAATATTAAGATCGCTAATGCATTAACAAAGCCGGTTACTACTGAGCGTGATACAAAACGCATTAAATTTCCTAATTTAACAAAACCTGCAATAATCTGAAAAATACCGCATAGTATGGTTGCAGCTAGTAAATATTCAATCCCATGTGCTTTAACCAGACTTGCAACTAATAATGCCATTGCACCAGTAGCCGCAGAGATCATTCCAGGACGGCCACCCACAAAAGCGGTAATAACCGCTATACAAAAAGCAGCATATAATCCCACCTTGGGATCAACACCTGCAATAATTGAAAAAGCAATTGCTTCAGGAATAAGAGCAAGAGCTACAACGATACCTGATAAGACATCGTTTCTGATATTTGAAAACCATTCTTGACGTAAAGATTGCATTGAATTTTACCACCACTGAAAAAACAAAAGAAAATTACAGCGTGAAGCAATGCGTTAGAAAATTGTCAAAATTTGATAGGGAAGCCTGACTTCTGTGCATCACGCGAGTAATTATAATTATTATTGATAAGAACAACTCGCAATAAACTACACAGCTATACTCCAAAATGAAATTTATTTTTTCATAATAATAAAACTTAACTAGTTGTACAAGGTTAATTTCTTAACTATAGTTAAATATTATAATATCTTAAAGGGGTTAAAGTACGATAACTTAGTAATGCCTAACCTAAATAGAATAAATGTAATCTGTTGGGTTTTCACCCAAATATTAGTCTATGCTGACCTTAGCAAATGGCTCTTTTTGGTAATACAATTGTTCATATTCTTGTGACAGTATTCAACCACTAGTTAGTAAGATATAGACCTACTTAATTATCAATTGATTGACGTATATTTATGTTTGACAATAACATGATATGAATGATGGGTATTTTTACGTATTACACGCTAAATGATAAATACCGCATTACTCGTTTTAATAGTCTTTAATTTTTCTTATAAAGATTGTCTTTCTAAATAAGGTGACGCTACAGGTATTATTTCATTTTGGGTTTTGCCATCAATAATATGTAAAGCTGCTTGTTCACCAATCTCATAATGAGGCAATTGGACTGTTGTCAATGGCGGATAAAATAGCTCACCAGTACCCACCATATTGTCGTAACCTAGCACAGCAACATCATTTGGAATATGAAAACCCCGACCAAGTAAAAATTGATAAGCGACAAAAGCGATCCGATCGTTACCACAAATTAATACATCAAAATCTGGTTTTTTATTACAATGTTGTTTCAATATATCAATTGTCACCATATATTCTTGAGCTAGGTTAGCTGACAAAATTGATGTGTGATAACTGGTAATATCATCCAAATTGTTACCTGCATCAATCCATGCTTGTTCGGCTGCTGTCCGCCTAGTTTTTCCTGCTAGCGTTTTTTCTGATAAATAGATACATAATGGTTTTTTATAACCTTTCTTTATTACCTGTTGCATGGCTTGATATTGACCTAAATAGTCATCAGGAATATAGCAAGCTAACTTTTTTGAATCCGTTATACAGTTGGCTAATACAACATTTTTATCTAATAGCTTTTCAGGAAGTTCAACTTTTCTTAGTCCCATTGTGGTATAGATGATACCGTTAGGGCGATACGATAGCAGGGTATTGATGGCATGATCGGCATCTTTATCATCAAATAAATTAACAATAAAGGTATTCCAACCGTGATTTTGTGCGGTTTTTTCTATGGCTTGTAGTAGTTCTACTGAAAATGGCGTCATGGCGGTTTCTAATGCTAATACACCAATAGCACAAGGTCCTGAACTATCACCGCGAATTTTTCTTGCCGATAAATCAGGAACATAATTAAGTTGTTCAATAGCTTGTTTAACGCGTTTATAAGTCTTTTTATTTAATTTTTCAGGATTATTTATTGCCCGCGAAACAGTCATTAATGAAACCGATGCTAGTTTTGCAACATCCTTAAGAGAAGCCATTGTTATATCCTTTTGTTCAATAAGATAAAAAATAGTTATTAGCCATTACTCATGCATGATGATAGCACAAATTTAAACGAGAAAAAGTGTGAGGAAAATAACATTTATGATAATTGGTTCTATCTATTTCGTCTGAAATATGCCCATAATGTTAACATTAACATGTTAACGTTAAACCTACCTAAACTTCAACAACATAAGAGTAATAAACATGAATATGATACAAAATAGAAATTATTGGTTCTCATCTGGCTACCTTATTACTTTTTACGCGGCATGGTCGCTTTGGTGGTCTTTTTATGCAATTTGGTTACAAAAAAAAATTGGGTTATCGGGTGAACAGTTAGGTATTGTTTATGCGGCTAACTCTGCTGCTGCAATGTTTTTCATGATTTTCTACGGCATTATTCAAGATAAATTACAAATAGGAAAAGCGGTAGTGACCTTTCAAAGTATCATTATGGTACTGATTGGACCGTTCTTAATTTATGTGTATGAACCTTTATTGCGACATGATTTTATTTGGGGAGTTTGTCTCGGTGCACCTGTTTTAAGTGCTAGCTTTATTTCAGGCAGTGCTTTGATTGATTCTTTTATCGAACGTATTAGTCGATTATTTGGATTTGAATTTGGTTCTGCGCGGTTTTGGGGATCATTTGGTTATGCGGCGGCAACCTTTGTTGCGGGTATTTTATTTGGTATTGATCCCCATATTAATTTTTGGATGGCATCGGGTGTTGCTGTTATCTTTTTGACTATTAACATTATTTTTAAACCCAAAAATGGTCAAATGCCAACGCCTCATAATAAAAATATTGCAGCAGAAAAAATATCAACCATACCAACAATGGGTGAAATTTTTTCACTATTTGGATTGAAAAAGTTTTGGTTGTTTGTTCTTTTTGTTATCGGTACTTATAGTTTTTATACTATTTATGATCAGCAATTATTTCCGAATTTTTATACGAGCTTTTTTGACAAATCAGAAGATGGTTATCAAGTCTATGGCTATTTAAATTCATTTCAAGTCTTTTTAGAAGCAACTTGTATGATTATAGCGCCTTATTTTATTAACAAAATGGGGGCTAAAAAATCATTGTTAGTTGCAGCGTTAGTTATGATTTGCCGAATTGGGTTATCGGCAACATTAGATAATATTTACCTAATTTCATTTGTTAAACTATTTCATGCGATTGAAATTCCATTATTTATTTTAGCCATGTTTAAATATATCGTAAGCCATTTTGACGCTCGATTATCCGCTACGCTTTATTTAGTTGGTTTTAATATTTCATCAAACCTTGGCGTTATTGTACTATCATGGCTAGTGGGTAAATTATTTGATAATACTGGCTATGCGACAACATTTTATGTGCTTTCTGGTGTTGTTTTACTTACTTCAGTAATAGCAATATTTACTTTAAGTGATGATAAGAAAGCGAACTGCGACTAGTTGGGGTATTCATTAAAAAATGGAAACATACGTTGCCATTTGACTTTTTAATGATGCCAGCTTAATACAGTACTTGCTTCCAAGGTAAGTTTGCGAAACAATGTTAGCAATTTTAGTTAATGTGTATAGGAACTTGTTGTGAACGATGCAAAGATTGTTGTTAAACCCGAAATGTTATGGCAAACCATTCGACAAGAAGCCTCAGCATTAGTTGAAAGCGAACCGATGCTAGCTAGTTATTTCCACGCAACTTTACTAAACCATGAAAAGCTAGGGGATGCTTTAAGTTATATTTTAGCCAATAAGCTTGTTTCTCAGGTTATGCCTGCTATTGAAATTCGTGAAATTGCTCGGCAGGCGTACGAAGCAGATGAAAGCATTATTCAATCAGCTATAAATGATATTATCGCTGTCTATATTCGCGATCCTGCAACTAATTATTACTCAACACCACTACTTTATTATAAAGGCTTTTTATCATTACAAGCTTATCGGATTGCTCACTGGCTTTGGATGCAAGATCGTAAATCACTAGCCATTTTTTTACAAAGCCAGATTGCGATAGTGTTTGGTGTTGATATTCATCCCGCAGCTCAAATTGGTTGTGGCGTGATGTTTGATCATGCGACAGGAATTGTGGTTGGTGAAACAGTGGTGATTGAGAATGATGTTTCTATCTTACAATCAGTAACATTAGGCGGAACAGGTAAACAAAACGGTGATCGTCACCCCAAAATACGCGAAGGGGTAATGATTGGTGCACATTCAACAATTTTAGGTAATATTGAGATAGGTAAAGGCGCTAAAATTGGTGCTGGCTCTGTGGTGTTGGATCCCGTGCCACAACATACAACCGTTGCTGGTGTGCCAGCGAAAGTGGTTGGTTGCCCTGATTGTGAAAAACCAGCTTTAAATATGGATCAAGATATTTAATTGCTATTAACTAATGTAAAAACTCCGTTGATATCTATCAACGGAGCTTTAGTAAATTACTTAGTATTAAGATTTACATCCATTGTTGGATATGGAATATTAATGTTGTTTTCTGTTAGCGCATTTTTGATATTTTCAAGTAACTCCCCTTTTACTGAACCGTAATTTTCATTTAATGTCCAAACTAATACATTAAAATTCATTGAGGAAGCATCTAAGACATCTAACCGGATGGTTGGCTCTTTGCTGGTTAATATATTACTGGTTTTATCAACCGCTTGTTTTAACACTTGGTATACTTTTTGAATATCTGAGTTATAGCCTACATTGATCACTAAATCTAAACGCCTTTCAGGTAAGCGTGTATAGTTAATAATATTGGCACTGACAACCTGACTATTAGGGATCACAACTAGTTCATTGGTAGGGGTAACAATAGATGTTGAAAATATCTGTATGGAATCAATAACACCTTGCTGGCTATTGATGACTACTGTTTCACCGACTTTAAATGGTCGAAAAATAATTAAAATAACGCCTGCTGCAAAGTTAGATAGCGAGCCTTGTAATGCCAAACCAATAGCTAAACCAGCAGCACCAATAACAGCGACAATCGAAGCGGTTTGTACGCCCAATTGACCTAAAACGGCAACTAATGTCATTACCATAAAGGCATAGTACGACAAAGCGCTGACAAATTTAACTACCGTCGGATCAACGTGGCGATTTAATAATATTCGTTTTAATTGCTTGCTAATAAATTTAGCGATAGTTCTACCAATAATAAAAATAATAATAGCAAAGCAAAAATGTGCAATATAGCTAAAAACCACTCCATCGTACCTTTTGATAAACGAAATGGCATGATTTGAAAAATCTTCAAAATTCATCGTATTATCCTCAGTAATCGGTAATAAAAATTTTTAACAAGGTATTGGCTTACCAAATTGATTAAACCAATTGTTTGGCTAATAAAGCCCAACGTGTGTCAAAATTAGTTGTTGGTAGATATTTAAAGCCTGAACGAGAATATCGAGCCATCATGCCCTCACAAAAAGCCAACAATTGGCTAGATAAAATACGCTCATCTGTTATGAATGCAACTCCTTCACGAATTTTTCGCTCACGTAGAACTTGTTTGATTTGGGTTTCAATGCGTTCAAATAGCTGGCTAATACGTTCTTGTAATTGTTCTTGCTCAAACATTAATGCGTGGCCAGTCATAATTCTGGTTAATCCTGGATTTTTTTCAGAAAAACCTAATATCAACGCAAGAATAAGCTGTAAGCGAGTAAATGTAGCAGATTGTTCTTGTATAATCACATTAATACGAGATAACAAGATATCTTCAATATAGACAATTAAGCTTTCAAACATTTTTGTTTTGCTTGGAAAATGTCGATATAGCGCAGCTTCAGAGACACCTACCATTGCGGCTAATTTAGCTGTTGTGATTCTCTGAGTCCCTTCATTGGATTCGAGCATCGTTGCCAATGCTTGTAATATGTCTTCTTTGCGATTTTTATTTTTGCTACTCACGATCATTTTTTACCCGAATGTCCAAATCCACCTTCACCGCGTGCTGACTCAATAAATTCATCAACAATATTAAATTCTGCTTGCACAACTGGAACGATAATTAATTGGGCAATTCTATCACCTGCTTCAATCACAAAAGGCGTTTGGCTACGGTTCCAAACAGGAACAAATAGCTGACCTTGATAATCAGAATCGATTAAACCAACCAAATTACCAAGCACAATACCATTTTTTGAACCAAGTCCTGATCGAGGCAATACTAATGCAGCCAAGCTAGGATCAGCAATATGCATTGATAGCCCCGTAGGTGTTAAGATGGTTTCGCCTGGTTTTATTTCAGTTGTTTTATCAAACATCGCTCGTAAATCAATACCCGCAGATCCTTCCGTTGCATAGGTAGGTAGTGGAAATTCATTCCCCAGTCGTTTGTCTAATACTTTTATATCAATTTTTCTTTTCATCATGACTCGCTTTATATCGTGTTATAACAGCTTGAAGTAACTGTGTTGCTAATTGTTGTTTACTGCTTAATGGTAACGTTTGCTCACCACTTTGCCAATATAGTGTTAATGAATTTTGATCGGAATTAAAGCCAATAGTTTTATCTGAAACATCATTAGCACAAATTAAATCTAAGTTTTTATCGATTAATTTTTTTATTGCATAAGCTTTAACATCATTGGTTTCAGCAGCAAATCCAACAACAAAAGGCCGATGGCTTTTTAGTGCTGCTACACTTGCAACAATATCGGGATTTTTAACTAATTCAATAGTAAGTTCATCGTTATCGCTTATTTTTTTGATTTTTTGCGTTGCAATTGTTTTAGCATGATAATCAGCAACAGCGGCGCAAGAAATAAAAATAGTTGATTTTTGCGCGTGATTTAGTGCTTCATTGTACATCTGTCTAGCGCTTTTAACGTCAATTCGGTTGACATTATTTGGTGTATCTAAATGAACTGGCCCACTAATTAACGTCACTGTTGCACCCATTTGTGCAGCCGCGTTTGCAATAGCAAAGCC
The DNA here is from genome assembly GCA_029958995.1 of Bombus sonorus. Classification (NCBI taxonomy): domain Eukaryota; kingdom Metazoa; phylum Arthropoda; class Insecta; order Hymenoptera; family Apidae; genus Bombus; species Bombus sonorus. The sequence continues at coordinate 3,193,432 of JARWAU010000020.1, read as the reverse complement.
CATTTTTCCTGAGCTGTAATTACTAATGTAACGAACAGGATCAATCTCTTCAATAGTTGGACCTGCTGTAATTGTAATAGACAAACCTGAAAGCACCGACTTTTTAGAAAAAAAGTGAGCAATTTCTTCAACAATAGTATGCGGTTCAAGCATTCGGCCTGGACCTATATCTCCGCAGGCTTGATATCCATTATCAGGGCCTAAAATTAGGGTATTTCTTGATGCTAATACTGATAAATTATGTTGAGTTGCTGCGGCTTTATACATTTGTTGATTCATCGCAGGTGCAATAGCAATCGGTGCAGAGCTTGCTAAGCAAATGGTAGAAAGCAGATCATCGGCAATTCCATTTGCCATTTTGGCAATTATATTTGCTGTAGCGGGAGCAATTAGGACAAAATCAGCCCATTTTGCGAGTTCAATGTGGCTCATAGAAAGCTCAGCTGAAGGATCAAATAGATCACTTGATACCGGATTGCCAGATACGGCTTGTAGGGTCATTTTGGTGACAAAATGGCTAGCCGAATCAGTTAAAACGACATGCACTTGCGCACCAGCTTTCTTTAAATGGCGAACAAGATCAGGGCATTTATAAGCAGCAATGCCACCTGTAATTCCTAATAAAATACGTTTACCAGATAAACTCATGAGAAGCTTCCTTCACACCTAAAATGAAAGCGCTATATTACCACAATTAAATTAGATAATAAGTAGCTCTTTTGCGTTGGCTAATGTTGCATCTGTAATTTTATCGCCACCTAATAATCTCGCTAACTCATTTAACCGTCCATCATTGTCTAATTTTTGCATATCTGTGGACGTTTTTTTGCTATTAGTTTGTTTACTAACAAAGTAATGCTGATTAGCTTGCCCTGCTACTTGTGGTAAGTGCGTAACGGTAATAACTTGCGTTGATTGCCCTAGCTCTCTTAATAGCTGCCCTACTTTGGCGGCAGTTGGGCCGCTGATACCGACATCAATTTCATCAAAGATTAACGCAGGCGTATCCATTTTTTTGGCCGTTAACACTTGAATTGCTAAAGCAATACGGGATAATTCGCCACCTGATGCGACTTTAGCCAGCGGTTGTGGATTTTGACCGGCATTAGTACTGACTAAAAATGTTACTTGATCAGCCCCATCGCTGTTTAATCGATTTTCGTTAAAAGCAATATCTATACTTAATTGTCCATTTGGCATAGATAATTCATGCATCGTTGCGGTCACGTTTTTCGCTAACGTTTTACTGATTGTTAAGCGTTTTTGGTGTAATTTAGCTGCAATTTCAATAGCAATTTGATGATATTTTTTTATATCTGTTTTCAGTTGCTCGCTTTGCTCATCTTGTTGATTAATTTGTTTAAATTCAGCTAACAAATTTTGATGTAATTCTGGTAGGGTTTCGGGAGATACATGATGTTTGCGAGCCAAAGCAATTTGCTTTGAAATTCGCTGTTCAAGTTGCATGGCGCGAGCAGGATCGAGTTCTAAACGCTCGCTATAGTGGCGCAGTTCATCACTTGCCTCTTTAATTTGGATAGAGGCTTCTTCTAACATGTTATAAACGCTATTTAAGCAAGGGTCGAGTTCAGCTAGTTCTTGAACGCTATTTTTTACACTGCTTAGTAAATTATTAACATTATAATCATCAGTTTCATCTAATAGCATGACTGATTGTTGGCTAAGGTTAATTAATTGTTCACTGTTTGATAATCGCTTGTACTCTTCGTCAATTTGTTGATATTCTCCTTCAATTGGCGAAAACTCATTAAGTTCTTTTAACTGATATTGCAAAAGTTGCATATGTGCGTCACGTTCTTGCCGTGAAGCTTCATATTGTTGGTAAGTACGCACTGCATCTTTCCATTGCTTATAAGCTTGATGCATCTGTGTTAGCAGTGTTGGCTCATTCATATAATGATTTAGTAACAACTGTTGATAGTCACTGCGCAAAAGCCTTTGATGTTCATGTTGGCCATGAATTTGAATGAGCATCTGCCCCAAATCTTTTAATTGCGAAATCGGTACTGCACGACCATTAATAAAAGCCTTAGAACGTCCATCTTGATTAATAACGCGCCGTAAAATACATTCATTGCCTTCATCAAGTTGGTTTTCACTGAGCCAAGCAAAAGCAGCTGGTGTATCATCAAGTACAAAACTTGCAGAAATATCAACGCGATCTGCACCATAGCGAATCGATGAGGCATCGGAACGATTGCCTAAACATAATCCCAATGCATCAATGGCAATCGACTTCCCTGCACCTGTTTCGCCGGTAATAGCGGTCATACCCGAAGTAAAATCGACAAGAAGCTGATCCACAATAGCAAAATTATTAATAGTTAGTTGAGTTATCATAATAAATTAATACATAAGGCTAGTTATAATATTGGCAGTATAGCAGCAAAAATACTGTAAATAAACACAGGTAGGTGTTTTTATTTTTTGGGTGTTTTGGGAATATTTATAAGTGCTATTTATATGAAATCGAAACTATTCGACTTATGCGGTATTCAACTTTTTGTATGATTTATTGTTGGTTTATAAAAATGATTATTATTTGTTGAATTTTTGTTGAGATAGTATAGTTAAGTTTAGAAATGGATGAAAATGTACATTAACTATTTGAAATATATGTGTATTTTTTAGCTTTTAAAGCAACCATATAATATTTATATTAGGATCTTCAGGTGAGAAACATCCGGCCGCCTGTTCTATTACACATGAGGAAAAAGAGGTAATGTCCAGTTAATTAAAATTTATTTAACTGACAGTAAAAAAAAATTGCATTAAGTAAAATCATATAGTATATTAACTATAAACAGGATGCAACCATCCTGATGCTCTTTAAAAGATAAACCTAATTAATACCGAAAAAGGCAGTGGCTTTATTAGCCGGTTGTTGGTAGTAATAACTATTAAACAATCAGTATCAGCCGCAATATTGCGCCAGAATATAATTTACTTAAGATTGCGCAATACGTATTCAGAAAGTAATTTGGCGCAATATTATTAATCGACTGTTGGAGTAGCTAAAGCTACTCCAGATAGAGTGTCCTGTACTATCCATAACGTTTTTTTTCAGTTCGGTATTGTTTTGTCGACTGGTGCATGTCGCACTGATTAAAAACAAAACGAGGTTAATAATGTTAGTAAATAACAAGACTCTTTTAAAGAACTCCATTAAAACATTAAAAATGATTTTAAAGGAGCAGCATGATGTTATGGATAGTAGTAAACGGAAAGAATTAGAGGAAATAATTCAAAAACTAGAAGAATCGCAGGAACAATATACATCAAGTCAATTACTTGATATTTTTGATAGATGTATAACTCTAATTCCTGCTGTAATTCAGCTAATTGAATTTATATCTAAAAAATGATTTTAGTTTACAGCAGGTCACTCGCAATCTAAAAGAGGTAACAGTAATGAGTTTTAGTAACGCTCTAAAGATGTGCCGTACACAAAAAAGAGTGTCAAAAACTAAATTAGCAGAATTATCGGGGCTATCTATATCTTATCTTACACTTTTAGAACAAGGCAAACGAGATCCTAACTTATCTACTATCGAAAAAATTTGTAAGGCTTTAAATATTCCAATTAGTATTTTTATTTTCTTAGCATTCGATAAAAATGAAATTGACGGTATTAGTCACGAATTAGCTAAAATGTTATCTTTGACTGCGTTACAACTTATAGAGTCTTCTGATGATTCCTAAATATTTATTTAAACCAGTAGCTGATTTGGATTTATTAGCGAAAATATTAGGTATAACAAAACAAGAACTTGATGATTTATATCATTCTTCTGATAGTTTCTTTTTTCTTCATGAAAGAAAACAAAAAAGTGATGGTTCTTATCGTGACACTTATAATGTAAAAAAAAGATTAAAAATCATTCATGGTAAGATATCTAAAGAATTCTTGAAGAAAGTAAATTACCCAGATTATTTGCAAGGTAGTCTAAAGGATAAAGACTTTTTAACCAATGCTAAAAATCATTTGGGTCAAAAAATATTAATCACAGAAGATATTACTAATTTCTTTCCTAGTATATCTAAAAAAATTGTTTTTGAAGTATGGGTTGGTTTTTTTAAATTTTCAAAAGAGGTTTCGGAATATTTAGCTGAACTAATAACTTTTGAAGGTTATCTTGTTCAAGGAGGAAAAACGAGTAGCTATATTTGCAATTTAATATTCTGGTCTCGTGAAAGTGAATTAGTAGATTATCTAGCTAAGAAAGGTTACAAATATACAAGGTATGTTGATGATATAACAGTCTCTGCTAATAAGATTATTACATTAAAAGAAAAAACAGATATCATTAGACGTATTTACAGTCTATTAAAATCAGTAGGAGCCAAACCTAATAGGATAAAACATCAAATTATGCCTAGAAACAAAAGACAGATTATACATAATTTAAATGTGAATCAAAATAAACCATCTATGACAAAAAAGAAAAAGAATATGATTAAGGCCGCAGTATTTGAATGTGAAAAAAAATTTCAAACAGATCCTAATAGCAAAGAATATTTGAAATTATTTAATAAAACAATGGGAAGAGTTAACCATATGAAGCGAATTCATCCTAAGATTGGTGATGTTTTACAGAAAAAGTTAAAACTTATAAAACCACAGGATAAATTTTAGCCATTTTTTACACCTAACAGTTTTTATCCCAAGAACTTCTAACCGCTCACTTCTTTTGTTTACAGATCAGTTCAACAACTTAATAAAAAGGAACATAAAGGCATTGTTCAAATTCGTCTATCGGTTTGATGTTGCAGAAGCTGATATCATTTTTTTGTGCAAGAAAACACGCTTTCCAATACTATACATAACGTGGAACCGGAAATATGACGTTTACCATTCTAAGTGAGCTTAATTTACTCCCGATCAAATTGTAAAATAGCATGAAAAGTAATATAACACATTCTATTTACACTGAATGTTTATTAATCAAATAATTCTACCTATTCACATTTTAAATTATATTTTTGCAAAAAATATTCAGGATTCTATACCGTATTAATAATGCATCGTCACACTAAATGATTTATTTAAGCTAAATTTATATGACAGCCATGCTTGATTATTTATCAATAAAATGAACAAATTTCCCCCTAAAATTACCTTTTCCTAAAATCACTGTAAAATGCTTTATAAAACACTATTTCAAAAATAAAAGATAAAAAGTTAATTGATTTATTTTAAATAACCACAAAAAATTATTAAAATAGCTTTTTTAGTCAACCAATCCTATTTATTCTTCTTTTATCACAAATTGCTGCGCAGTATAATTTGATGACTTATTCTTTTAATTATGGGAAAACACAATATGTTCGGCAATAAAACAAATCGCCAAGTAATTATTTGGACAACTATCATTGGTGGCTTTTTCAGTTCATTAGTGAAATGGGGTTCAGAGGTTAATATGCCTCCTCGCTTGCCAGGTGAAATATCGCCACCAGCAGCGCACATTGATGCATGGCTTGGTTGGTTAGGCATTAATTCTCATTCACTGGATTATATTTATCAAGGCGCAAGTGTTTTAGGGGCGGTAACACTTTATCACTGGCTATTTAGTTTCGCTTTTGCCTTTGTTTATGTTGCTGGCGCATATTATTGTAATAAAATCCGCTTATGGTATGGTGCATTATATGGCATTATTATAACTGTTGTTATGCATGGTTTTTTAATTCCGTTACTTGGCTTTCGCCATCCTGCTTATGATGCTGAAGGGACTGTGGGTTGGTTATGGAATTTAAATGGTTATGAGCTTTGGAGTGAAATTCTGGGCCATATTTATTGGGGAGCATCAATCGAAGTGTGTATGATTGCGGTATTAGCCCATTTTTCAAGACCAATTCATGGTAAGTGGCGTCAATAATTGATTTAAATTTAGATCAGTTCATGTTAGATCCTGCTATTAAGCTATAGTGGGATTTTTTATTCTATTTGATATAGAAAAAAACTATATCAATCAATAAAAAACTAGAATTATTCAATATCATTTTTTTTTGTTATCTTTTTATCACTTAAAGAAAATAAAAATGGATAAAAAGGAAATAAACATGAATACTGCTGTTATTGGATATCCTCGAGTTGGTAAGCTTCGTGAACTTAAATTTGCAACAGAAGCTTATTTCAAAGGTAATAAAACTCAAGCTGAATTATTAAATGAAGCCAAAGCGCTACGAGCCGAGCATTTAAAACAACAAGCCGATCAAAAAATAGCTTTCATCTCATCTAATGACTTTTCATTTTATGATGCGGTATTAGATACAGCATGTTTACTTAATGTCATTCCAAAACGTTACCAAGATTTAGGCTTACCTGAACTTGACCGCTATTTTGCCATGGCGCGTGGTTATCAAGGTGAAAAAGGTGATGTACGTGCGCTTGCTATGAAAAAATGGTTTAATACCAATTACCACTACTTAGTGCCCGAAATTGAAGATTCAGTAGAAATTAAATTAGCTGGTACTAAACCTTTTGATGAATATCAAGAAGCCAAAGCGTTAGGCGTACAAACCAAACCAGTGGTGATCGGTGCATTAACCTTTTTTAAATTAGCTCAGTATTTAGGTAATAAACAGCTTGTTGATTTTAAAGCTGATATTATTAAAGCTTATCAAGAAATCATCCAAAAATTTACTGCACTTGGTGCTGAGTGGATCCAAATTGATGAACCCATTTTAGTGACAGATCTGAATAAGGACGATATTGCGCTATTTGCAGAGCTTTATCAGGCCATTTTATCGGTTAAAGGGCAAACCAAGATTGTTCTACAAACCTATTTTGGTGATGTACGTGACTGTTATAAAGAGCTTGTTGCTTTACCTTTTGATGGTATTGGCCTTGATTTTGTGGAAGGCAAGCAATCATTAACATTGCTTGAAAATAATGGTTTCCCATCAGATAAAATATTATTTGCAGGTGTTGTAAACGGGAAAAATATTTGGAAAAATAATTATTCAAAAACCTTAGCATTACTTGGTAAAATCAAACAAAAAGCAACCAATATTGTTATTAATACCTCATGTTCACTATTGCATGTGCCTTATACCCTGCAAAATGAAACTAAATTAACGATTCAACAACGTGCATATTTTGCTTTTGCACAAGAAAAGCTACAAGAACTTGCTGAACTTGGTCAGCTATTTAATGAAGCAAATCCAGATAGCCATGCAGCTTATAAAGCTAATCAGACACTATTTACGCGTGAACGCGAAGGCGCAAATCAAACTGTTCGCCAAAAAGTTGCTGCATTAAAAGAGTCGGATTTTACTCGCTTACCTGAATTTTCGGTACGTGAAGCAGCACAGAAAAAAGCCTTTAATTTACCACTATTACCAACAACCACAATTGGTTCATTCCCGCAAACGCCTGATGTACGTTTAAATCGTGCTAAATTCAAAAAAGGGGAAATTTGTTTGAATGAATACACTGAGTTTAATCAACAAAAAATTGCTGAGTGTATTAAATTGCAAGAACAAATCGGTATTGATGTTTTAGTTCATGGTGAATTTGAACGTAATGACATGGTGGAATATTTTGGTGAAAGTTTAAATGGCTTTGTCTTTACTGAAAAAGCATGGGTACAATCTTACGGTACACGGTGTGTTAAGCCACCTATTGTTTGGGGTGATATTTCACGTTCTAAGTCAATTACGGTTGAATATTCAAAATATGCTCAAAGCTTAACGGATAAGCCTGTTAAAGGCATGTTAACAGGGCCAGTGACTATTCTAAATTGGTCATTCCCACGTGAAGATATTTCCCAAAAAGAATCGGTGTATCAAATAGCATTAGCAATTGGTGATGAGGTTTTAGATCTTGAAGCGGCTGGCATTAAAATCATCCAAATTGACGAAGCAGCTTTAAAAGAAAAATTACCACTGCGTAAAGCGGATTGGAATAGTGAATATCTTGATTGGGCGATTCCGTCATTTAGATTAGTACATAGCAAAGTTCAAGCTGATACCCAAATTCATACCCACATGTGTTATAGCGAATTTGCCGACATCATTAAAGATATTGATGCAATGGATGCTGATGTTATCTCGTTTGAAGCGTCTCGTTCTAATCTACAGTTAATTGATGTGCTTAAAGCTAATCATTTTAAAACTGAAGTTGGACCTGGTGTTTACGATATTCATTCGCCACGTGTTCCACCTGTGGCTGAAATTAAAGCAACTATTGAAAAATTATTGGCAAAAATTGATAAGCAAAAATTATGGATTAATCCAGACTGTGGTTTAAAAACACGCGGTGAAAAAGAAGTGGTAGAAAGCTTACAGCACCTTGTTCAAGCCACATTAGAAGTAAGAAAAACGCTTAATTAGTGACTATTTTTTACAACGTTGCAGGACTCTTTTGTTAAGACCTAGTACTTTGTTAAACCTTACATTACCGCCGCCTATGTTAGGCGGCGAAATGTCAATAAGGATAATTAGTGACATAACCAATGGATGAGACAAATGAAAACAAATCTACTCTTTAATCAAAAAACAGTGTTCTCTTTTGAAGTTTTTCCACCTAAAAAAACATCGCCTTTAGAAACCATTTATAGCACATTACGTGAACTTGGTTATTTTAAACCTGATTTTATCAGTGTCACCTATGGCGCGGGTGGGAGTTTAAATGGTCAAACCACTATCGATATTGCTCATTCGGTCAAACATACTTATGGGATTGAGAGTGTCGCTCACTTACCTGGGATTAATTTCAGTAAAACCGAGATGCAGAAAATCCTTCACGATCTTAAATGTGCCGGTATTGATAACGTGCTAGCTTTGCGTGGTGACATCAGCCCAAATGTACAGCCTAAAGATGATTTTCGATATGCCAGTGAGCTGGTGAGTTTTATTAAAGAAAGTGGTGATTTTAATATCGTTGGCGCATGCTACCCAGAAGGTCACCTTGAAGCTTCAACATTAAAACAAGATCTAATCCACTTAAAAGAAAAAGTGAATGCAGGCACTGATCAACTGATTTCACAGCTCTTTTTTGATAATGATTATTTTTATGCTTTTTTAGATAAAGCACGTGATATGGGCGTTAATGTGCCGATCGAAGCTGGAATTATGCCAGTAACCAATAAAAATCAAATTGAGCGTATGGTCTCAATGTGCGGTGTAAACCTACCGAAGAAGTTTAAACAGATGATGGAAAAATATGAACATCATCCAGATGCATTTCGTGATGCGGGTATTGCTTATGCTATTGATCAAATAGTTGATTTGGTTTCGCAAAACGTTGATGGTGTTCATTTATATACGATGAATAATAGTTATATTGCTAGACGCATTAGCGAAGCGGTAGCAACGTTATTAGCCGTGCCGAAATTAAAATAGTGTTTGTTTTAAGAAAGATGATTGACGAGTTTAGTAGAATTGGTTGCGGGGGCTGGATTTGAACCAACGACCTTCGGGTTATGAGCCCGACGAGCTACCAAGCTGCTCCACCCCGCGTCAAAGAGGTAGCTATATTATAGTAATAAAATAAAAAAGCAAGACCCTTTTAACTCAAAAGTCCTATTTTTAAACAAAAATAACAATATAATCACTTACATTGTTAAAATATGGCTATAACTTAAAATATCTTTACATTGACTAACCCATATAGCTTTTGTATGGTTATCAATAATTGATTTTAATTGAAAGCTAATTTATTTCAGGCCATTTATTCTAAACAAGGAGCGATTGTAGCCCATGAAACAAGTTGGAAAAAAGAAAATGATTTTCTTTTTTAGTCCTGACAATTATTTATCTCAATGGTACCCTTGCCATTTTGTCATTGATAACATTACATTTACTAGTGCAGAGCAGTGGATGATGTATGCTAAAGCATTGTTATTTCAAGATATAGAAAGTGCCAATGCCATTTTATCTATCACTTCCTCGAAAATGCAAAAGCAGCTCGGGCAAGCTGTGCGTAATTTTGATGAAACGATATGGAATAACCATAAGAAAGAAATTGTTTTTAAAGGTAATTATGCAAAGTTTTCTCAAAATGCGGAGCTTAAAAAATCGTTATTATCCACCAAAGATAAAGTTTTAGCAGAAGCCAGCCCTTATGATAAAGTTTGGGGAATCGGTTTAAGTATGGATGATGAAATGCGATTTAATATGGCCAAATGGCGAGGAAAAAACTTATTAGGTGAAGTTTTGATGGCCGTGCGTAAGGCATTAAAAGAACAATCTACATTAAGTTAATAAACAAGGCGGACTTACTTTTTTAGGTATATTTTTCCCAATAAGTAGATTTGTATACTCAAATACCATATTACCAGAAGCCTTATTGACAATAATTTACCGCTTTTTCACTAAAGTCTAAACAAAATTATTCTCGCTTGGTAGGGCAATTTACCTTAGGCAACACTTTACGAGAGTATCGATAAAATGACCCAAAGGGATCCTCTCGATCCCTCTGGATTAGACACTGAGGTAATTTGTTTCACTAAACGCTAAAAACGTTTAAAACGAGATACAACGCTAAACAATAAAGAGGTTTCAAAGGGTTAAAAATTTTTCTGAGTTATGCAACTAACTATTGTTTAACATAAGCATCTATAACAAATCAAAAAACTTAATCATACTATTTTAGTGTGATTATTCAGTAACAATGGTAAAGCGTTGTTTAATATGTTTAGCGTTTTCTGCTTCATCAATCATTGCAATGGCATAATCGGCATAGCTAATTTGGCTTTGACCTTTATTATTGAATAACACTTGCTCACCACCAACTTTATAATGGCCAGTCCTTGCTCCATCGGCAATAAACTCAATAGCAGGGCTTAAATAAGTCCATTGCACATCATCACATTTTCTAAGTTCATCAAGTGCTTTAGCCATATTAGTCGCTAATGGTTTAAATTGATCAGGAAATTCAGGTGTATCGACCAAACGCATAGTATTTTCTGGATTAACGTATAAGCTTCCTGCGCCGCCTACAATTAATAATCGATTAGGCCTATTTTTTAAAATATTAGTAAGGTGTTTTAAGCTAGTTTGATGTAATGGCAATGATTCTGGAGTCCATGTGGCAAAAGCATCGACAATCACATCAAAAGGCTTTAAATCTTCATAAGTCAGATCAAACAGATCTTTAACTAAGACTTTTGCTTTTGGATCGACGTGAGAAGTTGATTTACGTACAATCGCCGTGACATCATGCCCACGTGAAAGCGCTTCTTTAACAATTAATGAGCCTGATTTACCACTTGCACCAATGACAGCAATTTTCATATTTCACTCCTTTTAATGTTTAAATAATTAACATCAACGACATTCAATAACCTAATATTTTCGTTCAATAAATCATAAAGAATGAACGCTAAACGCTAATAATAATTAGCATGATATAGCTTAATTTCAGGTTAACCTTTAAACTTTCTACTGTAAAGTAGGTACTAAATAGTGCTATAGTTACTTTTATGAAACTATTATTGAATTTAAACAATTAAATAATGATAAAATTAAGTGAAGCGTTGCCAATTTGTCCTGTTGAAACCACATTAATGTTAATGGGTGACAAATGGAAAATATTAATTGTGCGTGATTTACTTACGGGCACCAAACGCTTTGGTGAACTAAAAAAATCCCTTACTGGCATATCACAAAAAGTCTTAACTCAGCATTTACGCGCTATGGAAAAAAGTGGGCTATTAACTCGTCAAGTGTATGCCGAGGTTCCACCAAGGGTTGAATATACGTTAACCGAGGTTGGGCAAAGCCTAAAACAGGTGCATGATGCCATGTTAGCGTGGGGAAAGGCTTACAAATTAAGAACGGATGAGTAACCTTTTACCCATCCTTAAATTAATCATGATTAGCTGTCAAATTCTTCACAGCCAAAATAAAACTCATCTGATTTAACATTTTTGTCACGACCGATAAGAATGATACTAGGAAAAGGATTTTCTTCCGTGACTGGGGCAGTATATTGATAATATTGACCTATATCCCCCCAAGACATTGCTTCTTTTAAATCGGCAGGGATTGGGGTTGCTGCCATTGATTTGGCAAATGTATCTATATCACCTTTAGCAATCGCATAAAAGTATGAACCACTATCGCCTTTATATTTAATCTGTGACACAGTGGTATTCATTATTTCCAGCGGTTTAGCAAAGTGATACTCTAAATTAATCAGTCCATCTTCTTCTAAATTTTTTACGGTAATGTTTTGCTCGCTGAGTTGTTTAACCACTTTTGCATCACGACCATCAATTGGCGCAACGTTGCATAATAAAGCCGCTTTAAATTGTGACTCAATGGTATTATTTGTTTCGGTCGCTAATGCATATGTTGAAAAGCCGAAAATAAGTAGTGAACTGCATAAAAGTCTGTATGACACTGTTATCTTTTCCTTTTTAAAATCATTATTTCATATTATAAATAACAATAATTGTATTGAATAGCGCTTATCAAAATTTCGTGAAATAAAGTTATTTTAATACCAATGGGTAAATGGTCGATGTAATATGGCATTCTATACCAGATATGTGATTGGCAATGTATTAGGATGCATAATTTTATAGCCTAATTTAATCAATTTCTTTTGCCTAGCAACAAGATCATTTTATATAAAACAATTCAATCCAATATACATGCACAACTCTTTTAAATCATTAATAGATTTATTAAAAACCATCTACTTTTTTATCATTTAACTATTTGATTATGTATTGTAAAAACATAAATAACTTTATAACAATAGTCAGCAAAAAATTATCAACATTCTATTTTTGGTTAACAATAAATTAGTTTAAAATACACACAAACGCAAATAACATAATTAGAAAGGAAAGCAATTGAACGGGATAAAAACATATTGGTTTTTGGGAGCTAGCTATACTGGAAATGAAGATCAAACCGATCGCTTCATTAATTCTGGCATTTGGGAAAATGGTTACGATAAGAAATATTTAAATATCGTGCGTTCAATTGCTGTTGGTGATCAAATTGCCATCAAATCAGCTTATACCCAAAAACATAATTTACCCTTTGATAATAAAGGTCAATTTGTTTCTGTTATGGAAATTAAAGCGATTGGCATCGTAACTAAAAATCATGGTGATGGAAAGTTGCTAGAAGTTGATTGGCAACAAACTAAGTTGAAAAAAAAGTGGTATTTTTACACTAACCGGACGGCTATTTGGAAGATTAGAGCGAATAATCAGTGGAATAAGCAATTAATTAATTTTACATTTTATAATCAGCTACAAGATATTGATACCTTTCGTAATGCTCCTTATTGGCGTTCACGGTATGGGGATATTAATAGTAACGATGTTAATAGTAATAACAATGCTAACAATATGAATGAATCGATTAATGATAATTGGAAAGATATTGTATTAAGTTTTGTTAAACAATTATGTTATCAGAAAAATCATAATATATTTACTCGATCGGAATTTCTTGATCATTATAAAGAAGAAATTCAGCAATTATTTCCTAATAATAAAACGATAAAATCAAGCATTGATAATAGTCTTCAAGAGCTAACAAATGATAATATTTTGTTATTTTTGGAAAATGAAAAATACCAATTGCTAAAGACAGATGCAAGCTATCTAGAGAAAGACAGTTCAGATAATCAAGACATGACTGAGCCAGTAATAATGAAGCAATCTTATTCCTTGGATAATTTAATCAAGGAAGACTGTTTTGTTGATAAACAACAGTTGCAATCCATTTTAATCAGTTTAAGGGCGAAAAAAAATCTTATTTTACAAGGTCCACCAGGTACTGGTAAAACGTGGTTGGCTAAACGTTTAGCGAATATAATGGTTGGCTATAAAGATTCAAAGAATATCAAAGCAATTCAATTTCACCCTAATATGTCTTATGAGGATTTTATCCGCGGTTATCGCCCAACCAGTGATGGTAAATTAGCACTGATTGATGGTCCTTTTTTAGAAATAATCAATCAAGCCAAAAACGATCCCCAGGTAAATTATGTAATTGTGATCGAAGAAATTAACCGAGGCAATCCTGCACAAATTTTTGGTGAAATGTTAACGCTACTTGAGGCTGATAAACGAAATCCAAATGAGGCATTAGAATTAACATACCAACACCAAAATGAAAAAGGCGTATTCATTCCCGCTAATCTTTATGTTATCGGCACCATGAATGTTGCCGATCGTTCGTTAGCGATGCTTGATTTTGCTTTACGACGTCGCTTTGCCTTTTATCATTTAACCCCTAATTTTGGTGAGAATTGGCTCAACTATATGCAAGAAAAACACGCCTTTTCACCGCAACAATTACAAGAAATAAAGCACCGTATAGAGGCTTTAAATCAATATATCAGTAATGATAGTACACTCGGCAAGGCATTTACCATCGGACATAGCTATTTTACTTGTCCTAACCAAGAAATAGCTGCGCAAGATTGGTTTAAGCATATTGTTCGTTCAGAAATCGAGCCTCTATTAGAAGAGTATTGGTTTGGCGAGCCTGAAAAATTTAGCGATGCGATGAATATATTATTAGGTAATGCACAGTAATGACCACGATAAATAATCATCCGCTATTAACCAATACGACCGTTGCCAAAATACCAATTAGAAACATATGGCTACTTTTGCTCTATGCTTCTGATTTCTATAAAACATTAGGTCAAAAGCAGAGAGCAGAACTGGAAAATAATCCTGAGCAATTAATGGAATTAGCAGCTAGGCTATATTGCCAAGCTGCGGATAAGTGGTTAATGTATTATCTGGCTACAGATTATCAGCCAACAATAAAGGCAGTTAATCGAGTCAGAGGAAAAATAGATATTTTGACTACTCAGCGTAAGCAATTATTAGCTAAAGGTAAGATCCAATGTAAATATGATGATTTAACACTTGATACCCCTAAAAATCGTTATATTCATGCTGCGGCTCATTTTTTAGTAAAAAAATTGAATGATGATCAGTTAATTAAGAAATGTAGAAAAGTTATTCACCAATTCACGGCATTAAATATCGGTCAAACAACAAATTATCGCTATGAAATAGCGCGTTTTAGTCATAAAGATAACACCTTACTTTCATTAGCAAATCTTATTTTTAGCTTGTCAATTCCCACTCAATACCAAGGATTACATACCATTGAACAACTAAAAAAAACCGATCATTGGTTACGCGAATTATTTGAAAAAGCGATAATTGGTTTTTATCGGGTAAATTTAGATCCTCGGCAATGGACTATTTATGCGGGTAAAAAATTAAATTGGCAATATAGCAATGCGACTGATAATATCACCACCTATTTGCCAACTATGAAAACCGATTTAATTCTTGAAAATCGCGGTCATACACAACGTTTAATTATTGATACTAAATGTACTTCAATTCTAAAAGAAACACGATTTAGATCTAACTCGTTTAGTAGTCATCACCTTTATCAATTGTATGCTTATTTAAGAAGTCAGGAAAAAGATAGTGATCCTTTATCGGTTTGCGCCTCTGGCATGTTGCTATACCCAACTGTCGGTGCGACGGTGAATGAAAATATGACTATTCAAGGACATAAATTATCATTTTGTACTATTGATTTAACCCAAGATAATACAAAAATCAAAGAGAGCTTATTGGCATTATTAAATGATTTTTTACCTTGCTAGCTTAAATTGGACGCTGGGATAATTTTTTGCTAAAAAACCCAATAGCCAAAATGGAAAACCTAAATATCATATTGAAACAGGGTTTAATCTGAAAGTTCATTTCTGAAAGATTATTGATAATAATTTCAAGATATTGTGAAAGGAAACAACTTGAAATCTAACAGTACTACAGGCAGCATCCACCTTATAACTGCTTGATTTCACTTAAAAATGCAAAATAAAAACTTCAATAAAATCAATGACTTTTCTGAACGATTTTTATATAGAAATGCAATGAAATTTTTCATCTTTTTTGTTTTAGTCATTAACTGTGTCACTAGTTTATCAAGTTGATATCAACAATCTAAAATCGCTATTTTTTCTAAAATAGATTAGTATGATTTTATTGATTTTTGTTGGCTAAATTTATTATGGGCATATCTTCAAACAATTTGACGATTAAAGATATTGCAAAGCTTTGTGGGGTAAGCAAATCGACGGTGTCACGGGTGATAAATCATGACCCAATGGTTAGAGCCAGTACACGCTCCAAGGTGATGGCAATGATTGAACAGCATCAATTTACGCCGTCAAAATCAGCTCGCGCCATGCGTGGTTATGGCAATAAGGTCATTGGTATTATTGTGACCCGCCTTGATTCATGGTCAGAAAATCAAGCGGTTCGCAGCATGTTGCCTATTTTTTATCAGCATGGTTATGATCCTATTATTATGGAGAGTCAATTTAGTGCCGTTAAAGTTAAAGAGCATTTATCCATGCTAAAAGACAAGCAAGCTGATGGCGTGGTTATTTTTGCGTTTACTGGGCTTGAGCATTCATTATTACCCTTCTGGCAAAATAAAAGTGTGGTGATTGCCAGAAAGTTTCCTGCTCATACTTGTATTTGTTATGATGATATAGGGGCAGTAAATACGCTACTTACCTATTTATATCAGTCACAACGACATCAAAACATTGGATATCTTGGTATTGATCAACAAGACCAAACCACTGGCGCTCGGCGTTACCAAGCTTATCTGGATTTTTGTCAGCAATATCAACTGATCCCAAATGCTGCCTTAGGTCAATTAAGTTATCGCTCAGGCTATGAGCTCGCCATACCGGTATTAGCACAAAATCCATCGGCAATTGTTTGTGCAACAGATAGCATCGCATTAGGATTAAATAAATACTTACACGAAAAACAGTTAGAACATATTGTGGTTGGTAGTATTGGTACTAGTGAACTACTGAGCTTTCTTTTTCCTAAAACTTATGTCGTTGAGCTGGGTTTTGATAAAGCGGGTAGTTATGCCGCTCAAGAATTGTTGAATCTATTACAAAATCAGGCCTCCTTTAAAACTATCACTGTGCCTTGCAAGTTGATAGGCTAGTAACCTCCCTATTTAGTTAATTTGTGCTTATTTAATCTCAATTTGTGATGTCAATCACAAAAAAGGGAACGTTCCCATTTATTAATTATTCATTTCAATCTATGCTTAACATTAAGCAAAAAATAGTCAGATGATCTATTCAAATAGAATGATTTAGACTGAGATTTTACCAATCAAGGGAACGTTATTATGGCTAAAGATTTAACAATAACCACAGAATCTATTGGGCAATTGATTGATTTTATTGGTGGTAGTAAAAATATTGCCAGTGTCACCCACTGTTTAACAAGGTTACGCTTTGCGCTAGTTGAACCCAAATTAGCTAAAATTGACGCGATAGAAGCATTACCTTTTGTCAAAGGCTGTTTTATTAATGCTGGACAGTTTCAAGTCATTATTGGTACCAATGTGGATAGCTACTATAAAGTATTGATACAACAATTAAATTTAAGCGAATCAAGCAAAGAACAAACCAAAGTTGCGGCTAAACAAAATATGTCGTTTTTTGAAAGGTTGATCTCTAATTTAGCCGAAATTTTTATACCCCTGTTGCCTGCTTTAATTGCTGGCGGGTTATTACTGGGACTGCGTAATGTGCTTGGTGATATGCCATTTATTGACAATAAACCGCTTACCGAAAGTTACCCTTGGTTAGCACCAATTTATAGTATTCTTTGGTTACCTTGCGAGGCAATTTTTCACTTTTTGCCCGTTGCTATTTGTTGGTCAACCACCAAAAAAATGGGCGGATCGCCGGTACTCGGTATTGTGTTGGGGGTTACCTTAGTTTCGCCTCAATTAATGAATGCTTATGATTTAGGTAGCAAAATACCCGAAGTATGGGATTTTGGTTGGTTTACTATTGCTAAAGTTGGTTATCAAGCACAAGTGATTCCCTCGATTTTTGCTGGATTAGCACTCGGCTTTATCGAAACCCGTTTACGAAAAATGGTTCCCGATTATTTAACTTTGGTTATTGTACCTATTGTTGCGTTACTAACTTCGGTCTTTTTAGCCCATTTTGTTTTAGGCCCATTTGGTCGCATGTTAGGTAACGGTATTGCTTATATTGTTAAATACTTAATGACCGGTGATTATGCCTTTATTGGTTCGGCTATTTTTGGCTTTATTTATTCACCACTGGTGATTACAGGTATTCATCACACCACGCTTGCTATTGACATGCAGATGACCAATAGTATGGGTGGAACACCAATTTGGCCCATTATTGCTTTATCTAACATAGCTCAAGCTTCAGCCGTGGTTGGTATCATTTTAGCCAGTAAAAAACAAAATGAACGTGAAGTCTCTGTGCCTGCGGCGATATCAGCTTATTTAGGCGTGACTGAGCCTGCCATGTATGGCATTAATTTGCGTTATAAGTTCCCGATGTTATGCGCCATGATTGGCTCGGCGTTAGCCGGATTAATTTGTGGGTTAGCTGGCGTGTTGTCTAATGGCATTGGTGTTGGCGGCTTACCCGGCATATTGACTATCAAACCGATATATTGGTCAATTTATGCCGTTGCTATGTTGGTAGCAATTGTCGTTCCGATTGTTTTAACCTCGTTAGTTTATAAAATAAAACAGAAGCAAGGCACGTTAAATATCCGCTAACTTATTGATGTCACTTTTTATCGTTGTATTAACTAAACGGTAAGTGATACTGATTAACTGATTAACAAAAAGAGTGCACAATGAACAAAATTACAATTCCTTGGTGGCAAAATGGGACTATCTATCAAATTTATGTAAAAAGTTTTCAAGCTAGTGGCACAAATTCAACTGGAGACTTACAAGGTATTATTAAGCGATTAGATTACTTAAAAAACCTTGGAATTAGTGCCATTTGGTTAACGCCAATCTATCCATCGCCGCAAATTGATAACGGTTATGATGTTTCGGATTATTACGATATTGATCCAAGTTATGGCACAATGGCTGATTTTGAGCTACTCATTGCACAAGCTCATCAACGAGATATCCGAATTATGATGGATATGGTGTTTAATCATACTTCAACCCAGCATCCTTGGTTTAAAGCGGCTTTAGATAAAAATAGCCCTTACCGCTCCTTTTACATATGGAAAGATGCCGCCCCAAATGGAGCAGAGCCGAATAATTGGTTATCAAAATTTGGCGGTAAAGCGTGGCAATGGCATCAACCATCAGAGCAATACTATTTACACTTATTTGCTAAAGAACAAGCCGATCTCAACTGGGAAAACCCAACCGTTCGTGATGAAATCAAGAAAGTGTGTCAATTTTGGGCGAATAAAGGGGTCGATGCGCTTAGGCTTGATGTGGTTAATTTAGTGTCTAAACAGCAGAATTTTCCTAATGATGAAAATGGTGATGGACGACGATTTTATACCGATGGTCCACGTATTCATGAATTTTTACAGGATCTGAGTACTAATGTGTTTCAACCCTACCAGTTGAAAACGGTTGGTGAAATGTCATCAACCACACTAGAAAACTGCCGAGAATATGCCGCATTAGATGGTAAAGAATTGACTATGACCTTTAATTTTCATCATCTAAAAGTCGATTATCCTAATGGCTATAAGTGGTGTTTAGCTAAACCTGATTTAATTGAGCTTAAAAAAATTATCGGTTATTGGCAAACGGGCATGCATAATCAAGCGTGGAATGCCATTTTTTGGTGTAATCATGATCAGCCACGCATTGTATCGCGCCTTGGCAACGAAAACCAATATCATACACAATCAGCCAAAATGCTAGCCATGTTGCTGTATGGTTTACAAGGAACACCTTATCTTTATCAAGGCGAAGAAATTGGTATGACCAACCCCCATTTTACGGATATTACGCAATATCGCGATGTTGAAAGCCTGAATATCTATCAAGAAAAACTCGCGCAAGGCATGACAAAGCAGGAAATCTTAGCCATTTTAGCCAGTAAATCCAGAGACAATAGCCGAACCCCAATGCAATGGGATAACTCAGTTAATGCAGGGTTTACGCAAGGTGAACCATGGATTGAGGTTGCCGATAATTATCCACAAATTAATGTTAATACCGCACTCAATAATCCCGATTCAATATTTTATTGTTATCAAACTTTAATTGCGCTCCGCAAGCAGCATCCGATTTTTATTTTAGGCGACTATCGCGATTTTTCCGCTGATATTGGCGATTATTGGGTTTATGTACGTAGTTACTGTCAGCAACAACTATTGGTAATAATTAATCTTACTGATAAAAAAGTCAATTACGCATTACCAACACAATTACAACATCTAAGCTGGAATCAATTATTAAGTAATTATCCAGATAGCCCGTTCTTAGGTTCGCAAATAACATTAAGGCCTTATGAAGCAATGTATTGGCTACAACAAAATAATTAAGCAAGCAATATGGGCAATCAAAGATAGATTGCCTGTTTTTATATAATCATAATGGTAGTAAGTCATATAAAAACTTGTACATATTAACCAAAGCTTGCCTTTCCTTAGCTGAATTTGGCATTTCATGTATCAAATCGCTAAATGCCCATTATGTCGTCACAATGGGTGGCAAATCATGTACTATTCAATTTGTTTACTGCGAAGGCTCAATTGAGCATCAAATAGCGCATACAAATCCTATCAATGGCAAACATTCACCAACCTACCTATCTAGTCAGCGCACCAAAATTAAGCAAAAATATAAAGTAGAAGAATAGTTTTTAGATGGCTAGATTTATTAGTAACGATCAGCGATAATCCTAAACAACCTTATCAAATTTGCTGTTACTATGTTTATCATTTATCATTCTAACCAAGTCGATCTACTCAAGACACTATTAAGTGAATTGATGCTCAGGCAACCATTAGAAGACGTATTCATACCTGATGTCGTTATGGTGCAAAGCCAAGGTATGGCACAATGGTTGCAAATTGCGTTAGCTGATGAATTGGGGATTGTGGCTAATGTTGACTTTCTTTTTCCTACACAGTTTATTTGGCAGCTATACCAAAAATTGTTACCCAATGCGCCAACTGAAAATAGTTATAATATTGAATCAATGACGTGGCGTTTATATTACTTATTACCCCAAGTTATTAAGCAACCTGAATTTAGTGCACTTAGCCATTATCTTAATGATGATAAACACGATAGAAAACGCTATCAACTCGCAACGCGTATCGCTTGGTTATTTGACCAATATTTAGTTTATCGCCCTGATTGGTTGGCAAAATGGGAAGCCAATCAAACTGTTGCCGAATTAAAGCATCATTCTGATGAAACGTGGCAAGCCGAGCTTTGGCGCAAGCTAATAGCTATCAGCCAACCTTATCATCGGGCTAATATTTATCAGCAAATGCTTGAGATTTTGTTAGATAAACATTTTGATCGTGCTTGTTTAGATCCGTTACCTGAGCGTATTTTTATTTTTGGTATTACTTCGCTTCCCCCTATTTATCTCTCATTACTTTCAGCACTTGGACAACATATTGATGTCCATTTAATGTTTAATAATCCATGTAAATGGTATTGGGGAGATATTGTTGAAAAACAATTATCAGATATCGAAAACACACCAGATAAAATCCCTAATCCATTATTAACTTCGTGGGGGAAATTAGGTCGAGATAATCTATTTTTACTACAAGAATTTAGCCATAAGCAAGATATTGAAGCGTTTGTCGATCTGGATTGTTCTTGTTTGTTACAGACCATACAACAAGATATTTTGGATCTTTATCAAAACGAATTTTGTAATAAACATATATCACCTATGGATAAGTCCATTTCATTTCATGCCTGCCATAGTGAACAGCGAGAAGTTGAAGTGTTATATGATTATCTGTTATCGGTTTTTGATGATGATCCTACATTGGAGTTACGTGATTGCATTGTTATGGTGTCGGATATTGATAAATATGTTCCTTATATTCGCGCTGTGTTTGGAAATGCTACTGGGAAGCGATTTTTACCTTTTACTATTTCTGATCAAAAAGCACGAAATATTGATCCGATTGTGCAAGGTTTTTTCACTATCTTAAATTTTCCTCAAAGCCGATTTACGGCCGAAGAGCTATTTAACTTATTAGAAATCCCCGCTATTGCCGAAAAATTTGCCATTAGTGAATCACAATTAACTTTGCTACGAACTTGGATTGTGGAATCGGGTATTCGTTTTGGGCTTGATAGTGGGCATAGTTGGTTATTTGGGCTTAAACGGTTATTGCTTGGCTATACCATGAGTAGCGAACAAGGTGGCTGGCAACAGATATTACCTTACGATGGCGCAACGGGCTTAGATGCTGAATTAATTGGCCAATTAGCCGAGTTTATTAACGTTGTTAATGAGTGGGTTGCTATTTTAAGTGAAGAAAAATCTCTAATTGATTGGCAACCTTGTTGCCTTAAATTGATTAATGATTTTTTTGTCAGCAATCCGCAACGTGAATCCATTTTGTTGATGCTTGAAGAAGAATGGCAAAAATTGATTAGTAGTGGTTTAACGGCTAATTATACAGATAATATATCTATCGCTATCTTGCATGATGCTATGCAATCACGTTTAGAGCAAAATCATTTGGCTCATCGTTTTTTAGTTGGTAAGGTAAATTTTTGTACCATGATGCCAATGCGCTCAATACCGTTTAAAATTGTGTGTTTGCTTGGTATGAATGATGGCGATTATCCAAGAACATCTCTTCCCCTTGATTTTGACTTAATTGCACATCATCCAAAGCGAGGGGATCGTAGTCGTCGTACGGATGATCGTTATCTATTTTTAGAAGCAATTTTATCCGCCCAAAAACAGTTATATATCAGTTATATTGGTCGTGATATGAAAGATAATAGTGAGCGTTATCCTTCTATACTTGTTGATGAGCTTTGGGAATATATTGTTCAATACTATAATAATCAATCTGTAAATAGTTTAGATAAGCATAGTCATCTTGATGCGTTAAAAATTATCCATACACGAACACCATTTAATCCTAAAAACTTTTTACAAGATCCTAAAAGTTATGCCGACGAGTGGTTACCTGCTGCATTACAACAAGGTAAAAGCCAATCATTTATCAGCGAAATTCCAACAATTATTGTCGATGACATTAACCTTGATGAATTAAAGCGATTTTATCATCATTCTATTCGTCTATTTTTACAGAAGCGTTTTAATTTTTATGCTAATTATCTAGACGATACTTTGCCCGATGCTGAAAATTTTAACTTGGATAATTTAAAACGTTATCAATTAAACTTGCAGATTTTAAATCAACAAATTACAACAAATAGTCAAGATCCAGATAGTTTTTATCAACAATTAGCCTTAACTGGCGAGTTACCAGATGGTGCATTTGGTGAAATTATTTATGATGAACAATTTGAAGCACTACAATCATTAGCTAATAAAATCAATCAAGAACGCTTGGTCATGACAACCCAAGAAGTCAATTTAACCATTTCGACCAATAAAAAAGATTATTCATTGCAAGGTTGGCTAACTCATATTCAAGATGACGGTATATTGACATGGCGCCCATCAAAACTTTCAATTCGAGATGGGATTTCGTTGTGGATTGATCATTTAGTTTATTGCATCTTAAACCCTGGTAAAGTTGAAAGCCAAAGCCGTATCTATGGTCTAGATGGTAAACAATGGCGTTTTTTACATTTACCAAATGATGAAGCTATGGCAATTCTAACCACGTTAGTAGATGGCTATTTGCATGGTATCAATCAACCTTTATTGTTACCTGTGCAATGTGCATGGGGCTGGTTAATGGCAGCCTATAATAAGAAAACAGGTGAAATTGTCGCCAGCGAAAGCGCAATAAATAAGTTATTAAATACTTGGCAAGGTGGCTTTAATCAATCTGCTGAATGTGACAGTTATTATGCTCGCTTGTATCCTGAATTAACGGACGAGTTAATTGAACAGATTATATTTGCAGCTCAGCAATTTTTATTACCCATTTTATTACATCAAGTAACGGTAGAATAAGGCGACATTATGTTTATTGATACACATTGCCATTTTGATTTTCCCCCTTTTGCTGGTGCGCTTGACGACTCAATGTATAAGGTGCGTCAAGCAGGTATTGTTGGGTTAATTATACCTGCGGTTAGTGCTAATTATTTTGATACTGTTTTACAACTTACGGATCTTTACCCTGAACTTTATGCTGCTTTGGGATTACATCCTATCTATCAACATACAATGGCTGATTTAGAGCTGTTAACCCATATTGTTGAAACCAAACCTAAAAAATTAGTTGCCATTGGTGAAATAGGACTCGATCGCTATGATTTAACAGTAGATTGGCAACAGCAATTATCGTTTTTTAGATCACAATTAGCACTTGCCAAACGGTTTGATTTACCTGTTTTGATTCACTCACGCAAATCACACGATATTATGTACCACGAATTGCAGCAAGCCAACTTACCTTGCCATGGCGTGATACATGGATTTTCTGGTAGCTATCAGCAAGCCATGCAATTTATTAAGCTTGGCTACTATATTGGTGTCGGTGGTGTAATTAGTTATGAGCGAGCAAATAAAACGCGAAATACTATTGCCCAATTACCACTTGAAAGCTTAGTACTTGAAACCGATGCGCCTGACATGCCATTAAGCGGTCGCCAAGGGCAAGTTAATCGTCCTGAATATATTGTTGAGGTTTTTAAAGTCTTGTTGCAATTACGCAAAGAATCATCAGATCATATACTTAATACCATTTTAACAAATACCTTGACGTTATTTAGTAGAATCAACAGAGTGAAAAATACACAAAACAACTAAAATAACCCTAGCCCTGTCGTACTATAACGATGCCGGTTTGGTTTAGGATAGTGATTTTAGCCCCATTATCAGTATTGCTTTAAAAATATCGTTTTCCATACGGCGTTGTTTAAGCGCTTTGCGTAAAGCTAGCAACTCTTGCTCTTGCTCTTGCTAACTACAATTACCTTTTTTAAATGAGTCACTTTGGCTGGCTTACGTTATCAAACGCTCCAATGCTGATGGGGTCAAATCATATTCTGCAACGATTTCACTACGTGATTTACCGTGTTGCTAAAGACTAACCTTTTGATGTTTAAAATCATCATTGAATATTCGCCTTTTTTGTTTAATCTTGGTAGTCATGCCCAAATTGGTCAAGTTGGCGCCAGCGTTATTATTGTGGTTGCCATTCATAATATACTAGGAATGATCAGCGGTTACTGGAGCGGACGTTTATTGTTTTTTGATGAGTCAACCTGTTGAACAATGTCTTTTGAAGTAGGAATACAAAACTCTGCGCTTGCAGTCACATTAGGTACTCCCTATTTTTCGGTATTATCAGCTTTTTCTGCTACGGTATTTTCGGTTTGGCACAATATTTCTGGCTGGCTATTGGTAAGTTAACCCTGTTAAAAATAAGAAAAAAGCCAATAATTGATAAATATTATTGTAAAATAGCATTTATCATATCTCCTACCGAATACAACACTCAGTAGAAGAGCTTAACTTTCAGTGCTTATACCAGCACTTATACTGCATTTAAATCAATTTTGGGTTAGATTAAAATGAATAGCGAATTACAGTTATCCCCCTTTGTGTATCGAATATTACCATGGATTGCAGCTTTTGCTTTTTTTATGCAATCACTTGATACGTCAATATTAAATACAGCTCTACCCACTATGGCTAAAGATCTTAATGAGTCCCCTTTAAATATGCAATCAGCAGTAATAAGTTATGCATTGACTCTAGCATTGTTTATTCCTGTCAGCGGTTTTTTGTCGGATAAATTTGGCACAAGAAATATTTTTGTCATGGCTGTTTCGCTATTTACACTTGGTTCTTTGCTTTGTGCTTTATCCAATTCATTACTTTTTTTAGATATATCACGCGTTATTCAGGGTATTGGTGGTTCAATGATGGTACCCATATCACGTTTGGTGTTAATTAAATCTTTTAAACGTAGTGATTTTCTAGCGGCTTTAAATACAGCCACCATCCCAGGCCTAATTGGACCTGTTTTAGGCCCTGTATTGGGTGGTTATCTGGTTGATGTGGTAAGTTGGCATTGGGTATTTTTTATTAATTTGCCTATTGGTATTTTAGGCGTAATCATTAGTTGGAAATATATGCCCAATTTAAAAGGCGAAAAGATGCCTTTTGATCTGTTTGGTTTTATATTTATTGTTGTTGCTTTTATTAGTGCCACTTTAAGTGTTGAGATTTTAAACCAAAATCAGAAATATGCTCTTCCATTGTTACTTGCTGCCATTAGCTTGTTCTTTTTGGTTATTTATCGTCGATATGCAAGAAAAAAACAGGCTCCATTATTTCCACTATCGCTTTTTAAGATTCGCACATTCAAAATAGGCATTATTGGAAATTTAATCTGTCGATTAGGAATATCTGGTGTGCCATTTCTTATTCCCTTGTTATTACAAGTAGGGTTCGGCTATTCAGCTATTTTTGCAGGTGTTATGCTTGTACCAATGGCGATTGCGTCAATTTGCACCCGTATTTTTATTCCGCATATTTTAGCTCGCCTAGGCTATCGTTTAGTACTTGTCGCTAATACGATTTTAGCGGGTGTAATGATTGTGCTAATGTCTCAGTTAAATTTATCAACATCACTTATACTAATCAGTTTATTATTATTTTGTATCGGTGGTATTAACTCTATGCAATATACGGCGATGAATAGTATAACTTTAGCTGATTTACAAGGTGAAACAACAAGTAGTGGCAATAGCTTAATGGCAGTTAACCAACAATTAGCAATTAGTTTTGGCACAGGATTTGGGGCGGTTTTACTCAGATTGATAAGCAATACGACTAATACTATTCACGCATTCCAACTAACATTTGTTATACTTGGCGTTGTTACCATATTATCAAGTTTTATTTTTGCGCAATTAAAAAGAGAAGATGGACAAAATTTAACTGCTCATCATCAAGAAACAAGGAGATAAGCATATGTTCCAATACCAAATTATCCCAGTTACCGCTTTCCAAGAAAATTGTAGCATTATTTGGTGTGATAAAACGATGGAAGGGGCTGTTATTGATCCTGGTGGTGAGCCAGAGCTACTTAAAAAAGCGATTGAAAAACTAGATGTTAATATTAAACAAATTTTATTAACCCATGGGCATTTAGATCATGTTGGTGCAGCCGTTGAATTAGCTAAACATTACAACGTGAAAATTATTGGGCCAAACCAAGAAGATGAATTTTTATTAACCTCTTTGCCACAACAATGCGTTCAGTTTGGTTTTCCACATACTGACAGTTTTTTACCTGATCGTTGGTTAAAAGAAGGTGATCAGATCCAAGTAGGAAAAACTACCCTTGATGTGCTTTTTTGCCCAGGACATACCCCAGGACATATTGTTTTTATTAATCATTTGGATAAATTAGCTTTTGTTGGTGATGTTTTATTTAAAGGTAGTATAGGGCGAACTGATTTTCCTCGTGGCAATCATGCCGATTTGATTTCGTCAATTACCCACAAATTATTACCTCTTGGCGATGACTTTATTTTTGTGCCAGGGCATGGGCCGATGTCGAGTTTTGGTCATGAACGAATTAGCAATCCTTATCTAATCTAAGTTAAGAAATACATAGCCTTTGTTATTACATTTTTATTTTAGTGCGTAATAACAAAAGCTCCTCTCATCACCTTAATGTAAACTATTTTAATAAAAAACGGTTTACATTAAGATACATTACGTTATCATAGTTCTACTATTTATGAATAAAGGTAGAAAATAATGAAACAACAACTGACTTCGTATTATCCAACGTTTATTACCACATTGGTTAACTTATCTTCTTGGCAACGTAAACTATTGGCTACCATAAGTGCGGCATTACTCTTAGGGCTAGCGGCTAATATTAGTATTCCAACTTACCCCGTTCCATTTACATTACAATCATTAGCGGTGTTGTTAATTGGTGCTTTCTTAGGTCGTAAGTTAGGTACATTAGCCATACTCCAATACCTATTGTTAGGCGCAATGGGGTTACCGTTATTTGCCAATGGTAGTGGTGGAATTATGGCGCTGGCTTCACCATCTTCTGGCTACTTATACGGCTATGTTTTTAGCGCTTATTTAGCGGGGTTTGCAGCAGAAAAAGGTTATGATCGTCACTTTATTTTCGGTTTAATTGCATTTGCTTGTGCGCATCAATTATTATTTGCATTTGGTGTTGTTTATTTGATGGGTTATTTGCACATTAGTTTTATTGATGCTTTAAAAGTGGGTTACTTTCCATTTGTCGGTATTGATGCTCTCAAATTTATTATTGCAACTTGTGTAATGTTTTCTCTATGGCGTTATCGTGCTAAAAATCAATAATATTCAAAGTTGTGATATCATCTTCCAAAGCCTTAACGAAGGTAATGATTTTAGTGACGCGATAAACTGTTCTGGCGCAGTGCCTAACATGGATAAAATAACAAAAAATATCAATCATGTCGGTTTATATATCGGAAATAATATCGTTATTGAAGCAACGCAACAATATGGTGTGATTGAACAACCACTGGCTGATTTTGTTTGTGCAGCTAAGCGCAATATTATTGGCAGAATCGATGATTTAGTTGTTATTAAAAATGCAATTAAGCGAGTTAAAACTTGTTTAGGTTCACCTTACAATCATAGCTTTTATCCCGATTCGGACGGATTTTATTGTAGTGAGCTGATCACTTATGCTTTCAAAACTAAGCATGGTAGTGACTATTTCGCATTATATCCAATGAATTTTAAGGATTTAACGACAAATCAAATTTTACCTTATTGGATTGATTATTATCGTGAGCTAAAGCAGAGGATCCCACAACAAGAGCTTGGCTCACATCCACAGCAATTACTTAGACAAGACCACTTATTCAAGACAATCCTAACACTTGAATTATCCTAAAAGGAGGTAATTAACACAAAAAAGCATTTTACTATTGACATAGCGCCATTAAATCTATAATATGCGCGCTACATTTCGGTTCCTCCATAGTTCAGTCGGTAGAACGGCGGACTGTTAATCCGTATGTCACAGGTTCAAGTCCTGTTGGAGGAGCCAACTTTCATGTTTTAAAATCTCACCTTTAATAGATAATATCTTAATACTAAGTCATCTTATCCACCTTTTATCACGTTAATATCAGCAATCTATATTGTATTTACAAATAAATTATTCATAATAATTTAGCAATAGATCTATCAGAGCTAGATATATAAAGCTCCATTCGATCATAAAGTTGATGATATATTTATCGGTAAGGAGGAATGAGCAATGCATGTACATTTTATTATTCATGAAGCTTTTGAAGCGCCTGGTGCCTATGAGCAGTGGGCCATGATGCATCATCACACAATAACCTATTCTCGTGTTTATCTAGGTGAATCGCTTCCTCACCATATTGATAAGATTGATATTCTTATTATCATGGGCGGGCCTCAATCACCGTCAACAACTCAACAAGAGTGTGCATATTTTGACTCTATAGCAGAACAAGGTGTGATCTTGTCTGCGATAAAAGCGGGTAAAATGGTCATTGGTGTGTGTTTAGGGGCGCAATTAATTGGCGAAGCATTAGGAGCAAACCATGCCAAAAGCCCAGAAAAAGAGATTGGGAAGTTTCCTATTACACTAACTGAAATCGGTAAAGCCAATCCTTTATTTGCTGATTTTGGAAGTGCATTAGAAGTTGGCCATTGGCACAATGATATGCCAGGTTTAACCAAAGATGCCCAAATTATTGCTTATAGTGAAGGTTGCCCTCGCCAAATCATTGCTTATGGCAAATTAGTTTATGGATTCCAATGCCATTTAGAGCTAACGCCTAAAGTAGTTGATTTACTGATTGCCAATTCACAAAAAGAGTTTAGTCATACGGAAAAATACCGCTTTGTTGATACCCAAGATAAACTTCGCTCTCATAATTACACTGAAATGAATCAAAAGCTTTTTACTTTTCTCGACAAATTGAGTCAGCTTTATCTTTCGCCTTAAAGAAAATAATTGATTATATCTTGATTAATAAGGAAATTAAAAAACATGAAAAATATTACCGTTGATAAGCCAGAAAAACGTAGCAAATTAAGACTAAAATTAGGTAAAGAATATTTTATATTAAAACGTAAATTGGATTGGTGGCGACATCGCAAAGTTTATAGCGCTGTTGATATCCATAATAATACATGTTGTTATTCGCATAAAAAACATCAGTCTGTTTTGTTAAGACCATTAAAAGATGTTGATATGTATTTACAATATAACAAAATCACGAATCTTCGCTTAGCAATCGAAAAACTAAATGGTTCAATCATTAAGCCCAACCAGCGCTTTTCGATCTGGCATAAAGTAGGGCGTCCATCTAAAAAACGAGGATTTTTAGAAGGGTTATCGCTGCATAATGGGCAAATAGGTAAAGATATTGGTGGAGGGTTATGCCAATTAGGTAATTTGATTTATTGGATTGTATTACATTCTGATTTAACAATTCTGGAGCGTTGGCGGCACAGCTTTGATGTTTTCCCTGATATTAATCGTACAATTCCATTTGCTTGCGGGGCAACCTTGTCTTATAACTATGTCGATTTACAGTTGATCAATAAAACTAATACAACTTATCGACTTAACCTGTGGCTTGATGATCAATACTTACATGGTGAATTGCTTGCAGATTCGCCTTTGTCTTATGATTATGAAGTATTTGAAACCGATCACCGCATTGAGCAACAATGGTGGGGAGGCTACACTAGACATAATAAAATCTGGCAACGTAAAACCCATTTAATTGATAACCATACGGAAGAAAAACTCATCAGTGAAAATCACGCCATTATGATGTACACTCCATTTATCACAAATAATGAAACGTAATTGAAAACACAATAATTATCTTAACAATAGATAGTCATCAGCTATCTAAGTGATAGTTTGAGGGCTATACTAATAGTCCTTATACTCATTATAAATTGTAGTTAATACCTAATTATATGAAAGGAGCAAATTTCATGGCTTATACTTTACCTCCCTTACCTTATGCATATGATGCATTAGAACCTTATATCGATTCAGAAACGATGCATCTTCATCATGATAAGCATCATCAAACTTATGTAAACAATGCAAATGCTATCCTTGAAACATTGCCGGCTGAATTGAAAGATTTATGTCCAAGTGATTTATTAAAAAATTTAGATAAAGTCCCTGCCGACAAAGTTACTGGTGTTAAAAATAACGTAGGTGGACATGTTAACCATACACTTTTCTGGGAATTATTAAAAGTCGGTACCGAGCTTAAAGGTGAACTTAAAGCAGCCATCGAAAAAGATTTTGGTTCAGTTGATGCTTTTAAAGAAAAATTTGCCGCAGCGGCAGCAACTCGATTTGGTTCAGGTTGGGCATGGTTAGTATTACAAAATGGCAAGCTTGAAATTGTGTCAACCGCTAACCAAGATTCACCAATGATGGGTGAAAAATTTGCCGGCGTTTCTGGCACACCTATTTTAACACTTGATGTGTGGGAACACGCTTATTATTTAAAATACCAAAATCGTCGTGTTGATTATATCGGTGCGTTTTGGAATGTAGTTAACTGGGATAAAGTTGCTGAACTCTACGCAGAAGCTAAAAAATAAATAGTTATTACAATAAAGCTTCTATCCAACCTGTTAAAGATGACATTTTATGTGTCATCTTTTTTATCATCAATAGATTATTCATCAACACCGCCTCTAAAATTGGCAATTGCTAATTTATGCCTAAATCCGCTACAATGGGTGCTTGTTTAAAAAATCATAAACTGAGCAGATCAATTTAAATCATGTTTGAAATTAACCCTGTTAAGTCAAAGATCGCTGAACTTACCGAACGCACGGCTGTGATTCGGGGGTATCTTTGACTATGATGTAAAAAAAGAACGACTAGAAGAAGTCAATGCTGAATTAGAACAGCCTGAAGTGTGGGCAGATCCAGAAAAAGCACAAGCGTTAGGTAAAGAACGCGTCGCACTTGATGAAATCATCGGTACACTCAATTCATTAACTCACGGCCTTGACGATGTTGAAGGTCTACTTGAGCTTGCTATTGAAGCTGAAGATCAAGATACTTTCGATGAAGCAATCAGCGAGCTTGATCAACTAGAAAAAAAGCTGGTAGGTCTTGAGTTTCGACGTATGTTTTCTGGCAATTACGATAGTGCCGATTGTTATTTAGATATCCAATCAGGATCAGGTGGTACAGAAGCACAAGATTGGGCAGAGATGTTACTTAGAATGTATTTGCGTTGGGCTGAATCAAAAAGTTTTACAACAGAAGTAATGGAAGTGTCAGATGGTGATGTTGCAGGTATCAAATCAGCAACAATTAAAGTGTCTGGCGATTATGCTTACGGTTGGTTACGTACCGAAACAGGGGTGCATCGATTAGTCCGTAAAAGTCCATTCGACTCAGGTAATCGGCGCCACACTTCGTTTGCTTCAGTATTTGTGTATCCTGAAGTAGATGATGATATTGATATTGACATTAATCCAGCAGATCTCCGTATTGATGTTTACCGGGCATCAGGTGCTGGTGGGCAGCACGTGAATAAAACTGAGTCTGCAGTACGTATTACACATGTTCCAACCGGGATTGTTACTCAGTGTCAAAATAACCGCTCACAACACAGCAATAAAGATCAAGCAATGAAGCAGTTAAAAGCAAAACTGTATGAGCTTGAAATGCAGAAAAAAAATGCCGAAAAACAACAGATGGAAGAAAATAAATCTGACATTGGCTGGGGCAGCCAAATTCGTTCTTACGTACTTGATGATTCACGAATCAAAGATTTACGTACCGGTGTCGAAACACGCAATACCCAAGCCGTTTTAGACGGTGATTTAGATCAATTTATTGAAGAAAGCTTAAAAGCAGGTTTATAACCCTGCTTGGTGATAAATAAAAGGTAAAATTATGTCAACACAGCAAGAGCAACAAAACCATATTGAAGAGTTAAATAACGAGCTTACAATACGTCGTGAAAAATTATCTGCAATTCGCGAACAAGGCATTGCTTTCCCGAATGATTTTCGTCGTGACGCAATTTCAAGCGATCTTCATAAACAGTATGGTGATAAAACGAATGAAGAATTGATTGAAAATAAAATTATTGTAACTGTTGCTGGGCGTATGATGATGCGCCGTATTATGGGTAAAGCTTCGTTCGTTTCTTTACAAGATGTTGCTGGGCAGATCCAACTTTATGTCACTCGTGATGATCTTCCTGAAGGTTTTTATAACGAACAATTTAAAAAATGGGATTTGGGGGATATTGTCGGTGCTAAAGGTTACCTATTTAAAACTAAAACAGGTGAGCTTTCTATTCATTGTGAAGAAATCCGCTTGCTAACCAAAGCACTACGCCCATTACCTGATAAGTTTCATGGACTGGCTGATCAAGAAATGCGATATCGCCAGCGTTACTTGGATCTTATCACTAATCAAGAATCAAGAGAGACGTTTAAAGCGCGCTCAAAGGTGGTCAGTGAAATCCGTAATTTTATGATTGAAAATAGCTTTATGGAAGTTGAAACGCCAATGATGCAAGTTATCCCTGGTGGCGCATCAGCTAAGCCTTTTATTACGCATCATAATGCGCTTGATTTAGATATGTACTTACGAATTGCACCAGAGCTTTATTTAAAACGTTTAGTTGTTGGGGGCTTTGAACGTGTATTTGAAATTAACCGTAACTTCCGTAATGAAGGGGTGTCGCCAAGACATAATCCAGAATTCACCATGATGGAAATGTATATGGCTTACGCTGACTACAAAGATCTGATTGTATTAACAGAAGCATTATTCCGTCGTTTAGCTATTGCCGTAACTGGCGATGCTGTTGTGCAATATGGCGATCATACTTTTGATTTTGGTAAGCCATTTATCAAGATGACAATGCGTGAAGCCATTTGCCACTATCGCCCAGAAACCAATAATGCCGATTTAGATGATTTTGATAAAGCCTGTGCCATTGCGCAATCAGTTGGCATCAAAATTGAAAAAGGCTGGGGACTTGGTCGTGTTGTCACTGAAATTTTTGAAGAAGTGGCTGAAGCAAATTTAATTCAACCAACCTTTATTACTGAGTATCCAGCAGAAGTTTCACCTCTGGCTCGTCGTAATGATGAAAACCCATTTGTTACTGATCGATTTGAATTTTTTATTGGTGGACGTGAAATTGGCAATGGATTCTCAGAACTCAATGATGCCGAAGATCAAGCACAACGTTTTGCAGATCAAGTATCCCAAAAAGACGCTGGCGATGATGAGGCAATGTTCTATGATGAAGATTACATTACTGCCCTTGAGCATGGTTTACCGCCTACAGCAGGATTAGGAATTGGTATTGACCGAACAGTAATGCTATTTACAAATAGCCATACAATTCGTGATGTTATTTTATTCCCAACCATGCGACCAGTGAAATAAGGCGTTTATTGCTAAAAACGCACTTATTTTCTGATAAGTGTGTTTTTATACCCAATCCCCTCCCGACTATCCTTAAAGCTTTTTATAAATAACAGCAATAATAAAAAAAACAATAAGTCACAAACAACAACTTCGTTATGTCACAAAGAAATGTGTAAAATCGATTGAACATAAAGCAGCTCACGTAATGTTATATGTGAATTTTATAGCAATTGTGAAATTTTGACGTACTTGTTCGCTTATCAGGTTATTTTTGTAAAAAACTTTGAGGAATCTATACCGTTTCGTTATTAAAAATAATTTATGTTAATCCCTATATCTATCATGTAAATATCCCCAACTTAGTAAAACAACTCACGTAGAAAATTAAGCTGCCTGTTTTAGTGTTTTGTATTCAATTGGTGTCATGTTATTTAATGCCTCATGCGGTCTTTCGGTGTTATAAATGGTTAGCCATTCTTCGGTTACCTTTCTTGCTTGTTCTAGATTATTAAATAGATATAAATCGAGCACTTCAGTACGATAGGTACGATTAAATCGTTCAATATAGCCATTTTGATAAGGGCTACCGGGCTGGATATAATCAATGGTTATATCATGTGATTTAGCCCAGTTTATAAAGGTTTTTCCTGTAAATTCTGGCCCATTATCGACCCGTATTTTTAATGGATACCCATGATATTCGGCCAGTTTATCTAAGTAACCGGTAATCCTTCCTGCTGGTAAGCTTACTGAAATATCAATACCTAACGCCTCACGATTAAAATCATCGATGACATTGAATGTTCTAAAGCGGCGTTGATTACGGCTACTGTCACTCATAAAATCCATTGACCAACATTCACCTTGTTTATTGGGGACTAATAACCTTTCCGGGCATCGTGGAGGAATGCGTTTTTTACGCTTTACCCTGAGATTAAGCTTTAATTCACAATACACCCGATATACCCGTTTATGATTCCATTGATAGCCGAGCTTTCTGATACGATGAAAACATTTAGGAAAGCCCCCTGCGTAAATGCCTATCTGTAATAGCATTCAGCACCGAAACAATCACGGAATCATCCTGCAACTTAGATTGATAATAGTAAGCACAACGGCTTAAACCAACAATAGCACAACTCATAACAATAGTAACCGAATGATTTTGTTGTTGTTGCTGTGCCCACGTTTTACGTGCCTTTGTGGGCACTAAAGCTTTTTTATGATTTCTTCCTGAAGCTGGGATTTTAAGCTCAGTTCGGCAAACATCTGCTTAAGCTTGCGGTTTTCAGCCTCCAGCTCCTTCAAGCGTTTGATATCCGACGTTTCCATACCGCCATATTTTTCTCGCCATTTATAGAAAGTTGAATTACCCATGCCATATTTACGGCACAACTCTTTAACGGGTACACCTGCCTCTGCTTCTTTTAAAATAGCTACGATTTGATGTTCAGTCATTTTTTTCATCATTAAATCCTCTTTTACTTTTATCATAGAGAATTTTCTACTTTTTTGCTGTACTATTTTAGAGGATAGTTACAGACAATGCCCTAGTTATGTAGAAAAACGGAAAACACGTGGACATTGGGAGGGCGATATCATTATTAGCCGTCAAGACAAATAAGCGTTGGTGACGTTAGTTGAACGCAAAACTGGGATGGTATTAATTGGACGCTTCAATCAACGCACCATCTCTGAAGCGAGAGATATGATAATAAAATTACTCACACCGTTTAAAAAAAGGTTAAAAGCATCACCTTTGATAATGGCGCCGAATTTAATTATCATCGTGCTGTTAAATATTATTTAAACACCATCGTCTGTTTTGCTGAGCCATATCAAATCTGGCAAAAGGGCACAAATGAAAACACCAATGGCTTAATCCGTCAGTTTATACCTAAGTAATCGGCTATTTCATTAGTTGACAACGAACAGATAAAGAAAATTCAATATTTATTGAACTCACACCCAAGAAAGCGGCATAAGTTTAAAAGCCCAGCCTCCTTTTATTCTAAGGCGTTAAGACGAATTGCACTTCATGGTGTGAGCTAGGTTTCCTAGATTACAAAAAACACAATAAAATCAATGACTTTTCTGAACGATTTTTAAGTAAATAATAAAAAGCAGATGCGTTTATTTTTGTAATATTTTAGGCAGGAGAAATAAGTATTATAAAGTATAAAATGAAGATAAATTGAAAGGTTATAATTGTAAATACACACGACTCACGTAAAAAAATTAAGCTTCTTATCTTATTATTCTATGAGCACTACTTTTCAATTCAGTAATAATTTTGCGCCACAAGTAAATAGTTAATGATACCTGATACATTAGCTATCTGCCTTTTTTATTAATCAACTTATTAGAGATTTAAATTATTAAAAATATTGTAATTAGGTAACCCATGAAAACAGATAGCGAAATCAATATAGCTAAATCACAGTTTACCATTTTATATCTCCATATTTTACATTATGCTAACTCAACATCTAAAAAATTTATTATTTTTCCACTATCGTCAACATATGAAAGAGCAATACAATCAAATCCATCTGTAATAAGATCTTCCCATGAAATACTCCCACCATTAATCAGAAGAACCCTTCCATTTTCATCAAACTCATAATATTCTTTTTCCTCTTCGTAATCAATGTTGTATCCAATTTCGATAATAATTTGTGAAGCTGGAATTTCATATTTTTGCAGCGTACGATTATTTAAGGTCTCTTCATCAAAAGTATCACAAAACATATTGTTATAACCATGTTTAGCACCATCAAATAATAATATATCTTCTTTCGTAGATGGGTTTCGTGCTACAATCAATGTAGGAGCATCATTCGTATCGATAATATATAACTGCTCCTCTCTTGGTATTTCGCATAATTCACCATAATACCAAATTTCAAACAAATTGTTCCCGTTCTCGGAACAGAGCGCCATAGTTGTAAGACGATCCATTTTATAATCTTTAATATATCTTGCAAGATGTGTTGGAACTTTCATAACGTACTCTCTGTAATATTATGTTTAAACACAATTTACTTTTCAATATCGTGCAGTTTAAAACTATTATATTTCTTAATCAAGAATATAAGCATAAAAACATGGCGTGAATTATCATCAACAATTTCACCATTGAAAACGTTATTGAATTGAATATGAGTACAAAATTGTAAATACTCCGTCGCCGAATTGGTCGAATCATGCAAGAAAATGGATTAGTATTGTAACTCTCCCTAAAATAGTGCAAAAAAATGAAAAAAAATTTAGATATAAAAAACGACTCAGCTTACACAAGCATTTTGTGTTTTAATTTAATAATTTAGTTTTGTAAAAACGTTGAGGAGTGTATACCATTACATTGCAAATATCGTTGGCGATAAACATGGCCAACGATATATTTGTTCATTTAGTGAGAGTTGGTCGGTTTTGCTTGATGTGGCAGAATTAGATTTAACACAATCGCTAAGATACCACATAAACTGATACCCTGTAGTGCATAAGATCCAAAATCAAAAATCATTCCACCAATCCCAAAAACTAAAACTAATGAAACGATACACATATTTCGAGGCATGGAAAGATCGACTTTATGTTTGACTAAAATATTGATGCCCACTGATGCAATAGAACCAAACAATAGCACCATAATTCCTCCCATTACTACAGTTGGAATGGAGCTTAAAAATGCCCCGATTTTTCCAATAAAAGACATTAAAATTGCCCAAATTGCTGCCCATGTCATAACGCGTGTTTTAAAATTGCGCGTTAACGTTACCGCACCAATCACTTCGGCATAAGTAATGCATGGTGGCCCACCAAAAAAACCTGCTGTAGAGGTTGCAATCCCATCACCTAGTAATGTGCGTTGTAAACCAGGAGCACGTGTATAATCTTTTCCCGTTACAGAACTAATTGCCATGATATCACCCACGTGTTCAATGGTTGGTGCAATGACAATTGGAATCATATATAAAATAGCTTGCCAATGAAATTCAGGGAAAGTGAAATCGGGAATCTTAAACCATGGAGCATCCATAATTGGTTGAAAATTGACTATACCAAATACACAAGAAAGGCTATAACCAACGACGATTCCCGAAATAATTGGCAATAATTTTAAAAAACCTTTTGCCCAAATGGCAACAATTAACGTAGTTAACAATGAAGTCATTGATATGATAATCAATTGATAATTTTCTGCTTGCAGTCCACTATCTTTACCCATGGCCATATTTACAGTAACTGGAGCTAGTGATAAGCCGATAACCATAATAATAGGACCAGTCACCACTGGTGGTAATATACGATCAATAACATGACTACCATTAATTTTAACTAAAAATGCAAAAAGCATAAATACAAAACCAGCAGCAACTAAACCTCCTAATGTTGCTGGAATTCCCCATTGGGCAACACCAAATGATATAGGTGCAATAAAGGCAAATGATGAAGCCAAAAATACTGGGACTTTACCTTTAGTTGTCAATTGAAATAATAAAGTACCCACCCCAGCAGTAAAAAGAGCGACATTTGGATTTAACCCTGTTAACAAGGGTACTAATACCAATGCACCAAATGCAACAAATAACATTTGTGCTCCAGTCAAAATATCCTGCCAACAATGCTTATGCAGTGATGTTATATTTTTTGTTTTGTCTGTTGTGATATTGTTCACATCTCGCCTCTCTTACTTAACTAATCTTATTGTATAACTTGCCTGATCAACAGGCATAAAAAAACCGGTTTAACCGGTCTAAAATTTGAGATTTTATTTAGTGCCGAAGATTTTGTCTCCAGCATCCCCAAGTCCTGGTAGTATGTAGCCTTTTTCGTTCAACCTCTCATCAATTGATGCGGTATAAAGTTCAACATCTGGATGAGCTTGTTCAAGTACTTTAATGCCTTCTGGCGCAGCAACTAAAACTAATACTTTAATATTTTTACACCCTGCTTTTTTTAGCAAGTCGATTGTTGCAACCATTGAACCGCCTGTTGCAAGCATAGGATCAACAACTAAAGCCATTCGCTCTTCAATATCAGATGTTAACTTTTGGAAATAAGGGACAGGTTCGAGAGTCTCTTCATTACGATAAAAACCAACAACGCTAATACGGGCACTTGGTATATGTTCAAGCACGCCATCCATCATACCTAAACCTGCGCGCAAGATAGGTACGACGGTAATTTTTTTACCTTTGATACGTTCAACTTCAACAGGCCCACACCAACCTTTTATCGTTACTTTTTCGGTAGGTAGATCAGCCGTTGCTTCATAAGTTAATAAACTGCCAACTTCACTGGCAAGATCACGAAATTCTTTGGTGCTAATGTCGTATTCACGCATTAATCCAATTTTATGACGGACAAGAGGGTGTTTTACTTCAACTATTTTCATGGAGAGCCTCAGTGTTATTTTCTATAATCGGTTAGTCGGTATAAATAACCACTGAGCGGTGATTTTAACATAGATCTCACTTGATGAAAACCGGAAACACGCAGACTAGCAATATAACTATTAATAAAGAAAACTAAAATAAATAATTTAATAATAAAAATGAGTTTTATTTTTGTTTTTTTTCATTAAAATATGTGGCCTGAATAATTTATTTCAGTAATTTAATTAAAAAAGGAATATAAAGAATGAATTGGTTTATTGATTGTATTACAAAAAATTATGCAAATTTTAATGGGCGAGCACGCAGAAAAGAGTATTGGATGTATGTTCTTTTCAATTGTCTTTTAGGGATTGCATTAAACTTTATTGCCTTAATTTTTGGCTCAATCAGCCATTCATTACTATCAGTGATGGTTTTTGTCCAATGCATTATTTCTCTTGCACTAATTATTCCTGGTTTAGCGGTTACAGTACGTCGTTTACATGATATTAATAAATCAGGTTGGTGGATTTTGATTGGATTAATCCCACTAATTGGCGCTATTGTATTATTTGTGTTTGCGTGCTTAGATTCAACGCCAGGTAGTAACCAATATGGTGAAAACCCTAAAGGAATGTAGCTTCTTATTAGCCTCATCACCAAACGTGATGGGGTTAGTAATTTGAATGTTAACTTTTCTTGCATTAAATACTTTCGCCATCTAAATATTCAACTGGCAAATCAACCACTTTTCGATCAATCTTCTCGCCGTTGATTCGTTTTAATAACAGTTCAGCCGCAATCTTCCCCATTTCGATTCTTGGTGTTTGTATTGAAGCTAATTTTGGATTCATATATTGACCAATTCGATGCCCATGAAAGCCAACAATCGCTATCTGTTTTGGAACTTCAATACGCATTCGCTGACACTCTAATAATACGCCCAAGGCCAAATCATCATTGGTACTAAAAATGCCATCAACGCAAGGTAATTCTGTTAAAATCTGATGCAAAAATCGTGTGCCTAACTCATAAGATGACGCTTCTTTAGTTGCTAATGTTCTTGGATTTAATCCCGCTTCTTGCATTGCCTGCTCATAGCCTTGTTGACGAATAATACTTCGTTGATCTTGCCTTGCGCTAAAATAAACAATATTACGACGCCCTTTATCTAT
Organism: Bombus sonorus; assembly: GCA_029958995.1. Lineage (NCBI taxonomy): Eukaryota > Metazoa > Arthropoda > Insecta > Hymenoptera > Apidae > Bombus > Bombus sonorus. The sequence goes on along the minus strand of JARWAU010000020.1, from coordinate 3,152,440 downwards.
CATACGATGAATCATATTTTTAGTCGCTGTAAAATTATCAAATCCAACTGCCATATCAAGACAAGGTGAAACACTGTCCATAATTTCAACCACAGGAACACCCGAAATTTCAATCATCTTTAATGTTGCTGGAGTATGCGTTCTTTCCGTTAAAATTAACCCGTCAATATTATAAGAAAGTAATGAGCGTAAACGTAACTCTTCTTTGTCAGCACTGTATCCAGTATGAGTGATCATGGTTTGATATCCTCTTACATCCGTCACCATCTCAATACCTTTTAAAATATCGGCGAAAACCTGATTAGTTAAAGAAGGGAACACAATACCAATAGCGTTACTTTTAGCATTAGACAGCATATCTGGTGCTTTATTAGGAATATATCCTAGCTTATCTATCGCTGCTGAAATTTGTAATTGGAGTGGTTTTGATACAAGGTTAGGATCACGTAGAAAACGACTGACTGTCATTTTACTTATCCCAATTAAATTGGCAATTTCTTGCAAACTTGTTCGACGTCTTTTATTGCTCATTCACTTTTTCCGGTAGCTTTGGCTGCCAATCTATAGCAGTTTTACCTTGCTGTATAATTAGATCATTTGCTTTGGAAAAATGCTTACAGCCCAAGAAACCTCGATGTGCGGATAACGGCGATGGATGTACTGAAGTTAATACATGATGTTTTTGGCGATTAATAAACTGTCCTTTTTTTTGCGCAGGAGACCCCCACAATAAAAAAACTACACCTTCAAGATATTGATCGATTGCTGCTATCACATGGTCAGTAAAAGTTTCCCAACCTATTTTTGCATGAGAATGGGCTTGTCCTGCTTCAACAGTTAGCACGTTGTTTAATAATAATACACCTTGAGTTGCCCAAGAGGCTAAGTAACCATGAGAAGGAATCTTAAAATGTTCAATATCTGTTGATAATTCTTTATAGATATTCAATAACGATGGGGGCGGCTTAATCCCAGGTAAAACAGAAAACGAAAGTCCGTGAGCTTGATTAGGACCATGATAAGGATCTTGCCCTAAAATCACCACTTTAATTTGATTAAATGGCGTAAAACGAAATGCATTAAACACATCATGCTGTGGTGGATAAATAATTTTACCTTTCGCCCGCTCAGATGCCACAAATTGCATTATTTGTTGAAAATAGGGCTTTTCTTTTTCAGCGCCAATAACATCATGCCATGTTAATTGATTACTCATACAACACCTATACTATTATTTTATATGACTCAACAAGACCATTTACTAATTACAATAATTATACCTAAAAATAATAATAAACCTAATGCTAATGAGCTTAAGGTTCACTAAACAAAAATATTTATTTAAATATAAAATGTTGCTTTATTGATCAAGGCAGCAATGCTAATAAAATATTCTTATAACATCCAAAGTTACGCTACACTTTACACTAAATGAGGCATTATGTTACCTACCCATATGTTTAGATAATACAAATGTATAGTTAATAAATTTAAAAGAATTAATGCGATAAATAGTTTTTCAGAAACATAGCAAAAACACTAAACAAAGGTATTACTTATTGGATTGATAGCTTTTTTTGACTTTAATCAAATTTTGAAAGTGCTATATTAACCCTAATTATTTTAGGGCAATAAGGCCCCGTTAGGAGGATTTAAAATGATTACAGGTATCCAAATTACTAAAGCAGACAATGCAGCACTTCTTAACTCTTTTTGGTTATTAGATGACGCTACTAAAGAAGCTCGTTGTGTGGCAGCTAAATCAGTTTATAAAGAAGATCAAGTTATTCCAACTGCCGAATTAGGCCAATTCGAATATCGTGAAGTTCCATTAGATGTTGCACCAACCATCAAAGTTGAAGGTGGTCAACACTTAAATGTTAACGTTCTTCGTCGTGAAACTTTAGAAGATGCAGTAAAAAATCCAGAAAAATACCCACAATTAACAATTCGTGTTTCTGGCTATGCAGTGCGCTTTAACTCGTTAACTGCAGAACAACAACGCGACGTTATTGCTCGTACATTTACAACCAAAATTTAATTAAATCGAGTTTAAGTTTTATAAAAGATAATCTAAGTAATTAGGTTATCTTTTTTTATGAATTAAATATAACAATATGCTAATGCAATAGTTATTAGTGAGGAAAAGCATCCATTAATCGTAGATACATTTTATGTTATGCTTGATGACATTCAACCCAACGTAAGTATTGTCGCCAGAAAGGATCGAACTCGCATTCAGTTTTAACGGATAATGTATGATATCGGTCTGTTATCTGTTGCACTAGTTGAAGTGCTGAGTGTTTATTTCCTACATGCCATAACATATTTCTGACACCTTGACTAAAACTGTTTTGACAGTGAATACCCTGCTCATCAGCACGTAAAGCAAGATTGATAGTATCCTCTAATTCATAAACAAGTGAAAGAGCCTCTTTACTATCAATATCAACGATAATATTAAGCGCATAACAATAATTTTCATGCCCTACCAAAGAATTAGCCGCTTCATTACGATGCACTAATATTTTAAGATCCGTTAATTCAAATACAATCCATTGATCCTCTTGAACATTAAGCACACCGGTATGTTTTAAATCTTCTTTCCATAATCGATCGAAAATAGTGACAAATTGGTTAGCAGGAATTGTAGCTGCATTGTGATCTGTCTTTAAAAACTCAATAGATTCTAATCTAACAGCAAAATCATATTCACCCAATAGGTGATCGAGATAAATCAATGCCATCGTTTCTGCTTGTTTTACCATATCTTCGGGGATCGTCTTAGCAAACAGAATACCGATAGATATTTTACGATAACTTTCTTTATATTGAATTAATAAATCAGTAGCACTTAATGAGAAAGAACTTTCTTCAGATTTTATAACAAATGTATCTACATTATTAGTGCGCTGGCGAAATGCTTCTACTTCGAAAAACTGAAGATCAGGTGCTTGTCGAGTAATTTCCATTACATACTCGAATCGATCAATTTTTCCATCTGCGGTAAAAATAATTTTATGCTTCTTAGTATCCCCTATAGTAATTTCAGCAATTACATCTAACTGATTTTCATCTAATAGCTTATTGATATTTTTAATTATATCGATAAGTTCAAGTTCATTAAGAGATTGTTCAGATTTTTTTACCTGTCGCCAAAAGTCCTGAATTATCACACTTAAATGATTTTGTGAGCTTTGTTGCTCTTTTGGTATGTCTTTAATATTAGGCGGTGATTTTTTCCAAAACTTTTTAAAAAACATATATATTATTCCCTTCATGTCATTAAAATCATACAAAACTAATATTAATAATTTAACTAATGTATACTATATTCATTTAAAGTTAATAACTATCGATTATCTAATAAGATTATTAATGAAAATATTGTTGCAAGGAAACTTTATTTTATCAAAGTAGAAAAACTAAAAATACTTAAATTAAACAATTTGATATAATTTAAATGCGAGATTAGTAACCTAATCTCGCTATTATTTCAGCTGTGATTTGTTTTATTCAAAAAACTTTTTCACTTTGTCAAAAAAGCTTTTTTCTTTTGGACTGTGTTTAGAACTTTTATCAGCTTTAAAGCTTTCAGCCAATTCTTTTAGCAATTCTTTTTGCTTGCTTGTTAAGTTGACTGGTGTTTCAACCACAACATGACAGTAAAGATCACCGATAGTGCTACCGCGCAACGATTTAACGCCTTTACCACGTAGTCGGAACATTTTTCCTGTTTGTGTTTCAGGAGGAATGGTTAAGCTGACCTTACCATTAAGCGTTGGTACTTCAACTTCACCGCCAAGTGATGCGAGTGCAATATTAATCGGAATTTCGCAATGCAGGTTTGTACCATCTCGCTCAAAAATAGCATGTGGTTTAACTTGCATTTGTACATATAAATCGCCTGCAGGTGCTCCGTTTAAACCTGCTTCACCTTCGCCAGAAAGTCGAATACGATTACCTGTGTCAACACCTGCTGGAATAGTAACAGAAAGTGTTTTCGTTTTTTGTACACGACCTTCACCATGACACTTTTTACATGGATTTTTTACAACTTTTCCTCGCCCATGACAAGTTGGGCACTCTTGTTGCACGGCAAAAAAACCTTGGCGCATTTGTACAACACCTGAACCATGACAAGTATTACACGTCACCACATCCGAAGATTTTTCAGCTCCTTGTCCATGGCAAGTATCACAACTTACCCATGTTGGCACTTTAATTTCTTTACTAACACCGGCTGCGGCTTCTTCTAATGTTAGGGTGATATTGTATTGTAAGTCATTACCTCGAGAAGTGGTTTGACTACGCCCTCGACCTCCACCAAAGAAATCACTGAATATATCGTCAAACGCTCCACCACCAAAACCGCCAAATCCGCCAAAACCACCAGCTCCTGCTCCTTGCCCTTGTTCAAATGCCGCATGACCATATTGATCATAAGCCGCCTTTTTTTGCGGATCAGTTAGGATTTCGTAGGCTTCTTTTACTTCTTTGAATTTTGCTTCAGCTTCGTCTTTATTATCCTGATTTTTATCAGGATGATATTTCATGGCTAGACGTTTATAGGCTTTTTTTATCTCGCTTTCACTAGCACTTTTACTAACGCCTAATGTTTCATAATAATCTTTCTTCGCCATAATTAACCTTTATTTTTGTTTCTTTTCATAAAGAACTAAACGGGCTTGAGTTACCTCGCGCCCGTTTAACTTGCTACATGTCTAAAACTTGTTGAAATAACTTATTAAAAAACATAGTAATTAATGATTATTTTTTATCATCATCAACTTCTTTAAAATCAGCATCAACAACATCATCTTGCGCACTAGCGCTTTCACTATTTGATTGACCTGCGCCTTGAGCTTGTTGTTGTGCTAGTTCAAGTAATTTTTTAGATGCTTCCATTAATGCATTAATTTTTGCTTCAATTTCTGCCTTATCTTCACCTCGAGCTGCGACTTCTAAAGCATTTACTGCGTCTTCAATAGCTTTTTTATCATCAGCTGATAACTGATCACCAGACTCAGCCACTTGTTTTCGAGTTGAATGAACAAGGTGATCGGCTTGGTTACGAGTTTGAGCTAGTTCTTCAAATTTACGGTCTGCATCGGCATTTGCTTCTGCATCATTAACCATTTTTTGAATCTCTTCTTCGCTTAATCCTGAAGAGGCTTTAATCGTAATTTTTTGCTCACGACCTGTATTTTTGTCTTTTGCCGATACATGTAAAATACCATCAGCATCAATATCAAATGTCACTTCAATTTGTGGCATGCCACGTGGTGCAGGTTGAATGCCATCTAGATTGAATTGACCTAATGATTTATTATCGCCAGCACGTTTACGCTCACCTTGCAATACATGAATAGTTACGGCTGATTGATTATCTTCAGCAGTTGAGAACACTTGACTATGTTTAGTTGGGATAGTTGTGTTCTTTTCAATTAACGCTGTCATCACACCACCCATAGTCTCAATACCTAAAGACAATGGTGTAACATCAAGTAATAAAACATCTTTAACATCACCGCCAAGTACACCACCTTGAACAGCAGCACCAACAGCAACCGCTTCATCAGGGTTTACATCTTTACGTGGCTCTTTACCAAAGAAGTCAGCAACGGCTTTTTGAACCATTGGCATACGTGTTTGGCCACCAACAAGAATAACGTCTTTAATGTCAGAAACAGAAAGACCTGCATCTTGTAATGCTGTTTTTACAGGATCCATTGAGCGTTTAACCAAATCTTCAACTAAAGACTCAAGTTTTGCACGCGTTACTTTAATATTTAAATGTTTTGGACCGCTTGCATCAGCCGTAATATACGGTAGATTAATATCTGTTTGTTGAGCTGATGATAATTCAATTTTTGCTTTTTCTGCTGCTTCTTTCAAGCGTTGCATAGCAAGTGGATCATTTTTCAAATCAAAGTTTTGTTCACGTTTAAATTCGTCAACTAAATAATTGATTAAGCGTGAGTCGAAATCTTCACCACCTAAGTGTGTATCACCATTTGTTGCTAATACTTCAAATGTTTTTTCACCATCAACATCGTCGATTTCGATGATTGAGATATCAAATGTACCACCACCAAGGTCATAAACAGCGATAGTGCGGTTGCCGACATCTTTGTCTAAACCATAAGCGAGTGCTGCAGCTGTTGGTTCGTTGATAATGCGTTTAACATCAAGCCCAGCAATACGACCTGCATCTTTAGTTGCTTGGCGTTGAGCATCATTAAAATAAGCTGGAACTGTAATTACTGCTTCAGTAACGGCTTCGCCAAGATAGTCTTCTGCTGTTTTTTTCATTTTCTTTAATACTTCAGCAGAAATTTGTGGTGGTGCAATTTTTTGACCTTTAACATCAACCCATGCATCGCCATTATCTGCTTTCACAATTTTATATGGCATGATGCTAACATCACGTTGCACTTCAGCATCTTCAAAACGACGACCAATTAAACGTTTAATTGCAAATAAGGTGTTTTGTGGATTGGTTACAGCTTGACGTTTTGCTGGTTGACCAACTAATGTTTCACCATCTTGGGTATAAGCAATAATCGAAGGAGTTGTGCGATCGCCTTCTGCATTTTCTAATACTTTTGCTTGACCATTGTCCATTACAGCAACACATGAGTTTGTTGTTCCTAAGTCAATACCAATAATTTTACCCATAATTTATTCTCCTAAAAATCTGTAATTTATTCCTTGTATATAGGGTTTAAATATGAATTTTCAAGCCCTTAATTTCACAAGGAAATGTTTTTGTTTTCACATAAATGGGAACATTATTATTAATATCAAGGGGCGATAAAAAATAATTTTTCCTGAAATCTTGATTATCGCGTTTTCTGCACTTATCATTGCCGCTCTTTTTAATCATCAAACTTAATTTATAGGATCCTTATGGAACAAACAAAACTTGCAAATCCTGGCCCTTTGGGCTTAATGGGGTTTGGTATGACAACAATTTTATTAAATATTCATAATGCAGGATTTTTCCCTGTTATGACGGTTATTGTCTCGATGGGTATTTTTTATGGTGGCCTTGCACAAGTCATTGCTGGCATTTTAGAATTTCGAAAAGGTAATACCTTTGGCACTACAGCATTTACGTCTTATGGCTTCTTTTGGATTGCGTTAGTGGGCATTTGGTATTTACCAACCTCTGCTGCCACAGCACCATCTGATGCAACTTTTGTTGGTATTTTTCTTGCTTTATGGGGCATTTTTACTGGGTTTATGTTTATTGGTACGTTAAAAGGTAATAGAGCATTACAATTTGTTTTTGCGAGTTTAACCGTTTTATTTGCTTTATTAGCCATTGGTAACATTTCTGGTAATCATAGCATTATCCATATCGCTGGTTTTGAAGGTATTGTTTGCGGAGCAAGTGCAGTTTATCTTGCTATGGCTGAAGTAATTAATGAGCAATATGGCCGAACCATTCTACCAATTGGGGCACCAAAAGGCGCTACACATTAATTGGTATATCACATCTACCAAGTCATTTTGGTTGATGTGATTCATTTTTTTCGTCACTAAACCTCCCTAAAAAAGCTACTTTTACTATTTATCAGCGTTATCATTTATCAGGGTTCTACATATTGCAAGTAGTGATTGAGTATGTTTTTCTATCACTTTATTCGGCAAATGACTATCTTTAGGCGAGTGCGCATTGTGTATAATAATTTTACTATTTTTATCAATACTTCCCGAGCTGATCATGATGTAATTTAGTAATTTTGTCTCCATTTGACCAGTATGAAAAGTAATATTTTCTACTTGTAGGTTTGATTGTTGCGGTTTTAAAAAAATTAGCGTTTCACTATTGCCAATGCTGTCAATAAAAATAAATTTTTTGCTTTTTAGTTGCTTGGAATAACTTTCTAACATTTTTAAACCATATTGACTGCTATTACCGCCATCATACAAAACAAAGGCTATTTTTTTCTTCTCTTTCTTATTGAGTTGGTTAATTAAATTAATGATGGTAATAATACTTGATGAGTTACAAACAAAATTCTTTTGGTTAGGAATACCACTTTTAAATTTTAATACGAAAAAAAATAATATAACAGTCGAAATGATTGAACTAATGCCCGAAATGCTGAAAAAACCATGATTACGAATATCAGGAACAAAAACGAAATAATTTAATATTAATGACACAATAAATAAAAAAAGGATAGGTGCAATACTAATAAAATAGCTTAACTTGCTAAATTGTGGTGAAAATGCATAGTTTTTTTGAAGATTAAAGTTATTAAGACCTGTGTCATAATAAGTACAGATAATTAACTCTGCTTTATTTAAATCACCAATATAAGCATTGTAATAGTTTTCGTATCGCCGTGTTGCTAATTCCAATTTGGCAAGCTTAACGTCAACCATATAGCCTAATTGCATGAGTTCTTTAGATAATACTCTTAAAAAAGCCAACTTCTCTGTTGAAGAGAAGCGTTTGCCAAATATAATACAATATCGTAGAACAAGATCTTTAAATATTTCCATTATGATTAATAATCGATTTTAATTTAAAAAAATTCAGAAAGATAGTGAATATAATCGTATAAAACCATATTCACTATGATTTATATTATTAATGAGCATAATTACACGCATTAATAATCATCCTCATTATGAGCTTGATTAGGATGAATTATGTTAGCAATAGCATCTTGAATATTATCATGGCCTGCCTCAATACACTCTTTTGCTAACGCTTGTATTGTTAGTGATTCTCTATTGCATACGGCATTAATGATCATCGGTAAACTCATACCTGTAATGATGCGAACATTCATACCAAGATCATGCCATTCTGGCACACACCTCATTGATGCATTACAAGGAGATGCACCATATAGATCAACAAAAATGAGAACACCATCGCCCGAATCTAACGATCTAGAACAATTAAATATATCCGTTTTTAATTGATTAATATCTTGCCCTGGGTTAAGTGAGAGTGATTCAAATTTGTCTTGTTCTCCAACAATCATTTTAACACTATCTTTTATCCCATCAGCCATATTGCCATGGCTAATTAATAAAATACCTATCATATTTATTATCCTATATTATTCAAACATTTTGATTGCTTCATTTAATGTGACTTTTTTCAAAGAAGGTGTTGCTTGAAAGTAAATATCCATATTAGGAAAGCTTTTTTGTAAATCGATTAATAGATTAAGTTGCTCTTTGTTAATCGATACTTCTTTAATGACTGAAGTTGCCCCAGGTACTAGCGGTAAACCACCAATATTAAGATTTGTTATTGGTACGCCAGCTTTAATAATTTTATACATTACTTCAATATTTTTTGTAATTAAGATAACATTAAAATCATCGTACTTGCGATCATTCCAGTATCTTACCGCGCCATCTTCTTTTAATACTCTGATTTTATGACCCGTGCTAGCTCCTGCCCCTAAAATGATATTTTTGGTGAACTCATCATTTGCTGAATAATCATCGGCAACAAATAAAGCATTAGCACCAGCCGCTTTAGAAACGTTGGTTGCCACTTGACCGTGAATAAGGCGACTATCTACTCGAGCTAAAACAACTTTTCCCATAATTTAAAACCTCTTTTTTAATTATTTTATAAAATACCAATTGCAGCTAAAACACCAAGTATAATGGTTAATCCTACTAATGCCCTGGTTACTTTTAAACCTTTTTGGGAGAAATAAAAATACAATCCCATTACCACAATGAGGGGTAACGCACCAGGTAGAATCTTATCTAATGTATCTTGTATAACAAAATCTTTGCCTGATAAGGTAAATTTTAAACTTGAGGATACTTTAATATAGCTAGCTGCTAAGATACCCATCATAAATAAACCTAAAATAGATAAGCCTTCGATAAGCATCTGCATTTTATTACCCACAACTTCTGTCGCAGCGTTTCTTCCTAATTTAAATCCGAGTTGAGCAAAATAATAGCCTACAAAAAGTTGGTAGATTACAAAGGCAAAGAAAGGGAATAGTGCGCCAATAGCCAACCCTTCTTGTGCCCAAGGGAGTGCAATTGCAATAAAAATATATTGTACTGTACCAGAATCAATAGCATCGCCAATGCCAGCTAAAGCCCCCATTAAACCAGCTTTAGTGTTATAAAGCACATCATTATCAATACTGATAGGTTTATTTTGATAAACTTCATCGGCTCTAACAGACTCAAGTGAGGCCATAATTCCCGAAATTGTCCCACCACCCCATGTTATTTGAGTATTAAAAAACAATAAATGTCTTTGATAGGCAGCAGCAAGTTCACTTTTTGATTTGTATAGTTTTTTAAGAATTGGCATTAATCCCCACATTAAAGATGCAGCTAGATAACGATCAAATGAGTGTGGGATTTCATTTGCATAATACCATCGTAACCAAGCAATTGTGATATCCTTTTTCGTGATGGCTTCTGGCTTTAGATCAATACTTTCTTGTACGATTTGTGTCATTATAATATTCCTCTATCTAATTTATTAATCGAATAACTACAGATTAATAATCGTCATCATCTTGATTATTATTTGGATTATTTCTAGGTTGCTCTGCTGCACAATTCACTGCTTCACTTTTTGCTAAAACAAAAATGAATGCAACAATGGCGCCAACAATGGCGTAGGTTACCATTGTTACATTAAGTGGTTTTGCAATTACCGCAATAAAATAAGCCAATAAAAAAAAGATGATGTAGCTCTTTTTACCAATAACATAAATGGTTAATGCTATACCTACCGCAGCAAGTCCACCTCCTATGACATTCAGGATATGAAAAACAAGCCCACCAGCATTTGATTTAATTACATCGGCAATAATCGGCGCACCAAAGTATAATGCGACAAACATAAATGGTATAAATAAAGCACAGCTACAAATAATGGGTAGTATGATTATGGAGAAAGTTAATTTTGAACTATTGGCTTCTTGCGCATATTTTTCAGTTAATTTCATAATCATAGTATTAAAGAAAAATCGTAGTTGATATAAATAAGAGCCTAATAAACCTACAGGGACAGCGACCGCAACAGCAGCTGTTGGTTCCATTTTTCCAAGTAATGCAACAGGAACAGCAACTGCTGTAGCAATGGAAGGCTCTGATGGCATTTGACCACCAGGAGAAAAGACGCCCATATAAATTAGCTGTATTGCAGCTGTTGTTATCATTGCATTTGCAATATCATTAAATACAATACCAACAATTAAACCAGTCATCATTGGAGTAAATCTTAACGTTAATGTTGCTCCCCCCAATCCCCGTGACATTACCATCGCAACCCATACAGAAATAATCGCTGCTTGCAGAAAAGTTACATGCATTTCTGGCATATATAAACTCCTTAATGTTTTTTATTATTACTTAACAATTTAAAATAAATCATTAAGAAACAACTGATTGAAGTTTTAACTTATTAACAAAATTCTCTACATCTTGCACACATTTTTCCCCCATACCTTGCAAACATTCAATTGCATAAGCGGAAGTATGTGGAGTAACAAGCACTTTAGGATGTTTAACTAAAGGATTATCGTTATATGCTGGTTCAGCATACATTACGTCAGTTGCATGCCCAGCGACAATACCACTATCAAGCGCAGTTAATAATGCGCTTTCATCAATCAATTCAGCTCTTGCGGTATTGGTAATATAAACACCTTTTTTCATTAAAGAGAATTGGTGCGCTGTTAAAATGTGGTAACTGGTTTCATTTAAGGATGCGTTTAAAGAGATGATGTCTGCATGTTGTAGTAGATAATTTAAATCAACAATTTCAATGTTATTTTCACTCGCCCACTGTTTATTGACATTAGGATCAACAACAAGTAGCTGGGCATTAAAACCATGTTTAAATATTTCTGCTACTCGGCTGCCAATGTTGCCACAGCCAATAACACCAACAACTTTACCAGTAACATTAATACCTAAAAAAGAGGCTCTATTTTTCCATTCATTTGACTTAACGGCAGCTTGGGATTGCACTGTTTTTCTAATTAATGCCAGCAAATTGGTTACTGCATTTTCAGCAACAGCATCGCGTTCAACCAATGGGGGAACAATAGTAACAATTGTGCCATGCTTTTTAGCTGCAATAATATCAACGTTATTAAACCCTATTCCATGGCGAGAAAGTAAAAATAGAGGATTTTTTCGATTATCAAAAAACTCTTTGTTAAAAAATGGTCTAACGCTTGCAATAAAAATATTGTATTCTTGCAATGTATTGGCTAATTCTTTACCAGAAATATTACTCTCGAAAGTGAAATGTTTCACTTCACCTATTTTTTCTAATCGATTTAGATGATCAGGAAAATATTTTCCAAAACTACTTGAGTTAATTATTGCAATTTTATAATTTTTCACGCAGCCCTCCTAATTAATAAATCATGTATCTTTATAAATTATGGATTGAAAAATAAATGTGATTTACTTCCCTTCTAATCATTATGTGACTGGTAACATTTAGTATAGTTTATTACTTTTGGTAAAAAATGAATTCAGATCACATATTTAAAAAATTTTCATTAACAACAGGTGTTATTTAATCAATCATAAGCCGTTGAGAATAAAAATTTTCAGATAAGTTTTGTGGAAAATAGCGATATGAAGTTAGCTATCAGCGGGATTGTATTCTTGTATTTTAGTCAATAAAAAAGGGCAATTATGCCCTTTTCAAACTTATTATTTCAAATCGGTTCATTACTTTTTATACGCATCATTATGAACACCAACCGCCGCACGACCAGATGGATCGTTTAGATTCTTAAATGATTCATCCCATTCAATTGCTTTAGCGGTTGAACAAGCAACAGTTGGTCCACCAGGTACGCAACGAGCGGCACTTTCAAGTGGGAATAATTCATCAAAAATTTCACGATACATATAAGCTTCTTTCGATGTTGGTGTATTGTATGGGAAGCGGAATTTTGCGTTTTCTAATTGCTGATCAGTAATTTTACTTTCAGCAATCTCTTTTAATGTATCGATCCAGCTATAACCAACACCGTCTGAGAATTGCTCTTTTTGACGCCAAATAACCGATGCAGGTAAGTAAGACTCAAATGCTTCACGTACAATGTGTTTTTCCATTTTGCCATTACTGCCACACATTTTATCTTTTGGATTAATGCGCATTGCGACATCTAAGAATTTTTTATCAAGGAATGGTACCCGAGCTTCAACTCCCCATGCTGCCATGGCTTTATTCGCTCGTGCACAATCATACATATGTAGCGCTGCTAATTTACGTACGGTTTCTTCATGGAATTCTTTTGCATTTGGCGCTTTATGGAAATAGAGATAACCACCAAACACTTCATCAGCACCTTCACCAGATAGTACCATTTTAATGCCCATTGCTTTGATTTTACGTGCCATTAAATACATTGGTGTAGATGCACGAATAGTGGTGACATCGTAAGTTTCAATAAAATAAATTACATCACGAATTGCATCAATCCCTTCTTGAATAGTAAAGTTAATTTCGTGGTGCACTGTGCCTAAATGATCAGCAACCGCTTGCGCAGCTTTAAGATCTGGGGCTCCTTTTAAGCCTACAGCAAATGAGTGTAATTGTGGCCACCATGCTTCAGATTTTTCATGATCTTCAACTCGGCGTGCTGAGAATTTTTTAGTGATTGCCGAAATGACCGAAGAATCAAGCCCACCAGATAATAAAACACCGTAAGGCACATCAGACATCAAGTGGCTTTTTACCGAATCTTCTAACGCAACACGAAGTGCATTAATATCGGTTTGATTATCTTTAACATTTTCGTAATCCATCCAGTCACGTTTGTAATAGGTTTTTATTTCACCTTCGGTGCTCGATAGATAGCATCCAGGAGGGAAAGCCTCAATGGTTTTACAAACTGGTACTAAGGCTTTCATTTCAGAGGCAACATAAAAGGTACCGTTTTCATCATGCCCTGTATACATTGGAATAATACCAATATGGTCACGACCAATAAAATAACTACCTTTATTGATGTCATAAAGAATAAAAGCAAACATGCCTTGTAATTCATCAAGACAATCAATTCCTTTTTCTTGATATAAAGCAAGAATGACTTCACAGTCAGAGCCTGTTTGAAATTCATAACGATCTTTATACTGATTTCGGAGTTCTTGATGATTGTAAATTTCGCCATTTACCGCTAAAACTAGGGTTTTATCTTTATTATAAAGGGGCTGAGATCCTGTATTGACATCCACAATTGATAAACGTTCATGAGCAAGAATAGCTTTATCAGACGCAAAAATACCAGACCAATCAGGACCGCGATGACGCTGTAGACATGATAACTCTAGTGCTTTTGTTCGTAGTTGTTCTGGATCTGATTTAATATCAAGAATACCTAAAATCGAACACATTGATTTTCTCCATTTCAAATCGCATAAGCGATACTATTACAAGTAAAAACTAATTAAATAAAAACTTTACCATCTTTTTATTAAATAGATAAATATAAAAAAGCGGTAAACAAACATTTAAGCAAACAGCATACACATTATTAATACACAATTAAAGTGTAATGTCGTTATACTTTCTCGGTTGTTGCAAAAAACAAATGATTATTTTATTAACCACTGACCTTGTCGTTTTATATATTGACCTGCTGGGGTCTTTTCTTGCGCTTTACTACCCGCTTTTTTTTCTACTTCATTTAAAGGGACATGGCTTTCATTAGACACTTTTTGGTATTGGGTTTTACGTGCCTGATTAATCAGTTGCGCAATTTCACTGGCATTGCCTTCATTTTTAACAACGCCTAAATAACCATCAGCCTGTTCACCAACAAGACCTTGCGCTTTGGCTTGGCTTAATGAATCCATGGCTTGCTCTAAATTTAATGCAAATGTAGAAAAAGATAACATAATGGACAATAATGCTATGGTTGCTTTTTTACAGATAGTCATAACAAACTCCTTAGTAAATACATCATATTTTATTAATTTGAGTGTGAATATAGATTGTTCTACTGACCACAATCAAAAGAATAGATGAAAATAAAACTTATACAATTAATATAATCCAGATTTATTGATTATATTATCTAATGCTTTATCGACCTTAATATTAATTTCATGGTCTATCTTAACGTTTAAATTGATATTAATTGGCTCGCTAGGTGCTTGTACTTTAACCGTCGGCGAACATCCGATTAACATACCTGCTAATACCATTATAACCATAACATTTCGCATCATAAAATAACCCCTTATTTTGAAGATTCTTTTTTTAAATGTGCTTGAATTCGTTTACGAACTGGTTCGCTAATTTGATCAGACAACTGTAAACTCATCAGCAATTTAGCCATGTTTTCTTCAAGATTGATATTTAAATTAACCGCTTTGCCATTTTCGACATCTAAATTGCTTCCTTGGATATTTAATCCAAGCTTGGCTATTTCGTTGGCATAATTAACAGTACCTTGTAACTTAGTATAATGAAAATTTTTAATAATATCAGTGAGTATTTTCATATTAGGGTTATTTTGTGCATAATTTTTCAAAGCAGAATTTTCAAACTGTAAATAGCCTTCATTGATTGTGGTTAACTGACCATTTTTAATCGCAATTTCAAACGCAGAGCCATCTTTTTTTTTCGCTTTTAGTAAAATAACGGGCAAATAACCATCAATTGTACCTACCCCAGCAAGTCCTTCAGCTGGGTATTTAGCAAGAATCTCTTTTAACTGTATTTGCTTTAGCCTTAAACTTAATTGTTGGGGTAATTTAGCTAAATTCAATTTACTTGGTTTAATAGACACAGAACCAGAAAAAATTGATGCTTGAGCTTTTTTCAAGTTTAGCTGCCCTTGAGCTATTGTCTTGAGTGGTGCGTTATAAATACCCGCTAATTTTACTTGCTCAAAGGCTATGCCTAAATTGACTTCTTGTATATTTAAAATAGGTACTGATGCAGTAAATTGATTATCTTTAATAACAATTTTGATGTTGCCTGTTGCTGATTTTATTTCGCTATTTTTGTAAATGCCATCGAATTTATTAACAATGAAATCAGTTGTAGTAGCTAATTTTTTACTTTCAATAGGAATAGCCGATTCAACTTTAAACGTAAAAACGCTTTCTAAACGACCAAGTATCAGATCATCAGATAAATTAGCTTTTTCTAACATCAGTGAGGCATGACCAGAATTGACTAACATAAATTGATTACTGGAAATCCACCCCGTGAATGGCAAAGTTAATTGGCTATTTTCTATACCAAATTGGCTTAAATTACTGGTCAAAATACCATTTTGAATATCAATACGTGAATCCACTTCATTAAATAGTAAAGTGGTAGACAGTTTTGCCGAATATTGATTATTACTCGACACAGCTAATTGTATAGATTCTAACTGTTTAGTTGCATCAATTTTTACGTCAAATTGTTGGTTATTTTGTGCATAATATGTTAACGAATCGATATGAATTTTTTTCGGCAACCAATCAAGCATGGTTGAAATAGTGGAGAGGTCAAAATTAGCTTGATGCACATCTTGAATTGTCGTATCAACAACTTTTTGCGTGGCTTTGACAAGCGCTTTTGCATCATTTGGTTGCCAGTAAATATCAATGTTTTTTGCCGATAACTGTGACCATGAGACAAGTAAATTTTTCGCTGTTACGGATAATTGAGACGGCTGAGATATAGTAAACTCATCAAAAGATAAGCCTTCAAAACTCATATTTATGCCATGCCAATCTATCGATAGATGATATTTTTCTTTAAATGATATCCAATAATGCCAACCACAAAAACCTAATATCAAATTGGTAAGCAAAATAATCAATAAAAACCAATAACGTTTTTTTAAGCGAACCATAGAAGTTCTCGGTTTGGCAAAAATAATTGCAGGCAACATCCTGCAATTACTATAGGTTAATTTTAAGATTGCTCACGCAGTGTAATATATGCAAGTGCCTTATCTATTCTTGCAAGCGTTCGCTTTTTTCCTACCGCAAAAACCGTCGCATCAACCGATGGTGATTGCCCTATGCCTGTTATGGCAACGCGTAGTGGCATGCCGACTTTTCCCATGCCAACATTGAGCTCTGTTGCTGTTGCTTCAATAGCATGGTGAATTTTATCAATTTGCCAATCAAAATCAGCAATTTCTGTAATTTTTGCTTTAATGGCTTCCAATGGCTCTTTAGCGACAGGACGTAGATGCTTTTTAGCTGCATCTGCATCGAAATCATCAAAATCCTGATAACAATAGGCACACGATTCAGCCATTTCTTTAAGGGTTTTACAACGTTCACCAAATAGTTTAATAATCGTAATAAGGTCAGGGCCTTTTGATAAATCATATCCTTGTTGATTCATATGCCATACTAAATGTTGAGCCACATAATCAGCGTCCAGATGATTAATATAATGATGGTTTAACCAAAGTAATTTTTCAGTGTTAAAGGCGCTGGCTGATTTGCTCACCGCACCTAATGAAAAATAGTTAATCATTTCAGGTACTGAGAAAATCTCTTGATCGCCATGAGACCAACCAAGGCGCACTAAATAGTTAAGTAGAGCTTCAGGCAAATAGCCATCATCACGATATTGCATTACACTTACCGCACCATGACGCTTAGATAATTTTTGTCCATCATCGCCTAAGATCATCGATACATGTCCATATTCAGGAATCGGTGCACCTAACGCTTTTAGAATATTAATCTGACGAGGTGTGTTATTAATATGATCTTCTCCACGAATAACGTGAGTAATTTCCATATCCCAATCATCAACTACTACACAAAAATTGTAGGTTGGTGAACCATCAGTGCGGCGAATAATAAGATCATCAAGTTCTCTATTGGCAATCTCAATCGGTCCTCGAATTAAATCATTAAAGATGACAGTGCCATCAATAGGGTTAGCAAAACGCACAACATGAGGTTCATTATGGCTGTGTTCTTTTTGTACTGAATCACAACGGCAATGTCCATCGTAACGCGCTTTTTCACCTTTTGCCATTTGTTCTTCGCGCAATTTTTCAAGCCGTTCTTTAGAACAATAGCAACGATAAGCTGTGCCGTTGGCTAACATTTCATCGATAACCTGATTGTAACGATCAAAACGTTTAGTTTGATAATAAGGACCTTCATCCCATGATAATTTTAACCAATTCATACCCTCCATAATCGCTTCAATCGCTTCTGGCGTTGAACGTTCAAGATCAGTATCTTCAATACGTAATACAAATGCACCTTTGGCATGGCGAGTATAGAGCCAAGAATAAAGCGCTGTACGTGCACCACCTACATGTAAATAGCCTGTTGGGCTAGGTGCAAAACGGGTTTTTATTTTCATGAAATAATCCTAATAATAACAAAAAAGCAAACTTAAATAGCCAAATGGCGACAAATGCCTTTTTATTCTGCCAATATTAACAAGCAGAATAACATGTTGATATCAATTCAATTTAGTTGCTTATTCTAACACGCCGAAAAGTTTGAGCAATAGTGCCATTAGTGCCAAAAAGTTACGCCATAATTTATAAAAAATTTTCCGTAAAATATGCGCTTTAACATAAAAAAGTGATTAACTATTTTATTTAAGGCTAACTTATTTGGCGCTGATTTGGCATTAATTAGTGTGCCTCATCCCAGTTATTGCCTATTCCCACGTCTACCTTTAATGGTACGGATAGTTGGTAACAATTTTCCATAATGGATTTTATTTGGTCACTATATTGCTCAACCAACTCCTCTTTTGCTTCAAATACGAGCTCATCGTGTACTTGCATTACCATCCTAATATTACCTACAGGCTGGCTTTTAATCCAGTCGCTTACCTTAATCATCGCTGTTTTGATAATATCAGCTGCTGTGCCCTGCATTGGCGCATTAATGGCGGCTCGTTCAGCTCCTCGGCGTTCAATGCCACTTCCTGATTTAATTTTAGGTAGATATAATCGTCGACCAGATAGCGTTTCAATATAACCTTGTTCTGTCGCTTGTTGGCGGATTTCGTCCATATACGTTTGAACACCTGGATAGCGTTCAAAATAGCGATCGATATAAAATTGGGCTTCTTTTCGAGCAATATTAATTTGTTTTGATAAGCCATATGCACTCATACCATAAATTAGCCCAAAGTTAACGGCTTTTGCTCGTCTTCGCTCTTCAGAAGTTACTTCAGATTCAGGTTTTCCCAAAATTTCGCTAGCTGTGACACGATGAATATCTTTGTTGTGAGAAAAAGCATCAAGTAAACTTTTATCTTGCGATAAGTGTGCCATGATACGCAATTCGATTTGTGAGTAGTCGGCAGAAATAATCTTATAACCTGTTGGTGCAATAAATGCCTGTCGAATTCGACGACCTTCTTCATTGCGAACAGGAATATTCTGTAAATTAGGCTCATTTGAAGACAATCGTCCTGTTATCGTACCAATTTGGTTATAATTAGTGTGTATCCGATGATCAACTGGGCTAAGCATTAATGGTAATTTATCAGTATAGGTATTTTTCAACTTAGCTAAGCTACGATAAAGTAAAATCATGCGTGGTAGCTCATATTGATTAGCTAGCTCGCTCAAAACCTCTTCACTAGTTGAAGGATCGCCTTTGGGCGTTTTTTTGAGTACTGGTAATTGATGCTTATCAAATAAAAGAACTTGAATTTGCTTAGGTGATGCTGGGTTAAATTTTTCACCTGCTAACAATTGTAACGTTTCTTGAATTTCGTTCAATTTGTTATTCAACTCAGCTGAATGCTTATTTAATAATTTAGCATCCACTAGAACGCCTGTTCTTTCCATTTCAGCTATTATAATAGCAAGTGGCATTTCAATATCAGTGAATAGTTTTTTTAATTTTTGGTTTTTTTCAAGAGTTGGCCATAACTTATGATGCAATTGCAATGTAATATCGGCATCTTCCGCAGCATATTGTGTGGTTTTTTCTACCTCAATAGCATCAATAGTAACTTGAATTTTATCAAATTTAGTTAATTCATCATAAGTAATCGTCTTGTGGTTCAAATAGCGATTGGCCAAACTATCCATATCATAACGTTCAGTGCTGTTTAGTACATAAGATTCAAGCATAGTGTCAAATGCGATACCTTGAACGGTTATGCCATAGTTGGCCAATACGCTGTAATCAAATTTTGCATTTTGAGCGATTTTTTTTATTTCTGGATTTTCAAGTATTGGTTTCAATTTAGCCAGAACATCATTGAGAGGAAGCTGTTTTGGAACACCTAAATATTGGTGAGCAAGTGGAATATAAGCCGCTTGGTAAGGTTCAACACTCAATGAGATACCAACTAATTTAGCGTGCACATGATCAACATTATCCGTTTCGGTATCAAAAGCAAATTGCTTGCTGTTGCTTAATTTGGTTATCCATTCATCGAGTTGTTCATTGGTTAATATACACTGGTAATCGGTTTCATTTTTTTGCAAAGTTGCTGTAGGTTGTTCTTGAGAAAATAAATCATCTTCAATCTCGACAACCATATTTTTTTGTTGCTTTAGGAAGGTACCTGCAATTAATTCTTTTTGCCAACGATGAAAACCATAATAACTAAATAACTCAATTAACGCATTAACGTCAATATTTCCGATCAATAATTGTTCATTGGTAAAATCTAATTTAACATCCGTTTTGATTGTTGCTAATAGATAAGAAAGTTCAGCATCATTCTGATTATCAATCAATTTTTGTTTTAAGGATTTAGCTCCTCGAATAGCCAATTTTTCAACATCATCTAATCGATTATAAATATCTTTTACACCATCAAATTGGGATAATAAACTTTGTGCTGTTTTTTCACCTACTCCAGGCACACCAGGAATATTATCGGAAGAATCACCTCTTAACGCTAAATAATCAATCATCTTTTCTGGTGGAACACCAAATTTTTCCATGACACCTTTTGAATCAAGAATGGTATTATTCATGGTATTAATAAGTGTAATTTTATCGCTTACTAACTGCGCCATATCTTTATCGCCAGTACTAATCAAGACTTCAAGATTTGCCTTTTCTGCTTGCCTAGCCAATGTACCAATTACATCATCTGCTTCAACACCTTCAACACAAAGCAGTGGTAGTCCCATCGCTTTTAAAATGGTATGAATAGGCTCAATTTGTGGGCGAAGATTTTCAGGCATCGCTTCACGAGTAGCTTTATATTCACTATAAATTTCGTTACGAAACGATCCGCCTTTAGCATCAAATACAACAGCAATATGTGTCGGATCGTATTGATTTAACAAGCTACGAATCATATTAATGACGCCAAAAATAGCGCCTGTTGGTTCACCTTTGGCATTAGTTAAAGGAGGGCATGCAAAAAAAGCACGGTAAAGATAAGAAGATCCATCAATTAAAATAATTGGTGTGTTATTTGGCATTATAGTTACCTAAACGTTATGCTATATAATAACTGACAGTATAACCTAATTAGTCATAATATTCTTATCATCATAGATAATATAATGTAAAGATGTTTCAGGTTAGTTAGACGTTTCAGCAAAAAACTATATATTGCACCACAAGTGTTATATAATATCGTATTCAATTTCACCTGAGTATTTGATAAATGACAGTATTAAGTCTTGCCGCGCAAAAAGTCAAAGATGCACTAGCAGCCAAAAATCTTGAAACTCCATCATGCCATCTAGCTATGAATAATAATGAGCGTAAAGCAAAAATCGAGGCTCATTTTCGTGAAATTATGAAATTAATGGAACTTGATTTGACGGATGACAGCCTTGCTCAGACCCCTCATCGTGTGTCAAAAATGTATGTTGATGAGATTTTTTCTGGCCTTTATTATGAAAATTTTCCGAAAATTACGTTAATCGACAATAAAATGCAAGTGGATGAGATGATTACCGTTCGTGACATTACATTAACTAGTGTATGTGAGCACCATTTTGTAACAATAGACGGTAAAGCAACGGTTTCTTATATTCCAAAAGATAAAGTAATTGGTCTGTCTAAAATCAATCGCATTGTTGAGTTTTTTTCACAGCGTCCCCAAGTACAAGAACGGTTAACCCAACAAATTTTAGTAGCTCTACAAACTTTGCTTGGTACGGTCAATGTTGCTGTTTCAATTGATGCCACTCACTACTGTGTAAAAGCAAGAGGAATTAAAGACTCTAGTAGCATCACAACAACTACTGCGCTTGGTGGTGGATTTAAAACTAATCCAAGCACAAGACAAGAGTTTTTACGGGCACTTAATCATTACTGATCTTACCAATGGTTATATTTGGTTAATTAAGTTTTGGACATTGGTCAACAATCAAGCTGTTGCCAAAACTAGTGCAAAAAGCTCGATAGAAAACCGTAATACCTAGCTTTATATTTCGTGCATCTTCAAGAAAGATTGGTATAATTCTTGGTTACTTAATATAAATAACATTGTTTTCATGAAGATTATCCGTGGTATAACTAATTTAAAAAATCAATTCTCTCAATGTGTTTTAACCTTGGGAAATTTTGATGGTGTTCATTTAGGGCACCAACAGTTAATTAACCATATTATTAAACAAGGTAAAAAGCGAAACTTGCCTACAGTTGTGATGTTGTTTGAGCCACAACCACTAGAGTTTTTTACACAAAATAATGCGCCCTCACGGTTGACTTCATTTCAGGAAAAAGTCATTTTTATTGAAAAATTTGGTGTTGACTATATTCTCGCAATTCCATTTACAAAAAAATTTGCTCACATGTCAGCGAATCATTTTATTCAAGATTGGTTGATTAATAAGCTGCAAGTTAAATATATCGCCATTGGTGATGATTTTCGATTTGGATTTGACCGTAAAGGAGATATAAACCTTTTACAGCAATATGCACATAACAACGATTTTATCGTCGAAAGTATGCCAACATTTGTTTGGAATAATTTTCGTATTAGTAGCACAGCTGTGCGCCAAGCACTTTTAAATAACGACTTTAAATTGGCTCATTGTCTTTTAGGTCGAGATTATACCATTCAAGGTCGCGTAATACATGGTAATGCTTTGGCAAGACAATTAGGTTTTCCAACCGCAAATATTCACTTACACCGAAAAAAGCCTGCACTACAAGGCGTCTATTTTGTTAAAGTTAGAAATATTTGTAATAATCAACTTTATGATGGCGTTGCCAATATTGGTTTAAGACCAACCATTAATGGAAAAAAGGCGATTTTAGAAGTGAATATATTTGACTTTTCGGATGATATTTATGGACAATATTTAGACATAACATTCATCGAAAAATTACGCGATGAGAAAAAATTTGATTCATTAGCAGAATTAAAACAACAAATTACACAAGATGTTTGCACTGCGAAAAATATCAGTGCACAATTAACCAATTAAAAAGTAGTATCAACAAATTTAACTGGAATAAATCAGCATGACAGACTATAAAAATACATTGAATCTACCTGAAACGGGGTTTCCTATGCGAGGCGATCTTGCTAAGCGCGAACCAGCAATGTTACAAAATTGGTACGATAAAGAACTTTATCGCAAAATTCGCTCTGCGAAAAAAGGCAAAAAAAGCTTTATTTTGCATGATGGTCCTCCTTATGCCAATGGGAAATTACATATTGGTCATGCCGTTAATAAAATCCTTAAAGACATTATTATCAAATCAAAAGGATTGAGTGGCTATAATTCACCTTATATCCCTGGATGGGATTGTCATGGTTTACCGATTGAGCAAAAAGTTGAGGAGCAAGTTGGTAAACCTGGGGTTAAAGTTTCGTCTGCTGAATTTCGCCAAATTTGCCGTGATTATGCGGCTTCACAAGTTGAACTACAAAAGGCGGATTTTATCCGTATGGGGGTATTGGGTGATTGGCAAAATCCTTACCGTACAATGGATTATAATACGGAAGCAAATATTATCCGCACTTTAGGTAACGTTATAAAAAATGGCCATTTAGTCAAAGGTGCTAAACCCGTCTATTGGTGTACGGATTGTATGTCATCTTTGGCAGAAGCTGAGGTGGAATATTATGATAAATCATCGCCAGCAATTGATGTAAAATTTAAAGCGGTCGATAATCAAGCTATAGCAAATAAATTTGGTATCAATACCGACTTAACGATTTATGCTGTAATTTGGACTACCACACCTTGGACTTTACCAGCAAGTCGAGGAATTGCTTTAAATACTGATTTTGAATATCAGCTTGTTCAAGTCAATGATAAAGAATGCTTAATTTTAGCAGCTGATTTAGTTGAATCTGTGATGAAACGAGCCAATATCAGTGAATGGAAAGTGTTAGGTAGCTGTCACGGTGATGCGCTTGAGTTATTGCGTTTTAAACATCCATTCCTTGATTTTGATGAGCCAGTTGTACTTGGTGATCACGTTACTATTGATGCTGGTACTGGTGCAGTACACACCGCCCCTGGTCATGGGGTAGAAGACTTTATGGTAGGTCAAAAATATGGACTTGAAGTCGCCAATCCTGTTGGTGGTAATGGTTGCTACTTATCAGGAACAGGTGCAGGTTTAGACGGGTTATTTGTATTTAAAGCGAATAAAGTCATTGTTGAGATCTTAAAAGAACATAATGCATTATTACACTTTGAAAATATTGAACATAGCTATCCATGTTGTTGGCGCCATAAAACACCTGTTATTTTTCGTGCGACACCGCAATGGTTTATTAGCATGGAAAAGCAAGATTTGCGCTTGCAATCATTAGAAGAAATTAAACAAGTGCGTTGGATCCCAGATTGGGGACAAGCGCGCATTGAAACTATGGTTGCTAATCGCCCAGACTGGTGTATTTCTCGTCAGCGTACGTGGGGTGTACCTATGACATTGTTTGTACACAAAGAGACTGAGGAACTTCACCCAGACACATTAGCTTTAATTGAAAAAATAGCTAAGTTAGTTGAAAAAGATGGCATTCAAGCTTGGTGGGATGCGGACATTAAAGATCTTCTCGGTCCAGATGCTGATGATTATCGCAAAGTTCCTGATACGTTAGATGTTTGGTTTGATTCTGGATCTACTTTTTCATCGGTGGTTCGCGCTCGTCCAGAATTCGAAGGTCATGATGCCGACATATATTTAGAAGGTTCAGATCAACATCGTGGTTGGTTTATGTCTTCGTTAATGTTATCTACTGCAATTGATAACAAAGCGCCTTATAAGCAAGTGCTTACTCATGGTTTTGTGGTTGATGGACAAGGTCGTAAGATGTCTAAATCTCTCGGTAATATCGTTACCCCCCAAGAAGTGATGAATAAGCTTGGTGCCGATATTTTACGTTTATGGATTGCATCTACCGATTATTCGGGTGAAATGAGTTATTCAGATGAAATTATCAAACGAGCGGCGGATAGCTATCGTCGTATTCGTAATACTGCTCGCTTTTTGCTAGCGAATTTAAATGGATTTGATCCAGTGACCGATATGGTTAAGCCAGATGATATGGTTGTACTTGATCGTTGGGCGGTGAGCATGGCGAAAGAAGCACAAGAACACATTATTCAGGCATATGAAAATTATGATTTCCATAAAGTTGTACAACGCATTATGCAATTTTGTTCAATCGAAATGGGATCATTTTATTTAGATATCATTAAAGATCGTCAGTACACAGCCAAAAGTGATAGTATTGCACGCCACAGTTGTCAAACCGCTTTATATCATATTGCTCAAGCTATGGTTCGCTGGATTGCTCCGATCTTATCATTTACTGCAGATGAAATCTGGCAATACTTACCAGCAGCAGAAAAACAAGAATTCGTTTTTGAAGATGAATGGTATAGCGCATTATTTGCATTATCGGATAATGAAACCTTGAATAGTGAATACTGGTCGAAAATTTTAACAATTCGTAGCGAAGTGAATAAAGTACTTGAACAAGGTCGTAATGATAAAGTAATCGGTGGTGCACTTGAAGCGGCCGTTACTCTTTATGCTGATGAAGAGATTGCTACAACATTAGCTAAATTAGAAAATGAATTGCGTTTTGTTTTACTTACATCACAAGCTAACGTTAAACCATTACAAACAGCACCAGAAAACGCTGTACAAAGTGATATTCAAGGGCTGAAAATTGAGTTGACCAAAGCACAAGGCGATAAATGCCCTCGTTGTTGGCACTACACAACAGATAATGAACCAACAACCCATTTATGTAAGCGTTGTGAGGAAAACATCCATGGCAATGGCGAGATAAGGTATTTTGCATAAGCAATAATAAAGCCATTTAACGCACAAAATCAGCTATAGCGATCCCTATAGCAACTTAGTACCCTTTCCGCCGACGATTGTCGGCGGAAATATAATAATGAGCATAAATTATATGAAAAAAGATAACGGACTTTACTGGTTATTATTTGCAATCATTGTTTTTATCATTGATATAACAAGTAAATTTTGGATTATAAATAACTTCTCGTTATTTGAATCAGTGAACCTTCTACCCTTCTTCTCGATCACTTATGTCCGCAACATTGGGGCTGCCTTTAGCATTTTTGAAGGTCAACGTACAATGCTTGCTGTTTTTGCTTTGATAATCAGTGCCGTGATTATGCACATGTTATACCGCAATAGTCGTAAACAAAAATTAGAGAACCTTTCATTATCACTGATTCTGGGAGGAGCATTTGGTAATTTATTTGATCGTATTTACCATGGTTTTGTGGTTGACTTTTTAGATGTTAACTTTGGTAATTGGCATTATCCAACCTTTAATATTGCTGACTGTGCAATTTGTGCGGGTATTGGCTTATTTATTTTCTGTAATTACAAAAAACCGAAGAAGACAGCATAACATGCAAATTATTTTAGCCAACCCTCGTGGATTTTGTGCAGGTGTTGATCGTGCTATCACCATTGTTGAACGTGCACTAGAGTTATTTGGTGCACCCGTTTATGTCCGCCACGAGGTTGTGCATAATCGCTACGTTGTCAATCGCCTAAAAGAATTAGGTGCGATTTTTATTGAAGATATTAATGAAGTTCCTGACAACACGATTCTTATATTTTCAGCACATGGTGTATCTAAAGCCGTTCGAGAAGAAGCAAAACAACGTAAGTTGCGCGTTTTTGATGCGACTTGCCCACTCGTGACTAAGGTACATATGGAAGTTGCTCGATCTAGTTATCGTGGCGAAGAAGTCATTTTAATCGGTCATGCTGGCCACATTGAGGTTGATGGGACAATGGGGCAGTATAATAATCCTGAAGGTGGTATCTATTTAGTCGAATCGATAGATGATGTACAAAAACTACAAGTAAAAAACGAAAATAACCTTTGCTTTACCACTCAAACAACTTTATCGGTTGATGATACTGCCGAGATCATTGTCGCTTTAAAAAAACGTTTTCCTGATATTCGTAGTCCACGTAAAAATGATATTTGCTATGCCACAACCAATCGCCAACAAGCGGTAAAACAGCTATCCTCGCGCGCAGATATTGTTTTGGTCGTCGGTTCTAAAAATTCATCTAATTCAAATCGTCTAGCAGAGCTTGCTAGACGCAATAGTAAACAGGCTTATTTAATTGATTTTGCTTCAGACATCCAAAAAGAATGGTTAGTAAACGCGCATACCATAGGGGTAACCGCTGGTGCTTCTGCTCCCGATATCTTAGTGCAACAAGTCATTGATCACTTGAAAAGTCTTGGTTGTACATCACTCATTGAAACAGATGGTATTTTAGAAAATATCACTTTTGAAATTCCTAAAGAATTACGCATCGATGTCAAATCTAGCTAATTATTTAGTAATAGCTTTAAGTCGCTCAAATTTCAAGAGTAATTGCTCTTGTGTTTCAACGTGTTGAGGATCGGCTATAATTGCATTTTGAATAGGGCAAACGCGCTGGCAAGTAGAATGATCATAATAACCCACACATTCCGTACATTTATTCGGATCGATTTCATATGTGTCAAAGCCCATTGAGATAGCCTCGTTTGGGCACTCAGGCTCACACATATCACAATTGATACATTTTGATGTTATTTTTAGCGCCATTGCTTTGTTATCTTCATCAACTCTATAAATTTGCGCCATTATAGCGCAATCGCAAATAAATCAGAATAAAGATCACATTATGGCTGATTGGGTCGTTCAATTATTGTAAAAAAGTTTCAGAAAAATATGCGTTGTAGTATAAAATGAATAACTTATATTAGATAATTTTCATAATTATTACAATTTATTAAGAATAGTTATCAATTTCATTTTTATTTATTGCGATACAATGTCGAAAAAATAATAACAAAACATAAGGATGAAAAAGATTGTTAAAGTTTTTTAAAAAAAAGTATTTATTCATAGCCGTCATTACTTTTGCAATTATTTATATTACAAAAATAATTTTTTTCTCTTCGCAAACGACAGTTAATTATATTACGTCACCGGCAACAAAAGGCAATATTGAAAAAACAGTCCTAGCAGATGGGACAATTAGTGCATTTAAACAAGTCAGTGTTGGTGCTCAAGTTTCGGGTCAAATTAAAAAGCTTTATGTTGAATTGGGTGATGAAGTTAAACAAGGCGATATGATTGCCGAGATTGACGATCTTAAACAAAGTAATGATTTAAAACAATCAGAAGCATCACTCAATAGTTTAGAAGCACAACGTGAAGCTAAAAAAGCAAAATTAATTAACTATCAATTAACCTATGATCGCCATCGCAAGTTGGTTAATAAAGGCGTTGGTGTTCAATCTGATTTGGATGCAGCAAAAGCCGAGCTTGATGTAATTAAAGCCGATATTGCAGCACTTGATGCCGATATTGTTAAGGCACAAGTTGCCGTAGATACAGCGAAAGTGAACTTAGGATATACTAAAATTCGCTCACCTATTGATGGTATAATTGTCGCAATTCCAGTCGATGAAGGGCAAACAGTCAACTCCGTGCAAAGTGCACCAACCATAGTTAAAGTAGCTCAGCTTGATAAAATGACCATTGAGGCACAAATTTCTGAAGCTGATGTGGTTAATGTTAAAAAAGGAATGCCAGTTTATTTTACTATTTTAGGTCAACCTAATAGGCGTTTTGATGGTTTAACTCTGCGCGCAATCGAGCCTGCGCCAGACTCAATTAATACAGAGGCAATCTCGTCAAGCTCATCATCCACAAAAAGTGCAATTTATTACAATGGGTTATTTGATGTGGATAATCCCGATCATATTTTAAGAATTTCAATGACAGCGCAAGTTTATATCGTTTTGTCCGAAGCAAAAGATGTGTTAACTATTCCTTCTCAAGCCATCCAAAAAAAATTAGACAAAAATAAAGCGATTATTTATCTGTTAAATAAATATAAAGAAATTGAAGAGCGTGAGGTTATTGTGGGTGCCGATAACAATATCAATGTTGAAATAAAATCAGGTATTAAAGAAGGTGATATTGTTGTTGTCAGTAGTGCTAATGGCGCTTCAATAGGCAATAATGCAAGATCACCAAGGATTCGATTCTAACATGGAGAATAATATACCGCTTATCAAGCTTGAGAATATTGTTCGTGAGTTTCCAGCAGGAGATTCAACCATACAAGTTCTTAAAGGCATCAATCTGACAATTAATGCTGGTGAAATGGTCGCTATTATTGGGGCTTCAGGATCTGGAAAGTCCACTTTGATGAATATTTTAGGCTGCCTAGATAAACCAACCTCAGGGACTTACTCTATTAGTGGACGCGCAACAAGGAAGTTATCCCTTGATGAACTAGCTGAATTACGTCGTGAGCATTTTGGCTTTATCTTTCAACGTTATCATTTATTAAATGCACTAACCGCACGAGGAAATGTAGAAATTCCTGCTATTTATGCGGGTATTACTAGCGAGCAACGACAAAAAAGAGCGAATGAAATTTTAACCCGTTTAGGGCTTGCCGATAAAATAGATAATAAACCGAGCCAGTTATCAGGAGGACAGCAACAACGAGTCAGTATTGGTCGAGCTCTAATTAATGGTGGGCAAATTATTTTAGCTGATGAACCAACAGGAGCCCTCGATCGTAAAAGTGGCTTAGAAGTGATGGCAATATTACAAGAATTGCACCAACAAGGTCACACCGTTATTATTGTTACTCATGATTCAAATATTGCTAAAAGTGCCCAGCGAATTGTTGAAATTAGTGATGGGAATATTGTTTCTGATTCAATTAATCCAAATTACCAATCTGAACAAAATTGTAATGCTAATCGCCAAGTTAAGCAGATCGAAGCGACTAAAACGCAAGATAATTTCTGGGCAAAATATTATCGTTTTCGTGATGCGTTTAAAATGGCTATTTTATCGATGGTCTCACAACGGTTACGAACTATTTTAACTATGTTAGGTATTATAATTGGTATTGCCTCTGTGGTGTCAGTTGTTGCGTTAGGTCAAGGTACCAAACAAAAAATTTTATCTAATATTAATTCATTAGGAACGAGTACTTTAGAAATTTATGCCGGATCGGGATTTGGTGATCGCAATGCGGATAAAATCACTACATTGCGCTCATCTGATGCGGATTTTTTAGCTCAACAAAGCTTTGTTCATAGTACGACCCCAAACCTTGCAACCAGTGTCTATTTTCGAATTAACAACCTTGCTGTAATAGGAACTGTAAATGGTGTTGGTGAGCAATTTTTTGCCGTTCGTGGCTATAATATTACACAGGGGAAATCTTTCGATGAAACAAGTATTATTGCTTCCACACAAGATGCGGTAATCGATGAAAATACGGTTAAACGATTATTTGCCAATCAAAATCCTATTGGAAAAATTTTAATGGTGGGACAATTACCAGTAAGAATAATTGGTATTGCTACCAAACAACAACAAGGGTTTGGTAGCAATGAGAGTTTAAATATTTGGTTACCTTATACCACAGTTATTAATCGTATGGTTGGGCAAACGTCATTAAAAAGTATTACGGTACGCGTTAACGATAATGTTGATCTATCGGTTGCTGAGCAAGCTATTAATCAAATTATGTTAAAAAGGCATGGCACAAAAGACTTTTATATTTTTAACTCAGACAATATACGAGAAACAATTAATTCCTCAACTTGGGTAATGACTCTATTGGTTTCAGCTATTGCGCTAATTTCACTTATTGTTGGCGGTATTGGGGTGATGAATATCATGTTAGTCTCGGTCACCGAAAGAACTCGCGAAATTGGTGTACGTATGGCGGTTGGTGCTCGTTCAAGTGATATACTACAACAATTTTTGATCGAAGCAGTATTAGTCTGCCTAATTGGTGGAACAATAGGTATTTTACTTTCATTTGCTATTGGGTTTGTTTTTAATGCTGTTGTTACGTCATTTGCTATGAGTTTTTCCATTCTTGCCATTATTGCCGCATTTAGTTGCTCCAGTATAATTGGCATTATCTTTGGCTACTTTCCAGCAAGACGAGCTGCTAAGCTTGATCCTATTCATGCTTTAGAAAGAGAATAATCATATTCTTATAATAAAAAATCCCTTTGCGTAAAATAGCTATGCAAAGGGATGGTAATATTAGTACTAAACGCTTAACTTATCTATTAAAAATAATAGGTTATGCTTTTAGTAAAAAATGATAACAATGATATATCATCACATTATTTTTTATCGGAATTTGTTTTTTGCTCTACTTTTGCATTAGGATCTAACCCAGCAACAAATGCTGTCACTCTTGCATAGTCATTAATAAATGCTTCATCACTAGTTATATTAAGTTGATTTGCTATGATAAAAAACTTACGATTAACAATAACAGTAGGAATAGACTCTGGTTTCATCTCTTTAATTGCACTTGCTTGTTGCGCCATAAAGGCTTTAACTAAAAAGCCATCTTTGGTTTTATCATACACTTCACCACTGATACCTAATTTTTCAAAAACCACTTTAATATCATCAGCTGTTTTTATTGTTTTATCTTTTTGAACTGCATTATAAAGTGCATCTGAAGCTTTATCTTCAATACCAAGGACATTCGCTACAGCCCACGCTTGCGCAAGCTCTTTAGCTAGTGGTCCAAAATCCTCTAAATGATAACGTTTAAATTTGACCCCCTCTGGTAAAGCTTTACCAATGGTGTGCGAACCTTGATTTTGAATTTCAAATCTAAAACAGCTTGGACAATTAAACGAAAAAAACTCTATAACTTCTTTGTCGGGTGAAGGGTTTGTTGGTAATGCAGCATATTGTTTGCCTAATTCGATCGGCTCTGGCGCAGTTGTGGTTATTGATACTTCGGATTTAGTTGTTGTTTTACCTTCATCTGCAAAACAGTTTACAGAAAAAAGTGCAATACTAATTGCTATCAGCGTTTTTTTCATATTCATAATCCTCCTTATTCTTTTATAATTCCACGTGCTTTTAACAACGCAGATTTAAAATCTTCTTCATAATCTTTTTTTAGGCCTGGAATAACTTCGCTCTTATCTGAGCCTCGCATTTTTAAATGATAAATTAAAACTTCGTCACTCAAGTCCTTTAATTCACCTTCAAACCCCGCTTCTTGACCCAATTTAGCTAAAAATTGTAATAGGTTAAGATCTGAATCACTTTCCCAAGCGGGTTGTAATAATTCCATTACTTCATCAATACGATGACATTTCATAATTAATACCTTTTTTAATCCTCAAAGTAATTGAAGATGATGATATAAAATTTAATTTACATATTAAAAACAGGCTGGTATATACTCAATTTCATGAATAATTGAGCTGCTGTGTTTAAAATATGTATGCTAAAACTTAAAACAACTTTGTTATATAGTAATGTTATTTTGTTTTTTGGCAATGCAAAAGAGAAATAATTTATGAAAAGTGTACCAATTACTGCAATTATTCTAGCAGGAGGGCAAAGTTTACGAATGAATGGTGATGATAAAGGATTACTGTTGTTAAACGGAAAACCGCTTTACCAACATGTCATTAACCATATCAAACCTCAAGTTGACTCAATTATGATTAACTGCAATCGTAATACTAATCAATATCGAAAAGCTCAATACCCAGTATTTAGCGATGATCTAACTGGCTATTTAGGGCCATTATCTGGCATTTACAGTGGGTTATTACGTAGTGAAACAGATTGGAATTTATTTGTTAGTTGTGATACCCCTTTCTTACCAGATGATTTAATCGCGCGTTTAGCAATACATACTTCAAACAGCGAAGCAATCTATCCGTGTGATGGTCAGTATAATCACCCAACTATTTTGCTTATTCATAAAGCAGTTATCCAAAAACTTAAATTGTATTTGGAACAAGGTAATCGTAAACTAATGTCATTTTTAGAACAAATTGATGCAAAATCCGTTGATTTTAATGATCAGACTTTTTGTTTTATTAATATCAATACGCCTGAAGAACTTAAACAAGCAAATAAAAAACTACTGAGATAGAAATAAGATAAGTATATCATCGGTATTAAGGCTATTTATCAATAGATAATATAGCCTTAATAATGGGGGCAGGTTATTTTATTTAAATAGGTTATTTATTTAAAGTAGTTCATATCAACGCCTAATCGCTATTTATTTGTTATGCCAACCATGTCTGAAATTGCTCAGCAAATAATTCTATTTCTTCATCTTGTGTGGACCATGAGGTGCAAAAACGTAAACCAATGTGTTTAGCATCAGTTTGTCCAAGATTATCTACGGCGTAATGAGCAAGAATTTTTTCAGCCAGTTGGATTGGGCAATTAACAAATAGCTGATTACTTTGTGGTTTGGCGATAAATGTTAACCCTGCTTTCTCAAATAGTGTTTTTAATTTATCAGCCATCTCATTACTGTGCTTCCCTAACTCAACATAAAGATTATTTTGCATTAATGCTTTAATTTGTACAGCCACAACCCAGCTTTTGGCTAAAATTGCCCCTTTTTGCTTCATGCTAAAACGAAAATCTTGATTAATGGAAAGATTATTAAATATCACCGCTTCACCAGCAAAAGCCCCCACTTTAGTTCCACCAATATAAAATACATCAGTATATTTTGCTAAATCAGGAAAAGTAATATCATTATCTTTTGCCGTTAATGCCATCGCTAATCTTGCACCATCTAAATAAAGATAAAGGTGATTTTTTTGGCAAAATTGATATAGTTTTTTGAGTTCTTGCTTGGTATATACCGTACCGAGTTCTGTCGTATTTGAGATATAGACAAGTTTAGGTTGTACCATATGCTCATCGCAATGATGAGTTAAAACAGGCTTAATCAATTCTGGTGTCAGTTTCCCATCTTCCGTTTGCACTGTTAACACTTTATGCCTTGTCGCCTCAATAGCGCCAGTTTCATGCACATTAATATGCCCTGTATCAGTTGCAATAACCGCTTGATAAGGTCTTAATATATGTGAAATTACTGTTAAATTAGTAATGGTTCCTCCAGGCATAAAATGAATATCAGCCTTTGGTGATTTCAATTGTTTTTTTATGCTTTCTATTGCATGATCACAGATATCATCTAAACCATAACCACTCAATTTTTTATCAGCAATATCAATAAAATTTTTTAATAAATGAGGGTGAACGGTTTGATTATAATCATTCAAAAAATCGTACATATACTGCTCCTTCTCCAACAGGCATTGTATAAAATAGTGTAATATTACCTAATCTTCAATATAGCACATTAGAGTAAAGAATCGATGAACAACCAGAAAATTATTGGGATTTGTGGTTATAGTGGTAACGGCAAAACAACTTTACTAAAAAAGATCATTGCATTATTCGTTGAACAAGGTTTTACTATTGGTTCATTAAAACATGCGCACCATAACATTGAGTTTGATATTCCTGGTAAAGATAGTTATGAATTGCGAAAAGCTGGATCTTTGCAAACAATTATTGCCTGTAATAATCGTTATGCAATAATTCAAGAAACACCGAATAAACCAGCAGATTTAATCACGCTCATTAATCAATTTAATGATGTTGATATTATATTGATTGAAGGATTTAAAGACGAAAATATTCCTAAAATTATTTGTCATCGCCAAGCAAATAAAAAGCCCCTCTATATAGATGAGTTTACAATAGCGATAGCCAGTGATGAACCATTAGATGTTTCTGTGCCTATTTTTGATATCAATCAACCAATTCAAATTGTTGATTTTATAAAAAGATATTTATTTAAACAATAATATATCGTATCTTATCTACCTTTTTACTTTATATTATATAAAATTAGCATGATTCGTTTATTAAAAAAAATTCTAGCCATTGCCAAAAAGGTAATAATCGGACTAATGCTACTATCTGTTTTTTCAACTTTAGCTATGCGTTGGTGGAATCCCCCATATGGGTCTATGTTAATGATAGAACGTAAAGTCATGCATTGGAATATACCTCAACAACGAGTTTGGAAAAATTGGAATGAAATTTCGGACAATATTAAAATTGCCGTAATAGCCTCAGAAGATCAAAATTTTGCTGTGCATTGGGGATTTGATTTTAATGCTATTCGCATCGCCTTAGATCATAATCAAAATAGCAAAAAACTCAAAGGAGCTAGCACAATCACTCAGCAAGTTGCTAAAAATATCTTTTTATGGCCATCTCGTAGCTGGATTCGCAAAGGTGTTGAGTCTTGGTTTACATTGTGGATAGAACTATTTTGGCCCAAAAAACGTATACTGGAAATCTATTTAAATTGTGCTGAATGGGGAGAGGGTATTTTTGGTATTGAAGCCGCCGCTCAGCACTATTTTAATGTTAGTGCTAATCAGTTAACTGCAAAGCAAGCAAGTTTACTTGCAGCAATATTACCTAATCCAAGGCGTTGGAGTCCAACAATACCAAGTGAACGGGTACAAAAAAGAGCTAAATGGATTTATAACCAAATGAATAATTTGGGTAATAAAAATTATCTAAAAAAGTTAAAATAGTGTTTATTGTTAGATAAATGTCTTAATAAATTCAGGAACAATTTTACTTGCAGGTCCATAAATTTTTGTTTGGAATAAATTTTGTTTAAAGCTAGGCTCTAAATTCAGTTCAATGGTTTTAGCACCAGATTGATTTGCAATCTGAACAAACCCCGCTGCTGGATAAACATTTCCTGATGTACCTATTGAAATAAAATAATCTGTTTGTAACAGTGCGTCATGGATAGCATCCATTTGTAATGGAATCTCTCCAAACCAAACAATATGTGGGCGGATTAATGTATTTTGTGCATAATCGATATCTTTATTACAATCAATAATCTGCCCTGTTTTTTCATTACGAACTTTTAATAACTCACCATGCATGTGAATAATATTTTTTGAACCAGCTTGTTCATGTAAATTATCCACATTTTGTGTCACAATTAATACGTTATCAAAACCTAACTTTTGTTCTAGCTCTGCCAATGCAAAATGTGCAGCATTGGGTTTTACATTAGGATCTTGTAATTTATTACGCAACATATTATAAAATTGATGAACAGCAATCGGATCTCGAAGATATCCCTCATAGGTTGCAACATCATCTACATTATACCCTTCCCACAATCCATTTTGTGCACGGAACGTTGATAATCCAGATTCAGCTGAAATACCAGCGCCAGTTAAAATGACAATTTTAGGTGCTTTCATAATTGTATATATACCTTCGCTATTTAATTATTTTGCTATAAATTAAACATCTATAGTGCTTATCGTGTGATTAAAAAATAATTAGGATTATTGCTTATATTCAGTTGTAAAAATCTGTAATGCTGGCTTATTTAGTTTTTGATATTGGCTATAAGCGCTTGCTACCTTTTGGCGAGTAACTTCTTTGGGATCAACTTTTAGCCAGCTATCAATCATTGCATAAACGCTATATGCTTCAGGTGCCATTCGGTGCATAGTTAAAATCAGTGGTGTAATACCTAAACGAGATAGCGGTGGTGAAAAATATTGCTGACTTTTGCATGCAAATACTGCTGCATAACGCGATTTTTGTTTTGCCTGTTGCTCTTTTGAGAGTGTTTCCCATCGCCAGCTATCAGGTAAATATTTACGCCATGACCATTCCATTAACGAATCATGACCAATATAAACAACTAAGTCAGCTTTGCCTCCAACAATAACTTTTTTATCACCAAACAAATAGGATTGCTCTTTTTTACCAGCAGCATAATCTAGAAAATCATTGACAGTATCATCTATATATTTACCATTATATGCTTGTGCTATGATATAAACATCTTGATTTTGATGTTTATAAATTATTTCTTCTAATATTTTATCATTGCTTGGCCGATTAATTTTTATAACTTGCCACTCTTTTTGTTTTGCAAAGTAGGTTTTAAAACCATAAGCGGCTCCCCAATAAAGATTACTTTTAGGATCTTGTCCATTACCTATAGCTTTTGGAACAGGAACAATCTTTTGGTATTTGTTATCACATAGTGCAACAAGAACATGGATAACTTTTGGTTTAGCTAAACATGAAAAAGAAAACATTAACCATATAATGGGTATAAAAAATAAGAAGGAAGTAATTTTCTTCATTAAAAAATCACATCTTTATTAATAATCAAAAATTAATCTTTCATACTATATCATTTTTTTTATTATAAAAATCCATAATATTATTTTATTTAATAAGTTATGTAAGATTAAATCTCAATACTTTATATGATCCTAGCCAAAATATTAAATAGTATCCGCCTTTACAATAG
The DNA here is from genome assembly GCA_029958995.1 of Bombus sonorus. Taxonomy (NCBI): domain Eukaryota; kingdom Metazoa; phylum Arthropoda; class Insecta; order Hymenoptera; family Apidae; genus Bombus; species Bombus sonorus. The sequence continues at coordinate 3,114,823 of JARWAU010000020.1, read as the reverse complement.
ACTTAATGTATTAACCCGTACACCATAAGGTATAGCTTGCAGCAAAAGGATTCATGTTATTATTTCTTATCATTTTTTCAAAATAAAAACTTCAATAAAATCAATGGGTTTTCTGACTAATTTTTATTGTACTAGAACTTAATTTGAATGGACATACCGTATTGGTTGTCTCTATACGGTTTAAGATGACCTAATCATATGAATAATTTTGTTATATATTTTTTCAATCCAAACAATTGAGTAATGACAACATAATAAGCTTACTGGAAATATGGCGAAATTAAGGGTAATAGCTGATGGTATAAGTAGATAGATTATAATAATAGCTATATTCAGGACTGATTCATGATAATTTCCCACAATGAATGGACCGGTAATCCATAAGATAAAACTTATTAAAATACCAACAATCATCCCACAAAAAACTAAACCTGATGATCGTTTTATTTAATATAAAGATTGAAATAATAATAAAACAGCAATAACACAAACCATAAAATAGTAAATAATAAGACGCAGGTGTGCCGTGTTTCCTGATAAAGTGATAACACTATCGATAGCTTAGTAATCCACCTATAAAATTAACCAACAATATAACAACTAGCTTAATAATTTTCATTGGTTGAGCCTTTTTTATCATCAATTTCTTTGACTTCTTTATCTAAACCCGAAGACTAAATATGAAGCTCTTGCTTCCCCCCTTTTTATTGATATCACAGCGGTGACATTTATCCATTTTGAAGGCGAGGATTAATATAACAAATAGTGTATTAACAATACACGTTTATGATAAGCTAACTCACTATAAAATAATTAAATTAAATAATTATATGAAAACAATAAGTTTAATTGAAGAGGTAAGTTGGGCAAGGACAAAAACTGATTAGCCAGTTATCAATCGAACTATTGTCAAATTATTAAGTGGTTATATTCTGCCAAAGATAAGAAATGAATGAATTGAGGTAATAAGATGAAAAAGTTTTCTATACTAATATTGTTAATGTTGTGCCCATTAGCCTCTTTTGCTAAAGGACCTAATTGTTATTCTTGGCCGATGAATATGACTTTGGCTTGGATGAAAAACGAGAACATAGTAGATATTCGAAAGTTAGATGAATCTAAAACCAAAATAACACAGTTGGTATCAGAAGAAATAAAAAAAGGGGTGTATACGCAAATATATAACTTTGTTTTTTATGATACACATGGTAATAGCTACCAAGTTATTACCAAAAGCCAAGCATCATATGAAGAATGTTCAATCAGTGATGTGAATAAATATCTAATATCCAAAAGCCAAGTTCATTAGTAGCTTATCTAATAATAGGCAAGTAAATTTGGTATTTTAGCGTGTTTTTAGTCAATGATAAAAATAATATAAGGTAAAAAAATAATAACTTAAGGTAATTATATGAAAAAGCTTTCTTTAGTAATATTGTTAATATTATGCCCAATGCTATCTTTTGCTAAAGGGCCAGATTGCCATACTCGCGCTTTGGATAAGGCTAAGGAGTGGTTGAAAAATAGTAATATAGTGGAGATTGAAAACTTGAATCAATCAAAATTGAGAATAACCCTTTTAGCATCTGAACAGAAAAGTAAGGATTTATATACGCAAATTTACCATTTTGTTTTTTATGATAATAAAAATAAAGCTTATGAAGTTATCACCAAAAGTGAAGCTTCTAATAAAGACTGCTCGATAGGTGAAGTTGATAGTTATTTAGTATCAAAACGCCAGATTGATTATTTTGATTAATGGATCAAATTGCCAAAGGTTTCAAAATTTATTTAATGAATTGATACTGTAGCTTTACAAGTTAGCTACACAGAATAAAGAAAACAAAATTAAGGTTATAACATGAAAAAAATTATTTTAATTATTGGGCTAATATTACCAGCTATCTCTTTTGCTAAAGTGCCTAATTGCTCAAATCAGTTTATGAACGATGCACTAAGGCAAATGCAATATGCTGGTATCGTTGATATGGGAAATTTAGATCCGTCCAAAACCAAAGTCACCTTATTGGCATCAGAAAATAAGAAAAATACAAATACTACAATAAAAAAACAGTATATATATACACAAGTTTATCATTTTGTTTTCTATGATGATGATGGTAACAGTTATCAAGCCATAACGAAAAATGACGCTGTAGAGGTTAATGAAAATGATATTTATGATTCTTGCTCTGCTGGATTGGGTGTAGTTTACTTTGTTTCAAAAACTGTTGAATAACTGTCCTTGTTACTTTACGAAAACAGCTAAGTAGTAGGTATAACCCTAATTTTCATATATTTAAATGAAAAAGAAATTTTAAGTTATTGCTAGTTTTCTATTAAAAAGTTTTAGAAATAGGTTTCAGTATCAATTTAATAAGAAAATAATATTGAAGAGTATTGAAAGAAAACTAACGCTTAACATTTGGAACGCTAAAATTAAAAAGGTTACTCAGCAATTCTATCCAGTAACCTTTTTTGTGCACTACAACATAAAAAGCAAATTATTGGCCGACACGGCGAGTTAATTCAATAACACGAATTTTTGCTAATGCCTTAGATAGTTCGGCAGATGCTTGAGCAAATGACACATCATCACTTAGGTGATTAATATGTTCCTGCGCTTGCCTTACCGCTTCTTGCGCTCTTGCTTCATCTAAGTCTTCACCCCGAATAGCAGTATCTGCTAAGATGGTTACGATGTTAGGTTGAACTTCTAAAATACCACCAGACAGATAGATAAACTCTTCTTCGCCATTCGTTTTCACAATACCAACCATACCTGGTTTTATTGTTGTGAGTAAAGGTGTATGACCAGGGTAGATCCCGAGCTCACCTTCTTGACCAGTTACTCTGATTCGCTGAACATCACCTGAAAATAGGTGAGATTCAGCACTAACAACTTCTAATTGATAGGAAGTTAGTGCCATATTACTATCTCCGTTAATACGATCTGCTCAATGAATCTCCTAGAGAGATTTTGCTTTCTCAATCGCTTCATCAATTGAACCAACCATATAGAACGCTTGTTCTGGTATATGGTCATAATCGCCTTTCATGATACCCGTAAATGCACTTATCGTATCTTTCAATGGTACATATTTACCTGGTGAACCAGTAAATACTTCTGCAACAAAGAATGGTTGAGATAAGAAGCGTTGAATCTTACGCGCACGAGCAACAATTAATTTATCTTCTTCTGATAACTCATCCATACCAAGAATCGCAATAATATCTTTTAATTCTTGATAACGTTGTAAAATCGACTGAACGCCACGGGCACAATCATAATGCTCTTGACCAACCACTAAAGGATCTAATTGACGGCTGGTTGAATCCAATGGATCCACCGCTGGATAGATACCTAATGAGGCGATTTGTCGGCTCAATACGATTGTTGCATCTAAGTGAGCAAATGTTGTTGCTGGTGATGGGTCAGTCAAGTCATCTGCTGGTACATATACAGCTTGGATTGACGTAATTGAGCCTGTTTTAGTTGAAGTGATACGCTCTTGTAATAAGCCCATTTCTTCAGCTAATGTCGGTTGATAACCTACTGCCGATGGCATACGACCTAATAACGCAGATACTTCGGTACCAGCTAAGGTATAACGATAAATATTATCGATGAATAATAATACATCTTTACCTTCATCACGGAATTTTTCTGCCATGGTTAAACCAGTTAACGCAACGCGTAAACGGTTACCTGGTGGCTCATTCATCTGACCATAAACTAACGATACTTTATCAAGCACGTTTGATTCTTTCATTTCGTGATAAAAGTCATTACCTTCACGAGTACGTTCACCTACACCTGTGAATACTGAGTAACCAGAGTGTTCGATAGCGATGTTACGGATTAACTCCATCATATTAACGGTTTTACCCACACCAGCACCACCGAATAGACCCACTTTACCCCCTTTAGCAAATGGGCAAATTAAGTCGATAACTTTAATACCTGTTTCAAGTAATTCAGTTGAGTTCGCAAGTTCTTCATAAGTCGGTGCTGCACGGTGGATAGCCCAACGCTCTTCTTCCCCAATTGGGCCTGCTTTATCAACAGGATCACCAAGTACGTTCATGATACGCCCCAGTGTTTTAGTCCCCACTGGTACTTCAATGCCGTGACCAGTGTTTACCACTTTAAGTCCACGTCTTAAACCATCAGATGATCCCATCGCAATACAGCAAACAACACCACCACCTAATTGTTGTTGAACTTCCAGAACTAATTTTTCAGCGCCAGTTTCCACTTCTAATGCATCATATACCTTTGGTACTGCATCTTCGGGGAATTCGACATCAACCACCGCACCGATGATCTGGACAATCTTTCCAGTAGCCATTTTTAATCCTCTACGTCTTTTTCTTAACTATAAGCCAATATTTAGCACTAACCTGAAACCGCGGCTGCACCGGATACAATATCAATCAATTCATTAGTAATCGCACCTTGGCGCGCTTTGTTATACACAATTTGCAATTCATTAATTAGGTTTGCACCGTTATCTGTTGCCGCTTTCATGGCTACCATTCTTGCTGCTTGTTCACTCGCTAAATTATCAACCACTGCTTGATAGACTTGTGATTCAATATAGCGACGTAAAATCACATCTAATAGTGATTTAGCATCAGGCTCATAAATATAATCCCATGATGAAGCTTTGAGTTTGTCATCTTCTGAATGTGGTAATGGCAATAACTGCTGTATTGTCGGCTTTTGTGACATGGTATTAATAAATTTATTTGTTACAATATATAATTTATCAATCTTACCCTCGTCATAAGCCTCCAACATTGTTTTTACCGGACCAATTAAATCTGATAAAGTTGGCTCGTCTCCCAAGTTAGTGACTTGGGTTAAGATATTCGCTTTTACTGAAGAGAAAAACGACACACCTCGTGAACCAATTAAAGCTACATCTGCTTCGACACCTTTCTCCTGCCATGCTGACATGTCAGTAATAACCGCCTTGAAAAGGTTGATATTTAATCCACCACATAAACCACGATCGGTTGAAATGATAAGATAGCCAACTCGCTTTACATCCCTTTCTTCTAAATATGGATGTTTGGCGCCTATCTGAGCTAACGCTAAATGTCCAATTACTTCACGGATCATCTCTGCATATGGTCGGCTAGCTGCCATTCTATCTTGCGTTTTACGCATTTTAGAGTTGGCAACCATTTCCATCGCTTTAGTGATCTTTTGCGTACTTTGGATACTGGCAATTTTGGTTCTAATCTCTTTTGCATTAGCCATTTTTTACCCCACCCTTACCAAGTTTGAGTTGATTTAAAGCTTTCAAGTAATGCTTTTAGCTTACTTTCAATCTCATCATTGTAATTACCGGTCTCATCGATTTGTTTAACAAAATCGCCATATTGACTATGAGCATAAGCAAGTAGTGCGGTTTCAAATGGTAACACTTTAGCGAGTTCAACATCTTCTAAATAACCACGCTCAGCGGCATAAAGTACAATTGATTGCTCAGCAACAGTCATAGGAGCATATTGCTTTTGTTTGAGTAATTCTGTCACTTTTTCACCGTGGCTCAATTGATTTCTTGTTGCCTCATCTAAGTCAGAAGCAAACTGTGAGAACGCAGCTAATTCACGATATTGTGCAAGCGCAGTACGGATACCACCTGATAATTTTTTCATTATCTTAGTTTGCGCAGCACCACCAACACGAGAAACCGAAATACCTGGGTTAACCGCTGGGCGAATGCCTGAGTTAAATAGGCTAGTTTCAAGGAATATCTGACCATCAGTAATCGAAATTACGTTAGTTGGTACGAATGCCGAAACGTCACCAGCTTGCGTTTCAATAATTGGTAATGCCGTTAAAGAACCTGTTTTACCTTTAACTTCGCCTTTAGTGTACTCTTCAACATAGGCTTCGTTGACGCGCGCAGCACGTTCAAGTAAACGAGAGTGAAGATAAAATACATCACCTGGGTAAGCTTCACGTCCAGGTGGGCGACGAAGTAATAACGAAATTTGACGGTAAGCAACCGCTTGTTTAGATAAATCATCATAAACAATTAATGCATCTTGGCCTCGATCGCGAAAGTATTCGCCCATTGCACAACCGGCATATGGCGCTAAATATTGTAATGCTGCTGATTCAGATGCAGAGGCAACAACAACAATCGTATTTTTTAATGCACCATGTTCTTCAAGTTTACGCACAACATTGGCAATAGTTGATTGTTTTTGGCCAATAGCGACATAGATACATTTTACGCCAGAGTCACGTTGATTGATGATCGCATCGACAGCAAGTGCTGTTTTACCTGTTTGACGGTCACCGATGATAAGTTCACGCTGACCTCGACCAATTGGAATCATTGAGTCAACGGCTTTATAGCCAGTTTGTAATGCTTGATCAACAGATTTACGATCGATAACACCTGGTGCAACAACTTCAACTGGTGAAAACCCATCATGTTGAAGTGAACCTTTACCATCAATTGGCTCACCTAATGTGTTAATAACACGACCTAATAAACCTTCACCAACTGGTACTTGTAATATACGGCCAGTACATTGGACTTTCATTCCTTCAGATAAATCTTCGTATGGTCCCATGACCACCGCACCGACAGAGTCTCTTTCAAGATTGAGAGCCATTGCATAGCGACCTCCTGGTAATGCAATCATTTCACCTTGCATTACATCAGTTAGTCCATGGATTCGAAGAATACCATCACTTACAGATATGATAGTTCCTTCATTGTGAGCATCACTCACAATATTGAACTGAGCTATCCGCTCTTTAATTAGTTCACTTATTTCAGTTGAATTTAGCTGCATTATCAGTCCCCTTAAGACTGTAGAGCGTCAGTTAAACGATTTAAACGCCCTCTGATACTACTATCAATAACCATATCGCCCGTACGAATAATAAAACCAGAAATGAGCGATTTATCTATGTGACATTTTAGTTTTACTTTTCGTGATAAACGTTTTTCGACAGCGACAGAAATCTTATTAAGTTGTTCATTGGTTAGCTCACTAGCAGAAATCACATCTACATCTGCTTGGGCATTTTTCTCTAAACAATATTGCTCAAACAAAGTTAGTACTTCGGGAAGAAGTGATAACCGTTTGTTTTCAGCCATAATCTTAATAAAGTTAGTGCTAAACTCATCTAACACATCTTTGCAGATATTGATGAGTAAATTAGCCACCGAATCGGCTTTCATGTCAGATGTTAAAACGCTCTTTATTTGAGCATCTTTACTTACTTCTGATGTTAACACTAGCATTTTATGCCATGATTCGATGCTGTTTTTTTCTACCGCAAACTCGAAAGCGGCTTTAGCATAAGGGCGAGCAATCGTAATTAAGTCAGCCATTGCTCATATCTCCTTATAGTTCAGCTACGAGTTTATCAATGATGTCGCTATTTGCGGCTTCATTAACAGAACGTTGAATAATTTTTTCTGCACCAGCAATAGCGAGTGTAGCGACTTGTTGTTTGAGCTCTTCTTTAGCTCGTTTGCGTTCGGCCTCTACTTCGGCAAGCCCTTGAGCAACAATTCGTTCTTTTTCACGAGAAGCTTCTTGCTTTGCTTCTTCAAGAATGGCTGCTTTGCGTTTGTTTGCTTGCTCAATAATTGCATTGGCCTCAACCTTAGCCTGTTGCATTATGTCAGATGTATTTGCTTTGGCTAATTCCAAATCTTTTTTTGCTGTTTCTGCTGAAGCAAGTCCTTCGGCTATCTCTTTTTGACGCTTTTCAATTGCGCCGATAACTGGAGGCCAAACAAACTTCATACAGAACCAAACAAACAATACAAATGTAATTGCTTGGCCGAGGAGCGTTGCGTTCATATTCATGACACGATTCCTCTTAATTTTTATTAGCCAGCGACAGCAAAAATAACATAAAGCGCAATACCCACACAAATCATTGGGATCGCATCAACTAAGCCCATTACGATAAAGAATTGAGTACGTAACATAGGCATTAATTCTGGTTGGCGAGCAGCACCTTCTAAAAATTTGCCACCTAATAAACCAATACCAACTGCACCACCAATTGCAGCTAATCCCATCATTATACCTGCGGCTACAAATAACATACTAATATCCATTATATACTCCAGTTTATTATCAAAAAAATATTAAAATTAATGATCTTCCGTTGCCGACGCCATAGCTAAATAGACGATCGTCAACACCATAAAAATAAATGCTTGTAATGTAATAATTAAAATATGGAAGATGGCCCATGGTAATGACAATACCCACTGTGACCACCAAGGCAATAATGCAGCAATTAAGATGAAGATAAGTTCACCTGCGTACATATTTCCGAAAAGTCGAAGCCCTAAAGAAACAGGCTTAGCTAAAAGACTAACTAATTCAAGCACTAAATTAATCGGCGCAAATGCCCAGTGATTGAAAGGGTGAAGTGTATATTCTTTAATGAAACCACTAATCCCTTTATATTTAATAGAATAAATAATAATAAGGACAAAGACGCCTAAAGACATTGACATAGTGATGCTAACATCTGCTGTTGGAACAACCCTTAAATGTGATAGACCTAGGTATTGACCTGCATAAGGGAGAAAGTCAACCGGGATAAGATCCATAAAATTCATTAAGAAAACCCAAATAAACACTGTTAAAGCTAGCGGTGCAATGAGCTTATTTTGACCTGAGAACATATCTTTAACAGTATTGTTGACAAATTCAAAAATCATTTCAATAGCACATTGTAATTTACTAGGCACTCCACTAGTTGCTTTTTTAGCAACGCGGTGAAAGATCCATAAAAAGATTACACCAAGTAGAATTGAAAAGAATAGTGAGTCAAGGTTTAAGGTCCAAAAACCCGAACCTACTTGCAAGTTTTCAAGATGATGCTTGATGTAAGCTTGTGGTGAAGCTGGAGAGGAAACAGACATATAACCCTCTTACTTATTCCTAAAAATAAAGAATACTGCTTATTTACCTAGAAAGGTATAAGCAATCGTTGTAATAATTGAAGCCACTATTTTAAACCCAATTGCCTATATTAAGTCAACCTTTGATTAACGAAATTAAAAATTTAGACACTTTTTACTAATTTTGTGTAAATATGCGCAACTTCATCTATTATTTTAAACCAAAGATTGTTCAATCAATGGCTTAATTAATGGGCATAAATGAGGTTATTTTTAATTTTTAACTGCTATGGCAATAGTTTCTGCTAATTTTTGGGCTTCCATTTCATTGTTTCCCTCAACCATGACGCGAATCAGTGGTTCTGTACCTGATTTACGGATCAAAACTCGCCCATGATTGCCAAGCTGTTTTTCTGCTTTTTCAATAGCTGATTTTACAGCAGTACTATTTAGTGGATCTTCTTTGCCTGAAAAACGGATATTAATTAAGACTTGCGGTAGCATTGTCATGCCACTGCATAAATCAGCTAATGACATATCATTACGCACCATTGCCGCTAGTACTTGTAAGCCTGCAACGATACCATCACCCGTGGTGGTTTTATCTAATAATAACACATGGCCTGAATTTTCAGCACCTAAGCGCCAGTTTTTTTCTACTAATTTTTCAAGAACATAACGATCACCTACTTTGGCTCGAACAAAAGAAATTCCAAGATTTTTAAGTGCAATTTCAAGCCCCATATTGCTCATTAATGTGCCAACAACTCCACCTTTGAGTTGACCTTGCCTTAGTGCTTCGCGAGCAATAATGTAAATAATTTGATCACCATCAATTTTGCGTCCCTTATGATCAACCATGATGATACGATCGCCATCACCATCTAATGCAAAGCCTAAATCTGCTTTTTCATCAATAACACATTTAGCGAGAGCTTTAACGTCAGTTGCACCACAGTTTTCATTGATATTAACACCATCAGGTTCACAGCCAATTTTTATGACCTTAGCACCAAGTTCACGAAGTACTTTGGGTGCAATGTGATAAGTTGCGCCATTAGCGCAATCGACAACAATTTTTAATGTAGCTAGACTTAAATCATGATCGAATGTGCTCTTACAAAATTCGATATAGCGTCCCGCTGCATCGGTGATACGGCTTGCTCGACCAAGTTGTTTTGATTCTACGCAATCGATCTCTTTTTCAAGTTCAGCCTCGATTTCTAATTCAATTGCATCATCAAGTTTTTTTCCTTCGGCTGAAAAGAACTTAATACCATTATCATAAAAAGGGTTATGTGAAGCAGAAATGACCACTCCAGCATCAGCCCGAAAAGTGCGAGTTAAGTAGGCAATAGCGGGGGTTGGCATAGGGCCTGTAAAAGCTGCTGCAACGCCAGCGGAGGCAAAACCTGCTTCTAGTGCTGACTCAAGCATATAGCCTGAAATGCGGGTATCTTTACCGATTAATACTTTTTTAACACCATCTTTAGCAAGAACACGGCCTGCAGCCCAACCTAATTTAAGCGCAAAATCTGGCGTAATAGGATGCTGCCCAACTTTACCGCGAATCCCATCTGTACCAAAATATTTCCGATTAGACATTTTGTACCCTCATACTAATATTTGTTATGTTGGACAACATTTAATTAACAATACTTTACTTTAAAGTTGTATGCGATTTTTTTGATAACCGTATACCCCAAGTTGTAAAAAAAACTCAATAAAATAGACGTTTCATTATAAAACTATTCTCGACTATCGTTGGCAAATTTTAATAATACTTGGCTCTCTTTGATAAAGCGTTCTGCATAATTGCCAAACCAGGCGGTGACTTCATTAAAATTCTCAATAAATTTAGTTTTATTACGTTGTTCAATTAATTTCACCATTTGCCCAAAGCGTTCATAATAGCGCTTGATTAATTCAATATTATCATCTGATGCCATAATAATATCGGCATAAAGAGCGGGATCTTGAGCAAACAACCGTCCAACCATCATCAGTTCAAGCCGATAGATAGGAGATGATAGTGCAATTAGTTGCTCTAAATCAGCCTGTTCACGTTGTAAATTTACGCCGTATGAAAAAGAGGTAAAATGGCGTAATGCTTGAATGAACGACATGCATTTATCATGCTCTTTGGCATCAATAGCGCATAAATTAGCACCCCATATACGCATTTGCTCAATTAACCATTGATATTTAGTCGGTTCGCGACCTTCACAATAAACGATAATTTGTTTGGCTAAATTAGGCACATCAGGGCCAAACATAGGATGCAATCCGACAACGGGTCCTTGATGCTTTTCTAGCATCGTTTCAAGTGGTTTAGCTTTGATAGAAGTAAAATCCGTTAAGATACAATCTTTTGGCAATTGCGGTAATTGTTTTATGATTTCACAAGTTTTATTTATTGGCACTGTGACAATAACCGCAGCAGCATCAGCAACTATTTCAGTAGCTTGATGCATAGTTTTAGAGCCTAACGTTTTAACTTGGTAGCCTGATAAGGTAAATAACCGAGCAAACAACCGCCCCATTTGTCCATTACCACCAACAATGACTATAGAACCTTGGCCTGTATAAACTTTTTTGAAACCTTTTTCATTTTCGCTAATATACGATTCACGCATCAAACGACGTAAAATATCTTCAATTAATGCGGGAGATATACCCGCATTTTCAGCTTCTTGTCGCCTTTTGTTTAGCATTTCTGCTTCACGTTTAGGATCATAAATAGGAATACCATGTTTACTTTTTACTTCACCAACTTCGGTAACTAATGCTAATCGTTTGGTAATTAATGATAAAATTGATTTATCAACTTCATCGATTTTATCGCGCAAGGCAGTTAATTCCGTAGACATATTCGGCTATTCCTTTTATCACAAATGACAACTCTTTATGTAATAGCTTAACAGTATAACGTATTTTTGGTAGGATGGGGCAACTACAACATTAAATGTAACACAATAAAATAATCATGAAAGTTATCTCTTTTAATATTAACAGCCTTCGAGCCCGAATTCATCAGCTGGCGGCAATTATTGATACCCACCAACCAGATATTATTGGTCTTCAAGAAACCAAAGTACATAATGACCAATTTCCCGTTGAAGAGCTTGCTCAGTTTGGTTATCACTTACATTATCACGGGCAAAAAAGCCACTATGGTGTGGCATTGTTAACTAAACAAAAACCCATTTCAGTACAATGTGGTTTTCCAACCGATAACGAAGACGCACAATGCCGTTTGATTATTGCTGAGTTACCAACTAGCCAAGGCAATTTAATGGTAATTAATGGTTATTTTCCGCAAGGTGAAAGTTTACATCATGAAATAAAATATCCTGCCAAGCGTAAATTTTATCAAGATTTAATAACTTATATCGAACAGCAGCAATTAAATAGCCAATTATCATTAATAATGGGGGATATGAATATTTGCCCAACCGATTTAGATATAGGTCTTACCGAAGAAAACCGAAAACGTTGGTTACGTACAGGTAAATGTTCATTTTTGCCCGAAGAGCGTGAATGGATAAACGATTTAATGTCACTTGGTTTTACTGATACTTACCGTAATGCTTATCCAAAAGAAAAAACATATTCTTGGTTTGATTATCGTTCTAAAGGTTTTGATACCCATACAGGGCTACGCATCGATTTGATTTTAGCTAGCAAAAAAATGATGAATTACTACCTGCAAACAGGTATTGATTATGATATCAGAGCGATGGAAAAACCATCTGATCATGCACCAATTTGGGCTCAATTTGATTTATCATAACCATAGATATAGTTACCATAAGGATAATAGTATGCAAGGTAGTTCAATTTTATCGATTAAAGATCTCAATCAAATGGTGAAAGAGTTGCTTTGTGATGCTATTGGTCAGATTTGGCTTATGGGCGAAATCTCAAACTTTTCTCGTCCATCGTCAGGCCATTGGTATTTCTCATTAAAAGACGACAGTGCACAGGTGCGCTGTGCAATGTTTCGCAATAGTAATTTACGTGCTGGCTTTACACCACAAAATGGACAGCAAGTTTTAGTTCGAGCAACAGTTACATTGTATGAAGCTCGTGGTGAGTATCAATTAGTTATTGATAAAATTCAACCCGCAGGAGCAGGATTACTACAGCAAAAGTTTGAGCAGTTAAAACAAAAACTGTCAGGCGAAGGTTTATTTGATCCCACGTATAAACAGCCACTTCCTGAAAATATTCGTACCGTTGGCATTATCACTTCATCAACGGGTGCTGCGCTACATGATATTTGCCAGATATTAAAGCGCCGTGATCCTAGCTTACATTTAATCATCTACCCAACTCAAGTACAAGGCAATGAGGCAGCGGGACAAATTGCTAAGATGATTCAAATTGCCAATATTCGGCAAGAATGTGATGTGTTAATTATTGGGCGAGGCGGAGGTTCGCTTGAAGACTTATGGTCATTTAATGAAGAAATAGTAGCAAGAGCCCTTTTTTCAAGCAAAATACCGACGGTTAGTGCGGTTGGACATGAAATTGATTTTACCATTGCAGATTTTGTTGCTGATGTCAGAGCGGCTACACCATCTGCTGCTGCCGAGTTAGTAAGTCATGATAATTTAGATCAGATAAAACGCATTCAAGCAAAAGAACAGCATTTATCCATGGCAATGGATTATTATTTAATGCAGTGCCGAACAAGACTCGATAAATGGCGACATCAATTACAAACTCAACATCCACAAACAAAGCTAGAAAAACAATTAAATCAACTTCTAGCTTATCGCCATTCATTATCTGAAAATATTCAGCAATATTTACTCAGACTATCAAATCGCTATAATTTTTTGGATAAGCGATTATTACGTGTATCACCACAAAATAATATTACCTATTTACAACAAGTAGTTGAACAAAAACAGCAAAGGCTTATTAATTTAATTAAACAAAAGTTAACAAAATCACAACATCAATTCGTTTTACAAACCTCTCAACTTAACAACGTTAGTCCGCTAGCTACGCTTGAGCGAGGTTATTCAGTCACCACCGACCAAAACAATGCAGTGGTTCGTCGCACTGAGCAAGTCACGGTGGGCGACATTATCGTAACAAGACTGAAAAAAGGTAAACTTGTTAGCCAAATTACCAAAATCAATAAATAAAATAATTATATTTAAAGATGATAGGTAAACCTATTTTACTCATTTTTAGTATCATTTTTGCAATTCTGGTGATCGCTAGTATATAATCTAAACAATAAGGAATTATTATATTATTTAGAGAGTTTATGCATTATCCAATCGGTATTGATTTAGGTACTACCAATAGTTTAATTTGTGTTTGGCAAAATGGTCAGCCGACACTTATTCCCAACTCAATAGGCGAAGTTGTTACACCTTCGGCAGTCAGCCTTGATGAAGATAATTCGATTTTAGTTGGTCACGCAGCTTTATCTCGTTTAACCACTCACCCTAGTCGTAGTGCGGCGACATTTAAACGTTTTTTAGGATCAAATAAAGTTTTTGAATTAGGTGATCAAAAATTTACACCAACTGAGCTTTCAGCATTAGTTTTAAAATCACTAAAGGCTGATGCTGAGACTTTTCTACAACAAGAAATTCATGATGTCGTCATATCTGTTCCAGCTTATTTTAATGACGAACAGCGTAAACAGACCCGCTTTGCTGCCGAACTTGCTGGACTAAATGCTGTAGGAAGATAAATAACTATGTCTTGAGCTAAAAATGCACAAACATCTTCCTATCTACGTTCCCAAAATAACCATTTGGCATTATATATAATCGATAGTTGCATTTTGTAGTGTTTTATTATTGAGCGTTTCCCAATATTGAAATCCAATCGCCCAACCAGCACAGTAATGGTGCCAAGATCTATAAAAATATTGAGAACGAGCGGCAATTCTTGAAAAAATCCATAGCGCTTCTTCTTCGCTAATATATTTATTAGTTGTGCCATTGCGTAGCAAATATCCCATACGGGCATAATCCCAACTACGAATGCCACCATAGCCACATACACAAAAAGTTTGTTCAACAAACGCCAGTAATACTTTTTGATAATCATCTTGTGCTTGGCAATAATCACGCCATTCTGATTCAGAAAATCGAGAGTACACTGAATAATATCGAGATAATATTGGTGCATGCCCATCATCAACCATATTAAACACACAGTTTAGTAATGCTTGGCGAGAGTCTATTCCCCAATCATCCTCCATATCAACAAATGTTCTGTCAGGAAAAAAAGATGGCGAAGTGTAACTTGCACCATGTCTCTTATTTAAAGCAACCATCGGTGCAGATAAACCATATAGCCAATCGACACAATCTTGATTCATATTTTTATTCCAATCATCTGATTTATTTTATTTATTATACAAAGATAGCAGATTTCACACTAAAATAACAATTGAAATTCAAACAGAAATTTATGATATAGTTTAATAAAATAGAAATACTGCTATAAGCTAGCATAAATCATAAAATTATTTGCAAATCAATATCTACAAGGCATAATACAAACAATCTATTAGAATTTAATTATTACAGAGCAATAAATCATAAGGAGCTATAATGAAAAAGATCGCCATAATGGCAATGTTAATCTCTTGCATATTAATATTGCAAGGCTGCGTTGCTGCTGTTATAGGAATTGGTGCAGGAGCTACGGCAAAAGTTGCCTCTGATCCTCGCACTACTGGTACCCAAGTTGATGATACAACGCTCAGTTCACGTATGGGGATAAAAATTAAAGACCATGGACCTTTGTTTATTGGCTCGCGTATTGCTTCGAGTGCTTATGGTGGTAATATCCTTTTAGTTGGACAAGCAAATAGTCAACAAGTTGAACAAGCAGAAAAGCTTGCTTATCAAGTTGACGGAGTAAAAAAAGTTTATAACCAAATTCGTATTGGGGAACCCGTTGGGGCAGTGACTATTACTAATGATACTTGGATAACAACTCAAGTTAAATCTCGGTTAGTTTTAGATGCTAAAACAAAAGCTCGCAAAATTAAAGTGGTAACCGAAAACAGCGAAGTGTTTTTAATTGGAATGGTTACCCCAGAAGAAGGTAAAGCAGCAGCTGAAATTGCAAGTAAAGTCAGTGGTGTAAAAAAAGTCATCACACTTTACACTTATACTGAAAATTAACGATAACTATATAAAAGACAGGGGGCGCATTAGCCCCTTTTTTATGCAACCGATTTTATGCGCTCAATTAATTTAGCAAGCCCTTGCAAACGTGATTGGCTTAGCTCATCAGAAATTTTTAACTGACTTAATAGGGATTGAAAATCGATAGCTGCAATTTCTTGTGCTGTTTTGTGATTGGCAATGATGATTAAAATGGCCAATAAGCCTTTGACAATCCTTCCCTCACTATCACCTTGAAAAATATACTTATTATCTTGTTGTTTTTGATAAGTTAGCCATACACGGTTTTCGCATCCGTGGACTTGGTTCTGCTCAGTTTTTTCATTTTCAGGGAAATCAGGTAATTGCTTTGCTAGCATTACTAATTGTCGATAACGATCTTGCCAATTATGTTGTTGCGAAAATAATTCGGTTAAACTTTGCTGTGATAGCATAATATTGACCTATTTACGGTTAACTGCTTGTAAAAAAGTTTCAGGAAACTATACGTTTCAGTATAAAATCACACTAATATTTCAATTGCATTTTGCAACTCTGAAATAAATTTATCCACATCTTGCTGATTATTATATGGCATCAACGACAAACGAATAGCGCCATGGCAACCTAACTTATTCATCAACGGTTGAGCGCAAAGCTCACCTGTACGAATCGCAATATTTTGTTCACTTAATAAAATAGCAATATCATTATGATGAA
Organism: Bombus sonorus; assembly: GCA_029958995.1. Taxonomy (NCBI): domain Eukaryota; kingdom Metazoa; phylum Arthropoda; class Insecta; order Hymenoptera; family Apidae; genus Bombus; species Bombus sonorus. The sequence goes on along the minus strand of JARWAU010000020.1, from coordinate 3,098,043 downwards.
TATGATTGATATTAAACGTGATTATTGGGCTATGATCCTCGCTATAAAATTGAATATCAGTAAGCTTGTTGAGTTGTGATTTCGCATAATCAGCGAGTTGCTTAGTGTAGTGCTCTGCTTGATTGCTATCCCAACGTTCTAACCATTGAAGTATTGCATTAAAGCCAACAATACCCGCAATATTCGGCGTGCCAGCTTCAAATCTATAAGGCAGATCTTCTTGAATAAAACCATCAAACGACGTGTGTTTTAACATTTTACCGCCACCATGCCAAACCGACATTTGTTCAAATAATGCTCTTTTACCATACAAAACCCCAAGGCCTGTTGGACCATATAGCTTATGCGCCGAAAAAGCATAACAATCGATATTAAGCGCTGTTACATCGATATTATGATGAACGATTCCTTGAGCTCCATCCACGACTAAAATTGCATTATGTTGGTGAACAATATCGCTAATTGCTTCTAAGTTAGGGCAAAAACCCGTTACATTCGACATTTGTGTTATTGCAACAATTCTTGTTTTAGCAGACATTAATAAAGATAACTCATTAACATCTGACGACCATTGAATGACTTTAGCCCCTGTTTGCTCTGCAACAATCAACCAAGGCAATAAATTGCTATGATGCTCCAACTCGCTCACAATAATTTCATCGCCAGATTGTAGTAACGGACGAGCGTAACTTTGCGCAATTAAATTAAATGACTCAGTCGCACCACGAGTCCAAATAATTTCAGCACTACTTTGAGCGTGAATTAAATTAGCAACATTTTGTCTTGCTTTATCAATCGTTGCCGTGACTTGCAAGGCCGCATTATGCAAACTACGCTGAGCTGTTGCGGTATTTTCTGAATAGTAGGCAAGTGTTGCATCAATCATTGCACGCGGTTTGAGTGCGGTTGCTGCCGAGTCAAGATACACACAATGCCTATTTAACGCGGGAAAATCAGCTCTAAATTGCTCAGGCGTAAAATATTTATTGGGCAAGTTCAAGTCCTGCAATCCCATTCCAATAACCATTACAATCTCGCTTGTATTCAATTTGCAACGGATTCAATCCGTCTTCGTTATCTTTAAACTGTTTAACAATATCGAGCGTTTCAATACCTAAAGGCGAAATCCTAACAATATCAACTAATCCTTTCATTTCGTTAAGATTATTTCCTAAATTATAACAATAACCGCTTTGGGTTTGAATGCCATTTAGCACAAATACTTTTTGCTGTTCTTGCGAAAACACCTCACGGCCAACAGGATATTTAATACAACACGTTTCACATTTATCTTTAGGTTTATCTTCTGATCGTGCTGTAAAACAACGAGCCGAATACGCTAAAGGCAAATAACCATAGCTAAATACTTCGACTTCAAAATTTCGCTCGATATTCAACGCTTCAAACTGCTTAAGAACATTGCTTAACCAATCGCGTGAAAGCTCAACAGGCATACACCAACGTACCATACCTTGTTTTTGTAATAATTTTAACGTTAAAGCGTTATAACAGTTAATAGCAGGGCCTGTAACAAACGGTAATTTATGTTCTTGAGCAATATTTATGGCGGCTAAATCGTTTGCCTCAATTAAAAAATCGCCATTGTTCACTAATTGCCGTAAGTCTTTTAATTCTGATGGTGCTTCAAGTAAAGCCTGCGTTGAAAGTACCACTTGTTTTCCCGATTTAGCAATTTCTTTTGCGAGTTCTAGCCAGTTTAGCACTTTCATTTCTCGGCGCTTGCAGCAAACCGTTTCGCCCATATAAATAATATCGGCTTCGCTATCTTTGGCTTCGTGATAAAAAGCCTCGGTTTTGATTTTAGGCCAGTAATAAAGCACTGGTCCTAATGCGTATTTCATATTTTTGCTCACTATATTTATGTTAAATCTTATTCAAATGATTAAAGCTTGCATTATTGGCTTATTGTATAAGCAAAATCGAGAATAGACAGAAAGTCTATCCTTTTTGATTATCGACTGATCACTAAATTGGGTTTATTGCCATTTACGGTGATAAGCACCTAAAGTTGTTTGTGTGCCTTCCGATACAAAACCTAGCGCATCCAACCAGCTTTTATCTGCTTGGAATGATTGAGGATTAGCTAAGTAACGATCGATAGCTTGGCGCCATACTTTAGTGACTTGCTCAACATAGGCTTGGCTACGTTGACGACCTTCTATTTTGACTGAAGCAATATTCGCGGCGAACAATTCGGGTAATAGCTCAATAGTGTTTAAGCTAGTTGGCTCCTCAATAGGATGATAAAGCATATCACCAACAAAATAACGCCCTTTGCATAGTGTTGGGTAACCTGCATTTTCTCCTTTTTTATGACAATCAATTAGCACATTATTAAGCCGTGATTCAAGCCCTTTATCAGTCTCTTCCCAACGCACAAATTTAGCTGGCGAACAAGCGCCAACGGTATTAGGCGATTCCCCCGTCAAATAAGATGATAAATAGCATCGACCTTCTGCCATAATACACAAACCACCAAAACCAAACACTTCAAGCGCTACAGGTGAAACTTGAGATAACTGTTTAACTTGATGCATAGAAAGCACTCGAGGTAAAACGATACGATGAACCCCAAAATTATTATAGTAGAACTTGATCGATTCTTCATTGGTTGATGAGGCTTGCACCGAAACATGGCGTTCAATATCAGGGTATTTTTCAGCGGCATAATCCAATATAGCTAAATCAGCAATAATTAAAGCATCAGCCCCAATATTTGCTGCAGTATCAACAGCGTGTTGCCAACGTTGAAAATTATCTGGGTGTGCAAAAGTATTAATCGCAATATGTAGCTTTTTACCACGTTTATGTACATAATCTGAAGCTTCTAACAACCGTTTTTCATTAAAATTTAAACCAGCAAAATGGCGGGCATTGGTATCGTCTTTCAAACCAATATAAACGGCATCAGCACCATTATCGATTGCTACTTTAAGAGCGGGCAACGATCCAGCTGGACAAAGAAGTTCCATAATCAATCCTAACTTAAATTCAGTATTTTGTACGCTAGGTATTATGCAATAATTCTGAGTGTAAAGCGAATAGAAAGCGGTTATTCTGCTTAATAAATGGGTAAGGCTTTGTTTATCGTCTATTTTGTCAGTAGTATATTTTGGCGCCTAATAAAGTATTGGCCAGCATTTGGATGTAATCTGGAAAAATAAAAAATTAAATAAAATCAATGTATTTTCTGACTTGTTTTTTAAGTGCAAAAATATCTTGTTTTTAGCCATACAATGCCATATATGGCGTTGTAAAATATTTGGCACAAATCTCCTAAATTGGGTAATATCATCAATAGCTTGTTTTTTCCGCAAAGAATAAACGCTCGAAACAAAGCTATTTCAAAACAGCAAAATAAATAAAAAATAGAGGAAAAACATTACCTGCTGATTTTTACAATAAAAGTTGAGCTTGTTTTATTAAAAATTTTTACGATTTTTTATCAAAATCAATTAAATCTATTTTTGTCATCAATGCAGGTATAGTCTGGTAATAAGGTTGTAAAACCTTTATACTATACCCCAATTTTTAGTAAAGCTAACTGCATTGCTAAATCAACCCGTTCTTTAACATCATCAATTGGAAGAAAACTATGCATCCGATGCTGAATATCGCTATCCGTGCTGCTCGTAAAGCAGGGAATGTTGCCATTAAGGCTTATGAAAACCCAAGTTCAATCGAGATTGAAGCCAAAGGCACTAATGATTTTGCTACTAATGCTGATCGTGCAGCTGAAGCTTTGATTATTGAGACAATCAAAAAAGCTTACCCTGATCATACTATTATTGCTGAAGAAAGTGGTTTGGCGAAAGGGAATGATGCTGATACGCAGTGGATAATCGATCCAATTGATGGTACGACTAATTTTATCAAAAATATTCCGCATTTTGCTGTGTCAATCGCTGCCCGAGTTAAAGGTAAAACCGAAATTGCTGTGGTTTATAACCCAATGAGTAATGAGCTGTTTACCGCTGCTCGTGGTAAAGGTGCTCAGCTTAATGGTTATCGTATTCGTGTTAGTAATGCCAAGGATTTGGAGGGCAGTGTGCTTGCTACTGCGTTCCCATTTAAAGCGAAACAATACAGCGATAGCTATTTTACTGTTTTACAAAAATTGTTTGTTAAATGCGGTGATTTTCGCCGTGCTGGCTCGGCTGCGTTAGATCTTGCTTATGTTGCTGCTGGTCGTTTAGATGGTTTTTTTGAAATTGGTTTAAAACCGTGGGATATCGCAGCCGGTGAGCTTATTTTGCGCGAAGCTGGTGGGGTTGTTACTGATTTTGCTGGCGGAAATAACTATATGGTTTCTGGTAATATTGTGGCGGGTAACCCTCGTGTTGTTAAAGATTTATTGGTTTCTACCCAAAACGAATGGCCAGAAAATCTTCGTAATTAACCTTCCTTTGTTTTCCTAAAGCAGGGTTAATCTTACCCTGCTGTTTTATGCTTATTTTCGTGAACCCTTTTTTATTTTAGGTATATACTAGATTGCCAATAACATAAATAATAAGTGGGGGATGCTTTGAATGAAAACTGTCCAATACAATTTTATTGTCGAAGAAATGAGCTGTGCATCTTGCGTTGGGCGCGTTGAAAAGGCACTCAAGAAAGTAGATGGTGTGATTGATGTTAGCGTTAACCTTGCTACCGAAATAGCAACGGTTAATGCTAATGCTTCTGTTAAGCTGGAAGCCTTAATGTCGGCAGTGGATAAAGCCGGTTATCATGCGGTTGAAATTACCGAATCAACGGATAAGCAAAAAAAATCTAAAAGGCAATCATCTATATACCCAATTATTATTGCTATTATTTTTGCCATTCCTTTTGTCTTCCCTATGTTATTAGCTTTGTTTGGTTTGAATTTGATGATGCCAGCTTGGTTGCAATTGGTTATTGCATCTATAGTGCAATTTGGTTTGGGGGCAAAATTTTATCGAAGTGCTTTTAATGCGGTTAAAGCGTTGTCAGGCAATATGGATTTACTGGTTGCTATCGGCACTAGTGCGGCGTATGGGCTGTCAGTTTATCAATTTATAACGGGAAATACTGAACATCTTTATTTTGAGTCTTCAGTGGTGATTATCACCTTAATTTTGGTGGGAAAATGGCTAGAATCAAGCGCTAAACATCAGACCACACAAGCGATTGAAGCACTTTGTGCTTTAAGGCCGGATATCGCCTTAGTTAGGCGTGGTGATCAGGAAGTAAGTTTGCCAATAAGCCAAGTTAAAGTCGGTGATATTGTTATTGTTAAACCTGGTGATCGTATTGCGGTTGATGGCATTGTGATAGAAGGTGTATCAAGTAGCGATGAGTCGATGTTAACTGGTGAGAGTTTGCCTGTCAATAAAATGGTTAACGATGTGGTGACTGGTGGCACGATTAACGGTGAAGGATTATTGATTGTTAAAGCGACTGCCATTCAGGCCGATTCAACACTATCGAAGATTATCGAAATGGTTGAATCAGCTCAGGCAAAAAAAGCGCCGATTCAACGCATTGTTGATCGCATTAGTGCGATTTTTGTGCCGATGATTTTATTAATTGCACTTATTACGCTATTGGCATGGGGAATAATATCGCATGATTGGCAACAAGCATTACTTTATTGTGTTGCGGTGTTAGTGATTGCTTGCCCATGTGCTTTAGGGCTGGCAACGCCAACAGCCATTATGGTGGGTACTGGAGTAGCTGCTCGTCATGGTATTTTATTTAAAGATGCCGAAGCATTAGAAACACTGCACAGTATTAATACGGTCGTATTTGATAAAACAGGTACTTTAACCATGGGCAAACCTGAATTAGTCGAAATGGATATTATAAGCAGCGAGACGCCCGAGCAAATTTTGTCGATTGCTGCGTCATTGCAAGCGGGTAGTGAGCATCCACTAGCTAAGGCGATTTTAAGTAAAGCAGGAAAGTTTCGTTATGCGCAAAATATGACTTCAGTAACAGGTTCAGGTGTAATGGCTACCCTTGATAATACCGAATATTATTTAGGAAGTTTGCGTTGGATGAAGTCATTAAACGCTTATTTTATGAATATGGATGATAAAATTAGCGAATTAACTAACAAAGGTTATACCGTTTCATTTTTAGCTAAACAACAGTTAGAAGGCAATGTAGTGATTTTGGCGATATTAGGCTTTGCTGATACGATTAAAGATGAAGCCAAAAGTGCAATTGATGCGCTTCATCAACTACATGTTAATACGGTAATGTTAACTGGCGATAATCAGAAAGCAGCAAATTATGTCGGTGATCAGTTAGCTATTGATCGAGTTATTGCTGAAGTATTGCCTCAAGACAAAGCAAATTATATCTATCAATTACAGAAAGAAAGCTATACACAAGCCAATAATCAAGTGGCTATGGTCGGGGATGGTATTAATGATGCGCCCGCTTTAGCTGCTGCCGATATCGGTATTGCTATGGGAACGGGCACCGATGTGGCAATGCATGCAGCAAGTATTACGCTGATGCGAGGCAATTTATTTTTAATCGCTGATGCGATTGATATTTCGCGTCGAACTTATAATAAAATCAGGCAGAATTTATTCTGGGCATTTGTCTATAATTTGATTGGTATTCCATTAGCGGCGCTAGGTTATTTAAACCCAATGATTGCTGGCGCAGCGATGGCGTTAAGTAGTGTGAGTGTGGTTACCAATGCATTATTACTCAAACGTTGGAAGGCCAAGAGCGGAAAATAAATCGTATAAAGTTGGTGGTAGCATAAGGAGGCTAATGGCTTCCTTTATTATTCGTTATCATTAATCAATTCAATAAATTCGTATAAATGTTGTTAAACTATTTTAGCTTATGTCTATGTTTAAGCATCAATACCGCAATAGGCTATTTTGCTTTTGTCAGTTGCTTACTCAGCTTTTTTAGGGTGATATTTATCTAACATCATATTGCTGAATTTATTGTTTGGGTCTAACTGTGCTTTAAGTTTAAAAAAACGTGCTGCTTGTGGGTAGGCACGCTGAAACTGTTCAGCTGTTGCATGCAACTGATAGGGTAAATAATAGCTACCATTGTTTGCTAGTGCGGCGTCTATGAGTTCTCGAGTCCAGATGCCTACTTGTTTTTTGCTGTTTTCATCAGTCGCTTGCTGATAATAAATAACAAAAGCGAACACTTCAGTTTTAGCCCATGCTAGTAGCGAGCCACTATCTGGCTTAGCATGACGAATCGAAATATTGATGACATTAGCTTGATGTTTTTTCAAAATAGCAATGAGTTCTGGGTAAAAATCATCAAATCGTTCTATTGGGATAAAATATTCTTCTAGTGCGTAACTTTTGTCTTTATTGGCAATAGGCTCTAAATTAGATACATCGTAGCTTGCTTCATAGTTACGCCACATGACAGGTTGTTTTGTGTAATCAACTTCATCATATAATTTACGCAACTGTTTGCCCAAAGTTGATGAGGTGACGATTTTTATTTTTTGTTCCTGAGTCCGCGAGTATTGTGTATTAGGTTTTAACCTGTCTAAAATAGTTAATGGCTCTTGAGTTTGTTTAAATGTAACGGCGCGGACTGTTTCAAAATCAGGTGGATACATTACTGAGTTGTGGAATATTGCACTTTTGTCAGAACGAATATGTTGAGTAAAATACGAGTAATATTTTGTTATTGGCATGACTTCGCTGATGCGCTTAACTTTAACATTATCAACAAGTTGCAATGTGACTTCAGTAATAATTCCTAAACCGCCATAACCACCAATTGCGCCATAAAATATATTTGAGTTTTCTTTTGGGCTGGCGATGACTATTGAGCCGTCAGCCAGTACAATTTTGAATTTTTCTACTGATAGTATTATAGGGCCTTCCCCAATATAGCGACCATGCACATTAACACTGAGTGATCCACCAATGCTAAAATTGGCATAACTTTGCATAATTTTCACTGATAAGTTGTAAGGATCAATCAATTCTTGTACTTGGCGCCAGTTGGCACCTGATTCAATGGTTAAAAGTTTTTGTTCAGGATTAAAATCAATCACATGGTTAAGTTTTTTGGTATCTATCTGGATTGCCCCTGTTATTGCAGTTTGTCCACCCATGCTGTATTTGCCACCAGCTATACTGATTGGACCCGAGGCATTTTTAACCAGTTCAGCAACTTGTTGGGTGGATTCAGGCTGAACAATAGCCGCGACTTGTACTGGTGTCATGCCTGTCACATCATTGACAACAACAGCTTGCGTTTTTAATGGTAGTAACAGGCAAAGACAGCAGCTTAATAAATGTAATTTTTTCATCATAATTTAATATCTAATTGATATATAATCAAATAATTGATTCTATCTGATTACAAAGAATTCATCAACAAAGGTAAGGTCTAATGTTGTCAAATAGTGATAATAACCAAGATACATTTCATCTTTATAAATTTTTAAGCACATTTGAAAAACAGGTTCAGTATAATCTCCCGTTAAAATTACACTTAGACTTTCTTGAAAAGTTAGTGTTTGGATATCTTGCTTCGTATTAAGCTCTAATTCGGTGTAGTTATTATTAAGAATGTGCGTTAAGCTTGTCATGGCGAGTTTTTTTAACTTATTATGGATTAATTCAATATCTGTAGATTTTAGATAATCAGATAGAAGCATCATGGTGATAAATCCTAATATTTTCTGATAATCATATTAACCTTAATTGCTGTTATTTAACTAAGCTATATTGGCTTTAACAAATATGATTATTTTAGCTAATCTTTTAAATATATTATTGTTTTGCGTATCAAACTTTATCGATAAAACCTATAAGCCATTATTGATGAGTTTGAAACCGATTTGTGCGCCTTTTCCTTGTTCTGTGACAAAAGCGCCCACCGCACAGATAAGCTGTTCATTATAGTAAACCATTGGGATTCGTGTTCGCATCCACGGTGGAATATGATGTTCTTGCCATAGTTTTTTTATCGCTCTTGAGCCTTTTCTATTAACAATCTGTAGTTGCCCTTGAGCATGAAATCGAACGGTCACTTGCTCATCTGCATGGGGTAAACGGCAAGATAAAGGGGGTTGATAATTCACCTGTAATTGCCCCACATTATCAGGAAGTGTTAACGGCAACGTTAAATCCCAATTAAGCATTTGCGATTCAATATTTTGGTATAATGGCAATAGATAAAGCTGGTTTTGATAACGACGGATTTGTTTGTTATGTAATATAAATTGGGGATTGGCATCTTCTTTAGCTAAAGCAACGGTTTGCCAAATTAAGGTGAGTTGCTGTTGGCTTGGCATGTTGATTTGTTGCGATCGAAACCACATGCGTAAAATGGCATTACGTTTATATTCTGAATAGCCAAATAATGGTGTTAAACACAATTGCCCTTGCTCGGTTGTGGCTTGTTTAAAATCAGCCAATAATAATTCATTAATTAATGCTTCTTGTTGCTGGCATAATTCAGCGCTGCGAGCCACCATTTGCGAAAAATGTGGCCAACGTTGGTTAAGGTGTGGTAATACCTTTAAGCGTAAAAAATTGCGGTCGTAGTGATCATCTTGGTTACTTTCATCTTCTATCCAGTTAAGCTGATGATGTTTAGCATAAGCTTCAATTTGTGCACGTGTAATGGTTAATAGTGGTCGAAGATGGTTTCCGTTTTCAATCGGCATTGCAGATAAGCCAGTTGGGCCACTGCCACGTTTTAGCGCTAAAAAAAAGGTTTCGCACTGATCATCAAGATGTTGTGCGGTGCACAAGGTTTCATCATGATGTAAATGGTGATAAATGGCTTGGTAGCGTGCATTTCTGGCTTGTTCTTCAATATTGCCTGCTTGTTGATCAAGTTTGACTTTTTCAATAATTAATGGCACTTGCCAAATTTGGCATTGTTGTTGACAATGTGCAGCCCAGTTATCAGCGTTTGCACTTAAACCATGATGAATATAAATTGCTCTAAGTTGTAAATGTGGTAACTGTTGCTTTAAGTTGACTAATGCTTGCATTAATACAGTCGAATCGACGCCACCACTAAAGGCAACGAGTAGCGATTGCCGCCCGTTTAGGAGGGATAAAATAGTTTGTTCAACCATGCTGTCGATTTGTGTTTGGCTTTGATGGCTCATCTGCTATCCATTTCTACTAATTTATGCTTATTTATACCAAGCTTTGTAACGCATTCACTTTATTTTTATGTCGTTCGATTCTATCTAGGCCTGCGGCAAGATCAGCAATTAAGTCATCAGGATCCTCAAGACCAATATGTAATCGGATTAATGTACCTTTAAAATCAATCCCCGATACTGGACGTATTTTGGCAAGATCTTCTGGTTGATTAGCTAAAATTAATGATTCAAATCCGCCCCATGAATAAGCCATGGAAAAGTAGGTCATGTTATCTAAAAAATCAGATAATTGGACATCGCTTAAATGTTCTTTAAGGACAAATGAAAATAGACCACTGGCACCACTAAAATCGCGTTTAAAAAATTCATGCCCTTTGCAACTTTCTAATGCTGGATGATTGACGGTTGCCACTTTAGGATGATTGGCTAACCAATTTGCCACTTTTAAGCTGCTTTCGTGATGTTGCTTGAGCCTAATTGCTAGGGTTCGTAATCCACGCGTTGCCATATAGGCAGTATCGGCATCACACATCTGTCCCATTAAATAAGATCGTTCACGTAACTTATCCCAACAACGTTGGTTGGTAACCGCGGTACCTAACATGGCGTCTGAGTGACCAATTAAATATTTAGTGCCAGCTTGAATTGAGATATCAACGCCGTGCGCTAACGCTTTGAATAACACGCCGGCTCCCCAAGTGTTGTCCATCATAATGACGATTTCAGGATTCACACTGCGAATGGCTTTAACGATTGCTGGCACATCTTGGACTTCCATCGTAAGTGAGCTTGGTGATTCTAAAAATACAACTTTAGTATGGGATTTGATATATTTGATAATATCACTCCCCACTAGTGGCGAAAAGTAATCGGTTTCTACTCCAAAATCTTTTAATATATGTTCACAAAATTCTTGAGTAGGTTCATAACTGGCTTCAGATACAAGGATATGATCGCCATTTTTCACAAAAGCTAAAATGGCATTAGCAATTGCTGCGGCCCCACAAGGATAAAGGTAGCAACCCGCACCGCCTTCAATTTCGGTCATGGCTTCTTGTAGGGCAAAATGGGTTAATGTGCCACGGCGCCCATAGAATAGAGCCCCTTTTGCTCGATTTTCTGTGGCTTCTTTTTTGGCTTCTATTGAGTTAAAAACCAGCGATGAAGCTCGCTGAATAACAGAATTTACCGCTCCTTGGGTGTAGCGAGTTTTTCGACCAGCATGAACTAATTTTGTTTGTAAAGACATGACGCATCCTTAGTGATCTGATAAATTTCGATAACAGTTAGCATAGCATGCTGTTAAAATAGTAAAAAATAATTTTTGTTTAAACTGGCTTATCCAACATGTTAATTGCCCAACTTGCCCATTTAGATACAGCAGAAGTGAATTATTCACTACTGTCACCACAAGTCATTAATGATGCTCAATTATTAAATGGTGCACGGAAAAAACAGTTTTTAGTTTGTCGATCAATTTTAGCGAATTTACTTAAACAATATTGTCAAATTGCTAATTTGCCGATGATGATCATTGGCGATAATCGCCGTCCCTGCTTTTTAGAGCCGCATCTTCCTGATTTTAACATCAGCCATAGCCAAGATTGGGTCGCGGTTGCGATATCGTTAAATGGCAAGGTAGGGCTTGATATCGAAGTTGCTCGACCGCGTCACAATTATGTAAATGTCGCCAAAAATTTTTTTGCTGATGAAGAATATCAATGGATGTTAAAACAAAGCGATACATTAACCGCCTTTTGGCAACTTTGGACATTAAAGGAATCTGCGCTGAAATTATATGCTAAAGGCGTTTGGCAAATAAGATCGGTAAAAGTAGATATTGAAAACCAGTTAATTAACGCCCCATTTGGACAGGGCTTTTATTATCAGTATCAACAAATTGGTGATATTCATCTTTCTGTTAATTGTGATGCACCGATTAAGCAATTGGTATTGCAATCGTAAAGGATAGAACGTTACTACGTGGTTAATATGGCAAATAGATATCATTATTGATTATACCTTAAATTTTATTTGATGGGCTACCCAAAAATGGACAAATATCACTTCTATGATATAAATAACAATCATAGAACAACTCATTATAGTCAAAACATTTAGTAGAGCTCAAACAATAGGTGGGGGATTATGCCTTATCTCATGCCCCTCTTTCATTAACTGAAAATCGCTAACCATTTTGGTGCACGTTTAGTCGCATTAAGCTTAGTGCACGATATCAGGCATATAGGGCTATGATGTGTCAGAAAGAACGATAAATCGACATGGTAAAAAATCAGTCAGAAAGCACATTGATTTTATTGAAGTTTTTTTGTGCCTATTTTAGGCTTCAATATTACGCCAGAATTTGAAAAATATTTCAAGTTAGATAACGATAGTGGGTTTTTAATCTGCATCTTCAAAGTAATCGCTATCGATTTGCTTCATTTCATAAACCTGTCTCGTTGAAACGCCCACATTGTAATCAATCATTAATTCAGCTAATCTAGCACCATTAATTAAAATGATTTTTACATCTAAATGTTTAACGTAATTGATTGCTTCACAGCTAAAATCAGAAGTCGTGATAAAAACGCCTTTTTTGGCTCTTTCGCCTTGTAGCGCACCAGCAAATTTTTGTATATCAGGTCGTCCAACGGTTGTTTCCCACCTTTTAGCCTGTAGATAGATCATATCTAACCCTAGTTTATCTTCTTGGATGATGCCATCAATCCCGCCGTCTTTGGTTAAACGTGTTGCCTTTCCTGTATCATGGCGAGAGCCACCGTAACCCAATGCTAACATAACATCAACAACTAAACGTTCAAAGAACGCTGGTGAACAAGCTTTAATGCAATTAAGTAATTCTGCGGCTAATGTTTCTCGTATTTTTTGATAAGAAGAATCCATTAATTCTGTTGGTGTATTTTCATCCGTATTGACTTCAGTTTGTTTGGTTTGATTTTCTGATGAGTGCGATAGCTGTTTAAATGATAAAAATTCAGGAATATTTAATAACTCTTGATTGGTTAACTTAGTGGGATTAGTTTGTAAAAAACTTGAGCCTTGCTCACTTATTTGCCAAATACCTCGCTGGGTATTATTAATCAGCCCTGCTTTTTTAAGATACGTTTTCGCCCAGCCAATTCGATTTTCAATAATAGGTTGATTGCTATTGGGTAGTTCCTGACTCATCTCATCAGCGGTTAATTTAAATAACCGACTTAAGTGATTATAGGTTTCTCTCGCTGTGTGAGGTTTTCCATCAGATAACCATTTTAAAAGTGGTAACATCAGTGTTTGATAATCAGGAATGGCCATTTATTCTCCTTAATAATAAAATATTCAAAAATTTTTCAATGTGCGTATTCGACATCATCTTTTAAATTAAATACTTATCCCTCAGGATTTTTTTATTATTCTCATCCAATCCATACTCCTGCTCTAGCCAATTATCAATCGTGTTATAACGTTGTTTGATTGCGTTAATGGCGGCGTTTAAGTACTCTTTTTTAGCCGCAAAAATCACTTTATGGTTTTCAAACTCTTCAGCCGTTACTTTATGTTTGTATTTACTTAATAGATTTTCTCGATAATCCGATAAAAGCTCTTCAGTCAATAAGTAATCTTGCATGATAGTTTCTTCACTCACACCTAAAGCAAATAACGTTAGCGCAACGCCAACACCTGTGCGATCTTTACCTACGGCACAATGTTGTACTAATGGTTTTCCTTGTGCGTTAAGTAACGTTGATGCAAGTTTTTGATAGGCAAGATTATTAAAAGGAAGTAGCTGATAAAGTTTAATCATAAAATCAAATGGTGAGCTTTTTTTAAGCGTTAATGGATTATTTCCTATTTCACTTGTTAAACTTGCTGTGACGGTATCGTTTAAAGGGTTAGCGGGTACATTAATATACTGAGTATTTTGCCATAATTTATCGGGATTCCGCGCAATTTCGTCATTATCGCGATAGTCCAAAATATAATGCAGATTTAATTCATCACATAAAAAATTTTGCTCTTCTGGTGTAATAAGTGAGAAGGCACCTGAACGGTATAACATGCCAGAGCGAATTTGGCGACCGTCGATTGTTTTAATACCGCCTAAATCGCGAAAATTAATTCCATTTTTTATTGGTACAATACAATTCATGACTAATCCTTATTTATGCTTAACTTTACTTGCTATATTAACATGTTTCTGATTAGAATTAATCCATTGTTTCCGCTTCATAAATGATTAAGGTACTTACTATGTCAATGTTATCGATTTTGCTTTCTAATCAACAGGCTCCAACCCAGTGGGGAAAAGACGCACTGCTGAGCTTCTCAGATAATACTATTACTATTCACTATAAAGCTGAACGTCGTTTGGATATGATTCAACGTGCAGGGCGAAAGCTAGATAGCCAAGAAATCAATTCGGTTAAGTTAGTTGGCGAAGATTGGGATCTTGAAGCTTGTTGGCATTTTTGGTTAGGTTATCGTAATGCTAAAAAAAGCGCTGAAGTAATTGGGCCAAAACTTGATACTAAAGACGAACAAGAATTGGAACATCGCTTAGAGATTATTGATTGGTGTCGGGATATTGTTAATGAGCAAGCCGAGACATTAAGCCCTGTTGAGTTAGCGGTAAGAGCAGCTAAGTTAATTAGTACTTACTCGCCTGATGTTGATCATAGAATTATTTCAGGCGAAGCTTTAAAAGAACACAATTATATGGGGATCTATACGGTAGGTAAGGGATCGGATAGGCCTGCCGCTTTTCTTGAACTTGATTATAATCCGACTAAAAACCCTAAAGCGCCAATTGTTGCTTGTTTAGTGGGTAAAGGTATTACCTTTGATTCTGGTGGCTATAGCTTAAAACCAAGTAGCTTTATGGAATCAATGCGTGCTGATATGGGAGGCGCTGCACTAGTAACGGGTGCTTTAGCCTTGGCGATTGCAAGAGGGTTAAATCAGCGTATCAAGCTTTATTTGTGTTGTGCCGATAATTTACTGAGCGGTAATGCATTTAAATTAGGCGATATTATTCATTACCGTAACGGTAAAACGGTAGAAGTTAATAACACCGATGCTGAAGGACGACTTGTGTTAGCTGATGGTTTAATTCGTGCCGATAATGATAAACCACATTATATTATTGACTGCGCAACCCTTACAGGTGCGGCAAAAATTGCAGTGGGTAATGATTATCAATCATTACTTACATTTGATGATAACTTTGCTAACCAATTGTTAGCTAGTAGCCATATTGAAAATGAAGCATTTTGGCGATTACCATTAGCAGAATTTCACCGTTCTCAATTCCCATCATCGTTTGCCGATATGGCAAACTCAGGATTGCCTAATACCGCAGGAGCCAGTACCGCTGCGGCCTTTTTATCACATTTCATTGAAAATTATCAGAAAAATTGGCTACATATCGATTGTTCAGCAACATTCCGTAAAAGCGCCACCGCCTTATGGGCTGCAGGGGCAACAGGAGTAGGGATTAGGACGGTTGCTAATTTGCTTAGTCACCTTAAATAATCTCTAAATTTATCAGAAAGCTAAAAAAGCCACTGTAAAAGTGGCTTTTTATTTCTTGAGCAAGTATTAATGTTTAATTGCTTTCAATAACCACAGCTTTTTTAATATAAATAGGCTCAACAGGTACGTTTTGATGAGGTCCCATACGTTTAGTTGGAACAGCGACGATTTTATCGGCAACGTCCATCCCTTTAATTACTTTACCGAATACGGCATAGCCATATTGTTCTGGTGATTGGTAATTAAGAAAATCATTATTGACAACATTGATAAAAAATTGGCTAGTTGCACTGTTTATATCACTGGTTCTTGCCATTGCAATTGTGCCACGCTCATTTTTTAAGCCATTATTCGCTTCATTTCTAATCGGTGGATTATTGTCTTTGAATTTTAGTTGATCATCAGCACCACCACCTTGAATCATAAAACCAGGAATGACTCGGTGAAAAGTTAGATTTTCATAAAAACCACTATTAACATAATCAAGAAAGTTTTTCGTAGTGATCGGTGCGTGTTCGCTGTCTAATTCAAGTTCAATATCCCCCATGCTGGTTTGTAATAATACCTTGGTATCAGCTAAAGCAACGGTAGAAAATAAAGTGAGTAATGCTGTAATAAATAGCATTTTGATTTTTTCCATATATTAATTCCTTTATCCTGTGGAAGTTGGCTGATTATACTGGATATTTGATTATTATAAATATCTATTATGAAAAATTGGGTAATTTTTTGTGTTGTAACTCGCAGAAGTATTTTCTTGTATACAACGAAAGTAATATTCCTATTGTATTAATGTGCCTTGATAATTTCGAGTAGGCAAAGTGGCACTCTTATAACCAATTGTTGTTTGGGGTTGCTACCGTTTTATATTAACACGTTATATTACCTGAAAATTTTTTACAAACAGTTTATTAAATCTTATGCGATGTGTTTTGTGTGATATGCCTTTATTTTTGCCCCATCATGGCATTTGTTGTCAGTGTGTTAAAAATCTACCTAAATTTTATAAGGTTTGTCATCAATGCTGTTTACCACATTCTTTATCGACTGATATCTGTTATCGATGTCGTGCAAAGCAACCGCACTGGGATGAGTTGATAGCTGTGTCTGATTATATTAATCCATTAAAAAAATTGGTTCATCATTTTAAGTTCTACAGTAAAATTGAATTAAATATTGCATTGGCAAGATTAATGTTTTTGGCATGGTATCAACGACGAGAAGCAGGTGCTTTAATTAAACCTGATTTGGTGACTTGTGTGCCGTTACATCACATCCGCTACTGGTCTCGAGGTTTTAATCAAGCCGAGTTATTGGCAAAACCGATTGCTAGATGGCTAAATTGTGATTTTTACCCTCATTTGTTATCCCGTAAGCAAAATTTACGTGATCAAAAAAATCTATCTCTTACCGAAAGAATTACGAATGTCGAAACACTTTTTATGTGTCGCCAAGATCTCTCGCACAAATCGGTAATGCTTATTGATGATATTGTCACAACTGGTAATACAATTAATGCCATTAGCCAACAATTAAAAAAATGTGGTGCAACAAGCGTTCATGTTGTTTGTTTGTGCCGTACAGTATTGTAAAATCCTAAACAATCCCTATAATAACCAAGAAAGTTAGTCAACTATTATAATAAATGATGTTAGGTCTATTTGTACCTAATTACATTACTGTGAGGGGTTATGTCTATTATCACTATTTCTGAATCAGCTCAACAGCACTTTAAAAAATTGCTTGCTAATCAACCTGATGGAACACAAATTCGAGTATTTGTTATTAACCCAGGTACACCAAGCGCAGAATGTGGGGTTTCATATTGTCCAGCTGATACAGTAGAAGATAGCGATATAGAAGAGAAATTTAATGATTTTTCAGTTTTTATCGATGATATTAGTGCACCATTTTTAGAAGAAACTGTCATTGATTATGTGACTGATGAGTTAGGCTCACAATTGACATTAAAAGCGCCAAACTCGAAAATGAAAAAGGTGGCTGATGATGCCCCATTAATTGAACGCGTTAATTATGTGATTCAAGCTCAAGTTAACCCACAATTGGCAAACCATGGTGGGCATGTGAGTTTAGTTGAATTGACAGAAGATAACTATGCTATATTGCAATTTGGTGGTGGTTGTAATGGTTGCTCAATGGTTGATTACACTTTAAAAGAAGGCATTGAGAAACAATTAATGGCAGAGTTTCCTGAACTGGCAGGTGTTAGAGATATTACAGAACACCAAGCTGGCGCCCATTCTTTTTGCTAAATTTGAAAGAAAATAATTTTTACTTAGACCTTGCTTATTGCTAGGATTAAGTCATAATCGGTTGATGTTTGCCATTTGACATTATGATGGGGTTTTATGAATCAAGTTAGTATTATTTCAGATCTTATCGTTTGGATTGAAAGGAATTTGGAACAACCATTATCTATTGATCATGTTGCACGAAAATCAGGTTATTCAAAATGGCACTTACAACGCATGTTTAAAGAAGTTACTGGTCAGGTTCTTGGTACTTATATTCGTCATCGCCGTTTAACTTATGCAGCGCTTGCTTTACGTATGACAAGTAAGCCTATTTTAGATATTGCAATGCAATATCGTTTTGATTCTCAGCAAACATTTACCCGATCTTTTAAAAAACAATTTAATGAAACGCCAGCAAGTTATCGTCGAGGAGAATATTGGGATCCTACAGGGTTAACACCAGCTATTGAGCTAAATAAAAATCAGCTTTTATTGCCTGAGCCAAAATTTGTTAATATGCCAAAACAAACTTTTTGGGGAATTACCTATAAAAATAATTGTACATTAAGTCGATTGCTAGATGAAGAAATTAAACTCCGAGAGCAGTTTTTTAATAATTATTTATCTCGCTGTACACACAAAAATCAGAATCTACCCGATAAAATTTATGCATTTAATCAGATCTTAAAAAGTAAAGATAATGACAATGAGCGAGATCTTTTTTATACCATTGCCTTAGATCAGAATAATAATCTTGAGTACATAGAACAATTTGTAAGTGAGGGTGGTTTATATCTTTGTTTTAAATATATTGGCGCTCCTGATGAGTTTAGAGATTTTATTTCGCAAGTGCATTTAGCCGCGATGCCAGCGTTAAAGGTACGTTTGCGCAGTTCCAGTTGTGTAATTGAAATTCATCATAATCATCATAATGACATTACTGAATCGATTAAGAATATTACACATATGGAGTGTGATTATTGTGTGCCGGTTGTCACAGAAAGTGAAGTCAATATCCAACCCAATTTATAGAGACTAAATGTGTTATAACCAGATCTAAAAAGCAGTAGATAGATATTGACCGATGTATTTAGTTATCTGAGTTTAATAAAATATTTTCTAACCATTTTTTGAATTCTGGAGTTGCCTCTTTAAGGCTATTTGATCCCCTAGTTACTGTTGCAATCCCAATTTTAAGTTGCTCTTTGAGCTGGCGCTGATTGGTTGAACCATCAAGTAATGAATGTATAATTTTAACGCGAGTAATTAAAGCGTCGCGTTCATCAGCCGTCATTAATAACTTTAATATATCAAGTGAATAACCATCGTTAAATGCTTGGTGTAATAGTTCAACGGTTTGTTTCCATTCTTTAGTTTTCATTGTAATCACCATTAATATTGTTGATTAAATTCATTGGGATTAAGAATATTGACATCTTTCTTTCCTAAGATTATTTGATAAATATAATCATATACCAATACGTTTTTTACGTAGTTACGTGTCTCTGTAAACGGTATGCTTTCAATAAATGCGACTGCGTCAAGTTTACCATTACTGTTATTAAGCCATTTTTTTACACGATTAGGGCCAGCATTATAAGCTGCTGAAGATAATATACGATTATTACTATTTTGTAGATAAACGGTATTTAGATACGAAGTGCCTAATTCTATATTGGTTTTAGGATCAAACAATTGTGCCGATGAGACATAAGTCACCGTATCTATTTTTTTAGCTGTTTCTTTTGCTGTCGCTGGCATTAATTGCATTAATCCGCGAGCACCAGCTGGCGATTTGGCGGTGCTATTAAGGGCACTTTCTTGACGAGATATCGCTAAAGCATAAGAAAGCGGAATACTTTTATTTTTTAATGCTTTGTTATATAAATCTTTGTACATGACGGGTAAACGTTCTGTCCAGTTATTCCAAAGCTTGCCAACAATGGTTGCTTGAATGCTAAGATCCCCCCATCCTTTTTGTAAGGCATATTGAGATAATGTTAAGTATTCACTTTTATTTGTTTGGTGATTCAACATATAACGCCATTCGTTACTTAATTCTGATACCATACCAAAATAACGTAATTCGTTAATTCTTTTTACATAAGGTTGATTGTCATATTTGGCTTTTAATGTTGATATTTCTGATTGTGTAATCTTTGGCGATTGGTTTTTAAGTAAATAAGGTTGGTTAAGTGTTTGTGCACTTATCATGCCATAAAAACTACGTTTGTTTGTGAGCGCTTGTAAAATTTTATTAGCTTCATTTGTTTGTTTATTATTGAGTAATACTCGAGCTTGCCAGTATTGCCATTCTTCTTTTAATTGATCTTCTGGTGATAATTGCGCTAGCCAATAGGCAATATCAGAAAAGTTATAGGCATCTATGGCAAGGCGGATACGTTTTTCGACCAATGCCGTATCATGGTGTTTTGTAATATAGCTATCACGCCATTTTATTTGTTCACTAGTAGCGGAATCTTTAAAATAGCTGTTGGCTAAACTTTTTTGTAATTCAGCTTGCTCTACTTCAGTTAACGCCTGCTGTTTAACTAGTTTTGGCAATAACAATGCAGCTAAATTCATATCAGTTTTTACTAAGCGAGGGAATGATGCTAAGACTACTTTTTTAGTGAAGGTGCTAGCTTTAATATTTTTTGAAAAATCCTCTAACTTTTTGGGATTATCAAGTACAGCGAGCAAATTGATTTTAGTTGTTTTGTTGTTGTCATCAAGTAGGTTCGTTAAATGTTTGGCCAATTTTAAATTATTTGCTTCAATAGCAAGTTCAATGCGTAATAGTATTAATTTAGCCGTTCGTTTACCAGCTTGGGTCCAAGCGTTGATTAATGGATCACATGCAGAAGGAAGCTCTTTGCCAGTCTTCCAAAGTGATTCGATAGTACTGAAGGTAGCTTGGTTATTTCCTTGTTGTAGTAATGCATACTGATAGCGACAATTAGAGAGAATAGAATTATCTTTTGGAAAAGAAACGATTGAATTCCAGTCTTGACGAGAACTTAGTTCTGTTAGATAAGATTGTATTAGTGAGTCTGTTAATGGAAAGTCCTTATATTGGTTAACAAAGTCACTTACCATTTCAGGTGAAACCAATTTGATATTTTTTTGAAAAAACTGTACAGCAGCATAAGGATATAATGGATAATTTTTTATGCTAGAAAGCAATATTTGTTGGTCTTCAAAATTAAGCGATTGATAGGAATTAAGCCATTTTTGATAATGTTCTCGTTGCTCCTTTTGCGACCTGTCTGCGTAAACACTACCTGTACAAAGTAGACATATTATCAAAAAATAACGTAATACTAATTTCATCCCTTAACTCCTATATTAATTTAGTTCGTTAGATTAGCATATTCTGTTACGATTCGTCGATAATCAACTAACGGCTTAATTCCTACTAAAATACTCAACTAAATACTTGACTAAATTAAATGGATATATACAATAAAGCGATAACGCATAGGGGAATGATTAATGAAATTGACATCAAAAGGACGATATGCGGTGACAGCAATGCTTGATGTTGCATTACATGCTGATTCAGGGCCTGTATCACTTGCAGAGATTTCAGAACGTCAAGAAATTTCACTTTCTTATCTTGAACAATTGTTTGCTCGTTTACGTAAAAATGGCTTAGTACAGAGTGTTAGAGGTCCTGGTGGCGGTTATATATTGAGTCGCTCTATGGATCAAATTGCGATTAGCTCAATTGTTAAAGCTGTTGATGAGACAGTGCATGCAACAAAATGTCATGGGCAAGATGGATGCCAAGGTGGTGTGAGATGTTTAACTCACACATTGTGGAATGAACTAAGTGAGCGGATTGAGGACTTTTTAACTAGCATTACGTTAAGTGAATTGGTTAATGATAAAGAAGTTAAAGCCGTTGCTAGCCGACAAAGTAATATACAACACGTTCAGATCAATTAATAAAAATAGAATATAGAATTTGTCATTGGGAGTGATTAATGAAACTACCTATTTATATGGATTATGCAGCGACAACCCCTGTTGATCCTAGAGTTGCTGAAAAAATGATGCAGTATTTAACCCCAAATGGGATTTTTGGTAACCCAGCATCTCGTTCTCATAAATTTGGTTGGCAAGCGGAAGAAGCAGTTGATATTGCCCGCAATCAAATTGCTGATCTTATTGGTGCTGATTCACGAGAAATTGTTTTTACATCTGGTGCAACTGAAGCCGATAATTTAGCGATCAAAGGCGCTGCTCATTTTAATCAAGCAAAAGGTAAGCACATTATTACTTGTAAAACTGAGCACAAAGCTGTGCTTGATACTTGTCGCCAGCTTGAGCGAGAAGGTTATGAAGTAACTTATTTAGCACCGGAATCTAATGGTATTCTTGATCTAGATAAGCTTGCTGCTGCAATGCGTAGTGATACAACTGTTGTATCTATTATGCATGTTAATAATGAAACTGGTGTTATTCAAGACATCGAGAAAATTGGTGAAATGTGCCGTGAACGGGGCATTGTCTTTCATGTTGATGCAACACAATCTGTAGGTAAATTACCCATTGATGTGGCCAAGTTAAAAGTTGATTTAATGTCATTTTCTGGTCATAAGATTTATGGCCCAAAAGGAATTGGTGGACTTTATGTAAGACGTAAACCTCGTGTGCGAATTGAAGCGCAAATGCATGGCGGTGGTCATGAGCGGGGTATGCGCTCAGGCACGTTACCTGTGCATCAAATTGTCGGCATGGGTGAAGCGTACCATATAGCCAAAGAAGAAATGGCAGCTGAAATGCCTCGCCTTTTAGCGCTAAAAAATCGTTTATGGAATGGGTTAAAAGATATCGAAGAAGTTTACCTTAATGGTTCTTTGGAACACAGTGTACCAAATATTTTAAATGTGAGTTTCGCGTATGTTGAAGGTGAATCGCTTATGATGGCTTTAAAGGATTTAGCGGTTTCATCTGGTTCGGCGTGTACATCAGCGAGCTTAGAGCCTTCTTATGTGCTACGTGCATTAGGGCTTAATGATGAGCTTGCACATAGCTCAATTCGTTTTTCATTGGGTCGATTTAGTACTGAAGAAGAAGTGGACTATGTGATTAAATTAATTAAAAATTCTATTGATAAATTAAGAGATTTATCGCCACTTTGGGAAATGTTTAAAGATGGTGTTGATTTAACAAAAATTAAATGGTCAGCCCATTAATATTAGGAGCAAATTATGGCATACAGTGAAAAAGTTGTTGATCATTATGAAAACCCTCGTAATGTAGGTTCTTTTGATCAAAATGATCCTAATGTCGGTAGTGGCATGGTTGGGGCGCCTGCGTGTGGCGATGTAATGCGTTTACAAATCAAAGTGAATGATAATGGCATTATTGAGGACGCTAAGTTTAAAACCTATGGTTGTGGTAGCGCAATTGCATCAAGCTCTTTAGTAACCGAATGGATTAAAGGTAAATCATTAGATGAGGCCGAAGCGATTAAAAATACGGATATTGCTGAAGAGTTGGCTTTACCGCCTGTTAAAATTCACTGCTCGATCTTAGCCGAAGATGCGATTAAAGCAGCAATCGATGACTATAAAACGAAAAAAGGACAACGTTAATGGCAATCACATTGACTAATAGCGCTGCTGATCGTGTTCAAGCTTTTCTGGCTAATCGTGGAAAAGGTGTTGGATTACGATTAGGTGTTAAAACATCCGGTTGCTCAGGTATGGCCTATGTTTTAGAGTTTGCCGATGTGATTAATGATGATGATAGTGTTTTTGAAGATAAACATGTCAAAGTTATCGTGGATAAAAAGAGCTTAGTTTATATTGATGGTACTGAACTTGATTTTGTTAAAGAAGGATTAAATGAAGGTTTCAAGTTTAATAATCCTAATACAAAGCACGAATGCGGTTGTGGCGAAAGCTTTAATGTGTAGTTGGACTTGGACTAGTTATGGTTAATTACTTCGAGCTATTCAATTTACCACCTCAATTACCGGTGGATGTAGCGCTGTTAACAACTCATTATCAGCAGTTACAACGGCAATACCATCCAGACAATTTTGCTGTTGCAACCGATAGTGATAAAGTGGCAATTGTGCAAAAATCAGCAGCGATTAATGATGGTTATCAAATCTTAAAAAATCCAATTAAAGCTGCGGAATATTATCTATCTTTGCAAGGTTTTGATATTGCCACAGAAAAAAATATCATTCATGATGCCGATTTTTTAATGGAGCAATTTGCTTTACGTGAGAAGCTTGATAGTATTGAAAACCAAGCTAATTTTCAAGCATTAGATGACTTTCATAAAGAAATTATCGAACGTGAAAAAATGGTATATAACCAACTATTACAACTCATAGTAAAACAAGACATAGTAAAACAAGATTGGCAAAGTGCGCTTAATCAAATCTATAAGCTTCGTTATCTAGCTCGATTGATTGAACAAATCGAAAAGTTACAAGACAAACAATTTGATTTATAATTTACGATAAGTGATGAATCAATAGAGATAGATTAAATGGTATTATTACAAATTAGTGAACCAGGACAAACACCAATGCCACATCAGCGTCGCATTGCAGTGGGTATCGATCTTGGTACAACTAATTCACTCGTAGCAACGGTTCGTAGTGGGCAAGCCGAGGTTTTACCCGATTGGCAAGGTGATTCATTGTTGCCATCGGTTGTACATTACGGTGTTGATCATGATGATAACCCTGTTATTACTATTGGTAAATATGCCAAATCCAATGCTATAAATGATCCTCAAAATACGGTTAGTTCTGTTAAACGATTAATGGGCAGAAGTTTAGCAGATATAGAACAATCCCATTTTCCTTATACCTTTTCGCAAACAGAAAGTGGTGTCCCGTTATTAAATCTGCCTAATGGTCAGGTCAATCCAGTACAAGTCTCTGCTGATATCTTGATTGCACTCGCCGAACGAGCAAGAGAAAGTTTAAACGGTGAAATTGACGGTGCTGTGATAACTGTGCCAGCTTACTTTGATGATGCCCAAAGACAAGCAACTAAAGATGCAGCAAAATTAGCTGGTTTACATGTGCTTCGCTTATTAAATGAACCAACTGCCGCCGCCATTGCTTATGGCTTAGATTCTAAAAAAGAAGGGGTCATTGCTGTTTATGATTTAGGTGGCGGAACTTTTGATATTTCGATTCTTCGCCTAAATAAAGGCGTTTTTGAAGTGCTAGCAACCAGCGGTGATTCTGCTCTTGGTGGCGATGATTTTGATAGGTTGCTTGCTGATTATATAAAAAAGGAATTTGGATTAACCGATAATATAGATCCTATTATTAATCAAAATATTAGTAATCAAGCGACGGATATAAAAATATTACTGAGCAATGAAGATGTTGCTATATTTACACTTAATAATCAATCATTAACTATTACTCGTCAGCATTTTCAACAATTAATAGAGCCATTAGTTAAACGCACTTTGGCTGTTTGCCGTCGGGCGTTAAAAGATGCGCAAATAGGCGTGGATGAAGTGCTTGAAGTCGTTATGGTTGGTGGTTCTACTCGCGTACCGTTAGTAAGAGAATTAGTTGGTGATTATTTTAAAACCCAGCCGTTAACGTCTATTGATCCTGATAAAGTTGTTGCTGTTGGAGCTGCCATTCAAGCGGATATATTAGTAGGGAATAAATCTGATTCTGATATGTTGCTACTTGACGTTATTCCATTGTCTTTAGGGATTGAAACTATGGGGGAATTGGTCGAAAAGATTATTCCTCGTAATAGCACTATTCCATGTGCAAGAGCGCAAGAATTTACCACTTTTAAAGATGGTCAAACAGCCATGATGATTCATGTTTTGCAAGGTGAGCGTGAAAGTGTTGCCGACTGTCGCTCCTTAGCTCGGTTTACGTTAAGGGGAATTCCTGCTATGCCTGCTGGTGGTGCACATATACGGGTGACTTTTCAAGTTGATGCCGATGGTTTATTAAGTGTTACAGCGATGGAAAAATCAACTGGTGTAGAAGCTACAATTCAAGTTAAGCCCTCTTACGGTCTGACCGATAAAGAGATTGCGACCATGATTCAAGATTCAATTAGTCATGCACAGCAAGATAAACAAGCCAGAATGCTTGCTGAAAAAAGAGTTGAAGCAGCACGCGTGCTAGAGAGTTTACAAGGCGCTTTAGACAAAGATGCTGATTTATTAAACGATAGCGAACTTAGCCAAATTTTAGTCGCTCAGCGCCAATTGCAAATAGCACGTGAGTCAGATGATAGTGATGCAATTGAAAAGCACATTAAAATTGTTGATAGTGTGACACAAGATTTTGCCGCTAGACGAATGGATAGGTCAATCCATCGTGCCTTAGCTGGCCATAAAGTTGATGATATTTAACTAACGAGATTATTATGCCAAAAATCACTTTTTTACCCAATGCCGATCTTTGCCCTGAAGGAAAAACTGTTGAAGCGCAGGAAGGTGAATCTATTTTAGACGTGGCATTGCGCAATGATATTGAAATCGAGCATGCTTGTGAGATGTCTTGTGCTTGTTCTACATGTCACTGTATTGTTCGTAAAGGGTTCGAGTCACTAGAGGAAAGTGATGAGCAAGAAGATGATATGTTAGATAAAGCCTGGGGAGTTGAGCCTCATAGCCGTTTAAGTTGTCAAGCTCGTGTAGCGAATGAAGATCTAGAAGTCGAAATTCCAAGATATAGCCTTAATCACGCCAAAGAAGATCATTAATTAATAGTAAGAATGATTACCTATCTATAATTTGATGTAAAGAATAATATTAAGCTTGGTGATTCGTTTTAAATTTCATAATTTTGAACCGATAATCAAGCGAACAGCCATATCTTTCGATTCTAAATATCTGTATTTATTTCTTGCCGTTAGTTAATTAACAGGGTATAATCAGCCCACTTTGTTTATTGCCTTTATATAAACAAATGATGAAAAGATATAATTTCTACAACAGAAAATAGCTTTTCTCATTTACACTTATTGTAATTATATTTTAAATTATAAAGTGCCAACCTTATTTAAAGTTAGTTGTCAGTTAAATGATGCTAAAGAATTATCAACTAACTAAGGCAGGTGAATAACAATTATCGATGTAAGTGTAGTTAGCTAATAATGAGGTGGTGGTGTTTCTTCCGATAAGTTGGCAATATTCGATGATTGTGTTGCTTGTAGCTTTTGGGATAATAAAGTCAATTGCTCTTTTAATTTGCTGATATCTGCTTGAAGGGTTGTTACCATACGGTTTAATTCCTCAATGGTAACTTCTTGAAAAGCAACTTTAGTTTCAAGTAATTCTAGTTGTTGATTCATAAAAACAGGCTTATGTATGCATATAATGCTATATTGTAAGTAAAAATGGCTATCAAATCCATCCCCGTTCGGCAAAAGAGACATATTCGCCTTTACCAATTACAAGGTGATCAATAATACGAATATCAATCAAGTTACAAACTTGATCTATTTTTACTGTTAGCGCACGGTCAGCTTGACTTGGTTCGGCTATGCCTGAAGGGTGGTTGTGTGCCAAAATTAATGCAGCGGCATTATATTGTAATGCTCGTTTAGCGATTTCTCGAGGGTGAACTTCTACACAATTATAGGTACCGATAAACATTTCTTCTGATGAAATAACATGATTTTGGTTATCTAGAAAAATCACCATAAAAACCTCACGTTCTTTATCTGCCAAACGACTAGCTAAATAATGGTGGGTTAGTGCTGGTGAAGTCAGTGAGTTTTCATTGGATATTTTAACTTTTAGATATCGATGTGACAACTCGACAACAGCTTTTAGTTGGGTGTATTTCGCTGTGCCTAACCCCTGCTTTTTGCAAAAATCACTATGGCTTGCATTAATTAAATTATAAAAAGAACCAAACTCATTTAACAATTTTTGTGATAGTTCTAAAACAGGTAAGCCTTTGGTGCCTGTTCGTAAAAAAAGTGCAAGTAATTCTGCATCACTGAGAGTTTCAACGCCAAATTTTAACAGCTTTTCCCGTGGCATCAACGAAGCTTGTTGTGAAGACATAATGCTAAATTCCAATAATAGCAAAATCTAGATTATTAACGGAAAAATTAACAGTACAAAACAGTGTTATAAAATATTGGGATTTATTTCACAAATTATTAAGTAATATTTTGGATATCTGGCAAATAAAAAGCGCTATATAGCGCTTTTATCATTACATCCTAAACGACGACAACTTAGTGGCAACCGCAACCGCCATGGCCTCCGCCACAACAACCACTATCATCATCTTCATGGTCATGGCCACCACAACCGCAACCACCATGATCATGCCCATGCTCACCATGAATATGACCGTGGGCTATTTCTTCTTCTGTGGCTTCACGAATAGCTAATACTTCAACGTTAAATTTTAGATCTTGTCCCGCTAGCATATGATTACCATCAATCGTGATATTATCACCATCGATAGCGGTAATTTCAACTGGTAAAGAACCATGCTCAGTATCAGCAAAAAAGCGCATACCGACTTCTAATTCATCAACACCGACAAACACATCACGAGGAACATTTTGCACAAGTGCATCATTAAAATCACCATATGCATTAATTATTTCAACTTCAAATTTATCACCAACTTGATGACTTTCTAAGGCTTTTTCAAGATCTTGTAATAAGTTTCCTGCGCCATGCAAATACTCAAGCGGAGCAGTTGCTGTTGCTTCATCAACAAGAACGCCATCTTTCGTTCTAACTTGGTATGCTATACTTACTACTGTGTTTTTTGCTATTTTCATTTTATCTCCAACGGGCTATAACGAGCAAATAAACCGTAGATTTTATCTGAAAAAAGATTATCTGTATGCTATTTTCTTATTTTTATAAAAAGTTTTTAGTTAAGAAAGATCTGGAGGGGATTAGGAAATGAGTTAATGCTAGTTTGCGAATGAAGTGGAAGACTTTTTTGTTGTAATGAAGTTTCAGGAAAGCTTCGTATTTAGTATAAAAAGCAACTGCTTTGGAAAGTTTACAATTCTTTACAAAAAATCTCATTACAAAAGAATTAATTTATTTTATTATGCGCTATCGTCTTTAATACAATAGCATCTTTTTATTCCTAGGTTTCAATTTAACTATTCGTATTGTATAAGATATCCTATTGAATAATTATTAAAAATAAGAAAATAACTATAAGGAGTTGTAAAGATATGATACAATGTGGCTCTAAATCGGGCATCGGGCATCGGGCATCGGGCATCGGGCATCGGGCATCGGGCATCGGGCATCGGGCATCGGGCATCGTCCTTGATAGTCAGTACTCTGTACTTGATGCAAGCTTTTCGTATCTAGTTTTTTTCCCTTTCAGTTTTGGCTTCTTCTCATTTAAACCTGATTTTATAACCAAAATAACGGCACTTAAAGCTTGTTTAAAGCTCAAACTAACTAAAATAAGTTTGGTTTTATTATCTCAATTGGC
Source organism: Bombus sonorus (assembly GCA_029958995.1). Lineage (NCBI taxonomy): Eukaryota > Metazoa > Arthropoda > Insecta > Hymenoptera > Apidae > Bombus > Bombus sonorus. Next base: position 3,068,678 of record JARWAU010000020.1, on the reverse strand, counting down.
AATAGTAAGCTCATCTCATGCCATATTAACCGCCACTACAACAAACGTTATTACAGGCAATGCGCCAGAGGTCATAGCGTTATCCAGTGCAGATAAGCAAGGTTTTACGGTTAATGGCGTTTTTTATAGTGAAGCAAATGGTAATATAAAAACGGATGAAATTAAGGAATTTGACGGCAATTTAACGTTTAATGATTTTACTATTTCAAAATATGATTCCAAAAATTTGGATAAAGTGAAAAATTATCGTGATATTGATGGTGATAATGCTGATCCGAGTGTTCCGTTTAAATTAGAAACGACCTATTATTGGTGGTATGACAATACAGGAAAACGGATAGAGGGTGATGATAAGAAAAAAATTATAGGTTGTGGAAGTGGTTTTTCAATGCCATTAAAACTCATCATTAAAACCAATGTTAAAGCCCATTCGGCATACGGAATTCCTGATGAAGGCGAGCAGATTACCCTAGCTAAAACCTACCAAATAGCACCAAAATCGCAAATTTGTTATGCCAAACCGAATGCCACAGTTGTTTATCAAAATGCTCAATGGCATGGTTTTGATGAAAACGGTAATTCTCAAAAATGGAATCTTGAAAATAGCATAATAAGTCCAGAGTATGGAGGAGGGCGCACAAGTGATTATGTATTGGATTTTGGCTTTAAAGCTAAACCAACATATTCATCAAAAACATTCCCAACAACGGGCTTTCCAGGTGCTCAGTTTCAATTAGTGATGACTGGTGCACAAACGGATTATGAATTTTCAGTTATTACTCAAACGAAAGATGTTGTTGATGTTGATTCATTAGGATCAATTACCTTAAAGAAAAAACCATTAGATCAAGTCATAGTGCAAGCGACATTAAAAAGAGATAGAACAGTTAAACATGATTATAGCTTTAATCCAACAAGTGTTTGGGCTATTCCACAGGGCGATTTTAAGGGATATTGGAATGTATCTCAAACAAAATGTGGAAGTGTTTTTAACGTACTTTCTCGAGGCGAATTGACTAACTCTCCACAAAGAAAAGCACCAATGTATTGGCAGTTTAAAGATAACAATTATACTCGAGCAATTGGTGGAGGTCTGACCGCTGAGTGGGGGGCTATGAATAAAATAAGCTACCCAAGCTCTGATTGGCGTGATGCTCATTATTGGACAAGAGATAACTATTCATCCGAGCTATACTTTGTTGTGCATACTGTCAATGGTGGGGTGGGATATGGTGGTTATGAAAATAAGATAGGACAAATTAACTATATTGCTTGTAAAGGCTAAATAAGTTTATATTTTAATCGCTTTACTTATAACTTGAAGAAGCAACATTGGTTTTTGAAAATTAAGATTAACAATTAAGGGAATGCCGTTAAATATTCCCTTTTGCTGATTTTTATCGGCAATGGTGGCATTTTCATAGGTTATGGCTATTGTTAATTGAGGTGAGCTAAAACCTAACAATAACGCAATTACTACTTTCTTCAACATTATTATTTTTTCATACTGTGATAACTTAAGCTAGTACGAATATTTCATCTAAAGATGTTATGTAAAATGAGAGAACAAATAATGTATATGTAATGCTGATAAAATCAGCATTACATATTATAATTAGCTAAGCTTTTTTCACAAAGCAAGCTTTAAGCATAATTTTCATACCATCGACTTTACAATCGATCTCATGATCACCGTCTACTAAACGAATGCCTTTGGCTTTAGCGCCTTTTTTCAGCACAGTTGACGATCCTTTTAACTTAAGATCTTTAATTAAAATAATATCATCGCCATCAGCAAGTAAATTACCATTACTATCTTTTACTTGTAATTCACCATCAGTGGCTACAACTTCGTTTGGGTCCCATTCATGAGCACATTCAGGGCAAACATAAAATGAACCATCATGATAAGTATGTTCAGATTGGCAAATAGGGCAATTAGGTATAGATTCCATAATTAAGATTCTTCTAAATTAAATAGAATGGCGATGACTATAGCAAAAAATGCTATTAAGCCATAAATGATAGCTGTTTGATTACTGTGGATGATCTAAAAAAATTGACAAATTAGCCAATTATTTTAGACATAAATAAACTGCTATTAATTGATTTTGTTGTTCTATTTCTTTTAGATCTTTCTTCATATTTTTCCTTTTTTATTGGGGCAAAAATAAAATCATTTTCGTAAAAAATATTCAGGAATCTATACCGTTTTATTATGAGATTATTTTAAATTTAATGGGTTAATGAATTATTATGAATAAAGCACCAAATTGTTTAAATTCCTTATTCAGCCAAAGCGTTAAACTGTAGTGGTCAAGTATTTTTAAACACCAATTTAGGTTGTTCTGCAATAGCTGGTGGTAAACCAGCGTTAAAACTATATGGTCGTCTTTGGTTATAATAATCGAATAAGTAGCAGAACGTGTCTGACTTGGCTTCAGCTAAACGACGATAACCACCCATGAAAATCCATTCACTTTTCAAACTACGAAACAAGTGTTCAGTGGGCACATTGTCCCAACAATTACCGCGACGGCTAACACTTTGCAGTATTCCACAACGGCTAAGACGATGCCTGAATGCAGCTGATAAATACTGGCAACCTTGGTCAGAATGGAACATTAAAGCCTTGGATTTACCCCGTAGAGACGAAGCCATGTCTAATGCACTAATCACTAATTGACTATCGACTTTATCTGATACGCTATAACCCACTATCCGTTTTCTCACCTTATAACGACCCATCTTGATACCTTGCTAGTTCAGTTTTGTGGTTATCGTTCGACTGCCAGCTGTGCCGTTATTTTGTTTGAAGAGGGTTTCAACCAGTTGCCGGCGTTGTTGTCTGATTTTGTTTTCTGGGCGCAAACGAGGGTTATAAAATGCTGCTTGAGATACTGCAAATAATGCGCAGACAATATTTATTGGGTATTGCTCGCTTAACTGATGGCTCAACGCATATTTTTGTCTTCGTCTGGCATTAAGAGAGCGGTAGCCTTTTTTAGTATTTCTTTCTCCAATTCAAGTCGTTTTATCTTTTTCCCATGGCTTGAATTATTTGTTGCTCTCGGATTAGCGCTTTTGATTCGGGCGTATAGCCATCAAGCGCTAACTTTAACTGAGCAACCCAACGGTGCATTGCTGTTTCACTTACCCCATTGCCCTGCAGGCTTCCAGTACGCTGCACTATTGCTCAACCACCAGTACGGCGGCATCACGTTTAAATTTTACTGTAAATTTTTGTCGGTTTGTTGTCATTATTCACCTCATTTTGATGATATTAGTTTACCACCTAATTAGGTGTCTTGAATTATTAAACCACTACAAGGAAAGCTTCTTAGTTTAGTATAAAAAGTAGCTACTTTGGAAAGTTTACAATTCTTTACAAAAAATCTCATTACAAAAGAATTAATTTATTTTATTATGCGCTATCGTCTTTAATACAATAGCATCTTTTTATTTCTAGGTTTCAATTTAACTATTCGTATTGTATAAGATATCCTATTGAATAATTATTAAAAATAAGAAAATAACTATAAGGAGTTGTAAAGATATGATACAATGTGGCTCTAAATCGGGCATCGGGCATCGGGCATCGGGCATCGGGCATCGGGCATCGGGCATCGGGCATCGGGCATCGTCCTTGATAGTCAGTACTCTGTACTTGATGCAAGCTTTTCGTATCTAGTTTTTTTCCCTTTCAGTTTTGGCTTCTTCTCATTTAAACCTGATTTTATAACCAAAATAACGGCACTTAAAGCTTGTTTAAAGCTCAAACTAACTAAAATAAGTTTGGTTTTATTATCTCAATTGGCAATAGTAAGCTCATCTCATGCCATATTAACCGCCACTACAACAAACGTTATTACAGGCAATGCGCCAGAGGTCATAGCGTTATCCAGTGCAGATAAGCAAGGTTTTACGGTTAATGGCGTTTTTTATAGTGAAGCAAATGGTAATATAAAAACGGATGAAATTAAGGAATTTGACGGCAATTTAACGTTTAATGACTTTGTGATTTCAAGATATGATTCCAAGAATTTGGATAAAGTGAAAAATTATCGTGATATTGATGGTGATAATGCTGATCCGAGTGTTTCGTTTAAATTAGAAACGACCTATTATTGGTGGTACGACAATACAGGAAAACGGATAGAGGGTGATGATAAGAAAAAAATCATAGGCTGTGGTAGCGGTTATGCCATGCCATTAAAACTGATCATTAAAACCAATGTTAAAGCATATTCGGCGTATGGCATCCCAAAAGAAAGTAAATCTATTACATTAACCAAAACGTACCAAATAGCGGCTAGAACACAAATTTGCTATGCAAAACCGAATGACATTATAGCTCATCCTAAAGAGCAATGGATTAGTTATAATAGTGATGGTAGTTCAGAAGGTTGGCATGATAAGAATCGTATAAAGCGCCATTCTATTCATGGCGGTGGTTTTACCAATGATTATGTACCAGATTATGGTTTTAAAGCTAAACCTACAATTTCGTCAAAAACATTCCCTACTACAGGCTTTCCAGGCGCTAAATTCCAATTAGTGATGACGGGTTCACAGAGCGATTATCGCTATAAAATACTTAATAATTCTGGCGAAGGCATTTTGATTGACGATAATGGAATGGTTTTATTAAAAAATAAACCAACAGGAAATATTACTATACGAGTAACCTTGAAAAGAGATTCAACTGTTTATCATGATTATACGTTTAACCCAACATCTGTTTGGTTGGTTCCTCAAGCGAATGGTTATATGAATTGGGAAGCAGCAAAGCAACGGTGTGGTGGAGTACAAAATATTCCCTCTTTATCAATGTTTACTAATTCCCCACAAAATAATATTGTTTTAAATACTGATTGGCGGTTCATCGCAAATACATTTACTAGAGCAATAGGGGAGGGCGTGTTTGCAGAATGGGGGTATTCTGATATAGCCAGTTATCCTGATTCTCAATGGGGAAGCTTTCCGCAGGCTAAAGATGGTAAGGCATATTATTGGTCATCAAATGTTCATACCACTGACGCTAATATGTTTGTTGGTGATGCTCGAGCAGGAAATGTAAATGCTTACAATATGAAACATAATCACCTAGTTGCGTGCAGGGGATAAATGATCAATGAATCAATAGATGATTTAGAGTCGTAATGTTATTTTATTTAGTGAATGGGGATATACACTTCGCCAAGCTTATCCTGATTCTAATTGGGCTAATAGAGATAATGATAGATATTGGACTCGGTTAAACCATTTTGGAAAAGACCCTATCTTTCATCATTTTGATGTTGATGCAGGCACTGGTTTAATTGGTACTGATTGTGAGGATGGTTATAGATGCTCAGATTTTTTAGTTTGTCAGTAATTGCAAAGTATTATTGGTTAAGTTTATTGGTTAAAACTATTGTTTGGCAATGATTAATATCTATAATCAATTAAACATACTCAAGAGAATGTCAAGGTGAGTTGTTATTTTGTAAATGTGTATTTTTATGCATTTATCGCAAATCAACCTATATTTTGACGCTAGTCCGTGTTGTAGCGCTAATTAAAATTAGCGCTTTATTATAAAAGTTAATATAAATTAATGTGTTGTTATATATTCTTTGACGCTTAATTTGCTAAGTGAGCGCCAGTAAAAATTGGTGTGGTCATTTAGATCTATCAGCTTGTTAGCGTTTTTTGTCTATTAGATTCTAATAAATTTTTTCACAATGCTATGGTATAAAGGGCATCACGAACAAGGCTGCCTAATTCTCAGCTAACACTCAGTACATAATAATGGATTTATTTAACTAATTAACAAAGTGGTAATTATTCAGTAGCAGAAGATCTTGCTTTTATAGAGGGTTGAAAACAAAGCTTAACAGAGAGAAGTGTATAATTACTTATTTTAGCTTTTAGCGCATACATAAAAAATCAATTTCTATTGTAAATTAAAATAACCTGAAGCGTTAAAGAAAAAATGATTAGTGATATAAGGAGCCATATTTTGGTTGATAATCTATTTTTTATGCTGGTAACCTAGTTGTTTTTTCATGATTAATAATATTCTCCCACAATTGTAGGAGAATATTTGATGTTAAATTATTTAAGCTCTAACTCATTCATTGCAGCAATACTAAACCCACCATCAACATGGATGACTTCGCCAGTAATGCCAGATGCTAGATTTGAGCATAAAAACGCAGCCGAATTGCCCACATCTTCGGTAGTAACTGTGCGACGAATTGGCGTGACTGATTCACAATGAGATAACATTTTCTTGAAGTCTTTAATGCCAGATGCTGCAAGCGTACGAATTGGTCCTGCTGAAATGGCATTAACGCGCACACCTTCTGGTCCCATGGCATTTGCCATATAACGAACATTGGCTTCTAATGATGCCTTAGCTAGGCCCATTACGTTATAGTTAGGAATCGCACGTTCAGCACCTAGATAAGAAAGAGTGACTAAAGCTGAATTTGGATTTAACATCGATCGGCATGCTTTTGCCATCGCAACAAAACTATAAGAGCTGATGTCATGCGCAATAGCAAACCCTTCACGAGTTACTGCGTTAACATAATCGCCATCTAATTGATCGCCAGGTGCAAAAGCAATAGCATGGACAAATCCGTCAAATTTATCCCAAGTTTTTGCAAGTTCTGCAAATAGTTCAGTGATGCTATCATCGTGAGCGACATCGCAAGGTAAAACGATTTTAGAACCAAAATCAGCAGCGAATTCTTCAACACGTGTTTTTAATTTATCATTTTGATAAGTAAAAGCTAATTCAGCTCCTTCACGATGCATCGCTTGTGCAATACCATAAGCAATAGAACGATTACTTGCAACACCAGTAACCAGTATGCGCTTACCTGCTAAAAATCCCATAAATTATTCCTCTAATGTTTCTACTTTAATAGATTAGGATAGTGACGATTATATGTTGATAACGGCAATTGCGCCACAATAAATTTATGTTTCGCAACTTGTTGTTATTTTATCTTGTGTTACTGTGAGTTGTTTATGTGCTTAGCCATTGACTATAATAGCTAACTATTAATTTGTTTTAAGGATGATGCAATTTGAAAAACTTAGTTAATTATAAAATGTTGCCAATTTGGGATGCGCAAAACTTACCGCCATCATTTAGCGAAAAGCACAATACCCAAGCGGGCACTTGGGCAAAATTACATATTATTGCTGGTAGTTTGGATTTTGAAATGCTAACTGAGCAAGGCGAGGTCATAAGTCGACATCACTATGATATTGAGCATCAACCACCATTTGTATTGCCTCAGCAGTGGCACCGTATTGCCAAGGTGTCAAATGACCTACAATGCCAACTCGCTTTTTATTGTCAACCCGAGGATTACACGCATAAAAAGTACCAAATGACTAAGACGCATTCTGAAGTTGTGTCAGCGTGTCAATTTATTCCTAGGGGGCGGGTGTTAGATCTTGGCTGTGGATCTGGTCGTAATTCGCTTTATCTTCAGCGGTTAGGCTTTGATGTAGAGGCGGTAGATAAATCTCAATCAAGTATTGAGAATCTACAACAAATTATTACAAACGAAAATTTGCCACGTATAAATGCTACGATTTATGATATTAACCAAGCAAACTTAAAAGGTGAATATGATCTAATTATCTCAACTGTTGTGATGATGTTTTTACAACCCGATAAAATTCCAGATATTATTCATAATATGCAACAAGTTACCCAATATGGCGGTTATAATTTAATTGTTTGCGCAATGTCAACGGATGATTACCCATGTTCTATCGGATTTTCATTCACATTTAAAAAACAAGAATTATTAAATTACTATCAAGATTGGGAGATCATAAAATATAATGAAGATATTGGCCAATTGCATAAAACAGATATTCATGGTAACCGAATAAAATTAAGGTTTGCTACACTTTTGGCGAGAAAACGATAAATATTACAGGATGAAATCCTGTAATATTAGCGCTTAGATTGTGAGCCTACGTATTGTTAACCCATGCTTAGTTGTTCACCAACAACAAACCATGTTTTACGAGAATTTAATAAATCTTGCGCTGACATCGGCTTTTTACCTGCAGGTTGTAGAAGTGTTATATTCAATGCATTTTGGCTAGTTGCAATACAAATACCATTTTTATCTGCTTTTAAAATAGTGCCTGCGGGTTGTTCTGTGTCAATTTCAACAACAGCGGCTTGCCATACCTTAATCGGCTCACCATTAATGTCAAAATAGCTAACTGGCCATGGGTTAAAAGCGCGAATACAACGTTCAAGTTGCTTAGCAGGTAAACTCCAATCAAGTTTTGCCTCCTGTTTTGAAAGTTTTTCGGCATAGGTTGCTTGTGATGAATCTTGCCTTTCTGGTTGGATTCTTCCTTCGCCGATTAAGGCTAATGTATCAAGTAGCGCTTGTGGTCCTAATTGGGCTAGTTTTTCATACAGTGATGCGCTGGTGTCGGTATGCTCAATTGGGCAAGAAAGTTTATATAACATATCACCCGTATCAAGCCCTGCGTCCATCTGCATGATAGTAACACCTGTAACTTGATCGCCAGCCCAGCAAGCACGTTGAATAGGTGCTGCACCACGCCAACGTGGTAGTAATGAACCATGCACATTCAAACAGCCTAATTTAGGCATATCAAGTACAGATTGTGGTAAAATCAGCCCGTAAGCAACAACAATCATAATATCAGCATTTAATTTTTCAATAATTTTTTGATTTTCTTCATTTTTAAGCGTTACTGGTTGATAAACAGTAATATCATGCTCAACAGCCAATTGCTTAACAGGGCTTGCTGTTAACTTATTACCACGACCAGCAGGTCGATCGGGTTGAGTAAAAACAGCAATCACATTATGATGAGACTCAATTAGCGCCTTTAGATGAGTCGCGGCAAAATCAGGTGTGCCAGCAAAAATAATATTTAATGGTTTAGTTATATGTGGCATTAGCGTTATATCCATAATTAAAAGATAATAGAAATTATACCCCAAATTTTAGCAAGAATCTTTAATCAGCAAGGAGTGATATTTATTTGTATGCTTTCGGGTGTGCTAGGCTTGCTCCGCTGGTGGTTTATTCTGATGCCAAATAACAACCGTCCACAGCCGATTGGGGGGGTTAAAAATGGGATATTTGGCGCTTAAAAATCATTCAGAAAATCCATTGATTTTATTGAAGTTTTTATTTTTTCTGGATTAAAACATGAAATGTAATTTTAAACCCAGTGAAGTGAAGGCAATAGAAAGGTAATTTATACTAGCTACGTCGCATCACCACAATTTGGTGATTGTTATGCATTATAATCATTTTTCTAGGAAGAAACGATACTCGATTTTCATATTATTACAAGCTGAAAAGAATAAAAAGAGATAGATCAATGACTCAATGAGCATTTTTTGACAATAGATTGGGAGATAAAAAGAAATTCGAAACATAATTAATGTAAATACCCCAAACTTAGTACACAACTCACGTAGAAAATCATGCTGCTTGTTTTAGTGTTTTATACTCAATCGGTGTCATGTTATTTAATGCCTCATGCGGTCTTTCGGTGTTATAAATGGTTAGCCATTCTTCGGTTACCTTTCTTGCTTGTTCTAGATTATTAAATAGATATAAATCGAGTACTTCAGTACGATAGGTACGATTAAATCGTTCAATATAGCCATTTTGATAAGGGCTACTGGGCTGGATATAATCAATAGTTATACCATGTAATTTAGCCCAGTTGGTAAAGGTTTTCCTGTAAATTCTGGCCCATTATCGACCCGTATTTTTAATGGATACCCATGATATTCGGCCTGTTTATCTAAGTAACGTGCTGATAAGCTTACTGTAATATCAATACCTAACGCCTCACGATTAAAGTCATCGATGACATTGAATGTCCTAAAGCGACGTTGATTACGACTACTGTCACTCATAAAATCCATTGACCAACATTCACCTTGTTTATTGGGAGCCAATAACTTTTCTGGCTCCCGAGGTGGAATTCGTTGTTTTCGTTTTGTTTTAAGATTCAGTTTTAACTCACAATACACCCGATAAACACGTTTATGATTCCAACGATATCCCAGTTTTCTGATTCGATTAAAACACTTAGGAAAGCCCCAACGTAAATGCCGGTCTGTGATAGCATTCAACACCGAAATAATCACGAATCATCCTGTAACTTAGATTGATAGTAGTAAGCACAACGGCTTAAGCCAACAATAGCACAACTCATAACAATAGTAACTGAATGATTTTGTTGTAGTTGCTGTGCCCACGTTTTACGTGCCTTTGTGGGCACTAAAGCTTTTTTATGATTTCTTCCTGAAGCTGGGATTTTAAGCTCAGTTCGGCAAACATCTGTTTAAGCTTACGGTTTTCAGCCTCCAGCTCCTTTAAGCGTTTAATATCCGACGTTTCCATACCGCCGTATTTTTCCCGCCATTTATAGAAAGTTGAATTACCCATGCCATATGTACGGCACAACTCTTTAACGGGTACACCTGCCTCTGCTTCTTTTAAAATAGCGACGATTTGATGTTCAGTCATTTTTTCATAATTAAATCCTCTTTTACTTTTATCATAGAGAATTTTCTACTTTTTTGCTGTACTATTTTAGGGGGTAGTTACAATAAAAAAAATACCATATTTATTGAACCCACGCCCAAGAGAAAACGGCATAAGTTTAAAAGCCAGTCTTTTTTTATTTTAAGACGTTAAGGCGAATTGCACTTCATGGTGCAGCCTAGAAAAATAAAATCAATGGCTTTTCTGACTGTTTTTTTAGTGCAAAATGTCTTGTTTTCAACTGGCCAACCTATGAGCCTTGCTCTGCAAGCGTTGCTTGAACAATCCGCAATGCATCAAAAGTTTCTTTAACATCGTGTACACGAATAATTTGGGCTCCTTTCATGGCTGCAATTACGGCACATGAAACACTGCCGAGAGTACGTTCTTGTGGCGGTGCATTTAATACTTGCCCAATCATCGATTTTCGAGACATGCCAACCAATAAGGGTAAGTTGAAATGATGGAACTTTTCAAGCATTGCTAATAGGCGGTAATTATGGGCTAGCGTTTTGCCAAATCCAAAACCAGGATCGAGTATGATTTTTTCTCGAACAATACCGGCATTTAAGCAACGATCTATATGCTTTGCAAAAAATAGGTCGACTTCTTGATATATGTCTTGCTGGTAGTGTGGTGCATTTTGCATGGTTTTAGGATCGCCTTGCATGTGCATAATGCAAACAGGTAACCCTGTTTGTGCAGCGGCTTCAATAGCGCCAGGCTCTGTAAGGGCTCGAATATCATTGATTAGGTGAGCGCCTGCTTTAGCAGATTCTGTCATGACTTGTGGTTTTGAGGTATCAACCGATATCCAGACATCAAAATAACGAGCAATTTTTTCAACGAGTGGGATAACACGGTTAAGCTCTTCATCAACGGAAACCTCGGTTGCACCTGGGCGTGTTGATTCGCCACCTACGTCAATAAATGTTGCTCCAGCTTGAATCATGCTATCAACCCGGCGCATGGCATCATCAAGATTGTTATAAGTCCCACCGTCAGAAAACGAGTCTGGCGTCATATTTATAATGCCCATAACTTGTGGGAATGAAAGATCCATCACTTGATTTTTAAAATGTATTTCCATGATTAAAAGCCTTATATGGTTAGTGTTAATAATGCAATAATTTAAATGGCATTGAGACTTATCAACTAGGTTGAGTTAAATTTTTAGCTTGCTTGTTGTTTTATTCAGGTAAATTTACTTATCATCTATTTTTATTTTACCGATAAAAAACGCGCCGTAGCGCGTTATATTTTATTTGAGCTTATTAACCTTTTGATTGAGGCGGTATGTCGCTTCCTTCATTGGGTATTTTGCTTGCTGCATGTTCGTCACTTTCAGTCCAATCATCAGGCGCTGTAATCGGGCGACGAGCAATTAAATCTGCAACTTGTTTTGCTCCAATGGTTTCATACTTCATTAGCGCATCTTTCATTGCATGAAGGATATCGATATTGTCAGTTAATATTTGACGAGCTCGTTGATAATTACGATCGATAATGGCTTTGACTTCTTCGTCGATAATTCTCGCTGTTTCGTCAGAAATATCTTTCGGTCGGCCGTATGAATTATCATCATTTTCGTAAAATAATGGGCCTAAGCGTTCAGAAAACCCCCATTGTGTTACCATTGCTCGTGCATATTGTGTGGCAACTTTTATATCATTTGAGGCACCAGTAGAAATTTTATTGGCACCGTAGATGAGTTCTTCTGCAAGTCGTCCTCCATAAAGGGTTGCAATATCGCCTTCCAGTTTTTCGCGACTTTCACTAACTCGATCGCCTTCAGGTAGGAAGAAAGTGACACCCAGTGCGCGCCCACGTGGAATAATGGTGACTTTATGGATAGGATCATGATCAGGCATTAAGTAGCCAATAATGGCATGTCCTGCTTCATGATAAGCGGTTGAAATAAGTTGCTCTTGAGTCATGGTTAATGAACGTCTTTCCGTGCCCATGTTAATCTTATCTTTAGCCTCTTCAAATTCATCCATTGTGACCACACGCTTATTGCGACGCGCAGCAAATAAAGCCGCTTCATTGACTAAATTCGCTAATTCTGCACCAGAATAACCCGGTGTTCCACGCGCTAGTACCGATAAATCAACATCAGATCCTAGAGGCACTTTACGCACATGCACTGCAAGAATTTGTTCTCGGCCTTTCATATCTGGTAAGCCAATTTGTACTTGGCGGTCAAAACGACCTGGACGGAGTAAGGCTGGATCTAAAATATCGGCTCGGTTGGTTGCTGCAATGATAATGATGCCACTATTGGCTTCAAAACCATCCATTTCAACTAGCATTTGGTTTAATGTTTGTTCTCGTTCATCATGCCCGCCCATTGAACCTGCGCCACGTTTTCGGCCTACAGCGTCAATTTCGTCAATAAAGATGATACAAGGCGCATGTTTGCGAGCTTGTTCAAATAGATCTCGGACACGTGATGCCCCCACACCAACAAACATTTCAACAAAGTCTGAACCTGACATGCTGAAAAAAGGCACCTTGGCTTCGCCAGCGATTGCTTTTGCTAGTAATGTTTTACCTGTACCAGGAGGCCCAACCATTAAAATACCTTTTGGAATTCGTCCACCTAGTTTTTGGTATTTACCTGGATCACGTAAAAAATCGACCACTTCAGTGACTTCCTGTTTTGCCTCTTCACTGCCCGCAACGTCGATAAATTTGGTCTTAACTTGGTCTGGTGTTAGCATTTTGGCTTTGCTTTTGCCAACTGACATTGGGCCACCTTTACCACCACCTTGCATTTGGCGCATCATAAAGAGCCAGAACCCAATAAGTAAAATGATAGGGAACCAAGAAATAAATATGCTCATTATTAAACTTGGTCTTTCATCAGGTGCACCATAGACAGGTACTTTGTTGGCTAACAAGTCATCCATTAGTTTTTCATCTAAATACGGGATGTAAGTAACGTAGTTGCCTTTATTTTTGGTTGTGGCAATAATTTCACGTCCTTTAATATGCACTTCTTGGAGATTACCAGCTGTGATATCGGAATTAAATTGGGTATAATTGACTTGAGGCCCGCTATTAGATATTGAACTGAATTGATTAAATACAGTAATCAATACTACAGCAATAACTCCCCAGATCAGTAAATTCTTTACCATGTCGTTCAAAAGAAAAACCTCTCATAAAAATTAACAGTTACGACTAAATTTAACGAAGTATGGTACTACAAAATTATACAACTGGCTACTTCATCCCCATTGCAACAATATAAACTTCTCGAGACCTAGCTCGCGAAGCCTCTGGCTTACGAATTTTGACTGTTTTAAACATCAAACGTACTTGTTTTAGGTATTCTTCAAATCCTTCACCTTGAAACACTTTGACAATAAAATTACCATTAGGCGCAAGCACATCTCTACACATCTCTAATGCAAGCTCTACTAAATACATGGCTCTGGGGATGTCAACAGCGGGTTGCCCGCTCATATTTGGCGCCATATCTGACATGACAACCTGAACTTTTTGTTCACCAACTCGTTCGAGTAACGCTTTTAGAACGGCTTCGTCCCGAAAATCACCTTGCAAAAAGTCAACACCTACAATGGGATCCATTGGTAACAAATCACAAGCAATAATGCGACCTTTGTTACCTATAAGTGATGCAACATATTGTGACCAACCACCAGGAGCTGCACCTAAATCAACAACGGTAATACCTGATTTGAATAATTTGTCACTTTTTTGTATTTCTTCAAGTTTAAACCACGCTCGAGATCGTAGCCCTTTTTTTTGCGCTTGTTGTACAAAGCGATCATTAAAATGCTCATTGAGCCAACGTGTTGAGCTTGCAGAGCGTTTTTTGTTACTCACTGCGAATAAATCCTTAATCTAAAGAGGTCACTTTATTGATTACAAATATATATAAGGGTAGAATAACAAAATTGCAACTTAATATGATAAAAAATTTAATGAATTTATCGAATAAACAAAAACAGTACTTAAAAGGCGAAGCCCATCATTTAAAACCTATTGTCATGATTGGTGCTAACGGGTTTACCGAAGGTGTACTTGCCGAAATTGACAATGCCTTAAATTTCCATGAATTAATTAAAATTAAGGTTTCTGCTGAAGATCGTGAAACTAAAAAGCTTATTTGCGATGCCATTATTCGTGAAACCAAGGCTTTGCCAGTGCAATTGGTGGGTTCTAATTTTACTATTTTTAGACCAAGTGAAGATAAGAAAATCACTTTACCTAAATAAATACGACAACAGGGCTATCAGCCCTGTTTGTTATTTATAATGTATTGAAGATTAGATATATTCCACTTTAATAATATCAAATTCCACATCACCACCTGGCGTTTTAATTTGTACTGTATCGCCATCTTCTTTGCCGATTAAACCTCTAGCAATCGGTGAATTGACTGAAATAAGATTTTGCCTGTAATCTGCCTCATCATCACCTACGATACGATAGGTTGTTTCTTCGTCTGTTTCTACATTGATAACGGTTACTGTTGCACCAAAAATAATACGCCCAGTATTTTTTACTTTAGTTATGTCAATAATTTGTGCTTGTGAAAGTTTGCCTTCAATTTCTTGAATACGGCCTTCACAAAAGCCCTGCTGTTCTCTTGCGGCATGGTATTCAGCATTTTCTTTTAAATCGCCGTGAGCTCTTGCTTCCGCTATGGCGGCTGTTATTTGTGGTCTTTTGACATTTTTGAGCTCTTCAAGTTCGGCTCGTAATAATTCAGCTCCCTTAACCGTCATTGGGATTTGTTTCATCTAGGTATCTCCCGTTTTTACTTATAGTAAATAAAAATAACTCTCCCTTATCTTAATCAAAGAAGGGGAAAGTGAGTTGTTCAGTTATTATTTAAAAATATATAATGAAAGTTTATATCTTAACTGTAAAACCAACTTAACCACAAATCATTTATACGCAATGGGGTGCTATTTTGGTTAAAATCAGTTATCGTAATGCAATTATTCATAGTTCATTATAACAATTAAATTTATTTATGCGACGATTACGATTTTATATCATCATTTTTCTATTCATTTTTTGGCTTTTAGTTTTGTTGTCTTATTTTGTTGTGCAAACCTCTTTTGGCGCTAAAGTAGTTAGTCAGCAATTATCTAGATTAAGTTCTTATACAATTTCAATCGGCAACGTTCATCATTCGTTTTCAAATTTCTATGAATTGGCTTTTGATGAAGTCGTGGTGAGCGATAATAAGCAAGAATTTATTCATATTCCTAAATTAGTGATAGGATTGGATAAAAGCAATCTTTGGCAATTATCCCACTTTAATTATATTACCATTATTAACGGTGTGGTTGCTGATACTCACTTTGGCCACTATGCCTTTTCAAGCAATACGCTAAAATTTGTTAATTCAAACGTTGATGTTCTGGTCAACAATGGAAAAGACAAACTTTCATTCAATAAAATTAATGGGGGCATTCAACCTTTTATTTCATCGGGAGCAGGTCAATATCAATTTGATTTTTCTTCACAAGATGTTTTAGTGAATCAAATTCCAATAAAATCACTACTTATTCAAGGGTTCCATCGCGATGGTGTTACAACGATTACTAATTTAGGTGGAAATATTCATAATGGCTTTTTTGTGAGTAAATTAAAAGTACTTGCTGATAATAGTTTGAATATTGATCAATTAAAGTTACATAATATCAATTTCCAATCAACAGATGACGTGTTTTGGAGCAACTATTCCCATATTTTGCCAAAATTAACTATTAAGCAATTATCAATACTTGAAAGTAGTATACAATTGCCTCATTTTTTAATTGAGAAAGGCAATATTGAAGCAACCAATCTTTGTTATGATGATAAATGGCGTTTTGAGCAAAGTTCTTTTACTTTTAATGCTGATAATGTTGTTTTACATGAGCAGTCATTTTCGTCGGTATTGGTTCAATTATCATCCGATAATCAAGCAGTGACGATTCAAAAAGCGTTAGCGAAATGGAATAAAGGCAGTATAAATTTTTCTGGAAAATGGAAAGATAATGACCTACAGCTAGAGAAATTAACATTAGCCGATATCAATTATGACGTTCCTGAAAAATTTGAGCTACCCGTGTTACCCGATATTTTTAAGCATATTATAGTTGATAAGCTTGATATTTTACAAAGTTTAATAATTAGAAAATACAGTGATTTCCCGTTTAGCCTATATAATTTTCAAGCTTCAGGTTCAAATGTTGTTTTAGCTGAAAATCAAAAATTAGGCATATTTTCAGGCACTGTGTTTTTTAAATCAGAAAAAGGTTCGTTCAATAAAATTGATATTCGTTATCCAGATCTGGTTCTAAAATTTGATTCTCAACATCATGCTTTATTAACTTTTGGCTCTTTAGTTGATAGTGGCATGATAGAATCCCAAGTGGATATTGATCTGTTGCAAAATGAACCGTTATCTTTGAAATTTAATGCATATAATATCACCAGTTCGTTGTTAGAAGACTGGAAATTGGTAAAGCAACCTCCAACAGCGATAAATTATTCAGCTAATTTACATGGACAATTTCGACCATTTAGCTTTGCAGGGGTGTTTTCGACAAACGAGGGAAATGATTATATTATCAATCTTGAGCATTGATTTTTATAAAAGCATCGTTATATAACTGGTTAAGATGTATAAGATGCGCTTTCTATGTGTGTTTGAGCGTGAAAGCTCAACAATTAGTATGATATGAGGGTGTTATTTTGCTTGTAAGATTAGATAAATGGCTTTGGGCTGCAAGATTTTATAAGTCTCGCTCATTAGCTCGAGAAATGGTTGAAGGTGGTAAGGTACATTATAATGGTCAGCGCTCTAAACCAAGTAAAATTGTTGAAGTTGGGGCCATTTTAACGCTTCGCCAAGGTTTGGATCAAAAAACAATTCAAATTTTAGCTATTAGCGAGCAACGAAAAACTGCTACTGAGGCTCAACAACTTTATCTAGAAACTGCCGATAGTATTGTTAAACGAGAAGCAATGGCACAAGCACGTAAACTCAATGCATTGACAATGCCGCATCCCGATAGAAGACCTGATAAAAAGGAGCGGCGCGATTTGATTAAATTTAAATACAATAGGCAACAAGGTGACAACAATTAATATGGATACTTTAAATCGTTTTTTATTTGATAATCATCCGATTCGTGGTGAAATTACCCGTCTTGAGCAGACGTATGAAGCGATTTTAGATAATCATTCATACCCAATTGCGGTACAAAAATTACTTGGTGAATTGTTGGTTGTAACCAGTTTATTAACCGCAACACTAAAATTTGAAGGTGATATTGCTGTGCAGTTGCAGGGGGATGGCGCTTTATCTTTAGCGGTAGTGAATGGTAATGATCAACAACAGTTACGTGGTGTTGCTCGAGTTAACGGCGAGATCGCTGATAATGCGACGCTTAAAGATATGGTAGGTAATGGTTATGTTGTTATCACTATCACACCAAAACACGGTGAGCGTTATCAAGGAATTGTCGGCTTAGAAAAAGATACGCTTATTGGTTGTATCGAAAACTATTTTATGCAATCGGAACAACTGCCAACGCGCTTATTTGTCAAAACGGGAGTGTATAATAATAAGCCAATGGCAGCAGGCATTTTATTGCAAGTTTTGCCCGCTCATGAAAACACCTATGAATCATTTGAGCATCTTAGTGCATTAACTGAGACAATGACTAGCGATGAGCTGTTTCAGCTTCCTACTGATGAGATTTTATACCGCCTATATAATCAAGAAGACGTACGCCTTTTTGAAACACAGGATATTATTTTTAAGTGCGGATGTTCACGCCAACGTTGCGAGAATAGCTTAATGACCTTACCAAATAATGAAGTTGATGAAATTCTAGCTGAACAGGGCAGTAAAATTGATATTCATTGTGATTATTGCGGAAAGCATTATTTATTTGATTCAATCGATATTGCCGAAATGAGAAGCAAACATAGCTTTAGTTATCATTGATATTGCAGATAAAAAGAACCACTAAAACTTATAAAGTTTTAGTGGCAAAGTGAAATATAGGGAAATTAAACCCGCATTTAGTCTATCAGAATTGGCAAAAGATACCAATTTTTTTAACAGTTTCATGTAATTTTTTATTAAAGACACTGATAAACCTGCTTTTCATTAATAAAAATTTAGAATAAAGAACATATTTGATCTAAATTTTTGTCTAACTAACATATATTATCTATATAGATATCTTCAACAAGAGCGTGTTGATTACTGATCTTCCATTTAATATTAAAATGGTAAAGCGTCAGTCCATAGGTTTGTTCATTAATTTTTTTTTGTTTGTAGGCAGGCCTTGGATCTTGAGAAATAACTTGGGTAATGAGCTCAGTGAGCTGAGGATAATCCTGTTTTTGTAAATCTAAAATTAATTGTGCTTTTTGTGAAAATGTAACAGTTAGCTTTTCTTCTGGTGTAGATTGTGCGTATCCTGCAAATGCATCTGAATGGCTGTCACAATAAGGAATATAAGGCTTGATATCAATAATTGGTGTGCCATCGACTAAATCTAGGCTACCTAGTTTTAAAATGACCTGTTTATTTTCAACAAGGATGTCTTTTAATTCAACAGCAGAAAGCCCTATATGATTAGGTCTAAATGGTGAGCGTGTCGCAAATACTCCCATTGTTTTATTGCCGCCTAAACGCGGAGGGCGTACGGTTAATCTCCATTTTTCAGGAGCAATATGGTGAAATAGGAATAATAGCCATAAATGTGAAAACTGTTCCAGCCCTTTAACACTGACGGGATCATTGTAAGGCGCTAATAAGTAAAGCTCGCCTTGTCCTGCGTTAACTAAATTAGGTTGCCTTGGCACAGCAAATTTTTCACTATAAGGGGAACGGATTATGCCGATTGGCTTTATTTGATATGTCATTGTTTATTGATTTATAGAAAATTTTTAAGTGGATTGGTTTATTTTCTTTATGCTAATCGTTTTCATGCTAATAGCTTTTATGCTAATAGCTTTCCGCCGATAACAGAAGCCGGCGGAATTGATAGTAATAAGTATTTATTGTAAGTTATTACCAACCACGAATAGCGCCACCATTAAAGATTTGGTTAGCTTTTTCTGCCACTGCGTCAGTTTGGTATGCTTTAACAAAGTTTTTTATGCTTTCATTCTCTTTGTCAGCTTCACGAGAAACAATAATGTTAACATAAGGGGATTCTTTATCTTCTACAAAAATACCGTCTTTACTTGGTGTTAAATCTGCTTGACCTGCAAATGCATTGTTAATAATAGCAAGATCAACTTGCGAATCATCAAGTGAACGAGGGAGCATTGGTGCCTCAAGTTCTATAATTTTATAGTTGTATGGGTTACTGGTGATATCGAATGAAGTTGGTAACAGACCTTTAGATTTATCAACAGTAATCATGCCTTCATGTTGTAATAAAAGTAGTGCTCGACCTAAATTGGTGGGATCGCTAGGAATTGCAATTGTTGAATTAGCCGGAATAAAATAAGTTTCGCCACGTGGTGAAGTGACTTTTACACCATTATCCGTTTCTTTTGTTGGATCTATTGGATGAAGTTTTTTCGAATAGCTTGCAATTGGATAAACAAATGAGTTGCCAACAACAGCTAATTTATAGCCTCGTTCTTTAATTTGTTCATCTAGAAATGGTTTGTGTTGGAAAGCATTAACATCAATTAAACCATCATTTAATGCCTGATTTGGAATAACATAATCACTAAAAACTACCAGCTCAACATCTAGGTTATAAAGCTCTTTCGCTTGTTGCTTGGCAACTTCCGCGACTTCTTCTTCAGGGCCAGATATTACTCCGACTTTTAGTGTGCTAGTTTTAATTGGTTCATCTGAATTGTTATCAGCTACTACAGATTGTTCATTATCGCAACCAGTTAAAAAAAATGCACTCACCAATGTGGTGATTAAGGCTAGTTTTTTAATCGACATAATTTTCTCCAAATTTATTGATGAGACACACGTTTAACAATTTTATTGCCAATAAATTGAATGATAAAGACAATAATAATTAATATAACTAAAAGAATATTCATCATATCATAGTTATGGCCTTCATACCCATATCGTTTAGCAAGATCACCAAGCCCTCCGGCACCAACAGCACCAGCCATGGCGATATAACCAGTTAGTGTGATTAGTGAGATCGTCATGCTATTAACTATTATCGGTAATGATTCAGGTAATAACACTTTATATATAATTTGTAGTGGCGTAGCTCCCATAGAGCGAGCCGCCTCAATTAATCCCTTCGGAACATCAAGTAGTGCATTTTCGATCATTTGGGCAATTAAAGGTGCAACACCAATACTTAGTGGCACAATTGCTCCCGTTCTACCCAAATAGGTTCCGTTGCCAGTTAGTATTTTCATTGTATCCATTGTAAATGGTTGAATCCATATGATTAATATAATAAAAGGAATTGAACGGAATACATTTATTGTAAATGAAAGAATATTATGTATTGTATGATTTGCGAGTATATTTCCTTTACGAGTTACATATAACATTATGCCTAACGGTAGCCCGATTAGTATTCCATAAAATCCAGATAGGAAAATCATATAGATCGTATCGTCAGTTGCTTCTGCAATTTTGAATAATACGGGCTCTTTAACCCCTTTAATTGTTGAGCAAAGATTAACGAAATCTTGCCAAAAATCATATTGTGATAAATATTTTAATAATGATTCAACGGGATTAAATGAAAGAATAAAATTAAACATAGCCTAGCACCTCAACTTTGGTATTATTTTCTTCTAGAAATGTAATTGCAGATGCGGTATTTTCTTGTCTTCCTTTCATTTCCGTTAACATTAAACCAAATTTAACACCACCAGCATAATCCATCTGAGCACTAATAATGTTACTTTCAATATTGAACTCTTTGGTTATTTGCGATAGTAAAGGTAAATCAACTGAAACCCCAGTGAATTCCAAGCGAATAAGTGGATTGAGTCCTTCTTTATGCTCTGGTGTAAGTCTCGCCAAATAATCATCGGGAATATTGATGTGTAACGTTGATTGAATAAATTGTCTTGCGATATCTGTTTTTGCATGAGAAAACATTTCTGCGACTGAAGATTGTTCCACTAATTTTCCATTACTAATCACCGCTACTTGGTCACAAATCTGTTTAACAACATCCATTTCATGAGTGATTAATAAAATGGTTAATCCAAGCTTTTGGTTAATATTTTTTAGTAGTGCTAAAATAGAACGTGTTGTTTCAGGATCAAGAGCGCTTGTTGCTTCATCACATAATAGCACTTTGGGATCACTCGCTAACGCTCGAGCAATAGCTACGCGTTGTTTTTGTCCGCCAGATAAATTAGCTGGATATACATCAGCTTTTTCACTTAAACCGACAAGTTCAATAAGCTCATTTACCTTCTGCTTAATGACCGATTTAGGTGTTTTGTTTAATTCAAGTGGAAAAGCGATATTATCAAATACTGTTCTTGATGATAGCAAATTGAAATGCTGAAAGATCATGCTGATTTTTCGACGTACTTCAATTAATTTTCGGTTGGGTAAATGAGTGATATCTTGGTTATCAAAGAGTATTTTTCCACTGGTCGGTTTTTCTAACAGGTTTACACAACGTATTAGCGTACTTTTACCTGCACCTGACTTACCAATAACGCCATAAATTTTACCTTCTGGAACATGTAACGAAATGTCCTTTAAAGCATGGATAGTGGTTTTATTGTGCTCAAAAGTTTTTGAGATATTTTCTAATTTTATCATGGTCTATAAAAAATAATACGGATAGATAAATATTAAGACGTCTAGACATCTAAGTCAATCAATAATATCCTATATCAAATTAGATGAATACCGTTATAGAAGGAAGATGATTAAACATGAAACCAGCTATTTTTTTAGATCGAGATGGTACTATTAATGTAGATTATAATTATGTGCATACCATTGATAAATTTCATTTCATTGATGGTGTTATTGATGCGATGCAAGAGCTCAAGAAAATGGGTTTTTTGTTAGTCATCACAACAAACCAATCAGGTATTACCCGAAACATATTTACTGAAGAACAATTTCACACGTTGACAGAATGGATGGATTGGTCACTACAAGATCGCGGTGTTGATTTAGATGGTGTGTATTATTGCCCTCATGATCCGTTAATTGATAACTGTGAATGTCGCAAACCAAGTCCCGGTATGATTCAAACAGCAGCCAAAGAACTAAAAATTGATATTGCTAATTCCTATATGGTTGGGGATAGAGTGTCTGATTTATTGTCGGGTAAAAAAGCGGGTGTTAAAAAAACCGTATTAGTAAAAACGGGTGATACCATAACAGAAGAAGCATTAGAACAAGCTGATTGGGTTATTGATAGTTTGGCTGATCTGCCAAAAAGAATAAAAAACCAATCTTGATTGTGGTTTTAACTAATACAGTGTTTAGATTAAACGCTGTATTAAAGTGATACTTTTAAGTCTTAGTGAGGCAATGGTTAATCCAATAAAACAGGCACTAATAAAAGTAACAACAGTTATACCTAGCTGATTTATAGAAAAAGAATAGCTGCCAAATATAAAAATAAGCAAAGTAATAAGTACTATTAAGCTCCAATATGGAAAATCAACTTTATCCTGTTTAGATGTTACAATTGGTAAATAATAAATAGTCCCACCAAACTCATACCGATTAATGAACTACCATGTTGTAATAATTTATAAATTGGAATTTCCATTTTCCCTATATTAACAGTATCTTGTAATAAACTGAAAAGTTGAACAAAGCACCCCCCCAATGCTGACAGCAATATTTATTCCAGTTGAAAATTAAAGAATTAGCAAATCGCCTATAAAAGAAATTAGGTAAATTTTTAATTAAAGTATTTCGGACAATAAAATGAAAAATATAAGTCATAACTAGGGTCATTGATAAATCAAATAAAAAAATACCAGCTAGACTATGATTTAAAGTGTTTTTTACCTCCATTCTTAAGAAGTATTCAAAATCGGGCGCCATACTACCAATAATCAAAGCCGTCATAGAAAATAGGTGGGGTTTCTTATATAGAGGTAATATGATAGCAGGATGAGCGAATGTAAAAGGCATTTTTTATTCTAACTTAATAAAGCGTATTTAATTTGAAGTTATTTTGTCTGTTATAAAAAATATAATTAACTAGCAAAGATATTAAAATTTGCATTTACAATAACTAACTTTAGTTTGTTTTTAGCTCATCTTGAATAAAAAAAACGCAAACAAGAATAAAATGCACAATAACCCCTTGCGCGAATTTTTAAAGTCCCTATAATGCGCATCCACTGACACGGCGTCAGCGAAAAGCTGAGGCAAGTTAGTGAAAAAAGTAAGATCAAAAATTTTGAAAAAAAGATCTTGACGAATAAAAAAGGTTAGCGTAGTATACGCAACCCTTGAGACAGAGAAGTAAATTAACGAAAAGTTAGTTGATTTAAAAAGGCTGTTAGCTCTTTAAAAATAAGAAACAGACAATCTGTGTGGGCACTTGCGAGACAAAAGATTAAAGTCTACGGACTAAAAAATTAAGTCTTGATAAGTGACACTGAAGATTCATTTGAATATGTCAGAGACAGTTACGAAGAGCTCGTAAGTGTTCACACAGATTGTTTGTTTAGAAGAAAGAGTCACTTTATTGGGTCTGTAGCTCAGGTGGTTAGAGCGCACCCCTGATAAGGGTGAGGTCGGTGGTTCAAGTCCACTCAGACCCACCAATTCTACTTATTAAGCTGATTTTAGCTTGATTGGTTGATGAAGTGAGACAATGGGGCTATAGCTCAGCTGGGAGAGCGCCTGCCTTGCACGCAGGAGGCCAGCGGTTCGATCCCGCTTAGCTCCACCATTAAAGATATCTCTATTATTCGATGATGAAAAAATTATGTTTGTATTTACTTGGTTTAAAAGATGAGTAAATAGAAAGATAAAGCTCTTTAACAATTAGGAACAAGCTGAAAGAAACGAGTTCTCGTTTTTACGGAAAGCTTTTATTTTTGGTTTAATGATATATTTAATAAATGTTGAGTTAAGCTAATTAAACTAAAAGTATTGAAGTGAAAAAGAGAAAAAAGCGTAAATTGAAAACCAAGACAACTGTGAGAGTTACGCGATAGGATGATTGAAGTTGATGATTGTATAGAGATTGACTTTAAATTGTTTAATAAATGAGAGAGCAGTTTGTTCCGGATTGAGAGATTGTTGTGGATATGAGATAATACACAGTAATTGAGAGAAGAGAAGACAGGATATGTCTGGCGGTAATAGCGCGGTGGTCCCACCTGATCCCATGCCGAACTCAGAAGTGAAACGCCGTAGTGCCGATGGTAGTGTGGGTATTACCCATGTGAGAGTAGGGTGCCGCCAGACTTTTAAATTTAGTGAAGCCCAGCAGTGATGCTGGGCTTTTTTACGTTTGGTATTTTATTTAATGGAGCGCTTATTTGTATAGTAATATCTAGAGCGGATAGCCCGAAGAATAACGTATTGAAGATGATAAGTTGATGTTGAATTGATGTTGGAATGAAATGAGTTCATTAATCATTGATAAAAAACCGAATTATCCATGTCCTATTTACCGCACAGTTCTCTAACTGGAACAACCAGCCTCAGCTTCTTTTAAAAAGCTACGGTTTGATGTTCAGTCATTTTTTATAATTAAATCCCTCTTTTGTTTTTATCATAGAGAATTTTCTACTTTTTTACTGTACTATTTTAGAGGAGCAGTTACAAGAGCAATTGAAAGACTCTTCAAAGGGAAAATTCCTAATGAAGCTATTGAAATTATTAGATGGGGTTGATTTTATGCCGGCATTATCTGAATATTCAGATATATCAAACACTGTATTCAATATATTGGATAAAAAAGGGTACCAAATCTGGTATGACGAAAGATTAAAAATGTACTGTGCCGAAAGAAATGGTTGGGATTTTATGGCAGATTCCCCGTCAGGTTTACTAGGTTTAGTTAGTATTTATGAGTTTAAACAACCAGCTATATATAAAGAATATTGGTGGAAAGATGACAATAAAAATTTACTAGATAATTTAAGTAAAAAAAAACTAAATACATATCAGTAACAGATAAAAAATAGATCCTGTAAATAAAAATGGATAAAAAATTAAAAGAGTTAGCGACTGAGTTAGCTAAAAACATAAAAATTCAAGACGATTTGGGTAAATTAACCTGCTTTTTAAATAAATTCATCATTGAGGCAGCGTTAAATACGGATATAATCCAACACTTAGAGTATGATAAACATCATAAAAAGTTAGGTAGTAATTATCGTAAGGCTATAGTAAAAAAACAGCCATTAGTGATGATGGTGAGTTAGAACTATCCATCTCACGGAATAAAGAAAGCTCATTTGAACCACAGTTAATAAAAAATATTAAACTCGGATTGATAAAATCAACCATCAAATTCTATTCCTGTATGCCAAAGGCATGACCACACGAGAAATTGAAAAAACTTTAAACAGATATGTATGACGTTGATATATCACTAGCCTTAATATCAAAGGTGAGCGATGCGGTTAAAAGGCAAGTGATTGAGTGGCAAAATAAACCGTTGGATACGCTTTATCTCATTGTTTACTTAGGCTGTATTGCGGTCAAAGTCAGACAAGATGGCTGTATTATCAATAAATTGATTTTTCTAGCTTTAGCCATCAACTCTGAGGGGGAATAAAGAACTATTAGGATCTTGGATAGCTGAAAATGAAAGGGATAAGTTTTGGTTATCGGTTTTAACTGGACTGAAGAATCGAGGAGTGGAAGATATTTTAATTACTTGTATTGATAGTTTAAAAAAGTTTTCCTGATGCAATTAACACCGTTTATCCAGTGTCTGTACCTTGCATAGGGTGGGTAATAGTTTAAAGCTTGTTAGTTGGAAATACTATAAAGCATTACTAAAGATTTTAAAGCAATTAATCAAGCTAGAACCGAAGAGTAAGCCTTACAAGCTTTATCTCACTTTGAATCGGTGTGAGATGAAAAATATAGCTACATAAGTCAATTATGGCGATGTCATTGGGATAATTTGACAGCCTATTCGAAAAATATTCGTAAGGCAATTTACACCATCAATGCATAGAATCACTGAACAGCATCATTCGCCATGCTATCAAAAAACGCAAGTTTTCCCGACGGATGATTCGGTGAAAAATGTGATTTATTTAGCTATCCGGCAAGCATCAAAAAATGAACTATACCGATCCAAAACTGGAAAAGCGCAATGAGCCGGTTTATTGTAGAATTTGGTGACAAAATTACCCGTTACCTCTAACTGGCAAATACACAAAATTGAGGATAGGGTCTTTTCTATCGGTTAAGACACTTCTCCATAATCATTTTTCAAGACATTATATTTTAGTTGTAATTCTTAATTCTATAATAAAATTATATGGTTAGTATTATTTATGTTGAAAAATATGTCATTCGATATATTTCCCTAAATGATAAATATCAGTTGCCTCGTTATTCATTTCTAAAGAGCCTAAAGCACCTAAATCTAAACTATATATATTATCAGACTCATTATTTTCCTTGACGTATATAAAATAGCCTACATCACCATCTTGACCTATTAAAAAATAATTGGGTGCAATGTTTTGTATACTATATACATCATTTCTTTCTTGAATGTCATATATGTTATATATGTATATATATTCTTCTTTTTCAGTGATTAATTCATACGTCTCTTTATCTTGAACCTCTTCTGACAAAAATCGTACATATAAACTTGGAAATTTGATATTCATTTCTTTTTCAAGAGTATACAATATTTCTATAATTGATTTCTTTTCCATAAAAAATTTACCATTCAATTAATATTCTATAAGTCAAAAAAAGGATTATTTATATTAGCATTTCTAATGCTATCGAAATATTTGTAAGAATCATTTAACGCTTTTTTGCTTGTGCTTTAGGTACACCGGCGTGAAGTATTTCTCTGTAACTTATATTGAATTCTTGTTTTAAGGTTGTATTCCATTCTCCATTAAGTGAGTTTCTAGTTCTTTGTGCACGACTAATGTTAGCATGTAGTAAACCAGAAAAAGATTGTAATAATGCCGCTGGTGCAACATTTCTTCGATAACTAGTTATATTTCTTTTAGTCCAAGCAGCTTGTATTGGATGATGGCTTTGTACGAATGCATCAGATCTAGTGTTTTTATGGCCTGAAGCTCTATTTGCATTAGGCGATAAGTTACCATGTATGTTTACATCGCCTTTTTTATAGCCATTTGGAGCTTTACATATTAATCCCTACGATTTGATTGGCGCATATTGATACAGATTAAAGCTACCCAACAGTCCAATCAAACCCAGTTGTGTAAAGCGTCCTATATCCGGATTATCGTACCTGAAAGTATTGTAATGTAAACTGGTTTCACTGTCTAAATATTGTCCTTGATATCTGAGATTCTGTTGTATCGGTAAGTTCTCCCCGACAGCCGTGCAGATCGGTGTGGAAATAGCGGATATGTTGTTCTTGGTTGCCGTCTGTGCCTATACGTGCTAGCGGTTCGTAGCTGTTCTGGTCGGTATAGATATATAGGCTGGTAGGATGATTCGGGCCGGTTTTCTTAATTATTGTTAAGCCATCTCACAAGAAGTAGGTATGGTTGTAGAGCTCGCTTTATTTTGATTTTGAGGTATTAATCAGGTCGCTTAGTCACAGAATATATATACATTTAAACCATTATTAAATGATTTTTCCAGAAAATCAATAAAATGAATAATTGATTCAAGCTGTAGCTTTTTTGTTTTAATAAGGCTTTCTAATTCTTTTATTAAGGGCTGAATTTCTCCATATAAAATAGTAGTATCAGCATAGTAATCATCAAATTTTTTTATTATTGGGTATTGATTTAATGGTTTCGCATTATTGAAAAGTTTATCATAATCAGACTTCTCAAGTGAAAATACCGGTGTGTTTCCATCTATTTTCTTTTGATTATTTGATGCCATAAAATCCAAAGCCATAAATACCTCATGTTCTAATTGGATGGGATTGTTGTAACCTTGTCTACTGTGTTTTTGGCTTACCAGTCGTTTAGAGGTATCGTAAAAGAAATTTTTTACTTTTTTTAATGATGAATTCATTAATCATAGACACCAATCTCTTCTGCTTTTGCAATTAACTCATCTTGCAATGAACCTTGTATTTCTTCTCCATCATACTCAAGCATGAAATCACCACTAATATTCGGTGGGAAATGTGTACCGTCTATGGTTCCAAAAACCGCAGACATTGTATCTACTATTACTATACGCAGAAAATTAAAAATCTTTTCTTGGTCTTTATCTGATAGCTTTGTGATAATACTTCTTGCTCTTGCAAAAGGATCATTAACGTTTGTAGATTCACTTGAATCACTTAAATGAATTTTATAATATTCAAGTGCATCATCTAAAAGTTCAGATAAGAGTGAGGTAACTACTAATTCATCTTTTCTTATTTTAACCATTTAACAACCTCTTTTTCTATTAGGCTTTGCTTTATTCATTTCTGGATACATTTCTTTATTTTTGGCGATTAATTTCTGAAAAGCGCTATTGGGTATTTGTGGGTAACCCCTTCTTAGCTTACGTATATCTCTAGCTAATAACTTTCTAATACTACTAAATTGTTTTCCTGTTTTAGAGTTAGTTTTACTACGTGCAACAATTCCAACTTCATCTTTAAGGAACCTATGTTCTAGCTCTGGGAACTAAAGTAGCAGGGATCATACCCTTTGACAAGATTTTGCATAATTGCTTTTTGCCTTATATGGTGAGCATTCATTCCTAAATGATCAACTCTAGTCAACCCATTAGGCGTATACTCATACAGTTTAAACCCAGCGACTAATCCAATTGGGGCGGGCATAGTCAAGACCCTACATCCGAACCTGAAAGTTTTGTAATGCAATCTGGTTTCTCTGCCTAAATATTGTCCATTATATCTAAGGTTTTGCGCTACTGATTCCGTGCTCAATTTCCTGAATCCGTTTACTCCAGAGCTGGTAGCGGCATACTCTCAGTATTTTGCTATTTGAATCGGTTAACTTTTCCGGTTTTATCCCTAATATATATGTTGCTATCTTTATGTTAAATATGGTTCTAAGTAAAAATCACTATCTACGAAACAATACTCTAGCCAATATCCAGATTCTTTACTGTATCCCTGTAATATAAGATTATTTTTTTCAATAAATATTTTCTGAATATATTCAAAAAACTCTAATTCATGTCTAAGTAACTTTTTTTGTTCAAAACTATTATTCAAATCATTGACAATAAAAACGTTTGCTTGGAAAAATGACCAATTAAAAACTGACAAACTAATATTACTGATGTACTGTTTTTTCTCTAGATCGTAGACTGACTCAAAATATATCTTAATTTTATTAGAAAATATTTTAGTTTCCAAAATATTACAATCTGCTATTTCTATATGTTGTATATTCATTTTTTAACAACTTATTTTTTATGATCAGCCGGTGACTTTGAATTAACAACGTTACCGTTAATATTTAAAGAGTTTCTTGCCTTATCATATTGATGGCATGATAGTATAAAACACTTTATCTAGCGGATCTAATTTAGCTACTATTGTTCTGATGTCTGTATATTTCCAATGTGCAAATGCATCATCAGGGGATCCTCCTTTCCATGAAATGTTTTCTACTTTTGATAAAGTATGGTAATGTAAGCCAGTTTCTCTGTCCTAATACTATCCCTGATATCTGAGGTTTAGCTCTACTGAGTTGTGCTCGATTGCCTGAATGTGCTTCCCAAGAACTGAAAGCTGCATTCCCAGACGATGTCACTATTTGCATCGGTTAACTTTTCTGGCGCACTATTTGGGTCGGTATGGAAGTAGACTGTTTCCTCATCTTCACTGTTTCTTTTGTCTATGCGTACCAACGGTTCGTAGAATTAACAGTCTAATATCGTTATTTCGATACTGGTAATGCTCATTAGGTATTTATCTGATTATGTGCAAAGCTTAATGATAGTATTGTCAGTCAATGATTATTTATGTTGATTGTTCAAAAGTCATATACGTATTATTTTTTTCATCTAAAAAAATATATAAGTAAGAAATATCATGCCTAATTTCGGTTATATCCAATTGGCCTATAAAAAATAACGGTTTATTTTCTACTGTTGGCCATACTGGAGATTGGAGCCATCTGGGTTTATTTTTTAAAAATTTAAAATCATTTTTAATTTCTAATTTTAAAGCTCTTTCTAACTCTATTCCAGATTTATCTTTATGTTTATTAAAGATAAACTGAAAATAAGGTTCAGTCAAATTTAACCATCGTGGTTGAATTTTCATAAACAGGTCATATTTTTTCTTATATTCATTATTTAACGAAAAGCTAATATTTTTTTTTGTAAGCAATTTTGAAAGTAAACCTTTACTATTGATTTCGCCTGATGGTAATAAAATATCAATTTCAATAAGATACAAAAATGCATTTTGTGAATTAGTGTATGGAGGTATTTGAGTTTCCTTAGATAAAAGATCTTCCATATCCTTATTGTAATAAAGTTCTTTTTGAAAATCCTGCGGAGAAAGTGACCCTTCCAAATAATTTTTTATAATATCTATAGAGTTCATTTTTTATTACCTCCTAGCGGTCTAAATTTATCAAGAGCCGTATGCTGTTCTCTAGTAGCCTCACGAAGACTTCCAATATCTGGTTCTTACTACATTCCATGAAGAGGTATCACCATTAGGCAATGACTTATCGATAGCATCACCTCTCTTTCATATTTTGAATCGTACTTTGCATGATAATCCCTACGGATCTATCCAAGTCAATCCATTAGTCGCATACTGATACAGATTAAATTCACCTAGCAACCCAATTGGGTCAGGCTAGATAAAGTGGACTATATCAAGGCATAATACCTAAAAGTATTGTAATATAGCCCCGTTTTTCTGTCTAAATATTGGCTCTGATATCTGAGATTGTGCTCTATTGATGTGAGCTCAATCTCCTGAATGCATTTATCCTAGAGCTGAAAACTGCATTCCCAGATGATGTCACCGTTTGCATCGGTTAGCTCTTCTGGCGCACTATTTAGGTCGGTATGGAAGTAGACTATTTCTTCATCTTCACAGTTTCTTTTGTCTATGCGTACCAACGGTTCGTAGCATTAACAGTCTAATATCGTTATTTCGATACTGGTAATGCTCATTAGGTATTTATCTGATTATGTGCAAAGCCTAATGATAGTATTGTCAGTCAATGATTATTTATGTTGATTGTTCAAAAGTCATATACGTATTATTTTTTTCATCTAAAAAAATATATAAGTAAGAAATATCATGCCTAATTTCGGTTATATCCAATTGGCCTATAAAAAATAACGGTTTATTTTCTACTGTTGGCCATGCTGGAGATTGGAGCCATCTGGGTTTATTTTTTAAAAATTTAAAATCATTTTTAATTTCTAATTTTAAAGCTCTTTCTAACTCTATTCCAGATTTATCTTTATGTTTATTAAAGATAAACTGAAAATAAGGTTCAGTCAAATTTAACCATCGTGGTTGAATTTTCATAAACAGGTCATATTTTTTCTTATATTCATTATTTAACGAAAAGCTAATATTTTTTTTTGTAAGCAATTTTGAAAGTAAATCTTTACTATCGAATTCGCCTGATGGTAATAAAATATCAATTTCAATAAGATACAAAAATGCATTTTGTGAATTAGTATATGGAGGTATTTGGGTTTCCTCAGATAAAAGATCTTCAATATCCTTATTGTTATAAAGTTCTTTTTGAAAATCCAGCGGAGAAAGCGAACCCTCCAAATAATTTTTTATAATATCTATAGAATTCATTTTTTATTACCTCCTAGCTTTCTAAATTTATCAAGAGCCGTATGCTGTTCTCTAGTAAACTCACGAAGACATCCAATATCTGGTTCTTACTACATTCCATGAAGAGGTATCACCATTAGGCAATGACTTATTGATAGCATCACCTCTCTTTTATATTTTGAATCGTACTTTGCATGATAACCCCTACGGATCTACCCAAGTCAATCCATTAGTCGCATACTGATACAGATTAAATTCACCCAGCAACCCAATTGGGTCAGGCTAGATAAAGTGGACTATATCAAGGCATAATACCTAAAAGTATTGTAATATAAATCCGTTTTTCTGTCTAAATATTGGCTCTGATATCTGAAGTTTTGATCTATTGATGCGTGTTCAATTTCCTGAATCCCTTTACTCCCAGAGCTGATAATTTCTTCATCTTCACTGCCCCTTTTGTCTATATGTGCCAGAGGTTCGTAGCAACTCTGTCCGGGGTAGATATACAGGCTGCTGTGCTGATTCGGGCTGGTTTTCTAAATCATTATTAAGCCATTCTAGCGGGTACGGTTGTAGGGGGCTGTGCTATTTAGCTGATGTTTTTCGATATGCTAGCCAAGAGCATCGCAGATATTGGAATGCCAATATCTTTTCAAACAACAAAATTAAGAAAGAGTAATGAAGATTATTATTCAATAAATTCTAAAATATATTTCTAAATTAACTATATATAGCTAACTCAGGCTTACAAAAACCTATAACAAAATCCATTAATTCTAAAATAATATCTTCTTCGTCAAGATACCTCAGGTTTTGTAAACAATCATACATGCAAATCTGTGGCATGCCTTTATTTTTAAAATCAACTAATACCTTTCTAATTTCCAATAAATCTTTATTTGAAGATATTTCTTTTTTCATATAATCAAGGAATTTCTGTTGTTCTAGCATTTTATCCATTTACTTTTTTAATTAGCCAATGCTGTTTGGTATTTTGAAAAGAAGCATCGACTGTTTAGGTTGAATTGCGCCATGTCCTGATTTGTTTTGTACGTGCTGCAAATCATTACCAATGATCTGTTACATACAGGAATATCCCTATTAGGGCTAGCACTCAATGTTCTAGCTGAGTCTACAACTTTGGATTTACTTTTCTTTTTTGTCATTCTTCGAAATATGTCTGAATAATTTAATCCCCATGCTTCGATACAAGTCAACCCATTAGACGCATACTGATACAGATTAACGCCACCTAGCAATCCGGCTAAATCAGTGAATCTACATGTATCAGGATAGTATCACTTTGTAAACCCGTTATTCTTAATAACTTCATTATTGTGATTTCAATTCTGCAATTTTATTCTCTTGCCACCACAGACAATACCTTTCGTAAAAGCTAAACCTATTGCACGTTTTGCACTTTCAAAAATATAACTATATAAACTCTCGTAGTTTTCAAATTCAGGATCTAAAATGAAAAAATTTTCATTTAACGGTTTAAAAAAACTTTCTTTTACTTCTCTTAATCCATATGGAGCCTGGTTTTTATCAGGAATGCAAATAGAGATAGAAATAACATACTCCTTATCTGATGGATAGCGCATTGATCTTTTGAAAACCCCAATACCATTTGTAGCCCGAGAATTAATCATTATTAAAATACGCCACCCATTTAAATCTAAAATATTTATTCGCGGTAACAAGTTATCAATATATTTGTTCAATTCTATCCACATGAAATGCATATTCACATTGTCATTTATTTTTGGTACTTCAGTAGGCAATGACACCATTATTTTTTTTCCCATAATATACCTTGTAAAATAGTTAGCACCACTTGTTCTTTTTAGTACTGGGTCTATAACGTTTGTCTTTTTCTCGATTGGGTGGCAATTCATGTTTTAATATTCTTAAAAGCCTAACTCTTCTTGCCTCAATTCTTTTCATTTTACCTTTAGTTATTCCTCTATAAGTACGGACTACTTTCGATTCTGCATTGCCAAAGTTAGGGGCTTTTCGTACTTTTCTTATACTCGTATAAGCACGTCTATTATCCGCCAACCATTACATCTTCTGCTTTACTAATTCCTGTTTTAGCACGGCGTTTAGATTCCTATCCATTACATCATATAAAACCCAATCTCAATTAGTGTCATTACTATTTTTATACCATCCAAGTGTATCAATCCAAGTCAGCCCATTCGGCACATACTGATACAGATTACACCTACCTAGCAGCCCAATTGAGTTGGACTGGGTAAAGCGTCCTATATCTGGATCATAGTACCTAAAGGTATTGTAATGCAGTCTAGTTTTTCTGTCTAAATATTACCCATGATATCTGAAGTTTTGCTCTATTGGTTTGTGTTCGATTTCCTGAATGCGCTTACCCTAGAGCTGATAGCTACATTCCCAGAGTTATTCGCCGTTTGCATCGGTAAGCCGTTCTGGTCGGCGTAGAAGCAGCGGATATATTGTTTTTAATTGCCGTCTGTGCCTATACGTGCCAGTGGCTAGTCGTTGCTCTAGTGGGTGTAGATATTCAGGCTACTGTGCCGATTCGGGCAGGTTTCCTGTATTATTGTTAAGCTATCCCATAGGAACGGGTACGGTTGTAAGGTTTGCCTGTGCGCCTGACTGATGTTTTTCGATACGTCGACCTAAGGCGTCGTAGGCGTAGTTGTAACGCTGGTTGTGGCTAGCACTTTGTTTGTTTTTGAAGCAATAACTCTCTATCTTACATATATCTAATTATTGAGCTAACTTCTATAATTTTATTTTTTAGTAATATTTAATTTCATATTTACCAATTACATCAAAAATATGATCATAAGTGCTGAGTACTATACGTTGCCTTCCTTTTTTATGCACCTCATCAACTAAATCAAAACTAGATTTTAAATATTGCTCATAAGGATACTCATCCATTCTATAAATAAATAAACTATAAATATCACTGAAAGTAAATGTAACTTTAACTTCTGGAACATTCGATATCTTCGGTTTACAGCCTGATAATGCTAATGACGTATTAACAACTAAAGTAAATGGTATACATTCTAATTTTACGTCAGATAATATTAATGCACTTCGCGCATAAATTATACCGTATTTTGTTTGAATTTCTTTTGTATTCATATTATTTACACCTCAATTTTATTGATTTACCACTGGTTTTAGTTGTAAAACGCCGCCATAAAGTAGCTGAAGACAGATCCACTTAAGTAGCCCATCTAGATGGAGCCTTAGAAATTCCAGCCTTTTTAGCAGTATAAAGGCGCCTATTATCCAAACTAAAAACGCACCTTGCGATAATAACTTTGTTTGTATATCAGTGGGTAAATCAAGCTTTTTTATTTTTCTAATAGTCTCTCGATTATTTATGTATGAATGATAATAAGACTATGTATAAGTTTATTCACTTTTTTATCGTTAAAGATTGTAAATATTGCCGATTTTTTGATTAAAGTAATGCATATATTTTCTTTAATTGTCCACAATATTTCTTACTATACGGTATTTTTATTTTTTTTAGATAATTAATTAGGTTATCAACATCGTTAGTAAGTAAATAATACTCTAATAAATGAATAATAAGAAAATTTTCATAGGGTGCATTAACTGAAATAGTGACATCCTTTTCATCATTCCCTTCTTGTTCATCTGGTTCATCAAAGAGAACGACAAACTTAATCGCTATATATTTCAAAAAAGAAGCAAGATTATTCGACAATATGTTTTTTAAATCAGATAAAGTGGCACCAGACAAATTTATTTCATTTGCATCATATTCAAACAATACCGATGGCAATTCTTTTCCGTTTGTCGTAATTTTATATTTTTTCTCTAATTTATCTAATGCCGTTTTATATAATGAGCTATTTATAAAATCTCGAATTTCATTAATGTTTATCATTTATCAACATCTCTTACTATATTTATAACACTATAACCAATGTGTTTATATGGATTGCTTTATGCTTCCATGAGGTTTATTTGGCAATCATCATCATGATTAAATCACTTTTTACTTTTATCATGGCGAGTTTTCTACTCTTTTGTTGCACTATTTTAGAGGGACGTTACAGCTTAGATTATAATAAACAGATACATTATCTCCCTACAAAATATTAAGGAAACTATTACTATTAGCACATTTATAAATTATTGTTAGATAGTTATATTAAAATAATTATGCCGTTTGAACAAAAAAAAGTCCTGCATTATTAAAATCATCAATTTTCTTTTTTAGAAACAAATATCCAATAGCATCAGATAAAAATAAAGCTCCACCATCATGAACGGGAATATCTGATGAATATAATTGGCCAATAAAATCATATTCATTTAGCAATTTTTCACAAGCCACAATGCCATTGGGTATTTTATTTGACAAAAAAGAAAATGCTGGGTACTCATTATTCTTTAGTTGTGTCTTTTCTAATTCAAGATATTGAGGAACAAGACTATTACTATTTTCACGTAATTTTGATGTCTCAGTTAGTGTAACTCTGGTAAATCCTGATTTTAAATGATCAAGTTCTGCATCATCACCGAAATAAACAATATCGTCCAAAAAATATCTATTTTCATTATATGTTGAAAATACGGAAATATATTTAGCTTTAGGAAGATTAATTCCACTAATAGAATCAGATAATTTATCATTATCGATTGTGAATAATAATGTTAAATTTTCACCTAACGGATTTTGGGGCCAATTGCCGTCAATAAATGCTCCTCCACCAAATTTGATACCACTATTTTCGTTTGATGAAGGTGTAAGCTCATATACTAGGTGCATGATATCTCCATTAACATTTGCTAATTTCTTTATGAATTTTTACGATTTTTCTTAGTATACCAATTTTCTTTTCAGGAACACCAGCTCTTCCCTGTGCTTCATAGTTATTCTAGTCGGTATAGATATACAGCCTGCTGTGCTGATTCGGGCTGGTTTCCTAAATCACTGCTAAGCCATCCCACAGGAAGCGGGTACGGTGTAGGATTTGCCTGCGTTGTCTAGCTGATGTTTTTCGGTACGTCGACCTAAGGCGTTGTAGACATAGCCGTAACGCTCACTAGCTTGGGTATTCGATGGATACTTCGGTCAACATGTGCTAAACATTGTATTTTAATCTTAGATTTTGGCCAAATCGACTAATCTATATATTAAAATGCCTTGATTTGATAGTAATATAATAAAATTTTAGATAATCGTAGTATTTAATTTTATAAATTCTTTAACTCTCTAATTTTAGCTAAGCCTTTTTCCAAACGACTAATATTTTCATACTTATTTTCTACAGTACTTTTATCTAAATATTTAAGCCATCCAGATACATATTTCCTGAATAAATCAAAACCATCTTCCGTAACAGCAGATTTCATTAATATAAAATCAGTTTTCAAATTTCCCTCTAGATCAAATGGCTCTACATTAATTAGTAAATGGTTCTCTTTGAGAAACGTTAATAAACTAGTAGATAATCTTATTATTTGGTTTTGATATTCTTTACTTTTATTTGCGCCTAATAACATAGGAATATTATGTAATTCAAAATCTTCATTATTCATTATTTTGCCTTATAACTTTTGATATACTTTCAATTTCGATCAGTTCGTTAGTATTTTTATTTTTCACATATATACTTCCTGTACTATGTATTCGAGCTTCTTTTGCTAATTGTTTGTACTTAGAGGCAGTTTTACTTGTTATCTCATAAGGACGCCATTTTCCATTTGTCTTTTAACCACAAAGTCGACTCTATGTCGTTCACCTGTTATAGGATTTTAACTGGTTTGGCACCCGTTCATTTTTTAGAGTTTGATGGCAGAATCAATCGCTACCTTTAACTGGCAAATACACAAAATAATATAGAATGGTGTCTCTCAATTTTCTATCTAAATACTAATCTATTATTTTAATTTTCAATAATATCTTGATATAGTTCAATTAAGTCATTATTGTTACTTTTTAGGCATTTATTCATTAATTTGATTTTTAAGTCTGAGAAATTTAAGTATAGTAGTAATTCAGCTAATCTTCGGTATATAAAGTCATCGAAAGAAGCAAGGTAATGATCCAACATACTGCATAATTTATGTTTTACGATTTTATTCTCTTTAAATTTGATTAATATATCTCTAGCTATAGGAATATTATCAATATTGCCATCGACTGATATGTCTATAATTATAGGAATTAATATTTCTAATTCTTCGTCATTAAAATCATCATCTCTTATGAATCTTAACGCTGTTCCTTGTTCTGATAATGTGTTTAATGCTAATAGTAATTGTTGGAAAAAACATTCTGATTTTCTAAAATAATATTTAGAAGAAAATAAATTTGTTTCAGATTCTTTTAAATTAAACCATTCTATAGAAAAAATTGTATTATCTTTCATTTTGTTACTACCATACTCACAAGAAATTGAGTTAAATAATTTTTTAAATTCATTCATGAATATATCACGTTTAATACCTAATCCATTAGGGAATGATTTTCCTTCAGGTATTGTATAGTAATGTTCAGTTAATGGAGACTTATTAGGATCTAATGTGGTTGATGCACCTTGCGGTAATTTTTTATCAACCTGAGGTTTTACCATACCAGTGCTATCAGTATCAATATCTTTGCTTGCTCTTGGTTTTTGGGCTTGTTTTTGTTTCCAAAAGCACACAATTCATTATTTAAGCCCAAGGATCAATCTAAGTCAACTCATTATTACCATTCCATATTCTTAACTCATAAAAATTCTCTGTTGGTAAAATTGAAAATCCAAAAGAGTTATTTATGGCAACTAGCAAACACTCTAACGTCTTGTTACTATTCTTTACTGTCATATTCCAAAATAATGTTGGATTTTGCTTAATGTTATTAATATGCAATTTTAAATAATAATATGTATTACAAGTGATAATTTGAAAAACTACTAAATCATTAGTATCAATACTACTCAAAAAATCACAAAATCGGTTAAATAATAAATTTTCATTTACTGATAAATCTACTGGCTGATGTTCAATATTATCAATAAATTTTGACAAAAAGACATTATAATCATGCAACTCAAACGTTATCGAATAGCTGTTATTATTAATCCGTAATTTATTTGAGATATTTTGAACAATTGCCTTTTTTTCTTTTTCAATAACTGATAATTTCAATCTTTCTTTTAAAGATAATGACATTATTTTTTGCCTTTAGCATTTGTAATTTTTGTCATATTTTCAGGAATATGTCTACCATATTGATTATATCTTACTTTTGGTTGGAGAGGATCACCAGACAAATCATCAGCAGTATAAAAGTGAGGAACGCGATCAAATTTATTTTCTGGTTTTGAAGTATTTAGATCGGCGTGGACGTAAACTATTTCTTCATCTTCACTACCTCTTTTAACTATGCGTGCCAGTGTTGGTAGTTGCTTTGGTCGGTATAGATATACAGGCTGCTGTGCTGATTCTGGCTGGTTTCCTGAATCATTTTTAAGCCATCCCACAGGAAGCGGGTACGGTTATAAGGGTTGCCTGCGCTGCCTAGCTGATGTTCTTCGATACACCGGCTTAAGGCGTCGTAGTGGTAGTGCTGGGTAGCGCCGTTGGTTTGTTTGCAGCCGATTTGTCCGTGGACACTGTATTGGTTTTTATGTCTTCCAAACCAATTAAATACTTTTAAACATTATTAAAAGGGTAAGTTAATTTTTTTATTCAGTTTTTCTTCAATAAGTGTCGATAATTCTTTAAATAAAGTTTCCCAAACCTGAATGTACTCTAATTTACTGATAAAAAGTTTCATATCAGGAATTTTTCCATTATATATGCCTACATCTGGTCCTTTCTTATATTCAAGTTCTACGCCTTTATCTTTAATTTCATAATAGAAGTAAAAATCAGAGCCTTGCTCACAAAACCAAATATCATCTTTGCCTGTCCAATTATTTTTTACTCGTTTGACAGATTTAACAATGTCTTCATAACATGCTGTTATGTCCGCATAAATGTAAAAATGTACTCTATAGTCGCCTTTCAGTTTAATGTAAAACTCAGGTTCAGCATATCTTCTCAATTCTTCCAATGCATATTGAAAAGGAGTTAGTTCGTCATCAATATCATCATCAATATCGCCTATGGGATTTTGATAGTTAACCTCAAATATAGTTTCCATTTTAATCTCCAGGAATATAAAGGCAGGCTATAATAGGTTTGCCTCTAATGACTACTCTTATAAATCTTACAATATCCATTATTTTTATTGTTCTATCAGGATAATATATTTTTGATAATTGTGATACTTTAACATCATGTGCTCCATGTGTGTTGGTGCTTTAGCAAACGCTTCCTATATCTGGATCATAGTGCTTGAAAGTATTGTAATGTAGTCCAGTTTCTCTGCCTAAATATTATTCATGACATCTGAGGTTTTGCTCTATTGTTGTTCAATTTCCTGAATATGTTTACCCCAGAGCTGATAGCAGTATTTTCAGACGATGTCATTGTTTGCATCGGTAAGCTTTTCTGGAGAGCCGTTTAGGTTGGTATGGATATACAGGCTGTTGTACTGATTCGGGTTAGTTTTCTGAATCATTTTTAAGGTATTCTACAGGATGCGGGTACTGTTGTAGGGTTGTCTGCGCTGCCTAGCTGATGTTTTTCGATACGGCGTTTCAGGCCGTCGTAGTGATATCCTCTGAAATGCAGGAGAATCAGGTTGTGGTTGCTGTATTCTGTGCTTATCAATCGGTCGAGGCGATCGTACTGGTAGCTGCGTTCTGTTAAGATACTGGGCAGGGTTGGTTTGTGTTGCAGTCATATTTGAATGTGGTGTTCAGCCGCTCTTGTGGCGTAATACTTCGCGGTGCAGGTTGTCGGAACCGTAATACAGGCTGTTGATGGTGCACCCATCTGGCTGTGAATAAAAAAGATGAATAATCTATTTGAATGTTTTGAATTTTGATAGCCAATAATTGCCTTTATCATATACACAACCAATTAAAACATTTCCTTCTGTTTTGATCGTTAATTCACGACTATAACAATATTGTTTTTCAAAAGACCAGTTTATATCAGCAATATCGAGATATTTCATAATAAGTTCAAAACTTGTTTCAGAATATATAATTACATTATTTAATAAAGTAATTGGATGACGAGCTACATCAAATCCTAAGGAATGTATCTTGGAATCAACTACCATTATTTCCAGTGAATCATAAAAATAAGAAAAACCTTCACTTTTGTTCAATTTATCAAAGTAATATTTTTTACCCAAATCTTTTTTTTGCAAAATAGAATATATTTCTTTTTCTGATAAGCCTACTTTTAATTCCAAATATATTCCTGTTCTCAGAAAATCAGTTAAGTCCATTAATTTTCTCCTGCATTTTTGAAAATTTAACCACACCCCGCTCGGCCAATTCAATTGACTTTTTATTACTATTTGAGTCATTTAATATCTTTTTAAATTCTTCTATGGCATGAGATACTTGAGTTTTAGTTTTCCCCATAATTTTTTTATTGTTTATCAAACCGTCTATATGCTTGTTCGCTTGGGTTATGGATTTTTTACTAATACCTTTCATGTTACTAAACCGCTCCCAGATAAGATTGTCAGCTTTATCTAAACCTAATTTAGGTTCCGTAGTTTTTCTTCCATTTATAGATATATCTAAATAAAATCTTTTAATCCTTACATTATCGAAATGACATGGTTGCATTTTCCCGGTACAGTCAATCCTAATGGATCGAACCAAGTCAACTCATTAGGTGCATACTGATACAGGTTAAAGTCACCCAGCTGGTCAATCGGGGGGCTAGCTAGGTAAAGTGACCTATATCCGAGTCATAGTATCAGAAAGTATTGTAATGCAGTCCAGTTTCTCTGTCTAAATACTGTCCCTGATATCTAAGGTTTTGTTGTATCGGGATGTGTTCGATTTTTTGAATCCGTTTTCCCCAGAGCTGATAGCGGTATGCTCACAATACTGCGCCATTTACATAGGTAAATTTTTCCTTTTAGCCCTGATTGCATATCTCTAATTGTTTATACGATAATGAAGATATATTTCATATTCATCATCATTAATAACCAATATTCTTTCAGGTTGTAAAAACAATAATGATAAATCAAAAGATTGGTTGTATTTAAATATACTATTTAAAAAATTATCAAGATGATTAATATTTAAGCGTATCGCAATTTTTTCTTCAAATAGTTGGATGCATTTAAAAAAATTATTATTTAAAGTGTTATTTATAATTTCAATTAATTTTTTTTGGCTAATCGGGTGCTCTAGCCTGATTTCGCTATCAATTTGATCAATCTTGAAAAAAATTTTAAGCTGTTCTTTATACCAAATAAAATCTTCATTATTAACAGACGAAATTGTAAATGATTCAATTCCTTCTAATTGACTAACATATTCTTCTGCTTTTTTATAAAGTAATTTTTTTTCAAGTTTATTATTCATAATATATGTGATGATCATTGGTTAGCGAATCAATAATTTTTTGATATCGTTCTTGTTCGAAGTCATAGGTAATTGAATTAGCACTACGTTTTGATTGGTCCGCATTTAGCTATTGGATCATTTGTTTATTCTACTGTGACACGTTTATGTCCTTGTGCATTTTTATATTGATAATACCTGCCATGTGAAACATGGCTCTATTAATAATTTTATTTGTCTAATTTATAGGGGAAAAGATATTTTTCTAATATTTCATTTTTTGTTTTCTCATCAAAATATCTATTGTTTTGTTTTTCATAATTAGCTATTTTATCAATAGCAACACTCTTATTCATTTCAGGAATATTTGAAAAAATTCTGTTCCAATCTTTTTGATTCCCATACATTTTTATCAATTTTTCAAAAATTGAATTAATAATGGGGCTGCTACAATAAAATAACGAGTCTGTTTCCTCACAATCGAACTTTAAATAAAGAATTGCTTTGGTTAAAGCATTTACTTCACTTCTAGTTAATTCTATTTTTTCAATATCCATTATTATCAACCTTTTGTTTTTACACTAGAATTAATTTGATTGTTTGTCAGTTTTAATCTGGTTTCATAACCTAAACTTGACAAAAAAGAATATGGATTCTTACCAGAATATAATACCTCATTTAGTGTTAACTTTCCTTTATAAATATATTCTAATAATATTAGTCATTACATCTTTCGGGATCATTAAAATATCTGTGATATAAACTTTACCTTTTACATAAGATTCTAAGACACCTGTTCGCACGATGTTTTCTAAGCCAATCGAATCCGTATAATGAATATAGCAATCCAATCGGGTATGGAAGTAGACTGTTTGTTCCATCTCCACTGCCTTTTTTGCCTATGCGTGCCTGTGGTTTGTAGTTGCTTCCGGTCTGTGTAGATATACTGGCTGCTGTGCTGATTCTAGCTGGTTTTCTGAATCATTTTTAAGCTATTCCATGGGAAGCGAGTACGGTTGTAGGGTTGGTCTTCGTTGTGCCTAGCTGATGTTTTCGATACAGAAGCATAAGGTGTCGTAGATATAATCGTAACGCTAGCTGTGATCGGATTGTTTGATGTGTGTTTCACTTAAGCTTAATTTTATCTATTATAAGCTAGTGGCCGATTTTATTATTTGGTGTCGATATTCTTTGCTTTTATTAACAGTTAATAGCATTGGAATATTATGTAATTCAATATCTTCATTGCTCTACCCTTATCACTGTTGATAAATTTTCAACTTCAATTAATAATTTAGTATCTTTATACAAATATTTTTATTTTTTAATAAGGTATATGTGTTTTATTAATTGGAACAAAATCACTTAATCCTATTCTCCATCGTTGTTCAATATATTCTAATAATTCATCGAAATTAGAAAAAACATATTGTTCAAATGAAGTTATTGATTGATTGAATGCATTATCATTATCAGTTAATGCAGGATCTGCATAATATGTGCGGAGCTTATATAAAAAAAACACTTCTTCCTCATCTATTATTGGTTTTATAAGTTGATCTATATAAAGCGAATACAAGGAAAATTCCCATTCGTCGTCATCCCCAGGTTTTGCATATTCAATAGAATAAATCTCAATAAAACGAGTTTTATTTTCTTCTAATCTTTCAAAGAATTGCCCTTTCATTTCATAGGGAAATGGATGGTAAGGATTATTGTATTTTTTCTTATTCATAAAATATTCTAATAATTCGACTGTTATAGATGTGAATTAGCAAATGCGCACTTTCAGAAGCATGATCTCTAATTTTCTCATTTGGATTAAATTCATCCCAATGATAAGCTCCTTTTTCTACTAAATGGACGAGGTAATCAGTCAGATGCATCTTTTTGTGGGCAAAATGTTCCTGATTTAGTGGTATCCATATATCCTTTGTGTTGAGGATGTTTTTCGTTC
The DNA here is from genome assembly GCA_029958995.1 of Bombus sonorus. NCBI lineage: Eukaryota > Metazoa > Arthropoda > Insecta > Hymenoptera > Apidae > Bombus > Bombus sonorus. The sequence continues at coordinate 3,023,812 of JARWAU010000020.1, read as the reverse complement.
GCGGAAATTAACGCTCTCGATATTTCTTCTGCATCAGCTTTATTTCGTACTCTTATAAGAGCTTATTTTCCTTTAGTTAGCTGCTTTTTAATGTGCTTAATTGCCTGTAATAAATTGCAACTCCTCCCACGGAAAGGTCTAAGCCAATCCATTAGGCGCATACTGATACCGATTAAAGCCACCTAGTAACCCAATCAGGTCTGGCTGGGTAAATCTACTATATCCGAATCATAGCTCCTGAACATATTGTAATATAAGCCAGTTTCCCTGTCTAAATATTGTTCCTGATATCTGTGATTTTGCTCTATTGATTCTTGCTCAATTTCCTGAAATCGTTTACCCCATAGCTGACAGCTACATTTCCACAATATTTCACCGTTTGCATCGTTAAGTTCTTCCGAGAACGGTTAAGGTCGGTGTGGTAGTAGGCTATTTCTTCATCTTCGCTGCCTCTTTTGTCTATGCTTGCTCCTGCTTTGCTTAGGCGATGTTCGGCACTGTAAGCTGTAGTGCTGGTTACGTCGTTGTTTTGTTTGCTTTTGACGCTGCCATACGGGTGATAGCTATAGCTCTGATCTCTGAATTTAAGTAGATGATTAAAACGCATCAGGTTGTGGTTGCGGCAGTCTTAATTTACGTCCGTAAGTTTACATATTCTTCAAAAAAACATCTGAATGACGGTGCAAGGACGTTTGATATTTTTCTTGAGAAGAGATCATAATTAACTATTTGTCCATAAGTATTTTTCCTACAATCAACACAGCAACATACATCGTCATCTTTAAAATAAATAACTGCCATATCTAATGGTAATGAGTATTCATTTCGACATTGACAAGTATCATAATAGATAGCTCCTCCAGACTCAGCCAAGGCATTATTATCAACTATGCCTGATATTTCTTCACCAACAACCCCTCCGCCACCAACCAATAAAATAAATTCTTTTAATTCATTTGGTAATGACAAATTTAGCTTATTTTCAAGTATATTAATTTGTGATTCATCACAAGCTCCAAGCCAATATACTTCGTCTTGAGCGCCATGATTTAAACGCGTAACAAGATTTTTAATATCACCCATATAGCTATTACCTCACATAAAATCCAATGCCTTAATTTACAATATTCTTTTATTTTTCATCATTAAAAAATAATTAAAATTCTGCTGACATTATATTCTTTAATCTTTATGATTCCAGATAGATAAATCCGAAAAATACTTTAGCTTTCTTATGTCAATATGAGCAAAGGTAATTTAGATATGACAGGTTTGTTGAAAAATTTTAATTATAAACTAAATTGATAATAAGTATCTGATAATATTATCTTTTGTTACCTTTTTAAGGATTACAGCATATTCATCTTTAAAATACCCTATATCAGATATTTGATCTTCTGCATCTTGAATAAACCGTATCGGATCATAAAAATTGAATGTGTATATATTTCCATTTACTGTAACTTCAAAATTTAATACAACTCCTTTAGATTCGCATTCAAGTTGAAACAAATTGTCATACCAATCAGGAAATATAATATTCATTAATCTAATACCTGTATTTTTGATAGCGCAACCTGATAATTTTCAAATTATCGCTAATAGTAGTCATATCATATTTTATGAGGAATAAACCCTTTACTAGATACACTAGTAGGATTATCAAAAACAGAAATACCGCGTGTTGTCTTTACTAAACGCTGATTTACCAATTTTATACTCTCCTAGTTTTGCTTTAAAAGAAACAGGTTCCCCTTTTTTGAACCCCCTGAAATAACAAACAACTCCACCCAAGAGGATCAACCTAAGCCAATCCATTTGGTGCATAGTGACACAGATTAAAGTCACCAGCTAATCCTATTGGGTCCAGCTGGGTAAAGCGTCCTATATCCGGATCATAGTACCTGAAGATACTATAGAGTAATTTAATTTATTTTTAGAACATCAATTTTTCCATTTTTCACCTCTGACATAACTTATTAGTTCATTTTTATTTTTTGGTTCATTAGGAAATTTCAAAATTGAATCATAACTACAATGACCAATAATCGATGATTTTATGTCATCCAAATAGTCAAAAGCGGCCTCGGGAATGTTATCGTAATCTGAATCGGATAAATTATTTTTTATATATAAAAATGCAAATTTATATATCTTTTCTCTATCCCATTTAGATTGTATTAATTTCCTTAAAAATAAATCTATTAATTTCTGTGATGTATTGTTTTCATTCACATCCCATGATTGCATTATTCTTTTCAAATCTGCAAATGCCTCTTTTTCATTAACAATAAGTTTTGTCATTTATAAGCTAATCCCATTTAATTTGATTAAGCAATTTCTGATATTCATCAAATGTCATGTTTTTGCTTGAATATATGAGAACCATGATCATTAATCGCGGCAAGTCTATTAGGCAATTTATCCAAGTTTGTAATAGTATTTACAAATACCTCGTTTGGGTCAACAGGTAAAGGAACTTGACTGCCACTTAAACTTTGTTTGCCTGTTTAACTTGGATTAATCATATCAGTTGCATTATTTACTTCACTAAAATCATAGAACTTAGGATTTCCTGATGCCGTTTGTATCGATAAGCTCTTTCTGATAACCGTTCAGGTTGGTGTGGAAGTATATTACCCTTTGTGGTTGATTACTTCGTTTATCTCTACTTGCCAGTGATTCGTACTTTGGTCGGTATAAATATACAGGCTACTGTACTGATTCGGGCTGGTTTCCTTAATCATTGTTAAGCATCTCACAGGAAACGGTTACGATTATAGGAGGCTGTGTTGTCTAACAGATGTTTTTCGATACATCGACCTAAGGCATCGTAGACATAACCGTAATAGTTGTTTTGGCCGATGCGTACTTCATTTAGGCGATGTTCGGCGTTGTAGCTGTAGTACGGAGTAGCGCGGTTGGTTTGTTTGCTTTTGAATGTCGACAGCTATAAATTATTTTTTCTTTTTGCCTCTTTTAAATAAAAGTTTATATATTTTTTTTGCCTTTCCTGGAATGCTCGCGCTTTACCATATTTATAAGCCTCATCAAAGTATTTATATGCTTCCTCGAACTGGTCTAATTCATAACAAACCATTCCTAGATTAATTAAAGGCCCCGTATTTATATTAGATCCCCTTGTTTGTAATGAAATTACACCCCATTTTTTAGCAGTAATAAAATCTGATAAGTCAAAATAAGCACTATATATACATTTTGAAATCCAGCTAGCTATTTCCCAATCTAGCTTTGGTTCGGGAAGTAATTGCCAAGCATCATTATATTTGTTTAAGGCATTGGTAAAATCTTTCTTGTCATGATATTGATTACCAATTTCTACTATAGCAATTATTTCTTTTTCCAATTTATTATCAGATAGTGTTTTCATCTTTATAACCTTACTTATTAAAAATACTGCGATTTTTCTATTAGACCAATAAAACTTTCAGAATCTCTATATCTTTCTTTTAAACATGCTCCTTGAGAAAGATTATGACCAAAATATTCTAATTCATAATTATCTAAATCTCTCATGAATGATCTTACTTTCTTAGATTTAGACCTATGACACTCACCTTTCTGATTCCAATATTTAACGGCATCTTTTAAATGTGCCATATCAGCATCTTGAACATAATACCATTGGTTATTAATTGAATTTTTGAATTTCATGTTGTTACCACTACCACAAATGCGACCCTTAGTGAGCATTCTTTCAATAACTTCCCGTCCTGCTTTTCTTGCTTGGTGTTCTTCCCATGAATCTAAGACGGTAACTACTTAATCCCCCCAAGTTAATCTGTAGTGCTCGTCATAGCGGTAATTGGTCTGTTTTTATTTGCTGAGTTTTTGATTCAAGCTAAGATTAATTTCTGCTATTACTAACCATAGAATAAACAGCAAATAAAATCGGAAAGATTTTAAATATCAATCCTGATTTTAATAACTATTTGTAGCTTACTTCACATTGGCCAATAACATCAAAAACATGATCATAAGTACTTAAAATATAATGCTCATCTTTCTCTTTATCGAATATTTTATCGAAGCATGATATCATCATTGGCTGATAACTTGATTCATCAATCATTGTAATATTTAAGCTCTTTATATTTTCAAATTTAAAATAAATTAAAGCCTCTCCTTCTAGTCCTTTACTTGGTTGGCAAAGCGATAATTCCAAAGAAGCTATTACCTTTAATTCTAGGGGAAACATATTTAATATGACGTCTTTTAATATTAAAGCGTCTCTTCCATATATTTCTCCATATATTGTCTCAATAGCCTGATTATGTACTGTTAGCATCTTACTTTTATCTCTATCCCACCAGTTGTTGTTGAAAATATATTGTTTAAGTTAATTGACTTCAAATCAGATTTAGTTGCCCAAACCGCAGGCATACGTTTTATACTGTAACTAACTCATAAAATAGTACAGCAAAAAAGTAGAAAATTCTCTATGATAAAAGTAAAAGGGGGGGTTAATGATGAAAAAATGGTTGAACATTAAATCGTAGCTATTTTAACAGAAGCTGAGGCTGTATTGCCTTAAAGAACTGTGCCGTAAATACCGGTAAGTTTTAATTGCTATTGTTTAAAAAGAAAACTCTTTTTTATCGTAAATATTTTCAGACAATAAAATTAAACAGATTATTTTAGTGATAATCCAAAATCAATAAACCCTTCAGAACTTATAACAAGGCACCATTTATTTGAAGAATCAAAAAAATAATGATGTTGAGGAATATTTTCTATAGCAAGAGCAAGGAAACTATCAAATTGATTAAATTTTAAATGTACTGCAAAATTTAAAGAGGAATCATTTATATAGTAAATATCCCCGCTTTCTCTAATTTTAGTAAATATATCATTATCTACAATAAATTTTCTTATTGTGGATAACCAACTGGAATAACTTCCAAAAAGTTGATTGCTTTTGTGTTTAAGAGTTTTTGACCAATCAATTTTGGTTCCTTTCCAGTCAAAAGAGCTAGATAATTTATGTGCAATATTTTCCCAATTATCAACCAGTTCTGGTGGTTCTGATAATAGCGAAAGTTTCATTTTTATTTCATCATCAAGAGTCATGAGTCTCTCCGGTGCTTAGAAGCAAGATTAAATAGGTCTTGAAGTTTAGTTACTATTGGTTTTATAACATCAAATAAAAAATGTTCTCCTTTCTTTTTTCCACTAAATACGCTTATATTAGCACCACTTCTTTCATCATACTCAATCCTAAATCCAGTTTTTCCATCAGCAGAAGTCATTCCAATGGGCTTTTCTTTTGTAGAATCAAATCTTCCCATATTAAATTTTTCAGCTTTAAAAACCTCTTTTTTCCTGTCACTTCAAGGCGTTATTTCTTGCTTGTTGATATCAATCTTTAGTTGATCCACTAATCCCTCATCACGGATCAACCCAATCCATTAGGTGCATACTGATAAAGATTAATATTGTCGGCTAAACCTATCGGGTCTAGTTGGGTAAAGTAGCTATATCCGGATCATAATAGCTGAATGTATTGTAATGTAAGCCTGTTTTTCTGTTTAAATATTGTCCCTGATATCTAAGGTTGTGTTGTATTGGTATGTGTTCGATTTCTTGAATCTGTTTCATCCCCCAGAGCAGATAGTTGCATTCCTAGATGATGTCATTGTTTGCAGCGTACACTCTTGTCATCTCTTAAAATATGAAAAAACATTATTTGGTAACTGGATTTTCTTATTATTCGATGCCACCGATAGTTTATTTCCATCAATATTTGATAAAGGTAAAAAATCTAAGATCATATTAATTACTCTAAGTCTATAGAGTATATCGGATATTGCATTTCATATATTTTTATTTAAGACAACAAATTAATGAATTAAGCATATTTAACATACTCATTAATATCAGATTCTAGACATAAGCTAAAAGTTTTATTTATATCATCTATATCTTCACATTCTGTATAACAATAAACTTTCGGATCATCTATATTTCTATTAGTAAAGAACAAAGTGGTATATCCTTGGTGCATTAAAAAGGCAAACATATTTTTAGGTGGAATTATTTTATTTTGATGCATTAATTCTATAGTTTCTTCATTAATATCATCAAGATCAGAATAAAGTATCCATGTATCAGCCTTAAAATCACCAGCATAACATCCTAATTTTTCAAGATATAATTTATAAAACTGAGGAAGCTTTCCATATTTTTTTTCCAGTTGCGCTATCTGCTCTACATTACAGCCTAAAACAGAAATCCCTTTTTTTTCTAAAAAAGAAATAAAACTATCAATCATATGAATGTATTTGTTTTTATTCATTTAATCACCTGTAAGCCTATTTGTTTTTACGCTTGGAAACCTAGTTTCAAACTGTTTAATGCCTCCTAGGCATGATTTACATGTTGGAAGTTATGAGAAAAGATCAATGGTTCCTTTAGCATTGGGGTTTATCTTGCTACCAATATGTTCAAGAGCTTTTACTTCTGAATCAAAAGCACGTGGATGGTTAACTGTTGTAAACAATCTATTATTTGAATCTGGTATATTAACAAAACCTGATATAGATCTCTGACCACTAATTGCATCGGCCATGCCATTAAGGGATCTTCCATTAACATCGATATTGTAATTTGATGTGGCTATATTTCTTCCTTTGCCTATTTAACCAGAATTTCTTCCAAGAGCTTTTCTATATGCCTTAGCTAGATTTGCCGGATTGCTAATAGCATTACAACTTAACCCCAAAAAGCAATCCAAATCAACTCATTAGGCGCATACTGATACAGATTAAATCCGCCCAGCAACCCAATCGGATCCGGCTGAGTAAATCTACCTATATCTGGATCATAATACCTGAAAGTATTGTAATGTAAGCCGGTTTCTCTGTCCAAATATTGTCCCTGATATCTGAGGTTTTGTTCTATGGATTCATGTTCGATTTCATGAATCCGTTTTTCCCATAGCTGAAAGCTGCATTCCCACAGTATTTCGCCGTTTGCATCGGTAAGCTCTTCCGGTGCACCGTTCAGATCGATGTGGAAATACATGACTTTTTCGGGGGCATTACCCCTTTTTATCTATATGTGCCAGTGGCTCGTAGTTGTTCTGGCCGGTGTAGATATACAACCTGTTGTGCTGATTCGGACTGATTTTCTGAATTATTTTTAACACGTCCCACAGGAAGCGGGTACGGTTGTAGGGTTTGCCTGCATTGTCTAGCTGATGTTTTTCGATATGCCTGCCAAGGGCATCGTAGACGTAGCCGTAACGCTGGCTGCGGTCTGATTGTTCAATGCGTGTTTCGCTTAAGCTTAATTTTATCTATTCTTTAATTCTCTAATTTTAGCTAAACCTTTTTCCAGACGGCTGATATTTTCAAATTTATTTTCTGCTACACTTCTATCTAAATAAAGAAACCAACCTTGTACGTCTTTCTTAAATAATTCAAAACCATCTTCTGTAACAGATGATTTCATTAGTACAAAATCAGTTTTCAAATTTCCCTCTAAATCAAATGGTTCAACATTTATTAATAATTGATTCTCTTTAAAAAATTTAATAAGCTAGTAGCCGATTTTATTATTTGGCTTCAATATTCTTTACTTTTATTAGCATTTAATAGCATTTAATAGCATTGGAATATTATGTAATTCAATATCTTCATTATTCTGTCCTTATCACTGTTGATAAATCTTCAACTTCAATTAACTCTTTGGTACTTTTATTCTTCACAAAAGTACCACTATTACCACGTACTCGCGCCTTTTTTGCTAATTGCTGTTGCTTAGAAGCAGTTTTGCTGGTCACCTCATAAGGATGCCATTTCCCATCGTACTTTTAAACCACAAAGTCGATTCTACGTCGTTCACCTGTTATAGGATTTTAACTGGTTTGGCACCCGTTCATTTTTTAGAATTTGATGGCAGAATCAACCGCTACCTTTAACTGGCAAATACACAAAATAATATAGAATGGGTCTTTCAATTTTCTATCTAAATACTAATCTATTTATTTAATCTATCAATATCTATTCCTATCCATGATAATTCATTTGGATCTATATACCTATTCTGGGGATCAATATATCGAGGTAGCAATAAATCCTTTGCGGCATAATAGTATAAAATAGTTATAATATTTTTTTGTATTTCTTTTAAAGCTTCCTTATTCTCGCAACCAGTAATTCTGTAAATGTCCTCATCACTACAATTTTCTAAGACATAGTTAATACATGACTCATAAATCATTAATCCATCTTCAGAGACATCAATATGAAATTGATTTACAGTTCCTGAAGGATTTATATGTTCTAATAAATACATTTTTTCTCCCTAAAACTTCACATAATCACCAAATATATTTTTGAACTCATCAAATTCACTTTGCGTTAATGTTTGCCACCAGTTAGTATTTCGATTCATTCTATGCTGAACGTTTTTCTTAGATATCTCTCTTATCGAAGTAATAATCTCAGAACCATCTTTTCCTATTATATGAGCTCTGCCCTTTGGGTCCTAATATAACCCAACGACCATCAGATTGTCTTAATATATCACTCGGGCGGGCATTTTGAAGATCATTAATAGTTTGGCCTACAGGTCTACCTTCTTTATGACGTTGAAGAGCATGCTTAGATTTCTTTGGTTTACAACTCCACCCCCTCCACGGATCCACCCAAGTCAACCCATTAGGCGCATACTGATACAGATTAAAACCACCCAGCAGTCCTATCGGGTCTGGCTGGGTAAAGCGGCCTATATCCGGATCATAATACCTGAAGGTATTGTAATGTAAGCCGGCTTCTCTGTCTAAATACTGTCCCTGGTATCTGATATTCTGCTCTATGGGTTCGTGTTCGATTTCATGAATCCGTTTTCCCCAGAGCTGAAAGCTGCATTCCCACAGTATTTCGCCGTTTGCAGCGGTAAGCTCTTCCGGACAGCCGTTCAGGTCGGTATAGATATACAGGTTGGTGGGGTGATTCGTGCAGGTTTCCTGAATCATTCTTAACCCGTCCCACAGAAAGAGGGTACGGTTGTAGGGTTTGCCTGCGCTGTCTAGCTGATGTTTTTCGATACGTTGGCCAAGGGCGTCGTAGACGTAGCCGTAACGCTGGCTGCGGTCTGTTTGTTCGATGCGTACTTCACTCAGACGGTGTTTGGCGCCGTAGTGGTAGTGCTGGGTTGCGTCGATGGTCTGTTCTGTTTGGGTTCGGTCGTACTGGCCGTAGCTGTATTGGTTTCTTCTGAAATTCAGGAGCTGGTTACAGCGGATCAGATTGTGGTTGCTGTATTCTTCTCTGTATTTGCGATCCAATATGTTTGCGGTGACATCATATTGCAGGGTTTCCCGTATCTTTGATTGCGACAGCCTACAATTTTTCCGGTGCGATAATAGTAGTAATCTGTCTGCCCGGGTCTGCTGTGTTTTTTGCTTACCAATCGGTCGAGGTTGTTACATTAATAATTATGCTAATCATTAGAGTTTGAGCTAGTACATACAATTATCTTATTGGAAAATTAGCTTTTATATGTTGATGAATATAGCCTTTCATTTTTTAATTAGCTTTTAGTTTTTCGAATTTTAGCTAAACCTTTTTCTAAGCGACTTATATTTTTATACTTATCGGGAACTGTACTTTTAGCGAGATATTTATACCATTCATCTACAGTAGTTTTGAATAATTCTAAGCCTTCTTGAGTAACGTTTGACATTTTAATAACAGTATCAGTTTTTAATTTTCCTGTATCATCAAAAGGTTCAAGACCAATTAATAATTCATTATTTTTTAAAAAGTTTAATAAGGCTGTTGAACTTTGAATAATATCCTCTTGCCATTGCTTACTTTTATTTCTCGTAAGTAATAATGGAATATTATGTAAGGTAAAATCAATTTTGCTCATTACTTTACTCCAATAACAGTTGATACATCATCTAATTGTGTTAATTGATTGGTATTTTTATTTTTCACAAAATCACCCCAGCTTCGCCGATCTTGAATAGGTTACACTAATTCATACAACTTGGAATGGCAACACCTATTCAAACAACAAAATTGCGGTTTGATGTATTTGGTAACGTTTAACTGTGCACTTAGATGTCAATGATAGTGACTTCATTACCCGAACAATGTGACAACGCGAAACGCAGATGGCTAATTGTTCTAAGGCAAAATGAATTCACCTAGAGCTATAAGATTGACAGCTACAATTGTAGGCCGTCAATATTTCTTCTGCATAATATGAGGTAGGTTTATATTTTGTAGCTTTGCACTGATATTAGGCATGATGCCTTGATATTCCTAAGTAGCGACATAATGCCACAATAGGATAACGATGTTGATTATTTTTTAGAATTTTGATTTTCGCGCTATTGTTAGTGCAGCCTGCTTTAGGATTTCTTTTTCCATACGTAGCTGTTTAAGCTTTTTGTGTAAGGCCATTAATTCATTTTGTTTTGGAGTGCGATTACCCTTAGAGCTAAATGAGTTACTTTTACTAGATTGATTTATCTAGCGTTCTAAAGCAAATGGTGTGAGATCCTATTTTTTGACCAAATCATTGCGTGATTTCCCCTTGCAGATAACGTTTCACTATTCGCGATTTGAAATCAGCGCTGAAAGTTTGTCTTGGACGTTTTTGTTGATTCATATACTTTGCTTTTTTGGAGTTAAATTTATCTTGCCCCTTAAAAAAGTTATATGAATTTAGTATAGCCTATCCAATATCAATTATTTTCAATAACACTTAATTTATCCGATAAGATCCTTATCTTGCATCATGCTGGGCATAGTTATATTATGGATGTAGAGTCATATTATTTAAGGAATAAGTTATGTTAAAGTCAATTGATCCAACTACGACCCATTCTTGGAAATCTCTTCAAGCTAGCTATGAAAAACATCACAGCAAAACAATTGCGCAAATATTAAAAGAGGAAGCTAAACGAGTTGAAAATCTCAGCATTCCTTTTGAAGATGAGTTTTTGGTTGATTTATCCAAAAATAGGATAACGCAAGAAACGTTAGAACTACTCTATAAATTAGCTGATGAATGCGATCTAGCTGGTGCAACTAAAGCTATGTATAGTGGTGAAAAAATTAATCGTACAGAGGATCGTGCTGTATTGCATGTCGCACTTCGTAATGTATCAAACACCCCAATTTATGTTGATGGTAAGAATGTGATGGATGATGTTAATGCAGTACTGGCAAAGATGGAATCATTCAGTAAAAAAATCATTAGTGGCGAATGGAAAGGTTATACTGGAAAAGCGATCACTGATGTTGTAAATATTGGAATTGGTGGTTCAGATCTGGGTCCTCATATGATTACCGAAGCGTTACGCCCCTATAAAAACCACTTAAATATGCATTTTGTTTCTAATGTTGATGGTACCCATATTGTTGAAGCGCTTAAAAATTTAAACCCTGAAACCACATTATTTTTAGTAGCATCTAAAACTTTCACCACTCAAGAAACCATGACTAATGCTCAAACGGCACGAGCATGGTTACTTGATGCAGCTCAAGATGATAAAGCCGTTGCTTTACATTTTGTTGCGCTTTCAACTAATGCTAAGGAAGTTGAAAAATTTGGCATCGATACCGCTAATATGTTTGAATTTTGGGATTGGGTGGGCGGACGCTATTCATCATGGTCGGCTATTGGCTTATCAATTGTATTATCAATTGGATTTGATAATTTTAAACAATTTTTAGCTGGAGGCCATGCTATGGATAAGCATTTCCAAAGTACGCCAATCGAGAAAAATATACCTGCATTATTGGCACTAATTGGTATTTGGTACAATAATTTTTGCGGTGCTGAAACTGAAGCAATTTTTCCTTATGATCAATATATGCATCGTTTTGCTGCTTATTTTCAACAAGGGAATATGGAATCAAATGGTAAAAGTGTTGATCGAAATGGTAATAAAACTGCCTATACTACTGGCCCAATTATTTGGGGCGAGCCAGGCACGAACGGTCAGCATGCGTTTTATCAATTAATTCATCAAGGGACTAAACTGATTCCTTGTGACTTTATTGCGCCAGCGATTAGCCATAATCCTATTGGTGATCATCATCCAAAATTATTGTCCAACTTTTTTGCACAAACTGAAGCTTTAGCTTTTGGTAAAACAGCACAGCAGGTTGAGCAAGAATTTATTGCGTCTGGCAAAAATCTTGATGAAGTGAAATCCGTGGTACCATTTAAAGTGTTTGATGGCAATAAACCTACCAATTCAATTTTAGTCAAAAAAATTACGCCTTATTCACTTGGTGCATTAGTTGCGATGTATGAGCATAAGATCTTTACCCAAGGTATTATTTTAAATATCTTTAGTTTTGACCAATGGGGGGTAGAACTTGGTAAGCAATTAGCTGGACGTATCTTACCTGAGCTAGCGGACAATAAACCAGTGAGCTCTCATGATGAGTCGACAAACAACTTAATTAACCAATATAAAAAATGGCGTTAAGAAGACTCAAGAAATAAAGTGCTTGAATATAAAGCAAAAAAACCTTCAGTTTCCACTGAAGGTTTTTTTATCAATAATGATTATTACTTTTTAACTCGCATTATTGGTGTTTGACCCGCTTCAACTGAGCCTGATAACTTAGTTAGTTCGGCAACAGCTTCCATGTTTGAAATAACCACAGGTGTTAATACTGATTTGGCTTTACTTTCAAGTAGAGGTAGATCAATCTCAATAATTGTATCACCAATTTTAACTTGCTGGCCTTCTTCGGCAACACGAGTAAAGCCTTCACCTTTTAGTTCTACTGTATCAATACCAAAGTGAACGAAAAGCTCAATGCCTTCGTCTGATTCAATAGCAAAAGCATGATTGGTTTCAAATATTTTGCCAATTTTACCATTTAATGGCGCAACAATCTTGTTACCAGAAGGTTTGATTGCAATACCATCACCAACGATTTTTTCAGCAAAAACCACATCTGGTACATCTTCGATTTTGACAATTTCGCCACTTAAGGGGGCAATAATTTCGATGCCATTTTTATTATCATCGGATACGAATTGTTTAATTTTATCGAATAGACCCATTATTGTCTCCTAACAAATTTGCTTTTCAGCAGTGTAATTTTCAATTAAATCAATAATTTCTTTGGCGGTTGCTTTTTCTAATGCAGTATCAGCAAATTTTTTCGCCTCTTCATAATTTGTATTACGAATTAATTTTTTAATTTTAGGAATTGATACTGCGCTCATACTAAATTCATCAAGCCCCATACCAAGTAATAAAATTGTCGCTCTTTCATCACCAGCAAGTTCGCCACACATACCAGTCCATTTTCCTTCTTTATGAGAAGCATCTATAACATTTTTGATTAGTGTTAGTACTGAAGGTGAAAATGGATTATAAAGATGAGAAATTAATTCATTACCACGATCAACGGCAAGCGTATATTGTGTTAAGTCATTGGTTCCAATACTAAAGAAATCGACTTCCTTGGCTAAGTGATGCGCAATTACAGCAGCTGCTGGCGTTTCAATCATTACACCAATTTCAATATTTTTATCAAACGCTTTACCTTCAGCATTTAATTGTTCCTTAAGGATATTGATTTCAGACTTTAATATGCGGATTTCTTCTACAGAAATAATCATTGGGAACATAATGCGCAATTTACCAAATGCTGATGCACGTAAAATTGCACGTAATTGTGCATGAAGCACTTCTTTACGATCTAAACAGATACGAATTGCTCGCCAACCTAAGAATGGATTTTCTTCTTTTGGTAAATGCATATATGGGACATCTTTATCACCACCAATATCCATGGTGCGTACAATCACAGATAAGCCATTGGTTGATTCAGCTACTTCTTTATATGCTTTAAATTGTTCTTCTTCGTCAGGATACGCTTCACGATCCATAAATAAGAATTCTGTGCGGTATAAACCAACACCTTCATAACCATTACGTTCAGCACCAGCAATATCCCGTACAGTACCAATATTGCCACAAATTTCTACTTGGTGACCGTCAAGGGTTACAGCGGGTAGATCTTTTAATTTAGCAAGTTCTTCTTTGTCACTAAGGTATTTAGCTTGAACTTGTTTTAACTTTTCTTGAGTAGTGTGATCTGGGTTGATATAAATAGCATTATTGATCGCATCTAGAATAATGAAATCACCTTGTTTGATTGCTTGAGTTGCATTAGATGTGCCAACGATAGCAGGGATTTCTAAAGAACGAGCCATAATTGAGGTATGTGAGGTGCGCCCACCAGCATCAGTAATAAAACCCAATACCATTTCTAAGTTTAGTTGAGCTGTTTCAGACGGCGTTAAGTCAGTTGCAACTAAAATACATGGCTGGCTAATAGCACTTAAGTCAACAATTTCAATACCTAAAATATTTTTTAGTAATCGTTTACCGATATCACGAATATCTGCAGCGCGTTCTTTTAGATATTCATCATCTAGATTTTCGAGCTCTTTAGCTTGAGTTTCAAAAACAGATTGAACAGCAGCATCAGCGCTTGAGTGCTTACTTTGAATACGAGAAATAACTTCTTGTTCAAGATCTTCATCTTCAAGAAGCATAATATGCCCTTCAAAAATGGCCGCTTTATCTTCTCCTAATGTTGATTTCGCCCGTTCCATGATCGCATGAAGTTGTTTGCTTGATTTTTCTCGAGCTTCCTTAAAGCGCTCAATCTCAGCGTCAATCTTGTTATCAAGAATTTGTCTATTGCTAATAACAATAGGTTCTTCTTTTAATAATAGCGCTTTAGCAAAAGCGATACCTGGGGAAACAAGTGTACCTGATACCATAACATTTAATCCTTATTCAATTTTAAAACCATTCATAGCTAATCGGGAGTTATTTATTCCAACTCAGGAATTAATTTTACTAAGTGATCAACAGCTTCTTTTTCGTCTTCGCCTTCAGCTTCAATAGTAATAGTTGTGCCTTGTGATAAAGCTAATGTTTGTAATTTAAATAGGCTTTTAGCGCTTGCACTTTTGCCATTAGATGTGACCGTGATTTCTGCGTTAAAGTTTTTGGCTTCTTTAACAAATTGTGCAGCAGGGCGGGTATGAAGACCGTTAGATGCTGTAATGGTTACATCTTGTTTATACATATTATTTTACTCCCAAAATATTTTCATTCTAGCGACCAATATAAATAAAAACAGCCTGAAAGGCTAGTAAGATTTCATATATCTTTTATATTAGGTCAATCGTATTATCTTAATTTATTAAGATAGTCATATTTGATCAATACTGATAGATACGCGTGATCTTATCACTGCATTTTTTAAATTCTACCTGTCCATGAATCCCATGTTTTATATTTTCAAAAACCATTTCTTCACTACCATCAAGCTGTGATGCTCGTATCTCTTCTCTACAGAAAGTTTCAAATCGTTGTAATTCTTGCTCACTATCACCTAATTTATAAGCTTTAGGTAAATCTTGACCTGTTACATTAGTATGTATTTTGTTTCGCACATCAAGGACAATCATACCTTTATTTGATAGAAATAAGCCACAGGCAGTTAATGATAATGATAATCCTACAAAAAATAATAGCTGCAGAAACAATTTCATAGTTAATTCTACAATGTTCAAAATAATTCCTTTATAAAGTGCAGGAACCTGTTTATTATTTATAATTATATACTAATAATCAGAGAAAGTGCAGAGTACATTTTTTTATGATGCAATAAGACTAAGGTGAAGTTTATGTCAAATGCGATTAATTATGACGAATTTAATGGTCAACTAATTCAAAATAAAATAGGTATTACCGCAGCCGAACTGCACGGTTTTCTTTCAGGCATATTAGCTGGCGGTAATTTTGATGAAAGTTGGCATCCATTGGTTGAAGATATGTTAAACAATGGTCAAAAAATGCCCGCATCATTAGATGAAAAAATAAGCCATCTTTATACGCTTACCAAACAACAATTCTTTGAAGAAGATTTCAGCTTCCAATTATTACTAAGTGATAAGGATTTATATGCGCAGCTTGATGATCTAGTCGGCTGGGTGAATCATTTCTTGCTTGGCATTGGACTTGTACAACCTAAAATTAACCACATCAAAGGTGATGTTGGTGAGGCTATTTATGATCTTCGCCAAATTGTTAAATTGGGTTATGATGAAAATGAAGATCAGCAAGAACTTGGTTTTGCTTTTGAAGAAATAAAAGAGTATGTTCGCATAACTTCGATGCTATGTTTTGATGAATTTAATGAGCCAGATATTCGCCCAACAATCCATTAATAATAGTAATTACACATCTCAAGGTCATTATAATGATAAACACCGATATCAAAACAGAACTCTTGGCACGGCGAGAGAAATTATTAGCCGAAATGGTGCCAAATAGTATTGCTCTTTTTTTTGCAGCTCCAGAAGTTGTACGTAGTAATGATACGCATTACCCATATCGACAAAATAGTGATTTTTGGTATTTTACTCTTTTTGCCGAACCAGAAGCGGTTTTTGTGGTCATTAAACAAAAGGATAATACACCGAAATATGTATTATTTAACCGCAAAAAAGATGCTTTGGCAGAAATATGGACAGGTTACCGTTTAGGGCAGCAAGCCGCATTAAAGACTATATTTATTGATGAGGCATATTTATTTGATGAAATTGATAGGATATTACCTGATTTATTAAATGGTAAAACGGCAGTTTATCATACTGATCAACAGTATGCATATGCAGATGGTATTGTGGATCATGCGATTAACACCTTACGACAAGGTAGTAGAATGAATTTATCTGCGCCTAATTGTAAAATTGATTGGCGTCCTATCGTCCATGAAATGCGCATGGTTAAATCAGATTTTGAAATAGAACTTTTACGTCAAGCTTGCAAGATTAGTGCAAAAGCTCATATTAGCGCTATGCAAAAATGTCAACCGAATATGCATGAATATCAATTAGAGGCCGAAATTTTATATGAGTTTGCTTGGCATGGCGCCCGCTCACCGTCTTATAATACTATTGTAGGTAGTGGTAATAATGGTTGCATTTTACATTATGAAAATAACAGTGATCAGTTAAAAGATGGTGATTTAGTTTTGATTGATGCGGGTTGTGAATACCAATACTATGCAGGAGATATTACACGCACTTTTCCGATTAATGGTAAATTTAGCCAAGCTCAGCGTGAAATTTATGACATTGTTTTAGCATCGCAATATCAAGCTATTAAATTATTTAAGCCAGGCACATCAATTATGGATGTGAATAATCATGTTATTAGAACGATGGTAGAAGGTTTAGTTAAATTAGGTATTATGCAAGGAGATATAGATACTTTAATTGCTAACAAAGCCTACACTCACTATTATATGCACAGTTTAGGACATTGGTTAGGCATAGATGTGCATGATGTTGGTAGTGATCGCAACCGCATTTTAGAGCCTGGTATGGTATTAACAGTTGAGCCAGGGCTTTATATTAACCAAGATGCAAATGTGCCGGCACAATATAAAGGCATAGGTATTCGGATTGAAGATAATATTTTAATTACTGAGTCAGGCAATGAAGTATTGACCTCTGATGTGCCCAAAGATCCAGTAAAAATTGAAAAATTGATGGCAAACAAATTTGCTTATTAGTTGTATCGTTGCCATAATTTTTTAATTGAAGTTATGGCTTTTCTATCGACATCATTATTAACCTAGACTAATTGATTTATCGCGATTAAAGATAATTTTTATTTTTAAATCTTTGCTAGCAATTGGTTGATATTTCCAACTTTTCATGGCGTTGATTACTGAACGATTAAAAATATTATTAGGATTAGCCTCTATTATCCGAATATTTTCAACCCGCCCATCTTTGTTAACATCAAACATAGCAATCACATAACCTTCTAAACGCATATCAAGCGCTCGCCGTGGGTATTCGGGTTGATTTCGTCTAATTGGTGAAGGGTTGCCTGAATATCGCTGACTATCTGAAATCTTTGGAGCTACGGAAGTATTAGCGACATTTTCACTGGCAACCTCTTGCCTGACTTGTTGACGTGAAGCTTTTGGGGCTGGTGAGCGTTGTTTCTTCTGTTTTGATTCTTTTTTCACCACGATGTTCTTTTGGGAATCTACAGTAGGTTTGTTAGGTATTTTTTCAACAATAGGATCGGTTGTTTCTTCTTTAACAACTTCTGGTTCAACAACTGGATCAGTGGGAATTTCTTCAATCGGTTTATTATCAATAAGTTCGCTATTTTCCACACCTTTAATATCGGGGGTATTTTCTACTAATGATTGCTCGGGAGCTGCCAATTGCGATAAATCGACCATAACAGCTTTAATTGCATTATCGCCTTCATCAATAACAATATTTTCAGCAAATAAGGCCGAGCTAAACAGTAGTGCAAATAATACAAGATGTGACACTACGGAAGCCGATGTACATATATAGCGACTCTTAGGCTTCTTTTTCGTAGGGCTCAAAGGAGCCTTAGCATTATCTATGTCTATATCAAAGTTAATCTTCATAGCAATAATCATTTTTAACTTAAGTTAAGTATTCTAGATGAAAATGCTTATCATTTGTAGCATTTTTTGAAATATGATAGATAAGACCTTGTTGCATCATGATATTTATCAGATAATAGAAAATAGATATCTATTATTTATAATGGTTAGGCTGATGAACACTCCGTCAATGAATCAAATACTCGATCTTGTTAAAGACGATTTAATAAAAGTAAATCAAGCTATACAAGCAGAACTTAGTTCTGATGTGGCTTTAATTAATCAGTTAGGTAATTACATCATTAGTAGTGGTGGAAAGCGCATACGCCCTGTTATTGCATTATTAATTGCTAAAGCACTTCACTATCAAGGCGATAAACATATTATCACAGCAGCTTTTATTGAATTTATTCATACTGCCACTTTATTGCATGATGATGTTGTTGATGAGTCTGACCTACGCCGTGGTAAATCGACCGCTAATGCACTTTTTGGTAATGCTGCAAGTGTGCTTGTTGGTGATTATATTTATACTCGTTCTTTTCAAATGATGGTGCGTACAGAATCTTTTAAAGTATTGACGATCATGTCGGCGGCAACAAATGTGATTGCTGAAGGTGAAGTACAACAATTGATTAATTGTAACGATCCCGATATCACGAAAGAACAATATTTAGATGTTATTTATCGTAAAACCGCACGTTTATTTGAGGCGACCGCGCATTCTGCTGCGGTCTTAGCTGGTGCAAACGAGCAGCAAGAGATTGCTTTGCAAGAATATGGCAAATATTTAGGTACAGCTTTTCAAATCATTGATGATCTACTCGATTATAGCGCTGATAGCAACCAAAAATTAGGTAAAAATTTAGGCGATGATCTTAACGAAGGTAAACCAACCTTACCGCTTTTACATGCAATGCGCCACACTAAAAATGCTCAAGATGCAACTTTAATTCGTCAAGCAATAGAGCAAGGTAATGGGCGAAATTTATTAGATCGTATATTACAAATCATGGATGAATGTGGGTCGCTAGATTTTACGTTACAAACCGCTCAAGAAGAGGCTCAAAAAGCGTTTGATGTTGTCGCTATTTTACCCGATTCACCCTATAAACAAGCATTACAAGATCTTGCCTTATTGTCAGTAAAAAGAGAGAACTAATTAACAGATAAACTAGTCTGTTATTAGTTAATTTTATGTTCAAGTGCATGCCTACTTAAAATGCTTTGTCACCCGTTGTATATGCAATAATTTCAAAATTCAATTATGGTAATTCTGTATGCTTAGAAGATTTTTGCCTATTTTTTTTATTTTAATTTCAATGATTTCGGTTCAAGGTAGCGCATCTATAGCCAAATATTTGTTTCCTATTCTCGGACCTCAAGGAATGACTGCTTGGCGGTTATTTTTTTCGGCAATTTTGTTAGTTTTGATATTTAAACCATGGCGCAAAGCCATGACCAAAAAAGCATTGAAATACATTTTTTTATATGGCATATCAATTGGTTGTATGAATTTAGCTTTTTATAATGCGATTGCAAGAATTCCGATAGGTATTGCTGTTGGTATTGAACTCACTGGACCTATTGTAGTGGCAATGTGCTCTTCTCGAAAAGTGCTTGATTTTATTTGGTTAGGTGTTGCCGTTGTCGGCCTTGCTATGCTTTTGCCTATTCATCAAGCATCAAACCATTTAGATCCCATTGGGATTTTATATGCGCTATTAGCAGGAAGTGGTTGGGCATGTTATATCTTATTTGGGCGTAAAGCTAGCGCCCTTCATGGTTCATCAAGTGTCGCAATTGGGTCGGTTATTGCTTCGTGCTTTTTATTTCCTATCGGTATCTGGCAAACTAGTAGCGCCATGTTTTCATTAGAACTTATTCCGATGGTTTTTGTCGTTTCATTATTGGCATCGGCAATTCCTTATGGGTTAGATATGATGGCTTTGCCTAAATTACCGGCTAAAACATTTAGTACATTAATGAGTTTATCTCCCGTTTTTGCAGCACTTTCTGGACTGATTGTGTTACATGAACAATTAACCTACTATCAGTGGTTAGCAATTGTTTTTATCATTATATCGTCGATGGGGACAGTACTTGCAATCAGTCAACCGACAAAGATTAAATCGACTAGACCAAGCAATTAACGGTAATACCGTGCTGTTGCGAGCACGGTAATCTTTGCAGAAAACTTTTAGTTAAAGATAGGACAGCTATTTTTTTAGCTAAAAAACAGTGTATATGGTGATTTAACGAGGTGGGAATCCCATGCCTCCTCCGCCCATTAATCCTTTCATTTGGCGCATCATTTTCATCATGCCTCCACCTTTCATTTTCTTCATCATTTTTTGCATATCTTCGAACTGTTTTAATAGTTTATTGACATCTTGAACTTGAGTTCCTGAACCATTTGCAATGCGACGTTTGCGCGATCCTTTAATAATTTCAGGGTTAGCGCGTTCTTTTAATGTCATTGAACCAATAATTGCTTCCATTTTTATGGTAATTTTATCATCCATTTGAGCTTTGATGTGATCTGGAAGTTGACCAACACCCGGTAATTTAGCCAGCATTGCTCCGATTCCGCCCATATTACGCATCTGTTTGAGTTGATCTTGAAAATCGTTAAAATCAAATTTGTCGCCTTTTTTTAGCTTTCTAGCAATTTTTTCAGCTTTTTCGCGATCGACATTACTTTGTAGTTCTTCAATTAAAGAGATGACATCTCCCATCCCCAAAATTCGTGAAGCAATACGGTCTGGGTAAAATGGCTCTAACGCATCAGTTTTTTCTCCCATCCCTAAAAATTTAATTGGTTTACCTGTGATATGGCGAATAGATAATGCTGCCCCACCACGAGCATCACCATCAACTTTGGTTAAAATCACACCAGTGAGTGGTAAAGCATCGTTGAATGCTTTAGCTGTGTTTGCTGCATCTTGCCCTGTCATAGCATCAACCACAAACAATGTTTCAATTGGATTAATTGCTTGATGTAGTGCTTTGATTTCATCCATCATGTCATTATCAATGTGCAAACGACCAGCGGTATCGACAATGAGCACATCAAAAAATTGCAATTTTGCATGGGAAATTGCTTTATTAACAATATTAACAGGTTTTTCAGTAATATCAGATGGGAAGAATTCGACATCAATCGCTTTAGCCAGTGTTTCTAACTGTTTAATTGCAGCTGGTCGATAAACGTCCGCAGACACAACTAGCACTTTCTTTTTTTGTTTTTCTTTGAGGAATTTAGCTAGTTTAGCGACACTGGTTGTTTTACCTGCACCTTGTAATCCTGCCATTAACATGACAGCGGGAGGCTGGGTTGCCAAATTAAGTGAACTATTGACTTCCCCCATTGCGCTTGTCAGCTCGGCTTGAACTATTTTAATGAATTCTTGACCAGGTGTAAGACTTTTGCTGACATCTAAGCCAACAGCTTTTTCTTTAACTTGATTAATAAAGTCACGAACCACAGGCAGTGCAACATCAGCTTCAAGTAATGCCATACGTACATCGCGTAGTGCATCTTTGATATTGTCTTCAGATAATCGCCCACGGCCACTGATATTGCGGAATGTCTGTGATAAACGGTCGGTTAAATTCTCAAACATATTAACTCTCGTAATAAATAAAAAATTACGATTATCATATCAGAAAATTACCATAAGTCCCACGATCATAATTTTGCGTTGACTTGACACCAAATTGTGTTCCTGTTGAAATGAGGGGGGAAGAGAAAAAGATCACATTGATTATTTTAATAATTAAAAAAGCAAATAATAGATTAAAAAGGAGAAAATCAAATATGGCAAAAGTAATTAGCACTGACAAAGCGCCTGCGGCTATTGGCCCTTATGTTCAAGCTGTCGATTTAGGTAATATGTTATTTGCCTCAGGGCAAATCCCACTAAATCCAACAACAGGTGAAATGCCAAGTTGTGTGAAAGAGCAAGCGAAACAGAGTTTAGCTAATGTTAAAGCGATTGTCACAAAAGCAGGTTATCAAGTGAATAATATCGTTAAAACCACTATTTTTTTAGCCGATATGAATGACTTTACCGCTGTAAATGAAGTATATGAAGCATTTTTTACTGAAAATAATGCTTCTTTCCCTGCTCGTTCATGTGTCCAAGTTACACGAATCCCTAAAGATGCTAAAGTTGAAATTGAAGTTATTGCCGCTAAATAAATTACTTATCTGATTAGCACCAAAAGGTGCTAATGTTTGTCAAAAACTTTCAGTAAATAAAGCGTTTTAGTATAAATTGCACTAAAAAACGTTACATTTTGAGTTATTTTAACCTTTAATTCTTTTTAGCAAAAAAGCTGCAAATTTCTAACCAAAAATCAATTTAATTATTTATTGTTAACCTGTTATTTAGTGATTGATTGCTGATTTAGTTGGTGCAATAATCTACAATAATTTATTACTATTTTTTGTGTCAATTTGGATTGTAAATATGTTTGAAAAAGTAGAGCCATATGCAGGGGATCCTATTTTATCATTAGTAGCTGAATTTATTAATGATAGTAGAGATAATAAAACTAATTTAAGTATTGGTTATTATTATGATGAAAACAGCATAGTTCCTCAATTACAATGCATTAAAACGGCTCGCAATTATGTCTATCACCATAACCAAGATGCTCAGTTGTATTTGCCGATGAGTGGTTTACCCGCTTATTGCCAAGCAATTCAATCATTATTATTTGGTGACGACCATGTGGCTTATCAAAACAAACGTATTGCAACGATACAAACATTAGGCGGATCTGGTGCACTTAAGGTGGGGGCAGATTTTTTATATCGTTATTTTCCAAATTCGCAAGTCTGGGTCAGTGATCCAACATGGGAAAATCATATTGCTATTTTTAATGGCTCAGGTTTTAAAGTAAATAAATATCCATACTTTGATGCACAATCCTGTGGTGTAAAATTTGAAGCAATGCTTGAAACATTAAATCAATTACCTGCCCAAAGCATTGTTTTACTACACTCTTGTTGTCATAATCCAACTGGTGCTGATTTAACGCAAGCACAGTGGGATAAAGTGATAGCGGTTTTACAAACACGAAATCTTATTCCATTTATGGACATAGCTTATCAAGGTTTTGGTCAAAGCATTGACGATGATGCTTACGCGATTAGAAAGATGGCTGATGTTGGCTTGTGTGGATTTATCAGTAACTCCTTTTCAAAAACATTCTCACTTTATGGTGAACGCGTTGGCGGGCTATCTGTTTTATGTGATAACAGCAAAGTAGCTAGCCACGTATTAGGGCAGTTGCAAGCAACTGTCCGCCAGAATTATTCTAGCCCAGCAGCTTATGGTGCGCAGTTAGTTAGTTATGTTTTAAATAATCCAGAACTTAAAACACAATGGCTTAAAGAACTCGATGCAATGAGAAATCGAATTGCAACAATGCGATCTACGCTGGTTGAATTATTAAAAAAAGCTGCTCCTGAGCGTAATTTTGATTATTTGGTTAAACAGCGAGGCATGTTTAGTTATACCGGTTTTAGTAAAGAGCAAGTTACACAATTGAAAGATAATTTTGCTGTTTATTTGGTGGGCAGCGGAAGAATGTGTGTAGCGGGTTTAAATCACCATAATATCGACCGTGTGGCAGAAGCATTTGCTACATTAAAATAATCATATTACTAAAAGGAGTATATTTTATGTTCCGTAAAATGCTAATTCTAATGTTAGGTGTGGCGATGACAACTCTTATTGTTGGATGTAACACTGTTAAAGGTGTTGGCGAAGATGTTGAATCAGGTGGAAAGGCCATTTCGCATACTGCTGAAAAAGTCAGTGATAAAATGTAATTAAGGATATAGATATGCCTATAAACATTCTAACATCTGGAATATAGTTAGAATAAAAAATGTTACGTATTTTATCTATAGTGATATTTTTTTTACTAGTTGGGTGTGGTTCGTTAAACTTTCGAACTACACCTTTAACTATGGAAAATTGCCAATACTCAAACCTATTTGGCATGGAATTCATATTAAATACCCTCCCCGCAAATACACCAATTTATCAGCGTGTTTATATTACCCAAAGCCGAGAAGGCAAACATTTACCGAGTAGTTATGCAGGAATAAAAGGTAAGTTAACAGATCAAATTTTTATCCGCGATTATCCCAAAGAAACATTCTGGCGAACACCTAACTTATTTGAAAGATCTTCTCTGTACGATGATGGTTATGATGATCTTTATATTAGCAAAGCGCAAAAAGAAGCACGTGATCGTAAAGCCAAATTTGTAGTAAGACAAGCCATTTTACAAAATTGCCAAATCGTCTATATCGCTATTGATTCTTTAGCCAAAGACAGGGATAATCTTTCGCTAATTCAATCTAGCGATTTATCAATCATAAAATAAGAGCAAAATTGTCAAGGAAATAGAGCTGAAAAGTCTGTTGCTAATGTTAGTTAGGCCAGTTATAAGTTTTATTCACTTTGCTGATGTTATTTTTATACGTTAGATATGATTGTATCGAGTGATATGTAGTCACAATGAATCGATCCAGAAAGCGACATAACCAATTTTAGCTATTTTTTAAAGTGGCTATACAATATTAGGATTGTTTATGCAGTTTTCACATTATTAAATACAGAGTTAAGCCTTTTAATATTGCAATTTTAATTTTTCTGATATGAAAGTTGCTATTAAGGCGATTATTTATACCTGTATATTTATCCTTTATATATTAAAGTCAATGCGAGTTAAAAACACATATGTTAATGGCACCGCAGTCAAGGTACCTGTAGTACCATTGTTAGTTAATTTGTTTTAAGGAAATAAAATGACATTAAATTTAGACAGTTCAACCAATAAAAAAGTCAAAAAAGCCGTTATTCCTGTTGCAGGTTTAGGTACACGCATGTTACCCGCAACAAAAGCTATTCCCAAAGAGATGCTTCCGGTTGTTGACAAACCACTGATTCAATATGTGGTTAAAGAGTGTATTGCAGCTGGCATAACTGAGATTATTTTTGTAACCCACTCATCAAAAAACTCAATTGAAAACCATTTCGATACCAGTTTTGAATTAGAAGCCATGTTAGAGGCTCGTGTTAAACGTCAGTTATTGCAAGAAGTACAAAGTATTTTACCTAAACATGTCACAATAACCAGTGTTCGCCAAGGTTTAGCTAAAGGGTTGGGTCATGCAGTGTTATGTGCTTATCCTTTAGTGGGTGATGAACCATTTGCTGTCGTTTTACCTGATGTGATTATTGATGAGTATGAAAGTGATTTAACTAGCGATAATTTAGCCGCAATGATTAATAATTATCATGAAACCAAACATAGCCAAATCATGGTTGAGCCAGTACCCAAGGAATTAGTCTCTTCTTATGGTATTGTTGATTGCCGTGGTGAAGTATTATCTGCAGGCAATGTTGCACAAATGTATAGTGTTGTTGAAAAACCCTCTATTGAAGATGCACCATCAAACCAATCTGTGGTCGGGCGTTATGTTCTATCTGAAAAGATCTGGCCGTTACTTGCCAAAACACCATTAGGTGCTGGTGGTGAAATTCAGTTAACTGATGCCATTGCCATGTTACTTGAAGAAGACAATGTTGATGCTTATTGCATTAAAGGCCGTAGCCATGACTGTGGTAATAAACTGGGCTACATACAAACATTTGTGCAATACGCAATGCGCCATAAAAGTTTAGGTAGCGATGTTAAAGCGTGGTTAAAAACCATTTAATTTTCTAGGATAGACTCGCAACCGAAAAGGGTACTGTTTGTGCCCTTTCGGTTATATAGTTTACTTTTTGTATTAGCTTTCTGACGGCTCATTTTCAAAAGTGACATTAGGATCGTTATACACGGTCATATTCATAAGTCCTACTTCTCGATCAGTTACGACAGCCGCTGTCATTGCACCAGATACATTGGCTAAAGTTCGTGCCATATCGATAATTGGATCGATAGCTAACACCATGCCAATTAAAGGGAAGTATTCAGCCATACCCATGCCAGATAAGACCACCGTTGCGGCAACCGTTGCTGTACCGGGAATGCCAGCGATGCCGATTGAACCAATAACCACCACAATGACAAGCATAATATAAAACTGGATATTAGTCTCAATACCAACCATGTGCGCTACCATCACGGCAAGTAAAGCAGGGAAGAAGCCAGCACACCCATTCATTCCCATGGTGCTACCAAGCGAGCCGACTAAATTGGCAGTGCCAGTATTTACCCCCATTCGAACGGTTAACGTTGAGATAGTCATAGGTAATGTGCCGACTGATGAGCGACTAGTAAAGGCTAATAGCCATGTTCCTAACGCTTTTTTGATAAACATCGTTGGCGAAATACCATGGATCAAGACAATCGTAATATGCATAATTAGCATAATCGCTGTTGCAATATAGACTGCAACAACAAAGTTTGAAACCTGGATAATTGCTGGTATTCCATTAGAAATAATGGTGCGAGCCAGTAAAGCAATGACCGCGTAAGGCATGTATTTAATAACAGTCATCGCAATTGACATGACGATTTTGTAAAGTGCTTCGATAAATGTTTTAAATAACGCAATGGGCTGTGGGTTTTTCTTTTCCATTCTATTAGCGGCAAGCCCCATTAAGGCAGAAAAAATGACTAAGCCCACAATGTTTTCGTTTACCATTGATGCAATAATATTGCTAGGTATTAGATTGATAAAGGTATCAATAATATTGGTGTATTGTTTTGCGTGAGCTTGATGTACAGAGTTTGAGCTCATTGTACCTAAGGCAAATAGATTCGCTAACAAAATACCGACTATACAGGCAATAGCTGTTGTAAACAGCAACCAAAAAATCCCTCTAAATGCGATTTGCGGTAGATTTTTTTTACCAGAAAAATCGATGATGACTTTAACAATAGAAACAAAAATGAGTGGTATCACTAACATTCGGATAAAGGCAATAAAAGCACGACCAAAAAGCCCATACCATGTTGCGGTTTCCTGCATCCAGATTGTTGATATATCTGGGAATCCTGCTACAGCTTGGATCCCTAAGCCAAGCACTGCACCAAGTATTAGACCAACTAACATGCGAATTGAAAAATTAACTTTTTTATCTTGTAGCGGTTTCATCACCGCAAAAAAACAAATAAGTAATAGTCCAATACTAATGAGCGTTTGATAATGGGTAATTACTAAGAACTTTTCAAAAAAAGCTCCCTGAAAAATGGCACCTGGCATAATTAGCCTCTCTTTTGATAATTCAATTATATGGTTAAAAATCGACCTTTAATAATATTGCTTATATAGATAAGCAAGTATTTTTATTTTGCTATAGATCCGGCAATATTTAAAATATCCCATGGTCTTGAAAATGGTGGCGCATACAAAAAATCCATCATGGCAAACTCATCAATTTTTAAATTTGCCCATATTGCAGTTGCTAACGTATTTACTCTTAATACCGCACCACTTCCACCAACTATTTGCCCTCCTAAAATCTCGCGAGTATCGGCATGGTAAATCAGTTTTGCTGTTACACTTGTTTGTCCAGCAACATAGTTGCTATGGTTTTTATCTTTAACCATTACAGTTTTATAAGGAATTTTGGCTTTTTTTGCTTCGCTTTCGGTTAAACCAGCTCGCCCTGCCTCAATATCAAAAACCTTTAGGGCTGATGTGCCAATAGTACCGGGGTATTCATTATGTCCTCCGCCTAAATTTTCGCCTACGATTTTACCAAGCTTGTTTGCGCCTGTAGCAAGCGGAATATACACCATTGATTGGCTAATTCTATGGTGAAGTGCGGCACAATCTCCAGCGGCGTAGATGTCAGTAATATTGGTTTGCCCAAAGCGATTGGTTATGACTGCGCCGTTTTCAAGTGTGTTGATCCCCATGTTTTTATAGATAGCACTATTGGGTTTTACACCTGTTGCAATGATAACAACATCTGCTGGGTATTGCGATTTATCGGTAACCACATGAGTGACTGTATGAGCCCCTTCAAAGCCTAACACGCGTTCTTGTAAGTGTAGGTCACAATGTTGTTTGATGTTTTCTTCTATCAGTTCGGTAATTTGCTCATCAAAAGCATCAACAAGAATTCTACCATCTAGCTGAATAAGTTTAACTTTTTTTTGTAGGGCAACGAGTGATTCGGCTATTTCAAGCCCAATATACCCAGCACCGACAACAATAACATTTTGGGTATTTGGATTGGTTAACGCTTGTTTGATTGCTAGCCCATCATGTAGATCGCGTAAGGTGAAGATATTTTTTAGTTGATTATTTTTAAAAGGCGGAATAATGGGGCTAGCACCAACCGCGAGTAGTAGTTTATCGTAGTTATCATCAAAGCAATTGCCTGTATTGAGATCTTTAATGGTTAATTTTTTTTGATTAACATCAAGTGCAATAACTTCATGTTGTGTCTTGATTTCAATGCCATCTTTTTGGAATTGTGCTGGTGTTCTGGATATCATTTCATTGGCATCAGTAAAGTGGTTACCAATGAAATAAGGTAACCCACAAGCACCAAACGATACAATATCCGATTTTTCATAAATACGGATGGTGGCCTCAGGGTTTGTTCTTTTGGCTTTTGCCGCAGCACTTGCGCCTGCGGCTTGAGCGCCAATGATGATTATTTTCACTTAATTTTCTCCTTAGTGCTCAAAAACAGAATTATTCAATACTAGCTTATCATACGTTATCAATCATACGGGTGATAGATAACTGCTTGGTTTTAATATTTGTTAGTTTAAAATTTGAATTATTTGAAAGATATCTGCTTTTTTATTTTATTAATCGTATTATGTTGTAAAAACGTTTCAAGTTACTGTGTTTTTGAATATCAGTTTTTAAGTTTAACTGGTTGAATATAATTTATTAAATCTATAATTAAATTAATCTGTAAATGAGTGTCATTTAATGCAGGAATATAATAAAAGTTTTTGCCACCTGCATTTAAAAAAACTTCTCGATTTTCTTCGTCAATTTCGTAAATGGTCTCAATACAGTCTACCGAAAATCCTGGGCAGATGACTTGCACATTTTTAACGCCTCTTTGAGCTAAAATTTGTAGTGTGCTACTGGTGCTTGGTGTAACCCATTTACCTTTGCCAAATTTGGATTGATAAGCCATTTGAATGGGGATATTTATACCATTTTCTCGACATTTTTTGACTAATAACTGCGTGGTCATTTCGCAACGTTGTATATAATCATCATTGCGGTTATGGATATAACGCTCAGGAATGCCATGATAAGAAAGCACAAGCACGTCAGGTTCTCCTTGGTGGTGAAAAGCCTGTTTAATTTGTAGATAAAGTGCATTGATATAGCTTCGATGATCGGCATAATCTCGAATATAGTCAATATGATCAATGATATTGAGCGAAGTTATAATTTGCTTGATTTTATCAAGTACTGCGAGTGTAGTGGTTGTTGAATATTGTGGAAAGAGAGGTAATACTGTAATTTTTGTGCATGATCGCAGGTTATTTAACGCAGATTGCAAATTGGGATCGCCATAAGTCATGGCTAATTCACATTGAATATTAGGTAAATGGTGTTGTAATTTATCACATAATAATCGGCTATAATGCAATAAAGGCGAGGCGTTATTTATCCAGATTTTTTGGTAATGATTAATAATATAAGGCACTCGTTTAGGTATTACGCGGTACTTTAAAATTGGATACCAAAGCAGTTTTGGCAAATCAACTACATGCCGATCAAGCAAAAACTCGGTTAGATACTGCTTTATTGCATCTGGCGTTGCCGCATTTGGTGTGCCTAGATTAACTAGCAATAATCCTTGTTTTTTGTCCATAAGCGAGCCTTATTTGACACAAAGATAAGGGTTGATAACATCAAGAAGCCTACCTAGTGCGCCTTGATTTTGTTTTAATACTTGATAAGCATTTTCGCCAATCTGTTTACGATTGGTGTTATTTTCTAAAAGATCATTAATTGCTGAATAAAGGGAAGCTGGGGAGCTATCACAAATGATCATCCCTTTAGCTGCAATAAGCTGTTCACAAATAACTTTAAAATTGAAAAAATGTTCGCCACTAATGATAGGAATATGGTGGAGAGCTGGCTCTAATGGGTTATGCCCACCATGTTTCACTAAACTACCGCCAACGAAAGCGATATCGGCAAGACCGTAAAGCGTGGCTAACTCGCCCATTGTGTCGCCTAAAATGACTTGCGTTTGTTTAGTAGGAACTTGCTTACTACTACGGTTTATATAAGTTAACCCGTGATCATTAATTAATTTTTCAACTGCTTTAAAACGCTCTGGATGGCGAGGAACAATAATTAATAGTAAATCAGGATGTTTGGTTAACAAAAGTTCAAAGGCAGCTAGGATGATTTCATCTTCACCATGATGTGTGCTTGCAGCGATAAAGACAGGTTGGTTTAATTGCCATTGTTGCTTTAGCTTTGTGGTTGTTTGCCGCTGTTGATCCGTTAAATTAATGTCAAATTTGATACTACCTGTTATCGCTAAATGATCGTTTGGCAACCCCAATGCGACAAACCGTTCGCCATCTTGTTTATTTTGAGCTGCCACTATACTGATTTTTGACAATAATTTACCAATAGCCGATCCTAGTTTGTGATATCTGTTAGCAGAGCGTTGCGATAATCTAGCATTGGCAATAACCAATGGAATATTTCGTTTATGGCACTGGCAAATAAAATTAGGCCAAAGCTCCGTTTCCATAATGATAACTAACTTAGGCTGGGTCGTTTTTAAAAAACGATTTATCGCGCAAGGTAAATCATAAGGTAGATATACATGATTGACACTATCGCCGAGCAATGCTTTAACTCGCTCAGATCCTGTGGGCGTCATGGTAGTAACAGTAATAGGTAAATTAGGGTATTGCTGTTGTAGCGCTTTAATGAGTGGAATCGCAGCAATCGTTTCACCGACCGATACGGCATGCACTAAAATACTATTAGCTTTCACTTTATTTTTACAAAAACCATAGCGCTCACGCCACCGCTTTCGATAAGCCGGAGCTTTACGACTGCGCCAAAGTAACCTTAGCCACACTAAGGGCTGAATCAAATATAATAAAACGGTATATAAAATTTGCATATCAATCAATTATCTTGATAGATCAAAAAAGTGCTGACGATAATAAGCCAGCTCGGCAATTGAATCACGAATATCATCAAGCGCTTGGTGTGAGCTCTGTTTGCTAATTCCTTTTAATATTTCAGGCTTCCAACGTTTGGCTAATTCTTTGATGGTACTGACATCTAAATAGCGATAATGAAAATAGCTTTCTAAATTAGGCATGTAGTTGAATAAAAAACGGCGATCTTGACCAATGGTATTACCGCAAATAGGTGAGCAGTTTTCAGGTACCCACTGTTTTAAAAATTCGATAGTCTGCTGTTCGGCTTGTTGTTCAGTGATAGTGCTTTTTCGAACACGTTCAATTAATCCTGATTTACCGTGGGTGTTTTGGTTCCACTCATCCATCAATGCTAATTGCTCATCAGATTGATGAACCGCAATTACAGGTCCTTCAGCAAGAATAGTTAAGTTAGAATCAGTCACAATAGTTGCAATTTCAATAATACGATCGGTTATTGGATTAAGCCCCGTCATTTCAAGATCGATCCAAATAAGATGACTACTGTTAATTTGTGGTTGGTTGTTCATAATTTTTGATAGAAATTTTCTTTTTGATACGCAGTAGTGTAGCATAACTGACAATCTGTTTTAGCAAAAAATGAGTACTATGGCAAAAAATCGACTTTCCAATAATCAAAAAAGACGTGTGGCGGCAAAACATCAACAACGATTAGCCATAAGGCAAGATGAAAACCTAGCAAGTTTTTCATCACCTCGTGATGGTGTGGTGGTAAGCCGTTATGGTAAATCGGCTGATGTTGAAGATAGTGGTGGGCTTATTTATCGGTGTAGTATTCGACGTACGTTACCTTCGTTAGTGACTGGTGATAAAGTGGTGTGGCGTGAAAGTTTAGAGCCAAACACCAACGGTATTATTGAAGCCGTTCACCCTAGGCATTCTGAACTTGTTCGACCTGATTTTTATGATGGGGTAAAACCTGTTGCAGCTAATGTTGATCAAATCGTGATTATTTCCGCTGTTTTGCCAGAGTTATCACTTAATATTATCGATCGCTATTTAGTCGCTTGTGAAAGTACTGATATACAACCTATTATTGTTTTAAACAAAATTGATTTACTCAATGATCAGCAACGCGCTGAGGTTGAAAAACAATTGGCGATTTATACTCGTATTGGTTATCAAGTGTTGTATGTTTCATGCCAACCTCAACAAGGTATTGCGGTATTACAAGATATCTTGCAAGGTAAAGTTTCAATTTTAGTTGGTCAGTCTGGTGTGGGTAAATCAAGCATTATAAATTTGCTATTACCTCATCAATCACAATCGGCGATGACTGGTGGTATTTCAGAAATATCTGGTCTTGGGCAACATACAACAACCTCGTCAAGGCTCTATCATTTACCCAATGGTGGCGATATTATTGATTCACCTGGAATACGTGAATTTGGCTTATGGCATCTAGAGCCTGAACAAGTGATAAGTGGCTTTAAAGAATTCGATAACTATCTTGGCGGTTGTCATTTTCGTGATTGTAATCACTTTGATACGCCAGGTTGTTTGCTACAAAAAGCCGTGCAAGACGGTAATATTGCACCATCCAGGCTTGCCAACTATCATCGAATTTTACAAACAATGCAAGAAGTAAAAGCGAAAACCAACAAAAGCTATAAATAATTAGCTATTTTTTACAATAGCAACGCTTTTGCTGGCATTAAAACATGCAAAAAAACTAAATATAATTAAAAAATCATCTACTTATAAATAAGTGGATTACTAGGTTGAAACAGCGTAGACTAGTTAAACCAAGCAAAAAACTTCAATAAAATCAATGGCTTTTCTGAATGATTTTTAAGGGTAGTATGCATACAATTTGTATATTCGTAATTTGTATACCTACTGAAAGTGATTATTGTAGCTATTTTGTATGGGAATGCGCCAATACCTAAAGTAAATTGCCTGCTTAAAATATGAAAAGGTCGTCATAAGAGATTGTTTTTGCATGTAACGCTCTAAATATTTAACTATTTTAAATAAAAATTAATGCTTTAACCAAAAATTAAAAAACTAAAAACCTAAACGACATTAAACATTGATCTGCTCACAATCAGTGGCTACCGCTAATGGCAAATAGCTTGATTGTGGGCAGTGAATGAACCTATTTACTATTGATGGTCTTTAAAGCAAAACCAATAGCGACATATGCCCAACCTTGGAAAATAAGATCAATACCTAAAAACATACCTAAAACGTAAAGGCTGTCGTATGGCCAACCAGTGATAATCATAAATCCTAAAATGAGGGTGATAATACCTGATGTGAGTATCCACCCCCAACGAGGTAAATCACGGTTATTCATAGCAGCAAATATTTGCGTAAAACCACTCATAATTAACAAAAAGGAAACCACTAAAGTTAAAGCGGATGAAACGGTAACAGGTTGGAAAAATGACATTAAACCAATAAAAATGTATAGTACCCCCATTACAGCCCATAGTGCAGATTGACCGAAACTTTTAACCTGAAATGAATGTAGTGCTTGGATAATACCAGCGATCAAAATTAATGAACCAATAACATAGACCGAAAAAACAGTTGCAATGAACTGATAACCTAATGCGAAGCCTCCTAATATAATTAAAATAACACCCACTAAAATAAACCAGTTTGATTTTTGTTTAAGACCGTAAAAATTATTTTGGTTAGATATCATATTACTTTCCTATTTTATAAGTTAAATTTGGGTTTGAAATTAAAATCACTTTTAAGACAGGTGGTTTTGTCACAAGTGATTAATCAGTGAAAAGAAAGGCTGTGATACAATTCATTGCACAGTAATTGTTTTATCAAAACAATTACTGTGCATATAAATTAGACAATATAATAAAACTAAATTTACAATTAATCTTTATCTTTCAGTGCTTCGTCTAATGTTGAATAGAACATGAGTTTGTTAGAAATAGGAACAATTTTAGCTCTAGCTAATGTTTTTAATGGCTGAAATTGTAACTCACAGATTGATAAATCAACATTTTCAGGCAACTCATCAATAAAATGTATTAAAGCATTAAGCCCACCAGCATCAAGTATGGGTACCGCATCCCATTGTAGTATTATGTGTTGATATCCATTAATCTTTTGATAAATTTCTAAAAAGGTACGTTCAGCAGCAGCAAAAAACAGCGGCCCATTAATACGAAGTACTAAAGTTTTGTCATTACTGCGATTAAGTTCAACTAAACGCGTCATTCGGGCTATTCTGCGCATAAATAGAATTGATGCAAGCACGATTCCCAATGTAATAGCTATCACCATATCAAATAGTACGGTTAGTGACATACAAAGCAACATAATTAAAATATCGTCTTTAGGTGCACATTTGATAATATAAATAACACGTTGAACCGCACTCATATTCCATGCCACGATAAGTAATAGCGCAGACATAGCCGAAAGTGGAATAAATGATAATGCTGGCGCAAAACAGATAAGTGCCAGTAAAACAACCAAGGCATGTAACACCGCCGCAATCGGTGAAGTTGCTCCCGCTTTGACATTAGCTGCCGACCGCGCGATAGCAGCAGTTGCTGAAATTCCACCAAAAAACGGCGCAATAATATTACCTAACCCTTGGCCAATGAGTTCACTATTTGAATGATGTTTGGTATGCGTCATTTCATCTAATACCACTGCACACAATAACGATTCTATAGCGCACAACATCGCCATGGTAAGTGAAATCGGTAATAAAGCGCTAAGTGTTGACCAATCCCATTTAAAATCAGTATGTTGCCAAGGTAAAGCAAATTCTGGTAGCACAGAGGGTATACCATGCCCTAGGGTATTATCGGCTAATGTATAGGTAAAACGTGAACCAATTGTTTCAATTTGATAGCCAAATTGATTAAAGATAAACATGACTATAATACCGGCAACGAGTGCAGGTAAGTGGCCAGATATTCTTAATTTAAGCCTTGGCCACATAATTAATACTATTAGTGTTACAGCTCCGACTAAGGTGTCTGCTATATTGATGGTAGGTAGTGCTTTAGTTAGCTCAATCACTTTACTAATATAACTTTCTGGCATATGTTCGAGCTGCAAGCCAAAAAAATCTTTAATTTGCATAGTTGCTATCGTGATAGCAATACCGGATGTGAAGCCTAATACAACAGGTAATGGTATATATTCGATTAATCTACCTAAGCGAATTATTCCCATTAATATAAGAAATATGCCAGATAGTAGTGTTGCAATGAGTAATCCTGATAATCCATATTGTAATGATACGGGGTACAAAATAACGACAAATGCGGCAGTAGGGCCAGAAACACTAAAGCGAGAACCACCCGTTAATGCAATAATAAAGCCTGCTATAATTGCGGTATATAGCCCATGCTGCGGTGGCACGCCACTTGCAATTGCTAATGCCATTGCTAAGGGGATAGCAATAATACCAACCGTAATTCCAGCAATCAAATCCTTGATAAAACGAGTTGTATTATAAGGGGTCGTTATACATGCTGATATAAATGCAATGCTAATTTTGGTGCGAGAAAGGCTATATAATTTCATTGTGTTTAATAGACTTATGGGGAATTGTTTGGGATGCTTAATAAGATAATCTTTTTTACAAAAAATAAAAGAGTGTTACAAAAATAATCATCTTTTTTATAAATTAGATAGGCTATACTCAGTAACTTGAGAAAAAAATCAAAGATAAAAATTTACTTATAAAATCAGCATTGGAAATAAAAGCCTGTTACATTCGTGGCGTTGATAGCATTAAACCGATATAATATGACTATCATGTTACTATATCGTTATCATCTTATCTTTTAGTGGATTTTAAATCATATAGTCTAAAGGTTGTGCAAATTTGCTAACGATTAAACGATAACAGTATATACTTAATTCATTGCTTATCTTGATGCCCCAAAAGAGCACTATGTCTGTTTACAAGCAAAATACTTGCTTGTGGTGGGTTGATGGGTAAACAATTAATGTCAGTTAAGTATATCAATAACACAAAGGTATGAGGTTTATTTTTTATGTTTTCTTGGTGGGCTAAAGCTTATTTTTTTCTTATCCAAATCTTGGTGAAACTTTTTGTGAAAAGTAAACCTGTTCCTACCGATCCAATAATAGAATTAGACCTTGATACCGATAAACCAATTTTATATGTCTTACCTTATAACTCTCAAATCGATTTGATGGTGTTGCGATCGCTTTGTTTGCAATATAATTTACCAGATCCACTAGCTGGCTTAGATATCAATGGTAAAAACATTCCTGCTTACATCTATATTGATAAAGGACCTGGTATTTTTGCCTCTAACCAACAAAAAAATAAAGCAATTGAAATTTTAAGAGATTATATTTCAGCACATCAACAAAATCATGATCTTGATGTCCAAATGTTACCTGTTTCGGTTATGTTTGGTCGCAAGCCTGATATCGAAGGGAAGAAAAAACTATCATTACAGGTACTTGGCGCAACTAGCAAATTTTTAAAAATCATCACGTCAGGCAGAGATTGTTATACTCGATTTTCTCGTACAGTTTCATTTAAAGATATTCATGTTGATAAACAGCAAGATCTTCCTATTTTAGCGCATAAACTAGCACGCGTTGCACGCATCCATTTCGCCAAACAACGTATGGCATCCATCGGACCTAAGCTTCCTGTTCGTCAAGCGATGCTAAATAACTTACTAAAAAAGCAAGTAATTAGCGAAGCAATACAAGAAGAAGCAAGAAGTAAAAATATTGACCTTGATAAAGCAAAAAAGAACGCATTAGCGATTTTAAATGAAATTGCCGCTAATTTTTCTTATCGTATGTTACGAATAACCGATTTTGTGCTGACTTGGGCGTGGAATAGGCTTTATCAAGGTCTTAAAGTCACTAATGCCGATCCTGTTCGAGAGCTTGCTCAAAATGGACATGAAATTGTCTATGCTCCTTGCCACCGCAGCCATATGGATTATCTATTACTTTCTTATGTGCTTTATCGACAAGGATTAGTTCCTCCTCATATTGCTGCTGGCATTAACTTGAACTTTTGGCCAGCAGGACCCATTTTTAGGCGATTAGGCGCCTTTTTTATTCGCCGTTCATTCCGAGGTAATAAACTTTATACATCCGTTTTTCGAGAATATTTAGCGGAACTTTTTATCCGTGGTTATGCTGTTGAATATTTTGTTGAAGGTGGACGATCTCGTACAGGTAGATTACTCGATCCTAAAACAGGTATGTTAATGATGACAATTCAAACATTATTACGTGGTGATGCAAGACCGATTACTGTTGTTCCTGTTTATATTGGTTATGAGCATGTGTTAGAAGTCGCTACCTACGCCAATGAGTTACGAGGAGCAAAGAAAGAAAAAGAAAGCTTGTGGCGTACTCTAAAAGCATTTTTAAAATTAAAAAAATTGGGATTTGGCTATGTGAATTTTGGTCAACCAATACCGTTAAATCAGTTTTTAAACCAACAAGTTCCAGAATGGCGAGATGCAATCGAACCGACTGGTACTCAACGCCCGCAATGGTTAACACCAACAACCAATTTACTTGCTAAACAAATTATGGAGCACATCAACTCTTCAGCTGCAATCAATGCAATGAACTTATGCTGTTCAATATTATTAGCGGCAGATCAACGTGCATTAACGAAAGTTAGATTAATTGAACTGATTGATTATTTGTTAAAATTATTAAAAAATATTCCTTATTCAGAGCTGATAACCATTCCAGAACAAACGCCAGAAGAATTGTTTGAGCATGCCAAAGAAATGGGAAAATTTGTTATTACCACAGACGAAGCTGGCGAAATTGTTGGTTTAACTAACGAACAAGCGGTTTTAATGACTTATTATCGTAATAATATTCAGCATTTACTGATTATTCCAGCTATTGTGGCCAGAATTTTACTCAAACATAACCGGATTTCATCGGATGAAGTTTTAGAACAAGTAAAACGACTTTTTCCGTTAATCAAATCAGAGCTATTTGTTTATCACAATGATGAACAACTCACTGAATATGTAGATAAAATTATTAAAATCTATGCCGAATTAAACCTAATTTGTTATTCGCCAGATAAATTAACACTAAATTACTTAAAAATGTCGGAATTACAATTAATTGCTTCATCATCTAAAGATACATTGCAACGTTATGCTATTGCATTTTCTTTATTGCAAAAAGATCCAACAATTAGCCGTGCAACACTAGAAAAAGAGGCTCGACTCATTGCCGAACGATTATCCATTTTACATGGTATTAATGCCCCTGAATTCTTTGATAAAGGCGTATTTTCCACATTAGTTGCATCACTAAGAGAGCAAGGTTATTTAGATGATAAAAATGGCTCAAACTTAGCTAAAATTGAAACGATGAACAAAACACTTAAGCCTTTAATTACAACTAGAGTAATGCAAACTATCGATGATATAAACCCATTAATCAAATAATTCAAAAATACGCTAATTCGGAGATAACTTTAATGAAGTGCAATATTATTTGTTCATTGTAAGCTAAAGGCTATAGCATGGTAGTTAACATCATTCTGCAAGAAACAATCAATGAGCAAGATTTTATCTTGTTGGCTAACAAATGGCAGCAAAATGCATCGGTTATCATTGAATCATTATTAGAAAATAATGAAGCTAAAAACCGTATTTTTAATCTTGCTCTAAACTATATTCCAAATTCATTTGCCGAAGCTGTCATTGATATTTTTCTTGAAGATAGTACTTTTATTATTCGTGATGATGATCTGCTAAAATGTGCAAAGCAAGGCTCTATGGGTTTAAAAAAGAGCATTTGTTATCGTAAAAATGTGCCTCAATATATTATTGATTTATGTAATTTTTATTAATCAACATATTATCTACGCTAGGAAATATAAAATATGTTAGATTTTTCCTATTTATCGGATCAAGATGGCAGTAAATCATCTCTGGTTTTAAACGATAAAAAAGCCCAATTGCT
The DNA here is from genome assembly GCA_029958995.1 of Bombus sonorus. Taxonomy (NCBI): domain Eukaryota; kingdom Metazoa; phylum Arthropoda; class Insecta; order Hymenoptera; family Apidae; genus Bombus; species Bombus sonorus. The sequence goes on along the minus strand of JARWAU010000020.1, from coordinate 2,984,213 downwards.
TGATCACGCTTTTACTTATTTAAGACAAAAAACTGGCATTATGATTGATCCTTATGGCCAAACAAGAATCTACCCAGACCATCAAAAAATATTAATCAATTTGTTACATCAGCATAATGACAGCGAGATCCAAAAACTCGTTTTGCTATTTAAGCAAGCATCCAGTGAAGATGAAATAATTCTTGCCGATGGTGATTAAATGGATAAATTATTTATTTAGCCATAATGACACTTACCTCAAGTTGCATTAAACTAATGTGTATTTATTACAAACGTTTATTACAAATGCAACGATCTCATGCAAGTTATTTAAGAGGAATTTATGGATTTTATCGCTATACGTGATGTGCTTTCTAACATAAAGGATATGCCAAATCATTTTTTTTATCTTCCTGCTGATCACTCCTCTTGGACACTTGATACACAAGGTCGGTTTTTGGATGATGATGCGTTAAATAATTTTGATTCAGGTCTTTCCCAAAAAGCAATAGAAGAAGACTGGATCCCAACGCTAGAAAAAGCCGATATTGAAGATATTATTGAAGTTGCTAACAATGAATTAGGTAATCCAACATTAGAAGATTTATTTAACTCTTTTATTTTCTATATTGAAAATGACGCTTTTTTACAATATGCTGATTAAACATAAATGGCTTATGTTTTTTACACAATATGCTTGTTTAACACAAATAGTACTAGCACATAAATTATGTTATAGCTTTTAAGCATGGTGATGTCTTCTAATAAAAAAGTGATCGAATTGATATCACATTTATCAACTCAACTTAATCAATTAGGCATTTTATTACAAACCAATATTGCTGATCAATTTACAGTACATAATATGGCTAGCTATGTACATATTGATATCTTAAAACACCGAATTTATCTTCGCTTCAAATTATCAATTAACGGCATTGAGCTATTTGATAACGATATCATCAATATTCAAATCACAGAGGGTATAATACATGCCACTTGCACCGTTTATTCAAATTATGGTATCGATAATGTAATGAAATACCAAAACGATCTAGATGATTTTGAGCTGGCAATCTTCGACAAAATTTTCATAGAATTATTGTCATGTATTACATCACATATTAGCTTGCTGACCCAAAGCAACTAAATAGCTTAACCAACGAAAATGATTTAAGTAACTTAACAACCTTCACTAAAGGCTGACTGATATAAATGGACATTACCCAATAATGAAGACTAAAAAAATTTAATTAAAATATATGATTAGCTACTATTATTTGATAATTTAAAACTGCATAATTTGGGATTAAACTTTAGAGTATCATTTATAAGTAAACTATAAGTGAAGGTAGATAAACAATAAATAGAAAAGCCAATAGAAAATGAGCCATATACAAAACATCACTCAATTGGAAAACGCCATAATCCATCAAGCCCAAGCAGAAGATGAACAATCATTTTTGTATCAATTGCATGAACTAAGTTTTTTTGATAAATCAACATTTAATCAACTATTAAATAATTGCCAAGCCTTAGCAAAAGCCTATCAACAGTTAGGAAAAACGAATAATTATAACAAGGTAGTAAAAGGCATTTTACTGATTTTTGAATATACACTATTTTCATTTTATTGCCATCATGCTGAGCATGATTACTTTCATATCAGCAATTATGGCGATGAACTAACCGCCAATGACATATCTGACTATTATGATAAAATCAGATTAATCACACAACAAATCATCTTATAAACGCATAAAATAATCACTTACATGACCAGCTCAATAAGGTATTTAAACAAATGGGATTAGATTTTATTATCCACTTTGATAATCAACGGCAGGTACAATTTGCTATGAACGAAGATCTACATAGTAAAATATTTAGCAAATCAACAAATTGGCGTAGCTTTAAACAATTAAAAAAAATCAGTGATTATTACAAAACTGATGCCGTTTTTAATAGCAACGAGCTAACAACATTAATAGCAGATTTGATGCAAATCACCCAACAAATCGATGATTTTCAAGATGAATTACAACAGCTCATCACTAAACTGAGTCAGAAAAATGCCAAACTATTACGCGTTACTAGCGATTAGTCATACTTAGATTACTATTCACTCATCCCCATAGCTCTATCAATTTTATCATGAATGACATAAATTGAGGCAAACTGTACAATATACAATTTATCTGGCTGACTGGTTTTGATAATTATGTCGATAAACAATCAAACTGATAGCAAAAAATGAGACAGCAATGTGCAAACGTCAGGATGGTAATCAATGATTGATTTTACTGCTGATATTATTAGTTATAAATCAATGGCTAATATTCAAATTGGTGATAACATTCTTTCTTATCTCGATGAAATGTATCAATATTTTGATGTTAACTGCCAAGAACACGAGCTTCATTTTTCAATGGGTGAGATGACTAGACAGAGTTTCTATTCATTAAATGATGATACATTGACGCTAACAACCACATTTGATGGCGATATCATTGGCATAGGATGCAACCAAAACTACCAAGGTAAATACCAAAATCAATATAAAAATGAATTATATGCTGGTATTACCATGGAAGAGCTATGTTCTTTGAGCAAATTTCAGAAGATTGTATATGGCACACTGATTGTTGATAACGATTATGGCTTATATTTTACGTTACCCTCGCCTTATGACGAAATTGCCGACACGCTAAAAGACATCCCCTATGATTTAAAGCTAAATGAAATTTACGTAGCGGATAATTCCAGCTGGCAGTTCAAGCCACAAAAAAAGAAAAAGCCTAAAAAGCGCAAAATTGCCAAACCTTATTCTTATTTTTAATATTAATAAGCAATAATCTAATATGCATTACTAATTAGGTGCTGTGACTTAACTATATCCACTTAAAACATTGCTAAAGTGCCCATTATTAGATAGGGATGCACGAAAGAAAGAACTGGCTAAACCATTTAGTTAATATTTTTAACTTGTCATAATCAAATCGAAAGCTTGTCAAATTAAGGTGTATATTTTACCTACAACTTATTTATATCAATATGATTTTCTTTTCATCTTTTCGGCAATTAAAACGAGTATGAGCTTATTTTTTGACATATGTCAAACTTTTGTAATTCATACTGGCATTTTCCTTTATTTCTGCATAAGAAACGATTATTATTGATATAAATAGGAAAGTTTATAGCTTTAAAAATATAATAAATTAAATAATGTAATGTCAGTTTTCTAAGGAGTCCATATGCTATTTAACCGTAGACAGTTCTTTAAGATCTGTGCTGGTGGTATGGCAGGAACAACCGTCGCCACATTAGGACTCGCTCCAAATGTGGCGCTCGCACAAACTCGCCAATTTAAATTACTCAAATCAAAAGAAACCCGTAATAACTGTACCTATTGTTCTGTTGGATGCGGAATGTTACTTTATAGTCGTGGAGATGGTGCAAAAAATGCTGAATCATCTATTTTTCACGTAGAGGGCGATCCCGATCATCCTGTAAGCCGAGGATCACTTTGTCCGAAAGGGGCAGGTGTACTTGATTTTATAAAAAGCGAACAACGTGTTAAATACCCAGAATATCGAGCCCCAGGCTCAGATAAATGGCAACGCATTAGTTGGGATGAAGCGATTGACCGCATCGCTCGTTTAATGAAAGAAGACCGAGATAAAAACTTTATTGAAAAAAATAAAAATGGCACCACAGTAAATCGCTGGACAACCACTGGTTGGCTTGTTACATCAGCGGCTAGTAACGAAACGGGTTGGTTAGCATTTAAAGTTGCTCGCGCTTTAGGTATGTTAAGCCTTGAAACCCAAGCTAGGGTTTGTCATGGTCCTTCTGTATCAAGTTTAGCTGCCACCTTTGGTCGTGGCGCTATGACCAACAACTGGAATGATATCAAAAATGCTAACGTTGTTATCGTGATGGGAGGAAATGCTGCAGAAGCTCATCCTGTTGGTTTTAAATGGGCAATAGAGGCAAAAATTAATAATGGTGCAGAATTAATTGCAATTGATCCGCGTTTTCATCGAACCGCTTCGGTTGCAGATCATTATGTCCCCATTCGTGCGGGCTCTGACATTGCATTTTTGCTCGGTATTATTAATTATCTTATTACTAATAATGAAGTTAATTTCGACTATTTAGTCACACACAGTAATGCTAGCTTAATTGTGCGTGATGATTTTAATTTTGACGCAAATAGCGGTTTATTTAGTGGCTATGATGCAACTAACCGCCAATATGATCAAAGCAGTTGGGCATATCAAAAAGATGAAAATGGTTATGCCCTTCGGGATAAAACACTAAGCCACCCTCGTTGCGTTTGGAATCTATTAAAACAGCATGTTAGCCGTTATACCCCTGAAATGGTAAATAAGGTCACTGGTAGCCCAATTGATGGGTTTTTACATGTTTGCCGTTCACTCGCTAGCACAAAAACCCATGATAGAGCCGCAACCTTTTTATATGCATTAGGTTGGACTCAACATACTTATGGCACACAAATCATCCGCACAGCGGCGATGATCCAACTAATCTTAGGCAATATAGGTGTCATGGGGGGGGGAATTAATGCGCTACGCGGGCATTCAAATATTCAAGGATTAACCGATGTTGGCTTGTTATCCAATCGTTTACCAGCCTATCTTGATTTGCCAAAAGATTCTCAAGTTTCACTTACTCAGTATCTGGAAGAAAAAACACCAAAACCACTTGGTCCAAGTGAAGTGAACTTTTGGGGAAATTACCCAAAATTCTTTGTCAGTTTTATGAAGTCGATGTATGGTGATAAAGCGACTATAGATAATGATTGGGGATTTGATTGGTTACCTAAATGGGATAAAACCTATGATATCTTAAGATTCAGTAAAATGATGCGTGATGGTCAGGCTAATGGCTTTATCTGCCAAGGTTTTAATCCTCTTGCTGCACTCCCAGATAAAAATAGCATCCGTGACGGCTTATCTAATTTAAAATTTTTAGTTAACATTGACCCAATGCCAACAGAAACGGCTGAGTTTTGGAAAAACCATGGTGAATCCAATGATGTTGACTCTAGTAAAATTCAAACAGAAGTCTTTAGATTGCCGTCAAACTGTTTTGCTGAGGAAAACGGAACAATAGTGAACTCTTCTCGCTGGCTACAGTGGCATTGGGCAGCAGCTCGCCCGCCTTATGAATCTTTATATGATCCTGAAATTATTGCTCGTATCTTTTTAAGAATCAAAGAACTATATGCTCAAGAAGGGGGAGCCTATCACGATCCAATTGATAACTTAGTTTGGGACTATGAAGATCCTCAAGGGCCAGCGGCTGAAGAATTAGCCAAAGATTACAATGGGCGTGCGCTGGCTGATATCACTGATACCAATGGCAATGTGATTCTTAAAAAAGGACAGCTACTCAGTGGCTTTTCACAATTAAAAGCAGATGGTACAACATCATCAGGCATTTGGATATTCTGTGGATCTTGGACTGAGCAAGGCAACCAAATGGCACGACGCGATCCAAGTGATCCATCAGGTAAAGGCATTCATGCAGGTTGGGCTTGGTCATGGCCGATGAATCGACGCGTACTTTATAATCGCGCTTCAGCAGATGAAAACGGTCAGCCGTGGGATCCTAAACGAGTTTTAGTAAAATGGAACGGCTCAAGCTGGGTTGGTAATGATGTGCCTGATTTTACTGCAACATTATCACCAAATACAGGGGCAGGCGCTTTTATTATGAATAACGATGGTTTAGGGGGATTGTTTTGCTTAAACCGATTAGTCGATGGTCCATTCCCAGAACATTATGAACCGTTTGAAACACCAATTACTAATAATCCATTACATCCAAATCAAGTAAGTAGCCCTGTAGCACGTGCATTTAAAGAAGATTTGGAACGCTTAGGAAAGGCTAGCCAATTCCCTTACGTGGGCACGACGTACAGCATTACTGAGCATTTTCATTTTTGGACGCAACATGCAAGGCTGGCTTCAATTACTCAGCCCGAGCAATTTGTTGAACTAAGTGAAAATCTTGCAAATAAAAAAGACATAAAGGTAGGTGATACCGTAAAAGTGACGTCATACCGAGGTTATATCAAAGCAAAAGCCGTTGTCACTAAACGACTCCCGACATTAACTGTTGATGGTAAACAAATCGAAACCATTGGAATTCCAATTGTTTGGGGATTCACTGGTCAGACAAAGAAAGGATTTTTGGTTAATGAATTAACACCACATTTAGGTGATGCGAATTCACAAACACCAGAATATAAATCATTTTTAGTCAATATCGAAAAAGTCACCACAGCGGCATAAGGGAGGAAAACTATATTATGTCATTACAAACTCAAGATATTATTCGCCGCTCTGCAACCAATACATTAACTCCAGCGCCACGGGCTCGCGATTATCAACAAGAAGTAGCTAAATTAATTGATGTGACAACGTGCATTGGCTGTAAAGCTTGCCAAGTAGCTTGTAGCGAATGGAACGATCTTCGAGCTGAAGTTGGTAATACCGTTGGTGTTTATGACAATCCTGTAGATTTAGAACCCAAAGCATGGACTGTCATGCGATATTCAGAAGTTGAAGTTAACGGCAAATTTGAATGGCTTATTCGCAAAGATGGCTGTATGCACTGTTCTGATCCTGGGTGCTTAAAAGCTTGCCCATCAGAAGGTGCTATTATTCAATATGCTAATGGTATTGTGGATTTTCAATCTGAACATTGTATAGGTTGTGGTTATTGTGTCGCAGGTTGCCCATTTAATATTCCCCGAATTAGTAAAGAAGATAATCATTCATATAAATGTACTTTATGTGTAGACCGTGTGGCAGTTGGGCAAGAACCTGCTTGTGTAAAAACATGCCCAACTGGCGCCATTCATTTTGGTACAAAACAAGATATGATTCGCCATGCAGAGAATCGAATTATAGACTTGAAAAAACGGGGATTTACACAGGCTGGGCTTTATGATCCACAAGGCGTAGGCGGAACTCACGTTATGTATGTTTTACACCATGCAGATCAACCTGAACTTTATCATGGCTTACCTAAAGATCCGCAAATTAGCGAAGTGGTTAAATTCTGGAAAGGTATTTGGAAACCGCTATCGGCGGCAGCATTTATTGCAACATTTGGCGGCTTACTATTCCATTATATGGGAGTGGGCGCAATTGAGGTAGATGAACAAGACATTGAACAAGAAAAAGAAGCCGATAACCAAGCTCGAAAACGCCTAGGTTTACCCATTTTTCGGCGTAAACATAGTTCCCCATTGTCACAACAGGAGAATCATCATGAATAAGCAAAACATGATATTAAGAACCCCTCTTCTTGTTCGCTTCTGTCATTGGTGCATGGTTTGCCTTTTCATTTTAACGGCACTATCGGGGCTATCCTTGTTTTTCCCATCCATTAAATTATTTGGGTTGGTGCTCGGCACTCCACAGTTAGTCAGAGCATTACATCCCATTATTGGTTGTATTGTCTTTGTACTGCTGATGTTTATGTTTTTAAAACTTGCTCATCATAATATTCCAAATAAACAAGATCTGTTATGGATAAAAAACTTTAAAAAAGTGATTATGGGTAAAGAAGAAGGTATTCCCATTGGTAAATATAATGTCGGTCAGAAATTTTTATTCTGGTGCATTATGAGCTTAATTTTGGTCTTGTTTGTAACTGGAATGATCATGTGGCGACGATACTTTTCTGATTATTTTCCAATACCAGTTGTGCGTATTGCGATATTCTTTCACTCGCTTGCTGCTATTGGCTTAATTTTACTTGCTATTGGTCATGCTTATATGGCAATTTGGGTTAAAGGATCTATTAAAGGAATGATAACAGGCTATGTATCACGAGCTTGGGCTCGCAAAAATCATTCGGCTTGGTATGAAGAAGAAATGGATAAAATTTATCAAAATGAACTCAATACAAAAGCAAAGTCTGAAGTAGAATCAGCGGATGTTAAACATAAACCAGCATGATAACACTCTCTATCTCTAATTGTATTTACCGCTGATAGTTACTATCAGCGGTATTATTTTAAAAGCAAAAAACCAGTGACAATCGAAAATCACAATCAATGAGCATTTATAATGAATATAAAAATCATTCCTCAAGATCAACTTGAACAACAAGCAAGTAGCTCCGTTATTCGGCAAATTCCATTACTTTTATATCCATCACCTAAAACACTTTATACGCATCGAGCTGAGCGTTTGAAAAGCCTTGCAAACAATAGCCCAATTAGCGATTATTTAAACTTTTGTGCAAAAATTGTTGAACAACAAGCCGATTTACTCAAGCAAAAACCAATAGATATTGATGTAGCATGTTTATTAAATAGTGAGCATCCCCCGCTAAGTTTAGATAATTTACCACTTACAAATACGTGGCAAGATTACTTAGCATCATTGTTGGACTCATGTGCCAACACAACAGAGCAAATTACTTTAGTCATCGAGCAACTAAAAAAAAATAGCTCTCAAGCGTTGCAAAATAAAGCAATACATTTACTTACAGGTGAATTTGATCAAGTTAATGGCGATGAAACAATTTTTATTTGGTCAGCTTTATCGGTTTACTACTGCCAACTGGCCAGTCAAATCAAAGGCAAAGCCATCGCAGAAAATATAGACAAACTTTGGTTGTGCCCAGTTTGCAAAAGCATGCCCTCAGCCAGTGTTATTCAATTAGGTAGCCACAGTGGTTTACGCTATTTACATTGTAGTTTATGTGAAAGTGAATGGTACGTACCTAGAATTAAGTGCACCTGTTGCGATAATATGAAGGATATACAATATCTGTCACTAGAACAGGAACTTGCAGCAACTAAAACGGAGTGTTGTGACACTTGCCATAGTTATTTAAAAATATTTGATCAAGATAAAGATCCCCATATTGAAGTCATCGCTGATGATATTGCCTCATTGATTTTAGATATAAAAACAGAAGAAGAAGGTTTTGCTAAAAGTGGCGTTAATCCGTTTATATTTGCTCAACAGCAAGATTAATACACAAAAAACTAAAAATTAAGATTTCTTAATGAATATAAAAATAGCAGCAAAACGGCTGGGTGAATGGTTTATTGTTACAATATTATCGTTGATAAGCTCATTTATTAATAAAATACAACTTCACTTTTTAGCTTGATAAAGTTAAACTGGCACCATTGTACTAGTTTGTGAGTTCTTATTATGAAACGCTTTTTGTTATCGCTGATAATTCTTTTAGTTACGCCTTTTTTTAGTTTTGCAGATACAATAAAAAATGTCGCTATTACCGCGATTGTAGAACATCCATCCTTAGACCAAATCCGTGATGGTGTTAAAGATGAATTAACAGACAATGGCTATAAGTTAAACGAAAATTTAACGGTTCAATACAAAAGTGCACAAGGCAGCAGCGCAACTGCTGCACAAATTGCCAGACAATTTGTCGCAGCAAAACCTGATGTTATTGTCGCAATTGCCACACCGAGTGCTCAAGCAACTGCGGCTGCCACCAGACAGATCCCGGTGGTTTTTGCCGGTATTACAGATCCAATTGCAGCCAAGTTAATTAAAAACTGGCAACCTACAGGTACAAACATCACTGGCGTTTCAGATTATCAAGAAATAGGGCCACAAATCGACTTTATAAAAAAAATCGTACCCAATGTTAAATCGGTAGGATACATTTATAGCCCAAGTGAAATTAACTCAACTGTGGTATTAAAAAACCTACAAGCACTTTTATCGCAACAAAATATCAAATTAGTTGCGGTACCTGCTCAGCGAACCGCTGATATCTCAACTGCCGTCAATACATTAAAAGGAAAAGTTGATTTAATCTACACAACAACCGATAACAACGTTGTTTCAGCTTATGAGTCATTAGTAAAATTTGCTAATGAAAATAAAATCCCGCTGTTAGCCTCTTTCCCTGATGCAATTGAACGAGGCGCTGTTGCCGCATATGGCATGAGTTACTATGATGTGGGACGCCAATCAGGCAAACTTGTTGTTCGAATCTTACAGGGTGAAAAAGCAGGTAACATTGCTCCAGAAATAGGACAATCATTACGTCTTGCCATCAATATTGGTGCTGCTAAAAAACAAGGTGTAACATTGTCTCCTGAAGTTATCCAATCCGCTTACAAAGTCATAGACTAATAATTAATTCCAATCTATTGTAACCAACAAAACTTTGCTCATTTCGGTGGGCAAAGAGCTAGGTTATACATAATTAATTTAAGGTCAATAATATTACCGACAGCCTTGGGCTAATAAAATAACAAAATTTTATCCACACAACAAAGTGTACTTTAGTTTCATCAATCAACATTTAATGTAAAAAAATGTTTACATTTACAGCTATTTTTTAACTCTAGAAAATTATCTAAATTTGCTTTATAGTAGCTTGGAATTTATCTTAGTTGTAAATAAAATATTACAGGAGTGCCATATGCGTAATTCTATTATAAAATTTTTTATGCTACTTAGCTTATCATTGGCAGTATTTAACTCTTCAGCAGATCCTAAATCTGAGCAAAAATTTGTGGCTATTACCGCAATTGTTGAACATCCAGCATTAGATAATGTTCGTCGAGGTGTTGAGGATGAACTAAAAGATAGCGGTTATATTGCTGGCGAAAATTTAAAATTACACTTTGCAAGTGCACAAGGTAGTAGCGCTAATGCAGCGCAAATCGCTAAACAATTTGTAGCTAACAAACCTGATGTTATTGTTGGCATTGCGACACCAAGTTCACAAGCTTTAGTTGCGACAACCAAACAAATTCCAATTGTTTTCACTGCCGTTACCGATCCTGTAGCAGCAAAATTAATTCCAAGTTGGAATGCATCAAAAACCAACGTAACTGGGGTGTCTGATGCGTTATCATTAGATGCTCAAATTGACATGATGCTAAAAATTAAACCTGATGCTAAAAATATTGGTTATGTTTATAGCCCAAGTGAAATAAATTCAACAATTATACTAAAACAATTACAAGTTGAGTTAGAAAAACGAGGTATGAAAATAATAGCTGCCCCAGCTCAACGTACTTCGGATATATCAACAGCCGCAAGAAGTTTAAAAGGTAAAGTTGATATGTTTTATACCACGACTGATAACAATGTGGTTTCTGCCTATGAAGCGCTAGTAAAAATAGCAAACGAAAGCAAGATACCTCTTTTAGCATCAAACCCAGAATCAGCAGAACGTGGGGCGATTGCTGCTTTGGGAATGAGTTATTATGATCTTGGTCGTCAGGCAGGTAAAATTGTTATCCGCATACTGAATGGTGAAAAACCCGGTGATATCCCATCACAAGTGGGCAATGTTACTCAACTAACGATAAATAAAAAGGCGGCTGAACGCCAAGGTGTTACGTTATCTGATGATATATTGAAATCAGCGGCAAAAATTGTCGAAAAATAATGTTGCTCTTTTATAACTATGCCGCCATTTTGGCGGTTAACTTGAATGGATTTTTTCATGTCTTTTGAATTTTTATTAGGCTCAATTGGAATTGGGCTTATTTATGCCTTAGTGAGTTTAGGTGTATTTATCTCATTTCGTTTACTTGACTTTCCTGATCTGACGGCTGATGCCAGCTTCCCTCTTGGTGGCGCAATTTGTGGATTATGCATTTATATCGGTATCGATCCTTGGATTGCGACGTTATTCGGTATGCTTGCTGGTTGCCTTGCTGGCGCAATGACAGGCATACTGTACGTTAAGCTCAATATTCTACAATTACTTTCGAGCATTATTGTAATGATAGGGCTTTATTCTATTAATTTAAGAATATTAGGTCTTGCACCTTATATTATGGATGAAACACCAAGAATGGCGGGTTCACCTAACCTTTCTTTACTGGATGCCAAAACCATATTTTCACCATTTATTGCTGATGATTACAGTAATCAATATATTATACAACCGCTTTTGGTGCTGGGATTTGTCATTGTGTGTTGGGCATTACTCAATTTATTTTTGAAGACCCAGATAGGATTAGCATTAAGAGCGACGGGAACCAATCAACGAATGGCAAAATCCCAAGGCATACCAACTGGAGGAATAACCATCCTCGGTATGGCAATATCAAATGGCTTAATTGCACTTGGTGGATCGTTATTTATACAAACTCAAGGTGGCGCAGATATTACCATTGGTGTTGGAACAATTGTCATCGGGCTTGCTTCAATTATCCTAGGTGAAAGCATCTTTCCAACAAAACGTATCTGGCTTGTTATGCTTTCAGTTATTTTAGGCTCTATTTTGTATCGCTTATTTATTGCTTTTGCATTAAGCAATGAATTCCTACAAACAATCGGCGTTGGAACAGAGGATCTAAATCTGATTACCGCAATATTGGTTGTGCTAGCTCTTGTGGTACCAAAACAACTGAAAAAACACGCTAAAAGAAGAGGGAAATAAGCATGATTAAAGTTGAACAATTACAATTAACTTTTAATCAAGGTACACCAATTGAAAATTATGTGCTACGAGGATTAAACCTAAAAATTAGTGAAGGCGAATTTGTTACCATAATTGGTAGTAATGGTGCAGGAAAAAGCTCATTGCTCAATGTCATTAGCGGAGATCTATTTGCTGACTCAGGTAGTGTTGTTATCAATGAACAAAATGTAAGCCACTGGCCAGCATGGAAGCGGGCTAGCATGGTGGCACGAGTATTCCAAGATCCTATGGTTGGAACTTGTGAAAACTTAACCATCGAAGAAAATCTTGCTATTGCTTACAATCGAGGACATCGTTTTACTCTCGCTTCAGCACTTAATAACAATATCAGATCAATATTTAAAGAAAAACTGGCGACTTTAAATTTAGGGCTTGAAAATCGATTATCGGATATGATGGGCTTACTTTCTGGTGGTCAAAGACAAGCTATTAGTTTGTTAATGTCAACATTAAAACCCTCTAAAATATTATTGCTTGATGAACATACCGCAGCACTTGATCCTAAAACAGCACAGTTTGTTTTAGATCTGACTGATAAAATTGTTTCAAAAAACCATTTAACGACGATGATGGTAACCCACTCAATGAAACAAGCATTGGAATATGGAAATCGAACAGTCATGCTGCATCAAGGCCAAGTTGTACTTGATGTATCAGGTGAACAACGCGCAAAATTAACCGTAACCGATTTATTAGATATGTTTGAAAAAACACGCGGTGAAAAAGTGACTGACGATGCATTGCTTTTAGGTTAATAATAATAAAAAAGTAATATTTCAAGCAGAAATATTGCTTTTTTGTTAATTAGATTTGTTAGTTCTGACGTAATCTGCCTGTGTTAGCTCAAACCTAATCTGACAGCTACTAGTTTTTATTTTGTGTCTGTCAGATTAAAAAGTTTATGGATAAATTCGACCGACACCTTGTAAATTGCCAACATAAAACGTATTTTGTGAATCAAGTTATCCTTGCCAAAGTATTAGACAAAACTCACTGCTATAAAAGTGTTATTTAGGTCATACGACTTTTCATATTGCTTAGGCGATACCCAGTTATTAACTCCGTGTCGGCAAACCTACTTATAATCGGTTTTGATATAGGCGAATAGGCTTTATTGGCTTCTTCCTTGTTTTGTTATCATCATGAATCATGGGTGTTAACGGATGGAAAAACTTTCAGCAATGGCATTATTTCAACAATTGCCCGTTTGCTTCAGACTTTGGCTAAGTCCATACTGTAACACTAATCTGTAACACTAATCGCTTAAAATTAGCGTTGCAATATTGGTTTTTTGGGCCACTAGGTCGTCGCTTTCCTTTGAAAAATGGACGACAAAATAAGGTATTTTGGAGCGTGGTACAAACTAAATACTGATCAATATACTTAATGTATTAATCAGTAAACCATAAGATACAGCTTGCAATAAAAGGATTAATGTTATTATTTTTTTAAATAAAAACTTAAATAAAATCAATGGGTTTTCTGACTGATTTTTATTGTGCTAGAACTTGATTTGAATGGGCATACCGTATCGGTTATCTCAATACCGTTTAAGATGACCTAATCATATGAATAGGTTTGTTATGTATTTTTCAATGCAAATAATCTAACAACTCGTTTAATAATTTTCATTGGTTTATCCTTTTTTATCATCAATTTCTTTGACTTCTTTATTTAAACCCGAAGAACACAAATAAAGCTCTTGTGCATACCAGATACACTTACTTTCAACTGACGACAGACCGGCAGTGCCAGATACGATGACAACGGTTGCTTCATATATTGGTACTTCACCGGCTTGGGTGGTTGATGAAGTACACATGCGCTTTTTTAGCATTTCATTGGCTATTTTTAGTGCTTTGTTTTCTGTTTTTAGCGCGATAATTTTTGGTGGCTCATTAGTTAGCTCATGGTTACTGGTTAGGATTAAGTTGCTTAACCCATTTATCCAGCGTTGATTTACCAATACCTAAATGATTAACGATTTCAGCTAATGAAAGACGGGCATTAGATAAAGCATAATTCACCGTCTGCTGTTTGAACTTTGTACTCAATTTTTTGTGCCATAATGTGTTCGCTTATGATTGTTCGTTATAGCATATTCGTTATATTATAAAGGTGACATTTGCCGATTTTAGGGCGAGGATCAACATCATGTATTGGTATGCTAATTTGTTAGGTGCTAAAGATAAAGTTCACTTTAAATCTGTGGAGTAACTTCGACAGGAGACCAAACTGAACATTTCCACTGTATAAAATGATTAGTTAGAATTTGTTTGATATAACTTTCAAATTCAGAATTAAAATATTCATCAGATATTATTGTTATTTCAAGCGTATAATGCTCATCACACAATAATTCACTAAGCATATCAATTTTGTCTATAACGGCTATGCTAAAATTGGCCAATTCAGCTCTGGCAATATAACGACCTTTTTCATCTTTACAGGATAATTTACATTGAAATGCTGATGCTATCTTAGCCTGTATTTCTTGGAATGATTCATTATTATCAACTAATACAAAAGTTAACCACCTTGTATTTATATTCATAGAACTATCAACCTTACTAGCCAATTTAATATCACAGTATCAACTTCAACTATGATCTTATAAAAATATTCCATTCTTGCCACATCACAAGATCCATTGTTTGTATGTTAGCAAGTTTTTTTAATATTACCAATGTGTTGTTTAATATCAAAATGGATCTATCTTGACAGACCACCTTGGCGTAAAATTAGGCATCTTAATTGCCTACTTATCATATTAAGATGCGATATTACTTCAGCTAGATAGATTTGTGCTTTTAATCCATCTTACTTATCTCGGCGACGGCTTGTTAAGCTTTTGGGCTAGCTCCTCTACACATTCCTGAGCTATTTTTTTGTATTTTATCGCATTTTCTATAGAAAAATTTTCATCAATCATTTTATAAAAGCCATCAACTGTGCCAAAAAAGCCATTTGCTTGAATAGCAAATCCCCCATTAGCCCAACAAGCAAAAATGGTTGTTAAGTTGCCGTGGTTGCTTTTGCGATAAACTATATTCTGTACTTTATCTACATCTAAATATATACCACAAGCAACGGATAAATTTTCAGGTAATAATTTGATTTTGGTTGACTCTATATTCAAGCGACCACCAATAAATAAATTTTTAGGCAATACTTGAATGTCTGTATTAGCAACACTTAAATATCCTCCTACCGATAAATTTTCTGGTAATGTTTTTATTCTGGTATTTCTTAAATTTAGATAACCGTTAACAGAAATTTTTTGAGGTAATTGTTTGATATGGGTATTTCTTAGATCAAGATCTCCCCCAACGGTTAAGTTTTCGCCTAATAATTGAATATTGGTATTTGCTAAGTCTAAATCACCGCCAACCGATAAATTTTCAGACAATCTATTAATTTGGCTATTTATTAAATATATGTCACCACCAACCGATAAGTTTTTGGGTAATGTTTCGATATCTGTATTTGCTAGATTTAAATTGCCACCAACCGATAAGTTATCCGGTAATGTCTGAATCATTGAATAGGTAAGATCTAAATTGCCGCCAACTGATAAGTTATCTGGTAATGTTTTAATCATTGAATAGGTAAGATCTAAATTACCACTAATTGATAAGTTTTTAGGTAATGATTGAATATCTGTGTGAGCTAAATTCAAATCACCACCAATAGCCAGATTTTCAGGTAGCGCTTTGATGTCTGTAAATTCTAAATACAAATTACCACCCACAGATAAATTATCCGGTAAGACTTTAATTTTAGTGAGCGATAAATTTAAATCCCCACTAATTGTAAAATCATTCGGTAAGGCTTGGATTTCGGAGTCTGTTAAATTCAAACTACCATGAATAGCCATATTTTTTGGTAGTATTTGTATTTTTGTTTTACTTAAATTTAAATCACCATGGATAAGTAAATTGTCTGGCAAGACACTAATTTCTTTGTTTCTTAAACGCAAATTATCATTAATGATAACTTTATTATCTTGAACAACGTGTTTTACCCCTTTTTTAGTTAGTAATTCGAGAAATTTTTCCATAGGTTATTTCACCAATAATAAGCACTCTTCTAATTTGATATCACAAGTTATATACAATGAATTACTCAGTTAGAAATTGTCTTTGCTTTTGTCCGATTACAAGTTTGGATTACTTCATTCGGGGTTAGTTTTAAATATAATTACTACATTCGTTTTCTAAATCAATTAATAAGCTCTCAGCATTAACAATAGGAGTGCTTGATAGCGTAGGAATGGAGAAAATACCAACTTGAGTTCCTTTGGCTGATAAATCAGGCAATAATTTATTCATTATATAATCAAGCGATAATGCCTTGGGTTTATAATTCTTCCAGCCACCTAAAGCACAATTTGCAGCATATTCACGAGCAGGCCATAATATAAGAACTTCATTATTGTTATCATTTCTACCGGTTAAGGCAAACCCGTCATCGTCTAAGACCCAAGCTACTTCGTTATCAACAATTTTTTTTATGGAATAAATGTATCTTTCTTGGCTCCCTTTATTTGACATAACTTCAACTTCTTTGGCCGATAAGACTATCATAAGTGAATACTCCTTATATTTTTGCTTACGTCTAAATAAATTGTTGTAATCATAATCATCGTGTCGATGCTAAAACTAAGCTCGTTTTTTGCAGTTTAGCATACTAATTAAGATTCAGATCACTCAGCAACTCAATCCATTCTAGCAAGATAAATCTTCTATAGCAGGATTATATTACCTAAAAATATTGTAATGCTATCCCGTTTATCTGTCTAAATATTGTCTATGATGCCGAATTTTTTACTCAATTGACGTTGTAACTATCTCTCAAATGGTAGCTATCCCCCTAAAATAGTACAGCAAAAAAGTAGAAAATTGGAATGGCAACACATTTCAAACAAAAATTAAGGCGATAATTACAATAACGTTTAACGACGTATTTTGATACGAGCAATAAAAATTTCATCAGCCGAACAATGTAACAGCGTGATACCCAAATGTTCTCTTTTTGCAAATCAAAACCAATTCGCCTTGTACCATAACAGTGATAGCTTCGGTTAAATAGCGTCACTACTTTATCTGCATAAAGTCTTACTGATTTTTGTTTATTCAATTTACATTGGTAATAAGCATAATATCTTGATAATACGAAATATTGACATCGTTTTGTCGGGCTATAATGATGTCGGTTTGCGTTTAGGATAGTCATTTTCACCCCATTATCAGTGCGGCTTGCTTTAAAATATTGTTTTCTATGCGGCGCTTTTTTAAGCGCTTTGCGTAAACCCTTAAAAAAGTTGTATGATTTAGTGTAACCGCTCCGAATTGGACTTATTATAAAGACGGTTGGAGAAGCAAAAAACCATTCCAAGAGGCAATTGATTTAGCGCGAGAAAAATAATGTGTATAGAATTCTTTCATAGTGAAGTCATTAACTTTTTAAATTACCACTCTTTATTTACTTTAAAATTAGACGATAGAACAAATTTTTTATATGAAAATGGAATACTTGATGAGCAATCTATGGCTCTTTCTAAGAAACAGATTTACAACAATGATATTTTAGATAGTTATAAATTATCATCGTTAGTTAGAAATAAATACTTAGAAAACAAAATAAAAGACATTACCGGTAATGATATAAAAATAATTGATCATCCAGATAGTGAAATTACTGGTGTTGCTTGTATCTCATGTCGATACCTTGTTTTCAAGGATTATGAAGATTCGATTTTTGAAATATGTCCAGTTTGTGATTGGCAAACAGACCAATTAAATGAGGATGGATATAGTAAATTAAATCAAAGTTATTTAACCTCTTATATAAACACTTCTTTATACAAAGAAAAAGTACTGCAATATCAGGATGTCTATATAAGAAAATAGCATAAATTCTAAAATAAATGCGCCAGTCTGCACCACGAAGTATTATGCCCCTAAGGATGGTTGAGCATCGAATTCAAAGACTACTGTAACCGCTGCTGGCAACACAAACACTCCCCTGCGAGGTTAGTATCCCATCCTAATCACATCCTGACAGAGCGCATCTACCAGTACGACAGCCTCGGCGGGTTAGTTAGCATAAAAACACAGCAGATATGATCCTCGCAAAAAAATGGCAAATGAAATTGTAAAAAAGTGTTACATGTTATCTACTACTGGATCTGTTTTAGTTAGCCTAAAGCCTAAAGCCTAAAGCCTAAAGCGTAGGGCTATTCTTGAATAGTGTAGAGTATTTATGATCCTATTTTTGATGTAATGGATCGATACGAAATTAAATATTATTAAAAAATAAAACGATAGAAGCTGGCTCAATAATTAGATATGTGTAGGATAGCAATTTATAGCATCAGGTTTACTGGTGAATTTCACAACGAAATGTCGCAACAAACCTAACTGCATCCAAAGCAAACAAAGTGTCAACTACAGCTAGCGTTACCGCTATTTCTACGACCACCTTATCGAAAAACATCAGCTAGACAGTGCAGGCGACCTCTTGCAACGTTAAAAACAGAAAAATTGTTTTGAACAAAAATATTATTCCATCCAAAGTATTTTTATATGATATATGAATTAAAAATATTTGATTATCCTAATAGCTATGGTTTCGAAGCTGAATCAGATCAGATTTCAAATTATGATTTTTGTTTTAGTGGTGGGTCGGATTTTATTTCAGTTAAGCTTGCAAATCTGCTGTTAGGTTATAAAGGTTTTTTAAAAGATGTTAAATGCCTTGATGCCAATGTCATTATCAATGGTCAGAGCAATTCAGACTATAACGTCTTAAATATTCTTCATTCATTATCATATATAGGCATAAGCCTGATAGTGAACCAATATTAAATTATTTGCCTAATGGATCAAAGAAGTTTCATAGAATTGTCTTTAAAAAAATATCAAAGAAAACTTTTATATGGCAAGATGTCAGGAATCTCAAAAACATGCCGTTATTTCAGATAAGCTAAGGCAATTCTTTGTTGAAAATAATGCCAAAAAAATATATTTATAACGACTTTTGTTAGCATATGCCCTAGTCATTATTAGTTTTATGTATAATTGTAACTATCGCTAAAATAGTGCAGAAAAAAGTAGCAAATTCTTCATGATAAAAATAAAAAGGGTTGTATGAAGTTATTATGTAATCATTGTAAAAAACAATTTATAACATCAGAAGAGCAAGACCATTTTATCTCGGTTTCTCGCCAAAAGAATATGAAATTCATTATGATAAAATGCCATTATTGCTCAATGAGTTATGACATTAATTCGATGCTATTAAATAAGCAGGAGGATAAACAAACTGCTGTTGTAAATGGATTAAAGTGCCCTAAAGAAACATGTGCAGGTATTGTTTCTTATATTGAAGATGTCCCCCCATTTTTTGGTTGTGGTCAATGTGGTAATGTGTGGTTTAAAAAAGAAGACTTATATAACGACATTAAAAACATAATTGCTAAATACCCTTATAGAAAACAAGCATATAATATTGTGAATGATAAATACTTGCCTGCTTTAGATAGCGAAATTCCCTCATGCTATGATGATCAAGTAAACTTGGAACAATAAATCAATTTTAGACAGATAATAATGGTTAGTTTAGCTACCTAGTGACTGGGGAAACCAATATTGCAGTGCGGATTTTAATCGGTTAGTGTTAAAGCATAGATTTAACCAAAGCATGCTCTATTACAGATCCCAAAGATCCTAATAAGAAAAATCATCTCCTTGTTTATAATTTTAATTTAGGTAATTTTAAACTAAATGAAGTTGGAACTATTTTCACCCACGAGATATTATCAATGTTTAGTTATCATCCTAATTTAATAATGATTATTTGTATAATAAACTAAACCATCATTACTTCTAATAAAATGTTCCAATATCTTCATTGTATAATAGAGTATGTAATTGCCTCTTATCAACCTTACCGATAGCCGTTATAGGCATTTCATTTAGCTCAATGACTTTTTTCGGCATTTGATAACGAGCCACTTTACTACGCAGCCAAGTAAACAATGCTTCGTTAGATAAAACTTGGTTTTTTCCTAATATAATAAAAGCAACAAATCGTTGTCCAAATTCATCATCGTTGATGGGTATGACTGTGGCTTCTTCAATTGCTGGATGCTCTAGTAACTGTTGTTCAAGATCATAAGGATATGCATTTTCTCCTGCTGATACAATCATGTCATCTTTTCGACCTTGTAAATAAAAATATCCATGTTGATCTTTATACGCTAAATCACCTGTTGAGATCCATTTGTTAGCTTGTATCGACCATGCGCACTTAATCCATAATTCGCCTATTCCTTTAACTATTTCCTGCCCATCTTGCATTAATTTTATATGTAATCCGTTAATTGGGCGGCCAATACAACTGGGTTGTTTTTCTAAATCTTCAGGTGTGGCAATTGTACATATACCGGCCTCAGATGTACCATATAAATTAAATAGCATTGGCCCCAATTTATTTTGTGTTTCTTGAACAAGCGTTTCTGCTAAAGGTGAACCACCACTAATAATACATTTCAAACTTAGTAACTTGGTGTGATCATACTTAAGTAAACGACCTAGCATTAACGGAACTAAAGTAATAACCTCTATTTTATGTTTATCTAATAACTGACTAGCTTCTTGTGTTGTAAATTTTTTATGTAAAAAAATAGTAGAGCCGAGCAGTACAGCTATGCAAAATGTAGCAATACCAAACCCATGGTAAATTGGTGTTGCGATATAAATGCTTGAATACTGATTAAGTTTTAATTTTGTAAATAAAGCAGTAAAAGGAATGATAAACCCTTTAGCTTTTGTGCTGCGCCCCGCTATTTTAAAATTGCCTGTTGTGCCACTGGTTAATACAATGATTTTGGGAAAATGACACACTTTTCTTTTTTGTGTTGTTTTCATTAAACGACCATTTATTAATCGTTGAATAGAAGGAAAATTGTCGTGATAAGTTAATAGGTTATTTTCTTTCTGTAAAAATTTAATCTCTGGATCATGAATAATTAAGTCAAATGAATACGCTTCGTCTAGTTTTTTAAATTGTGTCGCAGACATCTCTGCATTTAATAAATAGATATCTGCGCCCAATACAGATAAAGCAAAGAGAGTGTGTGCTAAATAAATGTGGTTATAAGCCATCACTGCAATCTTCTGTTTAGCTTTAACACCATAAAAAGTAGCTAGTTGATCAGCTAAATGTTGTGATTGTTTATATAGGGTACAAAAATTAATATTATCTTTTTCATCTTGAAACGCAATTTTTTGTGGGTAGAACCGTTTGCTTATATAAAGCAACGTCATTAAATTGATGCCGACAACTTTTATTGCACAAATTAAATACCAAATTCCTCTAAAGGTTAATAAGTTACATTGATAGAGTATTTTTAAAGTCTTAATCATTTTTTATTCCGTAAATAATACTGTGTTATTTTTAACCATAATGGATATAATAAAACGGAAGTTAGTTGCGCCCATATACTCCACCAAGGCTTATAATATGTCTTACGGTTAATCAATAAGTTATTAATACGCATTGCAGCCTGTTCAGCGCGCATTGCTGGCGCTTGTTGATATGCTTTAGTTGGTGCTATCATTCTAGTCTTAACCAACGGCAAATAGGTGCTAGAAACGGTGATCTTGTTGATAGCAAGCTCACTACTGGCACAATTCAGCCATTGATCAAAAGCGGCTTTAGAAGCTTGATAAGCTGCCCAGTAGGGGGTTGGCGCTAATAATACATTAATTGCTGATACGTTAATAATTTGCCCTTTATTTTTTTGTAATTCAGGAATTAATGCTAAGCAAAGTTTCACTGGAGCAAAATAATTTAATTGCATTGTTCTTTGAAAATCATGGTATCTGTCTAATGATTGCATAATTGGACGACAGATAGATTTACCAGCATTATTAATAAAAATATCAATTGTAAATTGAGATAATATTTTTATAAACTCGTTAAGCTGTTGCTCATCGGATAAATTGACAGAAAAAACGTGCACCGTTGCTTTTTGACTGGTTATCTGTTGCTTTATCGTTTCTAGTTTTTCTGTTGTGCGCGCGACTAAAATGAGTCTACAATCAATGTCTGCTATCTGATAACAAAGCGCTTCACCGATACCAAAAGTAGCACCAGTAATCAACACGGTTTTATGATGTAATCGCTGGGTAAGGAGTGCTTTATTTACTTTTATAGGAGGAAATAGAATAAATTCCAAACATCGCTTTATCGCGTTCATTGTTTTTTTATTTTTCTCTTTAAACAATAAATACCGTGTAGAATAACATAGAATTTATTATTTATTACTCATAAATAGGCGACAGTCAAAACTGTAATTACCAGATTAGGTAGCAGTTTAAACTTAATCTAACAGACGCTAACGACTTATCAGAATTCATTTTAACAAAATGAGAGCCTCGCCAAAAAATGAGCCTATGTCATCTTTATGATATAACTAACAATCATAGGAGGACATTGTGGCCAAAAAATTTTGCGCACAAACTGGTGAAGTACCAATATATAAAGCAACATTTGTTACCATACCCATTATTGCTAGTCTGCCGTCACTTAGAAGTTAGCGTATCAGATTACTATACTTGGCTAAAACCTGAGCCTAAATCAACGGGGGTTATTTGAGAATATCAAAGCACTTTATTGTTAACATAAATCCTGCTCAAGCACACCCAGCTTAGTACATGATATCAGGGACAAGGGCTAGGATATATCATAAAGAAAGATTAGCTGAGCATGATAAAAATTAGTCAGAAAAGGCATTGATTTTATTTGACTTTTTATTTTGTAACGCGATGAAAAATAATGGCATTAATCCTTTTGCTACAAGTCTATCATTATGATGTGCGGACTAATACATTAAGTATATTGATAAATATTTAGTTTGTCATTCACCCAAAATTCCTTATTTTGTCGTCAATTTCCTAAAGGGATATTATACCTAGTAGCCAATGAAACCAAATATTACAGTGCGGATTTTAAGCGATTAGTGTTACAGCATGGAATTAACTAAAGCATGAGCTGAGCAGGCAATTGTTGGGATAATGCTATTGCTGAAAGTTTTTTCATAAGATAGGTTTGTAACAAAAGGAGTAATGTGATTATTTTTAAAAATAAAAAATCAATAAAATCAATGATTTTTCTGACGTATTTTGATTGTGTCGATTTACTGTTCTGTCTGGAACATCATGGTCTATATTCCTGATATCGTAAACTAAGCTTGATGCACTTAAATGGCTAGTGATTTCAGATAATGAAGATGGGTATTAGATAAAGCATTATTCACCACCTATTATTTAAACGCTATACCCAATTTTTTGGCGAGGATCTGATTGACTCATAGAAAAATTTAAGTGGCTATCGGCTTTGGTTAGGTTAAATGGTATAGAATCCTGAATAATTTTTACAAATAGATTCTAAAGTAAATATCCAAATCATAAATAATTTATGACAAAACATAATGTTTGCGTGAATTGATTTAAATAAAGTGTGCTTTTTTATAAAACAATTTTTGAAAAAAATATTGAATCTAGCACCATAACAGTATGAATATTCTTAATATGGGTTATTATAATATTGAGTAAAAATTCGAGCATGTAGATATATATCAAATGCTTTGCCATACGGTAATGATGGCCAATGTCAAAACAATTGCAACGGTTTATCCTAAAGGATATTGTTAATGATTAATTTAATTATCCCCCCTGATTCTATTCGCGTATCAAAAAGTAAAATATCAACGCAAATATTCTCAAAAATATATTTTCAGATCGAGAACATTTTCTTTCCTGATGAACAATGGGATGATTTTACCGTAGTTATATTAAATTGGTGGTTAAAAGAAGCTTGTAAAATTCAGCAAAATAACATAACTCATTTTTACTTTATGGATGGACCTTTTTATTTTGAAGTTTTTTGTATTAATAAAATTTGTAAAATCAAATTTATAGATAATCGGTTTGATAAAAAAGAAGTCGTATATAGTGGTGAAATAGAATACACATCTTTACTGAATTTATTAAAGAAAAATGCAAATTTATTAATTCGAAGCTTACCTATGGAAGCTGAAAAACTAAAAGATGTCATAGAATTAAAACAAAATTTAAAATTAATACAAACTCGATCCTGTAAATAAGTTTGTATTTTTGTCTATTTTTATATTTATCTTTGGTATCAACATATGCTTTTCTACTTTACGAAAATAATGTTATTGATTACGAAGATAAGATGTATCTAACATTGCAATTCAATAGATTGTCAATAATTCATTGTGTCTTGATTTTTATCATTGGTTTAATGGAATACCTAAGTAGCTAAATATTAAGGTTAATACGATCGATAGCTTTACCATATTGGTAAAAAAATAAGATTTAAGCAATGATAATTGAGGCGTTCTCGATATTATAATTACAGTGAGCGCCTTATAATGTTTATTTTGATGCGGGCTATAAATGAAAATTAAACAACAAAAATTTGAAGTGAAATATTACTGGTCTCCAGATATCGGTGATCCTTGGCTGTGGCAGCCAGAAGATAATGCAGTTTTTTATTTATTAGAGATGAATATCGGTATTACTGGCGAGGATAATTCTGATATTTACTCAATCATTGTCGCAACTCCAGAAGGAATACTCAATTTAAATAAGGGTAGAATTCAACAGCCAAAACGATATAAAATTTTATTATTAAATCAATATGATTGGGATAAAGTTAGACAATCCATAGATGAAAAGCTGGCTTGTATAAAACCAGCTGATGGTATCCCCGCTTTTGATAAATTAGCGAGTGATTTTTATTGGGAATATGACGGTATGCCATAATCACCGCATCTTGTAATTGTGCATTTGCCGGTTAAAAATGATGATTAATTTTATTACACAAATTGTGTAATCAATTAGCTGTAATAAAGTTGCTTATTGCACATAACCTATTTGGGATAGGTATACGCCTACAATTAGCTAGCAAGAAAATGCCAGCCTATTGTCAATAATGCTTTTATTATTGATTAATTCAAAGGATAGCAAAATGCCTTCATAATTAATGCCAAGGACAATTAATTGTTCATCGACTTTATAGTAGTAACGCATATGATCTTCATAAAGATGATCTTTAAGAATATAATTATGATTAAAGGTATCGGTTAAAATAAACGGGGAGCCTAATTTAAACTCAAAACCCAAGAAATTCAAAATTTGATTGGCTTTATCAAGTAACAATATATTATCTATCACTTCATCAATTAATAAAACTTCAATATTATCGGCAATATAAAAAAACATAATTTGATAACCACAAATATCTGCTGTTCCTAGAATATCGGCATAGGCAAAATCTTTAATGGTATTGCGTTGATCTGAATTAAAAAAATAATTGATATCAAGCGAGCTAAATTTATTTTTATTATACATATCCCAAACCTAAATTTTGTACAACCACATAACAATTTGGGGGAGTAAAATTCGCTATGTGGTTGTAAATGAAGATTTTGATAATGAAGCGCAAACACTTCATCACCGCTCTACATTGGCACGCCAATTCATTATTAACGGATTGATGTTAAATTAGCTATGGCTTTGGTACAAGGCATCTAAAATAGAGCGTAATTGTTTGGCGTCTAATTGACCCGGTGCCGAAGCATGTTTGGCAGCGCCAAAGGTCATTGCTGAGCCAAATGTCGCACCTGCAATACGGCTCACCACACCCAGCCCAGCCATAGACATGGTAATAATGGGGGTGGTTGCATGTTGTTGGTTCATTTCGGTGGTTGCTGCAAGTAGTGTTAATACATCATCTGTTGTTTGTGGCATGACGGCAATTTTAGGAATGTCAGCACCCAGTTCCTGCATTTTCCTTAATCGGTAGATAATATCACTTTTGGATGGTGTTTTTTCAAAATCATGGTTTGATGCGACAACAAATACCTGATTTTTGTGTGCAACGGCAATAATATCTTTTACATCATCATCACCAATAAATAGCTCAACATCAATAAGATCAATAAGCCCACTACACGCCATTTCTTTATTCAACTGAATATAAGATGCGAGTGGCCAAGGTTTAACCCCCCCTTCATTTGCGGTTCTAAACGTAAATAAAATCGGTTTATTGGGCAGTAAATCGGCTATGCTTTTAGCTGCTTGTTTTACGGCATTGATATTGTCAACTTGAGTAAAGTGATCAACACGCCACTCTAAAACGTCAAAATCAATAGATTGTAAAAACTTAACTTCATCAATTAATTCTGCTTGAGTCTTACCCACAATAGGTACAATAATTTTAGGTGCACCCAAACCGATCTCAAGTTCTTTTATGGTAATTGTTTTCATTTCATATTCCATTAGCTAGCAATTGCATTAATAGACGGTGATTTTATAACGCTTAACAATATTTATCACTGATTATCCATCGTGAATAAAATCGTTAAAAACTTAGATTATTCATTAATCATTAAAACCCATTTGTTCTTTCACATATTCAATCGGTGCATCTTCACCCGTCCAAATTTTTATTTGAGCAGCACCTTGCCATAGCATCATGCCAATACCGTTTAATGTTCGGCAACCTTGTTGCTCCGCCATTTCTAATAGCTTGGTTTTTCGTGGGCTGTAAATGCAGTCGGTAACAATAAGATCAGGTCTTAACATCGTGGCATCAGTAATTAAGCTTTGCCCCTCTAACGGCTTCATCCCAACACCTGTTGCATTACAAAGCACAACACTATCTGCAATCTCTTTGCGTAATTGATCTTTATCGGCGAGATCGATAACACGCACATGGCATTGACTCGTTTGATTCAATTTTTTCGCAATGGCTTCTATCTTTGTATAGCATTCATCTTTTTGATTAAAGATGGTGATTGCTTTTACTCCATCAAGTGCCGCTTGTACAACAATGGCGGTTGCCGCACCGCCCGCTCCAAGAATGGTTATTTTTTTGCCTATCACATCAATATTGGCTTCTTTAAGCATACGCATGTAACCCATTCCGTCTGTGTTATAGCCAGTTAACACACCATTATCATTGGAAATCGTATTACACGCGCCACTTAATTCAACGGCCGGCGTTAACTTATCAAGGTACTGGCAGACAAGCTGCTTATTGGGCATTGATACCGCACTGCCACGCAAACCTAATGCTCTAAGTCCTTTAATTGCATCAGCAAGTTTTTCTTGATCAACTTCAAATGCTAAATAAACATAAGGAACATTCAATTTTGAATAAATCGTATTTTGCATTTGCGGGGATAAACTATGGCGAATAGGGTAGGCCATTAAACCAATTAATAAAAAATGTCCGTCGATATTATTTCTCATTAACAACGCTCCACAATAACGTGACTTTAATATATTGACTTTAATATAAAAGCTTTTATGCTTAAAATGACTTCAGTAACACAAATTTGGTTTTGTCTATTGCAAAACAGTGAGTATACACTATCAATTGCACTTTCAATACCTATCGCCTACAATAATAAGCTTTGCTTCTTAACTAAGAATCTATCTTATGAATACAATGCTTGATTTGTTCTCGTCAATAAATGCAGTTGTGGTTGCGGTAATTTGTATGTTAATTTTATCGCTTTGCCGTGTCCATGTTGTTATTAGCTTAATTATTGGGGCATTTGTTGGCGGTTTATTTAGCCATTTATCGTTAAAAGAAACCATTGATGCCTTTAACACAGGCATCAGCAATGGGGCAAATATTGCACTTTCTTATGCCATGCTAGGTGCATTTGCTGTGGCGATATCAAAATCTGGCTTACCAGAATTATTGGCAGATAAAGCGATTAAACAGCTGACATCAAGTGATGCTAAAAAACGTATCAAATGGATTTTGATTGTTATTATTGGACTAGTAAGTATTTCTTCTCAAAATGTAATTCCGATTCATATCGCCTTTATACCTCTTTTAATTCCGCCCCTATTATATGTGATGTCACGGCTACAGCTTGATAGAAGAATGATTGCGTGTATTATGACATTCGGATTAATTACTCCTTATATGTTTTTACCGGTGGGATTTGGCAATATCTTCTTGCACCAAATCTTATTAAAAAATATTACCGCATCTGGCATGGATGTAAGCCATGTTAATGTAATGCATGCCATGGCTATTCCTGCGTTAGGTATGTTTGTTGGCTTATTATGGGCTATCTTTGTTAGTTATCGTAAACCAAGAGAATATAAAATTATTCGTAGCGAAGCGAATCAAGGTGCTGTAAAAGAGGTGAATAAGCATTCACTTATTGTTTCATTATTGGCAATTGCGTTATCTTTTTCCGTTCAACTTTATACCGGCTCAATGATTTTAGGTGCCTTAATTGGTTTTATTTGCTTTATTGTATCGGGATCGATTAAATGGGGCGAAGCGGATGGTGTTTTTACTGACGGCATCAAAATGATGGCAATGATCGGCTTTGTGATGATTTCAGCGCAAGGATTTGCCGAAGTATTAAAACAAACGCATGAAATTGAACCGCTTGTTATTAATAGTGCAGCTTTATTTGCAGGAAATAAAGTGATTGCTGCCTTTGTAATGATGCTAATTGGCTTGGTTATTACATTAGGGATTGGCTCTTCATTTTCAACCGTCCCAATCATTGCAGCTGTTTATGTGCCACTTT
This sequence comes from Bombus sonorus, assembly GCA_029958995.1. Classification (NCBI taxonomy): domain Eukaryota; kingdom Metazoa; phylum Arthropoda; class Insecta; order Hymenoptera; family Apidae; genus Bombus; species Bombus sonorus. The sequence continues at coordinate 2,955,088 of JARWAU010000020.1, read as the reverse complement.
GTGTACAACTTGGTTTTTCACCGATTGCCACGGTATGTTTAATTGGCGCATCGGGTGCGATTGGTGATGCAGGATCACCACCATCAGATACTATTTTAGCGACATCGTCTGGATTAAATAGTGATGGGCAACATGACCATATTCGAGATAGTGTTATCCCAACATTTACCCATTTTAATATTCCGTTATTTATTGCTGGTTGGATTGGATCTTTAATTTTATAAACTAATCACAATAGATAAATTAAGGTTGTCATGATTTATGAATAAAAAATTACACCAAAATATACGAGCTGTTTGTGCGCAAGCTATTTTTAATGTATTAGAAGAAGGGCAATCATTAAGTGCCACACTGACTGCTTTGCATAACAAAATAGCGGATAAAGATCGAGCACTAGTGCAAGAAATGTGTTTTGGTGTGATGCGAGTATTACCCGAGCTCAATTTTTATATCCATACCTTAATGAGTAAGGTTTTGACAGGTAAAAATAGGGTTTTGCACTATTTATTGTTAGTGGGTATTTACCAGATCCTTTATACACGTATTCCCGAACATGCCGCTGTTGGTGAAACAGTTGATGCAGTAAATACTTTGCAAAAGGCGCCATTAAAAGGATTAGTTAATGGCGTGTTACGTGAGTTTTTGCGTCAGCAAGCATCATTACAACAAAGATTTATGCAAGATGATAAGCAACAAAATAGCCGAACATTACACCCAAATTGGTTATTGACTCGTATAAAGCAAGCTTACCCACAGCAGTGGCAAACAATTATTGATGCGAATAACCAAAAACCGCCAATGTGGTTGCGGGTTAACCAAAACCAATATTCAATTCAAGAATATCAAAAACTGTTAGCAAAACAGCACATTGAGTCAGAACCACATGATCAATTACCTTGTGCATTGCGGTTATTATCGCCCGTCAATGTTGCTAAATTACCCCATTTTGATGACGGTGCAGTGACAGTACAAGACTTGTCTGCTCAGTATGCTGCTTATTTATTAGCACCACAAAATGGAGAGCAAATTCTGGATCTTTGTGCGGCACCTGGTGGTAAAACCACGCATATTTTAGAGGTAGCGCCAAAGGCACAAGTGTTAGCTGTGGATGTGGATGCAAACCGAGCCAAACGTATTGATGAGAATTTGACTCGTTTAAAACAGCAGGCGGAAGTCAAAGTTGGTGATGGTTTAACGCCAGAGCAGTGGTGTGAGGGGCGTTCATTTGACCGTATTTTATTGGATGCGCCTTGCTCCGCAACAGGCGTTATCCGCCGTCATCCAGATATAAAATGGTTACGCCGAGATAATGATATTGCCCAATTAACTGAGCTACAACATGCAATCTTAACTAATATTTGGTCTTATTTAAAAATTGGTGGTACTTTAGTTTATGCCACTTGTTCAATTCTACCAGACGAAAATAAATTACAAATTGAGCGTTTTTTACAAGAAAACACCAGCGCCAAATTACAAGGTGAACTTAAACAATTTTTACCTATTGAAAATGGTGGTGATGGTTTTTTTTATGCGGTTTTAAAAAAGCATAGTTAATACAACATAAAATATGATGATTTATCAATTATTATAAATCATCATATTGATTTTTATTGGTTATATTTATTTATGATTTCAACTAACTGTTGCCCATGTTGTCGTGCTTTTGTTTTTATTTTAGCTTGCATTTCTTCAATCTCTGGTGAAATACCATATAAAAGTATTGGTGGCAGATATTCCATTTGCGTATATAAAGTTGATACTTTGACGGGCTCTAATAAATTATCCATTAAATCGTTGTGATATTTTTTATAATTTTGTTCTTGTTGTCCTATGGTTAAACTTGGTAATAGTTTTTTACCTTTTAATTTATCGCCTTTGGAGCCATAAGCAAATTGGTAAGTAAATACTTCATCAAACCATATTTTTAATATTGCCGGCATGTTAAACCAATACATTGGATATTGTAAAACGATAAGGTCATGTCTGAGTAATGCGGCTTGCTCCTCTTGTACATTGATTTGATAGTTTGGATAAAGCTTGTGAATATTGCGAATTTCAATATCCTCAACTTTATCTTGTAATGTTTCGATAATTGTTTTATTGGCGATAGACTGTTTAATATTGGGGTGACCTAAAATAATTAATGTCATAATGATACTTTTTTCCTTTTTTGCTGTTAAAATGATAGTTACTCTAATTAGTTTATTTGTAAATAAACTTATAGCAATATCTATCAAACTTGATAGTTAGGTGAATTAATGCAAATAGATGAACAAAGACCATTAAAACGTTATAACAATAAAACTTATTATTGCCCTATTAGTTTGGCAATGGATTTAGTTGGTGGAAAATGGAAAGGGGTAATACTTTATTATTTGCTTTTTGGTGAAAAAAGATTCAGCGAATTGAAAACCATTATTCCTCATATTACCGATATGACATTAAGTATACAACTTAAAAAATTAGAGGAAGATGGGTTAATTACTCGACACGTTTTTGGTGATAAACCCCCTTTAAAAGTTTTCTATAAATTAACGCCATTTGGCGAAAAATTAGGGCCTGTATTAGAGCAACTTTGTTCATGGGCGTTGAATATTTAAGATTGATATAAGCATTGAGGTGGAATGATTAAAGGCAACCTACGGATTTATCTATTTTGTTAAAAAAGTTTCAGATAACTATGTGTTTAAGTATAAAAAACTAAAAAAATCACACAATCCTAATTTGGACAATCTTTAACAGTTATGGTAAATTTTGAGCCCGTTTTATGTTAGGAAGACTTTCTGATATGGCTTACACCCTCACCTATAATGATTTACCTGAAAATATCCAACGCTGGCAAGGCTTACCACTTTCATTAAATGGCTGCGAAGTGGTGCCTTTAGATTATAATGCAGGTAAAACAGGTTGGATTATTTATGGCAAAAAGCTAAATAAAATAGTATTGTCAAAATTCCAAAATCAACTTGCTATGCCAATGGTAATTGTTTCATCTTGGAAAATAAAAACTTATCAGATTGTTCGTATTGCTGGTGTTATGCCTAAAAAAGCCAAGGCTATTTCATTAACATTAGGCATCGATGTATCGCCAATTGACAATTTACCAACACTCCATTCACCAGGATTATTGGTTATGGATATGGATTCAACGGCAATAAAAATTGAATGCATAGATGAGCTGGCTAAATTATATGGTGTAGGTCAGCAAGTTGCGGCTGTGACTGAACAAGCAATGCATGGTGAGCTTGATTTTGCAACCAGTTTACGAAATCGGGTGGCAACTTTGAAAGGAGCACATCAAGATCTTTTACAACAAGTAAAAGATAACTTACCGCTTACTCCTGGATTGACCTATTTAGTCAAAGAATTGCATAAAAAAAATTGGCATGTTGCTATTGCATCAGGAGGATTTACCTATTTTGCTGATCATTTAAAGCAGAAACTAAAATTAGCGGATGTTTATGCTAACGAATTAGAAGTCAAACATAATAAATTAACGGGCAAAGTAATTGGTCAAATTGTCGATGCAAAGTATAAAGCGCGAACTTTACAACAATTAGCGGCATCGCTCGATATACCTATTGAGCAAACGGTGGCTATTGGTGATGGCGCCAATGATTTAATGATGCTACGTATTGCGGGTTTAGGCGTTGCCTATCATGGAAAACCTAAAGTGGTTGAAAAGGCTAAAATTAGCATTAATTATGCAGATTTAACTGGATTATGGTGTATTTTATCAACCAGTTTATTAAGTGAAGGTTAGGAGATTAAATTGGCAAAAACCGTTAAACGTGCTTATGTTTGTAATGATTGTGGAGCAGATTATCCTCGTTGGCAAGGCCAGTGCAGTGCTTGTCATGCTTGGAATACCATTACTGAAGTTAGACTAGCAAGTACTTCAACGCGCAATGATCGATTAACGGGTTACGCAGGTAGCGGTGTTGGTCAAACAAAAATTCAAAAATTATCCGAAATCAGTTTAGAAGCGCTACCAAGATTTTCAACCGGTTTTTCCGAATTTGATCGTGTGCTTGGTGGGGGCGTTGTACCGGGTAGTGCGATTTTAATTGGTGGTAATCCCGGGGCAGGTAAAAGTACCTTATTACTACAAACCATGAGTAAGCTTTCATCACAAATGAATACGCTTTATGTGACGGGTGAAGAATCACTTCAGCAAGTAGCCATGCGTGCACACCGATTAGGTTTACCTGCTGATAATCTTAATATGTTATCAGAAACCAGTATAGAACAAATCTGCTTATTGGCTGAGCAGTCGCAACCTAAATTAATGGTGATTGACTCTATACAAGTTATGCATCTTGCTGATATTCAATCCTCACCGGGGAGTGTTGCGCAGGTTCGAGAAACCGCCGCTTATTTAACGCGCTTTGCAAAAACAAAAGGTATTGCCATTATTATGGTTGGGCATGTGACGAAAGATGGCTCGCTAGCAGGGCCTAAAGTGCTTGAGCACTGCATTGACTGTTCCGTTTTATTAGATGGTGATGCTGATTCTCGTTTTAGAACATTGCGTAGCCATAAAAATCGGTTTGGGGCGGTAAATGAGTTAGGTGTGTTTGCGATGACCGAGCAAGGGCTTAAAGAAGTCAGCAATCCATCCGCCATCTTTTTAAGTCGTGGTGAGGAAATGCTACCCGGCAGTTCGGTTATGGTATTGTGGGAAGGTACTCGCCCATTGCTGGTTGAAATCCAAGCATTGGTTGATCACTCGATGTATGGCAACCCAAGGCGTGTGACAGTAGGCCTTGATCAAAATAGGCTGGCATTATTGCTTGCAGTGTTACACAGGCATGGCGGATTACAAATGGCTGATCAAGATATTTTTGTGAATGTTGTTGGTGGCGTTAAAGTCACTGAAACTAGCGCTGATTTGGCATTGATTGCCGCATTAGTATCAAGCTTTCGTAACCGCCCATTGCCACAAGATGTCGTTATTTTTGGCGAGATTGGTCTTGGTGGTGAAATTCGTCCCGTACCAAGTGGGCAAGAACGTATTTCTGAAGCGGCTAAGCATGGCTTTAAAAAAGCGATTGTGCCTATTGCCAATATGCCTAAGAAGAAGCCCGAAAATATGCAGATTTTTGCCGTGAAAAAAGTGTCTGAAGCGCTAGATATTTTAGGTGATTTTTAAAAGCGATATAAATGATTAATAAAACATTAACTATCAATCGATTAAATCACTCCGCCGATAATCGTATCGGCGGCAAGATAACATTTACCCGCGATTAAATTACTCGCTAATATTTGTTAATAACAAATTTCATAACAAGGTTGGTAGGCGCTTCCTCCTGGTAATTTCATTCGATCTTGTTTAATAAAACTACGTAATAAATTATCGAGTTGCTTCATGATTTCGGGATCGCCTTGCAATTTGTATCGGCCATGCTTAGCAATTTCCTTCATACCGAATTCTTTTACATTACCCGCTACAATTCCCGAAAATGCTCGGCGTAAATCGGCTGCTAATAATTCAACAGGTTGATTTCGATGAAGATTTAATGAAGCCATATTGGCATGGGTTGGCTCAAAAGGGTGTTGTAGTGGTTCATCAATTTTTAGTAGCCAGTTAAATCCATAAGCATCACCCGTTTTTAAACGAGAAGATTTAACATGCTTAACACCCTCTTTCATAATACGAGCCACTTGTTCAGGTGAGTCGATCACGATTTGGTATAATTTGGTTGCCTCATCACCTAATGTGCTACGAATAAAATTATCAATAGCAGTAAAATATTCCTCACACTCTTTAGGCCCCGTTAATATCAGCGGTAATGTTTGATGTTTATTGGCTGGATTTAATAAAATACCAAGAATATAAAGTAATTCTTCGGCTGTTCCTGGGCCTCCAGGAAATATGATAATACCATGCGCCATACGTACAAAAGCCTCAAGGCGTTTTTCGATATCAGGCATAATAATCAGCTCATTTACTAATGCATTAGGTGGCTCGGCTGCAATAATTGACGGTTCAGTCATGCCAATAAAGCGACTTTCTTTATAACGTTGCTGAGCATGACCAACCGCTGCGCCTTTCATCGGGGCTTCCATCACACCTGGCCCACAACCAGTACAAATGTTCAGCTCGCGCAAACCCAGTTGCATACCGACTTGTCGTGCATAATAGTATTCATTTTCGTTAATTGAATGCCCACCCCAACAGACAACCAGATTAGGCTCTTCACCCACATGTAGCGCATTTGCATTGCGCAAAATTGAGAAAACAAGGTTTGTGATATAAAACGAATGATCTCTTTCAAATTTGATATTAGAGATAAGTTCTTTAATGGCACTGATTTGACTATTTAAAAAAAGAATATCGCGCAGCACGGCAAAAAGGTTTGCTTGGATTGAACGAATAATTCGCCCATCAACAAAGGCACTTTCAGGTGCATTAATGAGCTCTAATTTTACGCCACGTTCTTTACTAATGACATTAATTTCAAAAGACTTAAATCTATCTAGCAAATCTTTAGTATTATCGGTTTTACTACCTGCATTGAGTGTTGCTAGCGAACAGTTTCTATATAATTGATAAAGCTCACTATTGGCAGATTTTTTTAGAATATCGACTTCAGCTTGAGCAAGCAAATCCATTGATCCTAAAGGGCTAATATGGGTTATCATCACAACCTCCATTTGATGGTTTTATCAGCAAATGGAGTATTATATACTTAAACTGATTGAATAAGTAAAGGGGATAAATTGGATAAAATCAAATAACCGCATTATTTTGCTAGACATTGTTTTAACTATAGGATTTCTGTATTTTTTATTCTTTCCGGTTGGTAATAATACGAAAATCGGGTATCGTCATACTCCGAGAAAGGTGATTATAATACATAACAATCGCCAAACGGTGGTGGTGCGAGGTAGCGAATATTAATCCTCTTTTTACTTTCTTCACTTTTCTTTACTTCACCAAGCCCAAAACTTAATCTAAAAAAGTCAAAATAAAAAAACCAATAAAATCAATACCTTTTCTGACGCATTTTTAAGTGGAAATAGATTAATAAAAATCAATTTGTTCATAGTCAAAAAATAATGCCTATGTTAGACTGAGCCAAACTCTGAAGCTCTTTTACCTAAGTGATTTTTCATAAGGTTAATTAGCCGCGGTATAGCGCAGAAATGGCTATGCTTCCCGATTTGGATAAGGTGTTTAATGTATATATGCAATTAGTTGATTATTATCAACGTCGATTTCAATATCTGCGTTTGTCGATTACTGAGCTGTGTAATTTTCAGTGTCAATATTGTTTACCTTATGGTTATCAACCCAAGAAAGGGCATAATTTTTTGTCGCTCAGTGAAATTGATCATGTGGTGGCAACATTTACTGAACTTGGGGTAAGCAAAATTCGCTTAACGGGTGGCGAGCCGACTTTACGTCGTGATTTTGTGGATATTTTGTCGCTCATTTCTTCTTACTCTAGTGTTAAAGAGCTGGCCATTACCACTAATGGCTCACGTTTATTAAAAAATATTCATCACTGGCATCAAGCAGGTTTAAATGCAATTAATATTAGTATTGATAGCTTTTCTCCGCATTTATTTAAATTAATTACGGGTCAAGATAAGCTTAAAGAATTAATGCAATGTGTCGAAAAATCGTTAGAAGTAGGTATTAAAAAAGTCAAAATTAATACGGTGTTAATGAAAAACATGAACGATAATTTAGATGATTATTTGTCATGGATTAAAGATAAACCCGTAGAATTACGCTTTATTGAGCTTATGGAAACAGGTGAAAGTAGCGATGTATTTAATCGTTATCACTTATCTGGTCATGTTATTGAGGCACAGTTAATTGCACAGGGTTGGCAGTTGCAACTCAAAAATCCACTATCAGGCCCAGCTAAAGTTTATGCTCATAGCGATTATCAAGGTAAAATTGGGCTAATTATGCCGTATTCAAAAGATTTTTGTAAAAGTTGTAATCGGTTGCGTGTGTCATCAATTGGTAAATTGCATTATTGCTTATTTGGTGAGGCCGCGGTTGATTTGCGTGATTTACTTCAAAGCTCAGCGCAAAAACAACAACTTATAACACGCATCTTTGCTTCGTTAAAACTAAAACCAGAAAAGCATTTATTACATGTGCATAATGTCGGTATGACGGGTAATTTATCCTATATTGGTGGGTAACTGGGTATTTTGTTTGGGTACTTTCGCAATTTGCCAATTTTGTATTGCCCATTGCAATAGCTGTTGTTGGCTGGCATCTTGCCAGTCTTTTGGTAGACATTGCCCTAAAAATTGCAGAGCGTGCGCCGTTAATGATTTGCTATTATTTAGCTCAATGGGCTTTGCATGGTTTTGTTTAGAAAGCTTATTGCCGTTGTTATCTAGTGCTAGTGGTAAATGGCAATAGTTTGGCAGAGAAAAGCCAAAAAGCTTATAGAGTGACATTTGTTTAGCGGTAACCGGTAAAAGATCGGCTCCGCGCACAATTTCGGTAATTCCTTGTTTATGATCATCTAACACTACCACTAAGTTATATGCAAATAGACCATCTTTACGGTGAATAATGAAATCTTCTTGTGCACTAGCTGTTTCTACTGTTTGCAAACCACGAATTTTATCTGTAAATTCAGAAATAGGGTGGTTTTGTTTTAGGCGAATAGCCAACTGTGATTGGTTAATCTTTAAACGCCTATGGCGACAATAACCATCATAATGCCCGTTAGGCAATTTCTGTATCCGTTGCCTTGTACAATCACAATAATAGGCTTGCTGATGACTCAATAGCGATTGTAATACTGCTTGATAACGTTCGTGGCAAGCCGATTGATATAATACGTTATCATCCCAATATAAATGAAATGTTTCTAAAGTCTTTAAAATGAGAGATGATGCGCCTTTAACTTCTCGTGGTGGGTCGATATCTTCAATACGAACTAGCCATTTGCCATGGCAAGATTTAGCCTGTAAATAGCTACCAAGCGCTGTCACCAATGAACCAAAATGTAATGGTCCTGATGGTGACGGGGCAAAACGACCAATATAACGCGTAGGCATATCGGGTTGAATGGCGGTGGTAATTAATAACGTAGCAATTACTTGCCCATTTGTTTTTCGCGAAGTTCTGCAAGTGTTTTACAATCGATACATAAATCAGCCGTTGGTCTTGCTTCTAGACGGCGAATCCCGATTTCCACACCACATGATTCACAATAACCGAAATCATCTATTTCGATTTTCTTTAATGTTTTTTCAATTTTTTTGATGAGCCTTCTTTCTCTGTCGCGAGCGCGTAGTTCAAGACTGAACTCTTCTTCTTGTGTTGCTCGGTCAGCAGGATCTGGAAAGTTCGCTGCTTCGTCTTGCATGTGCGAAACGGTTTTACCCATTTCATCTTTTAGTTGTGCAAGCCAAGCTTCTAAAATAAGCTTAAAATGTTCCAATTGCTTAGGATTCATGTACTCCTCACCTTTTGCCTCTTTATAAGGCTCAAGCCCAGCAACTGAAAGCAGGCTAAGTGAAGATGTGTTTGCTTTTTGTTCTTTTTTCACAGCAATCCCCTTAAGTGCAGATTATTTAAAAGCGCTAAACTATAGCAATAATTCAGCCTTTGGCAAATTTTTTTTATCATTTTTTTGCTTAAAACTAAATAAAATAATACAACTATATGTTATTAATTAAGATAATTACTTATCCCATTTCGTTAGTTCATTTTTAGGGCATCGAGTTACTAAGTCATATAATTTATCGTTATCGGGTAGAATCAGCTCTGGGCTGATGTCAAATAGTGGATAGAGTACAAATTCTCTATTTTTCATATGGTAATGAGGGATAGTTAGCCTTTCACTGTTAATGACTAAATCATCATAAAGCAAAATATCTAAATCTAAGGTTCTTGCGCCCCAGCGGTTGTCTTTACGCACACGGCCTTGCGCTTTTTCAATTGTTTGTAGCTCGTCAAGTAGTTCAATAGGGGATAAATTCGTTGTCAGTTTTATTACTGCATTCAGATAGTCATTCTGATTTTGTGGTCCAAGAGGTTTACTTCGATAAAAAGGTGAAATATCTGCTACTTTTGTGTTTGGCAACTGTTTTAATGCAACAATTGCACGATTGGCTTGTGCTAATGGATCTTCAAGGTTGCTGCCTAAAGCAATATAACAAGTTGACATAGTTGCGCTAATTTTCGATTTCAATTGAATGAGGCTATTTTAGCATATAATGTAATAGGCAAACATGATTATATAAATAGATTAATACTTATTGTTTCTGGCTTTGAGTTATTAAAATTTAATCATATCATCTTTAACTTATTATTTATTGTTCACTATTTTACTTGTGGTAAAGTAAACCCAATTATCAAATCGCTATAACATTTATTGAGAATGAAAATGAATTTAGGGCAGCAATTAAGTTTTTTGATAAAAAACACGCCAATAATTCGTGATCCCAAAGTTATTAATTGTGCGATTAATGGGGTAACGGATTATTTTGCTTGTAGTTTGCAAGCTTGCCATGAAGATGACGTTCAGAAATTGCTAGCGTGGATAGCAGATGAGGGGGGAAATGCTAGAGCGTGGTTAATCGGCCAAAAGAAGCTAGTTACCACAAGGCAAGCAGCGCTTTTTAATGGCTTTCAAGCGCACTGTTTAGATTATGATGATGTTCATTCAGATGTTCGAGGTCATCCTTCATCGGTCATTTTGTCGGCACTTATTGCCAGCGTTCGATTAGATAATGATAAGCAAAAGATTGACGGGCGGCGTTTTTTGACAGCCTATGTTATTGGTGTTGAGGTGATGGCACGCTTAGGTAAAAGTGTTAATCCTGAGCATTACGAAAAAGGTTGGCATGCAACCATTACTTTGGGGGGGATCGCGGCAACGGCTGCGATTTGTTATCTTTATGATGAACCTTTTTTATCGCAAGCTTTAGCTTTGTCGGCAACTCAAGCTTCGGGGATGCGTTTGTTAATGGGCACGCCAATTAAGTTTTTGCATGCAGGCTTAGCCGCTCAACATGCCATTCAGTCCGTTGAATGGTTAAGAGCTGGCATAGATGCTGATCAGAATTTTTTAGACGATAAATTAGGTTTTTTAGCTATTTATGGGCAAGGTAATACACATTTTGATTTAAGTCATTGGGGGGATGTTTGGAAGATTGTTGAACCTGGTTTATGGTTTAAAAATTATTCTTATTGTTCAGCTGCGGCCTATGTTGCCGATGCAGGTCAATTATTATATAAAGATCCTGATTTTAATCTTGATAATGTTAGTGATATTACGATTTATTTTGTGCCATCAAATAGTGATGCGGCATTGATATATAAGACACCTTCATTAGCGCAACAAGGGCGTTTTTCGGCTGAATATATTTTGGCTTTAACCTTGTTAGGGTTACCGTTAAGTTTCGAGCAGTTTTCTGCAAAACCTATTCCTTATGAAATCAAACAATTGATGCAAAAGATGACGCGCAGTTATCAAATACAGCTTGCGCCACATCCTGATGCTTATAATGGACGTTATGTGATTATTGATATTGGTCTCAAAAACGGTAAAACAATAAGCCAACGTGTTGATATTCCTAAAGGCTCACCTAAAAATCCATATAGCCAGAGTGAAATGTCGTTAAAGTTACTTTCCGCAGTTAAAGATAAATCGCAAACAGCACGGTTATTAACAGATATTCAGCAACTGGCAACAGGTTTGGATCTTCGCCAATTTTTATTATCTTATTCTTTTACGCTTTAATTTTCATATGTTAATCAGCAAGGCAATTTAATCACTAATACAATTTAATCACTAATACAATTTAATCACTAGTACAATTTAATCACTAGTACAATTTAATCATCAATACAATGAGTTAAAGTCGTTGTGGCTATTGTTCAAATTTCGAAGTCAATTTCATCTGTTAGCTGGCGCAAAAAACGTTGTGTAGTTTCATGTTGTGGGTTGTCTATGACTGATTTTGCTGGCCCTTCTTCCACAATCACGCCATCAGCCATAAAGATAACGCGGTCTGCAACGTACTTGGCAAATTCCATTTCGTGTGTCACGATAATCATAGAGGTTCGTTCTTTTGCCAGCTGTAGCATGACTTGTAAGACTTCGTGTACTCGTTCAGGGTCGAGCGCAGAAGTGGGCTCATCAAATAATAGTACTTTGGGTTTGACTGCCAGTGCTCTTGCAATTGCGATGCGCTGTTGCTGACCACCAGATAAGGTAATGGGATATTGTTTGGCATAAGGTAACATACCAACGCGCTTTAATAATGATAAGCCGAGTTTTTCCGCTTCTTTTTTATCTATCTTTTGCCCAACAATAAGCGGGTAGGTAATATTTTCTAACGCTGTTTTATTTTTAAATAAATTGTAGTGTTGAAAGACCATTGCTGATTGTTTGCGTAAATTGGCCTCTTCTTTATGACTATAATGTTTTGCATCAAGCGTTGCTGAGCCAATTTGAATTGTGCCATTATTCGGTTTTTCTAATAAATTTAAACAACGTAATAAGGTGGATTTGCCAGATCCTGATGGCCCAATAATCGCAACTACTTCACCTTGCTTGATATTTAAGTTGATTTCTTTTAAGACTTCATTATTAGCAAAACGTTTAGATAAATGCGATACTGTAATCATAACATTCTCCTTAACGATGATATGGCGCAGAAAGTTTTTGTTCTAACTGTTTTTGTATCCATGAATAAATCACAACAGTAAGCCAGTAAATAATGCCAACAGCTAAATAGGTTTCAAAGTAGAGAAAAGAATTAGCGGTTAACATTTTTCCTGCGGCTAATAGCTCTTGAACGCCAACAAAAAAGGCGACAGAGGAATCTTTAAGTAATGATATAAACATGTTTCCTGTGTTTGGTAAGGCATTGATCATGGCTTGCGGAAGAATAATGCCTCTGTAGACTTGCATTTTACTTAACCCAACCGTTAGCCCTGCTTCTTTCTGCCCATGATCAACTGACTCTAAGCTTGCTCTAAAAATTTCGGCTAAATAGGATGAGTACTTTAAGCTGAAACAGATAATTGCAGCGGTAGTTGCGCCCATTTGTTTTAAAATAGGAAAAATTTGCGGTAGACCATAATAAATAATAAAGAGTAAAACGACGGATGGTATGCCACGAAACAGTGAAATAAATAGTGCAAAAATAGAATCGATAATGATTATTTTGTTGTTGCGTAATAGCGCAATGGCTAGCCCTAATATAATGGCAATCGTAATCGATACAATGGTAATAAAAAGTGTAACGGGCAGATAAGGTAAGATCTGCGGAAATACACTTAAGAAATAATTTACATTAAAATTCATGATGTAATATCTTCACCAAAATATTTAATTGAAAGATTTTTTAATGTACCATTGGCACGTAGCTTTTCGATGGCTTGATTGAATTTTTCACGCAGCGCTTGACCTTTTTCGTCTTTACTAAATGGGAAAGCAACCTGCTCAATAGTAATTGGCTCTCCAACTAATTTGAACGGTAGATTTTTACGTTTAATTTCAGCAAGTAAAATTGGTTTAGAATTGACATAGCCATCAACCCGTTGGTATTCCGTATCATACATTGCGCCATCACGGGTTTCGTAGGTTTTGATAGTTACGTCGTTATTAGGGAAAGCTTTTTTTAGGTTATTAATATGATTCGATCCTAGCACACCAGCAATAGTTTTATTTTTAAAATCAGATAGCTTATTAATATCTTTGTTATCTTTATGGGTTACAATCTGGCTACCGTAAAAGCTATAGGTGTTGGAAAAGTCATATTTATCTTGACGGGCTGGTGTTATGGCAACCGCATTTGCAACGGTATCTAAGCGCCCTGAATCAAATTGCCCCATTAAACCGCCAAATTCAGCAATCACCCATTCGACTTGATAACCTAGTTCTTGAGCAATGGCTTGAGTTACTTCAACATCAAATCCCACTAATTTGTCATCTTGTTTATAACCATTTGGATAGCTTTGTCCTGTAGATCCAACTTTAATGATATTTTGCTTTGTTACTTGGTCGTTGGATTTATTATCACAACCAATTAAGGCTAGACTGGTTAATAAAATAGCGGATAATAACGTACTTATTTTTTTCATGCTTTATTACTCCTTTGTTTCCATTGGGTATAGCTTTTATGGTTTAAGATTTTTTCAAAATAGAAGGTCGTATGATCGGGCGTTAAATCTGCTTGCCCTATTTTTTTATAACCTTTATTTATATAAGTTTGTACAAGCCATGGATGATTTGCTGCGGTACCTAAGGTCACAGCAGGTAATTTGAGTTGATTAATCAGGATTTGCTGTTCAACAAAATTCCATAATGTATTTCCATACCCTTTACCCTTATATTGAGGATCGGTTGCAAACCAACCTAAATGCGGTAACCCATAAGGTCCAGGATTATTTCCCCATGGAAAGCGAATACTTAACGTGGATAGTAACTGTCCCTCTTTCTCAAATAGATACACCGCATTAGATTCAAGATGCTCAGCAATTTGTGATTGATTGGCGGTTGCAGCTGCAAAATGAATGCCTAATTTAGTCGTGGCATGATAAGCACGATGTAATAGTATTTGATAAGCTGGAATGTCATTATGAGTCATTAAGCGAAAACTCATGCTAACACTCCACAATAATCAGCATATTTAATCACTTGTTCTACTTTTTCAGGAGCAGAGCCGAGATAGTTAATAGGATCAAGCCAAGCATCAAGTTCAGATTCGGTAAACTCGTTGTTCAAGTTGGGATCTTCTAATAGGATGTCTTTAAATGGTCGATTTTGTTCAAATGCTTTCATTGCACTTTGGTAAACTAAATGGTGCGCAGTCTGTTTGCCTAATCGTTTACCTATTTCAAACATGACTTTTTCAGACAGCAGTAAGCCATTTTGTAGTTGTAAATTAGTTATCATGCGATCAGCGTTAACTTTTAGACCTTTTAGTACAGTTAATGCGATTTGTAATTGGGCTGAAATATAAAGGTTTATTTCAGGTAGTGCTATCCACTCTGCTCGCCAGCTCATGGCATCACGCTCATGTTCAACTTTCATTGATTCATGAATTAACGCAACACTTTTTAAAAGTGGTGCCGTTAGGCTGGCTAATCCTTCTAATGCTGCTGGATTGCGTTTATGTGGCATGGTTGTTGATCCAATTTTTCCTTCAGAAAAAGGCTCTTCGATTTCGTTAATTTCGGTACGCATTAAGTTGTAAAATTCATTCCCAATTTTTCCTAATGTGCCACTGATTAGTGCTATTACCGATGAGTATTCAGAAAAACGGTCTCGTGCCGCTTGCCAGCCAATGTTAGGGGTATTAAGTCCGAGTAAAGTTAAAGCGCGTGATTCAACTTGTGGTCCTAATTTGCCTATTGATGCATAAGTGCAAATTGCTCCACTAATATTGCCGACTAATACCCGTTGTTTGATTTCGGTTAAACGTTGTAAGTGTCGAATACATTCATCTAGCCACACCGCAAGTTTAAATCCAAAAGTTGTAGGTAGTGCTTGCATGCCATGAGTTCGCCCAACCATAGGTAAATATTGGTACTGTTTGGCTAAACGTTTTAGCTCAAGTGCCACCCGTTTAGTGTCTCGCTCAATGACAGTAAAAGACTGTTTTAATTGTAAAACGGTTGCTGTGTCGACAATATCTTGTGTGGTTGCACCGTAATGGATATATTGGCCTGCCTCGCCAACTTGTTTTTGTAGTGCATTAATTGTCGACATTAATGAGTGCTTCGCTTTTGCTGCTTCTTCGGCAATTTGATCAATTGATAGTTTTGAAGCATCGGCATTAGCAATGATTGAGTTGGCCGCTTCAATTGGAATAACACCTAGCTCGCCTTCAGCTTTGGCTAAAGCAACTTCGACATCCACTTGCCTTTTCAAACGATTTGTTTCCGACCAAATGGAACGCATTTCACTAGTGCCGAAGTTATTTCCCAAAATTAAAAAATCCAAAACATGTGACGCCACGACATTACCCTTAATCATTGTTATTACGTTATTAAACAATTATTAGTAATTATTGAGTTATCGTCTAATAATCAGTTTGTATATAGATATAACTAAATAGAATAAATGCATGAAATAGTTTATAAGAAAGCGGTTTTTTGCGCTAAATAACGCTAGTTTATTAAGCTATGTTTTGCATAAAAAAACAATCAAAAAACTTCAATAAAATCAATGGGTTTTCTGAATGATTTTTAATGGTAGGATGATGTTGAATGTAAACGAATAAGTAGAAACACTCACCATTGGAGTGCCTCTAGTGTTATAGTATAAAAAGCCGCGCTAATAATCTATTTGCTTATTAGCGGTATTAAAGCACTTCTACAATGGATTCACAAAGTCTAGACATGTTATCTAATGTCATCCCTGCCACATTAATACGTCCTGAATTAACAATGTATATGCCATAATCGTCGCGCAATTTAAGCACTTGTTCTTCATTTAGACCACTGAACGAGAACATGCCATTTTGTTTAGCAATAAAACTAAAATCTTGATTTGCCCCTTTGTCTTGCAGTGTTTTGACAAATAATTGACGCATGCGGTGAATGCGTTGACGCATATTAGTTAGTTCGTCAATCCATTCTTCTTTTAACTCCTCATTATTTAAAATATAAGAGACGATTTTAGCGCCATGGGCAGGAGGGTTTGAGTAATTGGCTCGAATAATGGTTTTGACTTGGCTAAAGGCGCGCTCGGCAATTTCAGTATTTGCGGCAATGAGCGTGAAGGCGCCAACACGCTCGTTATATAAGCCGAAATTTTTAGAATATGAGCTAGCAATAAGGAGTTCAGGGTGATGATTAGCAAATAATCGTAGTCCATAGACGTCTTCTTCTATACCTTGCCCCAAGCCTTGATAAGCTAAGTCAAATAGGGGTAACCAACCATTTTTTATGGCTAAATCTGAGATGGCTTGCCACTGTTCTGGTGTTGGATCGATGCCTGTTGGGTTATGACAGCAACCGTGGAATAATACTGCTTCACCAGCGGCAACTTGGCTTAAGCTATTTATCAGGGCATCAAAGTCAAGTGTGTGTGTTTGTGCATTGTAATAATGGTATTCACGCACTTCAAGGCCAGCAGTTTGAAATACACTACGATGATTGGGCCAAGTCGGATTGCTGACCCAAACACGTTTTACTTTGGTTCGGCGAGCTAAAAAATCTGCCATTATACGTAAAGCGCCAGTACCGCCCGGTGCTTGTGCTGTTCTTGCTCGTTCGTTTTCAGATCCAAAAAGCAAAATTTGCGTTACAGTATTGAATGCTTTAATACCATCAATAGGTGAGTAGCTTTTGGTGGTTTCATCATTTAATAAAAAATGTTCCGCTTTTTTTACACTTTCTAAAATAGGTGTTTGGGTTGTTTCGTCTTTATAAACACCGACACTTAAATTAATTTTATTGGTGCGTTCATCTCTATTATAAAGATCGGCCAGTCCTAAAATAGGATCTGCCGGCGCTGCTGTTAAATATTCAAACATAATTCACCTATCTGATCTAATGACTTTTAACGCATTATATACACATTATTTTATAAGATACAATTTTGATAGCATTTACGATTGCTATTGATATAAACATATATTGCGTTATTGTTGAGCAGCATTAGCTTAACAAGTAACAATTAGTTTACTTAAAAAAGTGGTTAAATCATGAGCTAGAATAGAAAGTTTACCTGTAATTAAATCTTCTTTTACGACTTCGCCAGTTAAATTATTTATTGCAATAATTTCGGTATTTTCATCTGTTGACGCGATAAAAGTCGTTGGTGTTCGTTTTAATTTTTTTTGTTGGGATAAATGGGCTATTAAATTTTGTTCTAAATTGGAAAAATCATCATCATTCCATGCTTGGATTAATGTTAAGTGGGTGTCATGCAATTTAGCCGTCATATTGGCAGCATATTGTGTACCATAAAATATATGTGCGTTAGGATGTAAAGTAATGCCCACAATTTGCTCAGCAATAGCAAGATCTCTTGGCGGTTTTAATAAAAAGGGTTGCCAAAATACAGTGAGATTTTCTGTTTTTAAAATACAAGGCGAAGGTATAGCATGCAGTTCTTCGCTTTGCGGTGCGTAACTGAATTGGTTAACCCAGCGAGTGGTAAAATTAAGCAAGGCGATTTTATCGGTAGTGTTCATAAACAACCCTATTTGGTATTTAAATTATTATCTAATCATAATTATACTAATTAAGTTTTGTTATGCATAATTGCTTCAATGTTTTATTTTTTGTTAAATGTTTAACTAATTAATAAAACAAAAAAGTGTAAAGAAGTTTTAGTGAACGATACGTTTCAGTATAAAAAGTTAAGGAAATCAAATTAATTATTTATAATGAGGTAACATAGTTAAAAATAAGCAAAAAATAAATCTTTAACTGTTTATAAAATAGCGAATTTAATTTTCTTGCTATCCTTGGCTGAAACGTTAATAATAGTGGCGGGTAGTTTTACCCTTGTAATGCAGCAATGGCGTTAGACATTACAGTTTGTCAAAATAAAATAGCGTAAGTAGAATCATTATAATGAGATAATATGTTTATTTTAAACAATTGCAGAAAGATTAAGTTTGTTTGCTAAAACCAGTAAAATATTCAGGTTTGCAAATTAACCATATTAATAGCTTCAATAAATTATATACTTAGCATTTTACAAAGCGTTGTGTCTGATGCGCTATGTTGATGCTGTATAAGCGGTATCGGGTTCACATAAAATAATAACAAAAATAACATAAATAAAATAATGAATGCCGTATACAAATATTTAGTTAAGTACCATTATTTATCATTGTTAAAATAATCACTTATCAATAATAAGATTCTACCTACAGTTAATTAAGATTAATGAAGAGTGTAGAATAATGAAAAGAATGTTAATCAACGCAACCCAGCAAGAAGAGCTGCGTGTTGCGCTTGTTGATGGTCAACGCTTGTATGATTTAGATATCGAAAGCCTTGGGCATGAGCAAAAGAAAGCAAATATTTATAAAGGTAAAATCACTAAAATTAACCCAAGTTTAGAAGCTGCGTTCGTTTCTTATGGTGGTGAGCGCGATGGATTTTTACCTTTAAAAGAGATTGCTGAAAGTTATTTCCCATCTAATATTTCAGGTCGTCGTAGTATAAAACATCTGCAAGAAGGACAAGAAGTCCTTATCCAAATTGAAAAAGAGATTCGCGGTAAAAAAGGCGCGGCTTTAACAACTTATATTAGCTTAGCAGGTAGTTATTTAGTCTTGATGCCTAATGATCCTCGTGCTGGTGGTGTGTCGCGCCGTATTGAGGGTGAGGAACGAGCTGATTTAAAACGTATTATTGATGCCATCGAAAAACCTAGAGGTATGGGGGTAATAGCTCGAACTGCGGGTGTTGGCAAAAGCCAAGAAGAGTTACAACAAGATTTAGATGCATTGGTTAACTACTGGACGGCAATTCAGAATGAAGCTAAAAAGCATCAAGCACCCAGTTTAATTCACAAAGAAAGCGATATTATCACGCGAGCATTTCGTGATTATTTACGTGATGATGTGGGCGATATTTTAATTGATAATCCTAAAGTACTTGAAATTGCTAAAAAACGGTTAGCCGATTTAGGGCGAGTTGAGTACGTGAGCCGCTTAAAGCTTTATGAGGGAGATGTGCCGTTATTTAATCATTTCCAAATTGAAGGTCAGATTGAGTCGGCATTCCAACGTGAAGTTCGCTTGCCTTCTGGCGGTTCAATTGTGATTGATGCCACTGAAGCGCTTACAGCTATCGATATTAACTCAGCTAAATCAATCCGTGGCAGTGATATTGAAGAAACTGCATTTAATACTAATCTTGAGGCGGCTGAAGAAATCGCTCGTCAGTTACGTTTACGTGACTTAGGTGGTTTGATTGTTATCGACTTTATTGATATGACGCCTGTTCGTAATCAGCGTGAGGTGGAAAATCGCCTGAAAGAAGCAATGAAGACAGATCGTGCTCGTATCCAAACAACCCGCATTTCACGCTTTGGTTTGCTCGAAATGTCTCGCCAACGATTAAGTCCTTCATTACGAGAAGCAACTCATCATATTTGCCCTCGTTGTCAGGGCACAGGCACTGTTCGTGATAGTAACTCATTGTCTTTATCTATCCTTCGATTAATTCAAGAAGAGGCGATGAAAGATAATACCGTACAAATTGATGTTATTGTTCCAGTACCAATAGCCAGTTATTTACTCAACGAAAAACGTCGGGCTATTACTAATATTGAAAGAATGCACCCTGATGTCAAAATTGTGATTGCTGGTGATGAAGAGATGGAAACGCCTCTCTATAAAGTGATTCGTAAGCGCGTGGGTGAAGAGACTGATGTGCTAAGCTATAATCTTCCAAAATTGATTCGTGAGCTTGAAGAAGAGGAAGATGAGCAACAAGCTGTTGAAGTTATTGTTGAGCAGGCGGTATTATCAGGTCCAAAAGTTGAGGCATGTGTCGCACCAAAAGAAAAGGCTGAGCCAAAAGCTAAAAAATCAGGTAGCCTATTTAGTGGATTATTTGGTAGATTGCGTAAACTGTTTGTCACAGAAAAAGTGGAAATTCAGCCAGAGGTTAAGCCAAAAACGACCAAAAGACGCGATCAACGTTCAAACAATCGACGTCAACGTAATAACCGAAACAACAATTTGGCTGGTAACACGAATACCGTTGCAGCAAGTTCTACTGAAGAGGGCAAACCGTCGAGTAGAAATAATCATCGCAGAGCTAAACAAAATAGTAATGCAAATGCTAACCTTGCAAACTCAGCAAATCATTTTAAAGCTGATAAAACCTTGGATGAGGCGGTACCCCCCAAACAGCGTGAGGCTAGACCAAGGCGACAACAACGCGCATTAACGAAAAGTGTTCGCGTAAAAAATGTTGATATAACCAGACCAATTGAACAAGAAAGAGTCGTTATTCCTTCTTTATTGTTGCCAATTATTGTTTCTGAATCAGCGCAATACAATAATATTGCATCGGAAGCTCAACCGAAGCGCCAGCGCCGTACTTCACGGCATTTACGCATGAATGGACAACGGAATAAGCGCCGATCCCGTAATGTGGAGCTAAAGCAGTCACCAATGCCGCTTCCATTTGCAGCAGCATCATTAGAATTAGCATTAGGTCGAGTGGCAGTTGATTACAGCCAAGTTGATTACAGCCAAATAGTAAGTGATGCACCAAATACTGTGGTACCTGTTATCCCTTCGCTCTTACTTCCTGTTATTGTAAAAAATGAAGAGGAAGTAAATCGTGTTGCTAGTGTTGATAGCGTTATTGTCGATACGCAACCAAAAAGTTCTTTATTTGCAAAAACGCAAGATCACTTGAAAGATAGTCAGAAAAATAGTAATCATAATGATTTGGCAATTAATGATTCACCATCAACAGGCTATTCTTCTTCTGTGATGACTAAAGCACCTGCGCCACAATATGTGGCTTGTGATGTTGGAATAAAATCGCGTGAAGAATCAAATTACCATTTTGAGGGTAAAGGCCATGCTGGTGGTTTAAGCGCACAAAATCATGCTTATGCTGCAGCAAGTAAACCGGTGATACCGGATAATCAATAAGTAAATTAAAGCACGGTGAGCTATTTTTATGCCACCGTGTTTTATTTACTCAAATAGCAATAAAGATAAATAATGATTATCTATATTTTCAAAAAAATAGTAACCTGTTTATTTATTATCTGCGTATTGGCTCAGATTAGTTTTTGTTTAGTTTATTTTGCCCCCCATTCAATGTTTAATTTTAACAATCTAAGTTTTGTCGATAGTTATTGCGCTTTTTTTAAACAGTTATTGCAAGGGCAATTTAGATTGTTAACGGGTGAAACTGTGCCGTTTTTTCACACCTTATTGGCTACATTTGAACTTTGTATTCTCGCTTTATTCGTGGCTTTATTTATTGGGTTACCTTTGGGGATCTTTCTTGGTCTTAGTCATATTAATTGGCTAAATAATATGATTCGTTTGGGATCTTTATTATTGTATTCTTGCCCTATCGTTATGTTGGTTGTTGTCATCATGTATTGGTTATCACCAACTTGGTCAGTATCGATGAATTTTGATGTGTCACCAGTAGTTGCTGGCACTTCGTTATTGGATATTTTTGGCGCGTCAAAAACTTTTAAATGGCACGTATTATTTGAGCAACTACACTATTTGTTTTTGCCTATCATTATTTTAGCCATTCAACCGTGCATTATGACGATTCAATTAATCAGTCAAAATGTGAAAAGTATATCGCGCCAGAATTTTATAAAAATGGCGATTATTCGTGAGCGATCGCCATTTAAAGTTTTGCGTCGACACTTGTTGCCTAATTCAATCCCAGCGACCATTCCTCAGTTGACATATAATACAACTACACTGTTATTTTCAACTATGGTAATTGAAATTTTGTTTAATCGAATAGGATTAGGGCAATGGGTGATGATCGCGTATCGTCATCACAATTATTTTATTATATCTATTGCAATTCTAGCTTGTGGTTCTGTCATTAGTTTATTAACGTTATTAGGTGAAATTTTGGCAGTTGCTATTTATCCTTTGCGTCATAAGGAACATTATGTTTAGGCTAGCTAGATTACTTAAAAATATAAAATTAAGCTTTAATCGCTTACATAGTAATCTTTACTTAATTGTTGGTTTTTATGGCATATTAGCGATCGCATTTATAGCATTATCAACTAAATGGTTTTTTCATGCCCATTTAAATCCTATCTATCCCTCTTGGTTACCGCCTGCTTGGTGGCCCAATGGTGATATCAATCATATATTAGGTACGAATGCTAAAGGGCAAGATATTTTTGATTATTTGTTAATCGGTTATCGTTCGACTATGTCAATGACATTAAAAGTAGTATTTTATGTGGTTGCTGTTGGCGGATTAATTAATTATTTAATGTTTTTTATATCATTTATACGACCTTTCGTATTATTTATTTTTAAATTTTGTATGGTTGTACCGCCGCTGCTTGGTGTGATTGTAATTAGTTTATTATTAAAAGATGATATTACTAATATGTTATTGGTGATTGGATTTTCTTACAGCCCTCGCTTTATTTACAATATTCATCAACGCGCTATCAACGAATGGAATAAAACGTATATTACGGCTTATAGGCTTGATGGATTATCTTCATTTGCAATCTTAAATCATTATATTATACCTAACATTTTACCTGTTTATTTGACTGAAATTGTTTCATTATTTTCTTCAATTATTTTAGCTATCACCACTATAACTTTTTTAGGTTTTGCTAATGATGTTTCCCGTCCAGATTTGGGAATGATGATGTTTCAAATGAAAGATATCATTGCAACCAATTATTTGGCCTTTTTATCTCCAGGCATTGCGGTTTCAGCAACAATTATTTTGGTTTATTTATTCAACTTTGGATTGTATGGTCGCCGAGCAGGACATTAACGATGGCTTTGTTAGATATTCGAAATTTAACCATTGAATTTATTACCCCTGATGGTCTTTTGCGTGCAATTGACCGGATTAATCTGAAATTATCTGAAGGTGAGATTCGTGGCCTTGTTGGAGAGTCTGGTTCAGGGAAAAGCCTTATTGCTAAAGCGATTTTAGGCGTTACTAATCATAACTGGAAAATTTCAGCAGATCGCTTTTATTTTAATGATATTGATCTTCTTAAGCTAACGCCTAGGCAGCGACGAAAAGTCATTAGTGCAAATATATCCATGATATTTCAAGAGCCTCAATCTTGTTTAGATCCTTCTATGAAAGTAGGGCAACAGTTAATAGACGCTATACCGAGAAGAACATTTAAGGGGCATTGGTGGCAAAGGTTATTTTGGCGTAAACATCGAGCCATTGAGCTATTACATCGAGTAGGAATTAAAAATCATCAGGAAATATTAAAATCTTATCCATTTGAATTGACTGAAGGTGAATGCCAGAAAGTTATGATAGCTATCGCATTAGCTAATCAGCCAAAACTACTTATCGCCGATGAGCCAACAAATGCAATGGAAGCAACAACCGAAGCGCAAATATTTAGGCTATTGGCTAGCATGAATCAGAATTTGGGCACAACTATCTTGCTTATTAATCATGACCTGCAAATGGTAACTAGATGGACTGATCGTATTAATGTGCTTTATTGTGGTCAAACGGTTGAAATTGCGAATAGTGAAGATTTAATTAAATCACCTTATCATCCATATACTCAGGCTTTGATTTATGCGATTCCTGATTTTGGTAAATCAATGCCTCATAAAAGCCCATTAAATACCTTGCCAGGGGTTATTCCATCTTTAGAGCATTTACCCATCGGTTGCCGTTTAGGTCCTCGGTGCCCTTATGCACAAAAAAAATGTATCCAAGCACCTGAGCTTATATCGTTAAAAGATCATGCTGTTGCTTGCCATTTTCCGTTAAATACTGATGAGTTGCCATAAATAATAGGAATATAAAGATGAGTCCAATATTAAAAGTACGCAATTTATCAAAGCGATTTAAAATCCCCAAAGGGCTTTTTGGTCATTTGCAAATTAATGCGGTTAATCCTATCTCGTTTTCATTAAATGAAGGCAAAACTCTGGCTATTATTGGGCAAAATGGCTCAGGAAAGTCTACTTTAGCTAAAATGCTAGTTGGTATGATAAAACCCGATAGTGGTGATATTTGGATTGATGGTAATAAAGTTCAATATGGTGATTACAGCCATCGCTATCAGTTGATCCGAATGATATTTCAACACGTAGAAAGTTCATTTGATCCAAGATTACGTATTGGGCAATTACTAGAAATTCCACTTAAACGCAATGCGAATTATGATGCTCATGAACGTGAAAGGCTCATTAATAGCGTATTAAAACAAGTGGGGCTATTGCCTGAACATGCTTCGTATTATCCTTCGGTAATGGCGGCAGGACAAAAACAACGTGTCGCATTAGCTAGAGCATTAATTTTAAAGCCTAAAGTTATTATTTTAGATGAGGCTTTGGCTGCGTTAGATATTTCCATGCGTTCACAGATTGTTAATTTGATGTTGTCATTACAAGTTGAGCAAAATATTTCTTATGTTTATGTAACTCAAGATATTGGTATGATGAAGCATATTAGTGATGAAATTTTAGTTATGCATAATGGCGATCTTGTTGAGTATGGCAATACAGCGGAGGTGTTAGCTTCTCCCCTCAGTGATATTACCCAAAAATTAATCAATAGCTATTTTGGTGAGGCTCTTACGGCTGATACTTGGCGTACTGATACAAGCGCTTTTTAAGCAAGCTCTCTTTATTTTTATTAACCTATGGTAGTAATGATAATATTTATTAATTAGCTATTGGCATGATTTTGTTTAAAATATTATGTTTATTATTGTCTAATAAAAAACCTCGACAAATGATCCAAAACACACTATATTTAGCTGTATAGATTTCTAGACGTCTGCTTTTAATGTTGAACATAATTTATCGTTGTTAGGAGCTTTTGTTATGCCTATTTGCATTCCTGATTCATTACCTGCTGTTGACGTACTACGCAATGAAAATGTATTTGTTATGACTTCATCACGTGCTAATACACAAGAAATTCGGCCTCTTAAGCTTCTTTTTCTAAATTTAATGCCTAAAAAAATAGAGACAGAAAATCAATTTTTACGCTTACTATCTAATTCATCTTTACAGATAAATATTCAATTACTACGTATTGATCAACGTGAGTCAAAAAATACACCAGTTGAGCATTTAAACAGCTTTTATTGTGATTTTGATGATATTCGCGAACAAAATTTTGATGGATTAATTATTACTGGTGCGCCTTTGGGTAAAGTCGCTTTTTCTGATGTTGTTTATTGGCCTAAATTAACTGAAATTATAACGTGGGCAAAAGATCATGTGACATCGACTATGTTTGTTTGTTGGGCCGTTCAAGCTGCATTGAATATATTATATGATTTACCTAAATTTACTCGTGCACATAAGCTGTCAGGCGTTTATCAGCACCAAATTGCTCAGGCTAATGCAATTTTAACACGTGGATTTGATGATACTTTTTTAGCTCCACACTCCCGTTATGCGGATTTTCCAATTGATAAAATTAGCAATTATACAGATTTAACCATCCTGGCAAAGTCCGATATCACAGGGCCTTATTTAATGGCAACCCCTGATAAACGTATGGCATTTGTAACAGGGCATCCAGAATATGACTCATTTACATTAGCTAATGAATATGTTCGTGATGTAAAGGCAGGTATGAATCCAGATATTCCTTATAATTATTTTCCTGATAATAACCCTGATATTGCACCAAAAGCAACGTGGCGTAGCCATGCATATTTGTTATTTAGTAACTGGCTTAACTATTATGTTTATCAGTTAACGCCATATGATTTGACTACTCGTAATTTAACGATTGATGATTAATTTAGTTAATGCTCATCTTCTACTTTGCTAGTATCCGATATGTTAAAATTAACAGGAAATTAAAAGAACTCATTTCAATTGTTGTTAATGAAATATAAAAAACAGCGATAATTTATCAAATATTAGCAAAATGTATTTTTGATTATATGGTTAAACTTGTAACCAAAATGTTACTGGACCATCATTGATCAAAGATACTTGCATGTCGGCGGCAAATTGTCCTGTTTTAGTTGATATTTTTTGTTGGCATTGTTCGACAAAAAATTGGTAAAGTTTATTTGCTTCATCAGGTTTTGCGCCTTTAGTAAAACTGGGACGCATTCCTTTTTTAGTATCTGCTGCCAGTGTGAATTGAGAAACAACCAATACTTCGCCGTTAGCTTGGCTAACATTTAAGTTCATCTTTCCTTCACTATCACTGAAAATACGGTAACCTAATACTTTTTCACATAAACGAATTGCTTTTTGTTCGTCATCACCTTGCTCAACACCGAGTAAAATTAGTAAACCCTGATTAATCTGCCCAACAATATTATTCTCTACTGTAACACTAGCTTGTTTAACTCGTTGGATTAAGGCGATCATAAATTAATTACTCCGATAATGGCTGGTTATCAACGCCATGCTTTTTTTGTTGGTTATAGTCAGTTAAAGTTGCAGCAAATTCAGCACCGAACAACACAATACACCAAGAAAAATAAACCCAAACTAACATAATGGGGATGGATGATACAACACCGTAAATAAGTTGATATGTTGGAAATGAAGTAACATATAGCGAAAAAGCACGTTTGCCTAATTCAAATAATATTGCAGCGACAAGCGCACCAATGAGTGATTCTTTTAATGGCACAGGTTCGGTCGGAATAATACTATAAAGTAACCAAAATCCGATCACCGAAATTATAAATGGCAGCATGTTAAGTAAAATAGTATTTGTTGCTGCTGTTGAAAACCATTTTAGCGAAAATATGTAAGAGCTGACAGCTATGCTAGAGCCCACTAAGATGGGTCCCAACGTTAAGATGGTCCAGTATATAGCTAGATTGTACATAAAAGAACGTTTTCGTTTAGTTTTCCAAATACGATTAAGTGTTGTATTAATGGAATTGATGAGCAGTAGAGAGGTAACAATCAATCCAATTATGCCAACAAAGGTCATTTTTTTCGTATTAGTGATGAACTGCTCTAGGTAGCTTTGGATGGTATCACTAGCGGTAGGAACAAGGTTATTATAAATTAGTTGTTTTAATGATTGGCTAGCATCATCAAACATCGGGAAAGCGGACAGTAATGAAAATATAACGGTAATAAGGGGAACTAGTGCAAGTATCGTAGTATAAGCAAGCCCAGCAGAATAGGTTGTTAGGCGATCGTTATTGATCCTAACCCATAACATTTGGGTAAATAGCTGTATTTTATTAAGTAGTTTCATCGTTTTTTTCTAGTTAGAAATAACACAATTATTAATCCCATTATTATTTAATGAGTTTAATACGCTATTCGCTTCTTTTTTACTCGTATATGGTCCTACGGTGACACGATATAACTGGCCTGAAGAAATGTTGCTACTAATGCCTGTCATCGCAAGCTTGGCTTTGAGTGTGTCGGCATTAGATTTATCCTTGAATGCTCCACATTGTAATAGCCATTTATTGTTAATAGTTGGCGCTGTTTGTGATGCTACGTTCGAAGTCTGATTTTGTATTGTATTTCCTGGTGAGGAAGGGGTAGCGATACGTGCATTATTAATAAAACTATCTAATATTTTTTGTCTTTCATTAGCAATTGAGCTTGATGCTAAGCCAGAACTAGCATTAGGCGCTTCTAATTCTTTTAGATATGTCCAGCGCTCTTGTGGTTGCTCTGGTAAAGTCATCACGGGCGGCTGCGTTTTTGCTTTTGGTCGTTCAATAGCTTTTTTAGGAGAATTATTTGCAATAAGATAAAGGATAGCGGAAAATAGAATAATGATAATAATAGCCAAGAACATCATCAAATTAGGCTTATTTTTTTGCTTGTTTTTTTTGGGTTGGCTCTTTTTTCTTACATAATCGCGCTGAACCACAATAAACTCTCTTCTATTATTTTATTAATATTGCGTGAATGATTAGTATACAAATAAAAAAAGTGGCTTACACCACTTTTTGTTATTTTTCTTTAACTATGATAGTTAACAGATAAATATATTATGCTAATGCTTTAATTTGTTTAATTAAATTTGCTTTATGACGTGCCGCTTTGTTTTTGTGAATTAAGCCACGAGACGCTTGACGGTCAACAACTGCTTGCATGTCTTTGAATGCTACTTCAGCTGTTTGTTTATCACCAGCTGCAACAGCTGCGTAAACTTTTTTAATATAAGTACGCATCATTGAACGGTTACTAGCATTATGTTTACGGCGTTTTTCGGATTGAACCGCACGTTTCTTAGCTGATTTGATATTAGCCAAAGTCAACTCCCAAGTTTGTATAAAAATTACATATTAATTAAGGTGGCAAAATATGCCTGATTTTATCCATTTTGTCAATGCCGTTGCACAAAAAAAATATAATTGGTAATTTTTTGTTTATAATAAATGTTTATTATTTGTTCATTAAAGTCTATAACCTAAAAAGAAATTTTATGTTAGAATAAAAAGAGTTTTATTTTTATTATATTTTATAAGAGGAAATCTCATGTCTATTATTAGAATGCAAGATCTTGATCTAAAAGGAAAACGCTTATTTATTCGCTCAGATCTTAATGTGCCGGTTAAAAATGGTAAGGTAACTTCAGATGCGCGTATTAAAGCATCACTACCTACTATTGAAGATGCCATTAAAAAAGGTGCTAAAGTAATGGTTACCTCTCATATTGGTCGTCCAACAGAAGGCGAATATAACCCAGAATTTTCTTTACAACCTGTTGTTGATTATTTAAAAGAACATGTGTCATTCCCTGTCCGTTTAGTCAAAGACTACCTTGATGGCGTTGATGTAAAAGAGGGCGAATTAGTCGTTCTAGAAAATGTTCGTTTCAATGTAGGTGAGGGTAAAGATGACGAAACTTTATCTAAAAAATATGCAGCGCTTTGTGATATCTATGTAATGGATGCATTTGGCACGGCTCACCGTGCCCAAGCCTCAACTCATGGTGCAGGTAAATTTGCGCCAGTTGCTTGTGCTGGTCCATTATTAGCCGCTGAACTTGATGCTTTAGGTAAAGCACTTGATAATCCAGCAAGACCAATGGTTGCAATTGTTGCTGGATCAAAAGTATCAACTAAGTTAACTGTACTTGATTCATTATCAAAAATTGCCGATCAAATTATTGTTGGTGGCGGTATCGCAAATACATTTATTGCAGCTGAAGGTTATGATGTTGGTAAATCACTTTATGAAGCCGATTTAATTCCTGAAGCGAAAAAATTAATGGCAAATTGTGAAATTCCAGTACCTACTGATGTCCGAGTTGCAACAGAGTTTAGTGAGACTGCAACTGCCACTGAAAAATCAGTAAAAGACGTTAAAGAAAACGAACAAATTCTTGATTTAGGCGATAAATCAGCTGAAGTATTAGCAGATATTATCAAGAACGCTAAAACCATTTTATGGAATGGTCCAGTGGGTGTTTTTGAATTCCCAAATTTCCGCCGTGGCACTGAAATTGTTGCGAAAGCAATTGCAGATAGCGAAGGTTTCTCAATTGCTGGTGGTGGTGATACTTTAGCCGCAATTGATTTATTTGGCATTGAAGATAAAATTTCTTATATTTCAACCGGTGGTGGTGCTTTCCTTGAGTTTGTTGAAGGTAAAAAACTTCCTGCTGTTGCAATGCTAGAAGCTAGAGCAAAAGCATAATATAGGTTCAGTGAAAAGGATGAGATAGTTACTCATCCTTTACTTTTTATATAAATAAATTTATAGGTAATAAAATGGCTACAAAGATTTCTGATGTTGTTAAACCTGGTGTTGTAACTGGTGACGATGTTCAAAAAGTTTTTCAAGTTGCACGTGAAAATAATTTTGCATTACCCGCTGTAAACTGTGTTGATACTAATACCATCAATGCAGTAATTGAAACAGCCGCTAAAGTTGGCTCACCTGTTATTGTACAGTTTTCTAATGGTGGTGCTCAGTTTATCGCCGGTAAAGGGTTAAAACTGGAAGGGCAAGAGTGCGCTGTTTTAGGAGCGATCTCTGGTGCCAAACATGTTCATCTTATGGCTGAAAAATATGGTGTGCCAGTTATTGTCCACACTGATCATTGTGCTAAAAAATTACTTCCATGGGTTGATGGATTACTTGATGCAGGTGAAACACATTTTGCTAAAACAGGTAAACCATTATTTTCATCTCATATGATAGATCTTTCAGAAGAGTCATTAAAAGATAATATTGATATTTGTTGTCAATACCTTGCTCGTATGTCAGCAATGAAAATGACTTTAGAGTTAGAATTAGGTTGTACTGGTGGTGAAGAAGATGGCGTTGATAATAGCCATATGGATAGTTCAGCACTCTATACTCAACCAGAAGATGTGGCTTATGCTTACGAACGTTTAAGTGCAATCAGCCCTCGTTTTACTATTGCCGCGTCATTTGGTAATGTACATGGTGTTTATAAGCCAGGTAATGTGAAATTAACGCCAAAAATTTTAGATAATTCACAAAAATATGTATCAGAGAAGTTTAACTTACCTGAAAAATCATTAAACTTTGTGTTCCATGGCGGATCTGGTTCTACACCAGAAGAAATTGCTGAAGCAGTGAGTTATGGTGTCATTAAAATGAATATTGATACAGATACTCAATGGGCTAACTGGGCAGGTGTGTTGAATTACTACAAAGCCAATGAAGCTTACTTACAAGGGCAATTAGGTAATCCTGAAGGTGCTGATGCGCCAAATAAAAAATACTACGACCCTCGCGTATGGTTACGTAAAGGTCAAGACTCTTTAGTTGCTCGTTTAGAGCTTGCGTTTAAAGAGCTTAACGCAGTTAACGTACTTTAAATTTATTGTTATTTCATTTAGTTGTAACTTAAAAGCAAGGTGTTTACCTTGCTTTGGTTATTTCTTTTTAAATAAATCTTGTAATTTTATCCGAGTTGTAGGATAATTTTGCCCTCATTTAACTTAGGGGAGCTGTCTATTTATTAATAGTTATTATTAATAGAGGCGTTTGCACCCGAGCACAGGAAACTAAAAATGGCAAAAAAAGTACAAGCTTACATCAAGTTGCAAGTTGTAGCTGGTGCAGCAAATCCTAGTCCGCCAGTTGGTCCAGCACTTGGTCAACATGGTGTTAATATCATGGAATTCTGTAAAGCATTTAATGCAAAAACAGAAAGCATGGAAAAAGGGTTACCAATTCCAGTTGTAATTACGGTATATTCTGACCGCTCATTTACTTTTGTAACCAAAACACCTCCAGCAGCTGTTTTATTGAAGAAAGCGGCTAAAATCAAGTCAGGTTCTGGCGAACCTAACAAGAAGAAAGTAGGTAAAGTAACGAGCGCGCAAATTCGCGAAATCGCAGAATTAAAAGCAGCTGATATGAATGGTGCTACTATTGAATCGATGATGAGTTCTATTGAAGGAACTGCACGTTCAATGGGCTTGGAAGTGGAGGGTTAATCAATGGCTAAATTATCTAAGAAAGCTAAACTTATCCGCGAAAAAGTGAACGCAACTAAACAATATGACATTAACGAAGCTATTGCCTTATTAAAAGAACTAGCTACTGCTAAATTTACAGAAAGTGTTGACGTGGCTGTAAATTTAGGTATCGATTCACGTAAATCAGACCAAAATGTTCGTGGTGCAATTGTGCTTCCACATGGCACAGGACGTAGTGTACGCGTTGCTGTATTTACTCAAGGAGCAAATGCAGAAGCAGCGAAAGAAGCTGGTGCTGAATTAGTCGGTATGGATGATCTAGCTGATCAAATCAAAAAAGGTGAAATGGACTTTGATGTTGTTATTGCATCGCCTGACGCTATGCGTGTAGTTGGTCAATTAGGTCAAATTTTAGGACCTCGTGGTTTAATGCCAAACCCTAAAGTTGGCACTGTAACTCCTAACGTTGCTGAAGCTGTAAAAAATGCTAAGGCTGGTCAGATTCGTTACCGTAATGATAAAAATGGTATTATCCATACAACTATCGGTAAAGCTGATTTTGATGCAGATAAGCTTAAAGAAAATTTAGAAGCATTACTTGTTGCTTTAAAACGTGCAAAACCAGCATCTTCGAAAGGTGTATTTATTAAAAAAGTTAGCCTTTCTACTACAATGGGTGCAGGTGTTGCAATTGATCAAGCAACATTAAATGCAAGTGTTTAATTAATTTAATAATTAAACAAAAAGATCGGTTGGTGTCTGGCCTTAACCAGACCCCGTCCAAGACCGTAGGTGTAGTTGAGTTTTGACTACTTAATTTTCCTACGTAGACGGTGACAGAGCCTGATAAGATATAATAGAGGGATTCTGCTCATCGTGGTTGTGCTAGCTACATATTGTAGTTAGTTAAAATAAGTCTAGGCTTCGCCTAGTATAATCCAGGAGCAATACCAATGGCACTAAATCTTCA
This sequence comes from Bombus sonorus, assembly GCA_029958995.1. Lineage (NCBI taxonomy): Eukaryota > Metazoa > Arthropoda > Insecta > Hymenoptera > Apidae > Bombus > Bombus sonorus. The sequence goes on along the minus strand of JARWAU010000020.1, from coordinate 2,922,094 downwards.
AAATAAACAAGAAATTGTTGCTGAAGTTAATGAAATCGCCAAAGGTGCGCTATCTGCAGTTGTTGCTGATTCTCGTGGCGTAACTGTAGAAAAAATGACTGCATTACGTAAATCTGCTCGCGAAGCGGGTGTTTATATGCGTGTTGTTCGTAATACGCTATTACGCCGTGTTGTTGAGGGCACTCAATACGAGTGTTTGAAAGATACGTTTGTTGGTCCAACTCTAATTGCGTTTTCAAGTGAGCACCCAGGTGCTGCAGCGCGTATTTTTAAGGCGTTTGCAAAGGAAAATGATAAATTTGAGATAAAAGCCGCAGCCTTTGAAGGTGAGTTAATTACTGCAGCGAATATTGATCGCTTAGCAACATTACCTACTTATGAAGAAGCATTAGCTCGCTTGATGTCAACCATGAAAGAAGCCGCAGCTGGCAAATTGGTTCGCACTCTTGCAGCGGTTCGCGATCAAAAAGAAGCAGCTTAATTAGCAGCTTGATTGTGAATTTTATTAATTAAAAAAATGTAAATTTAGGAAACTATATTATGTCTATCACTAAAGAACAAATTTTAGATGCAGTTGCTGAAATGTCTGTTATGGACGTTGTTGAACTTGTATCGATGATGGAAGAAAAATTTGGTGTTTCTGCAGCAGCAGCTGTAGCTGTAGCCGCAGCGGGTCCTGCTGAAGCAGCAGAAGAAAAAACTGAATTTGATGTAATCTTAAAAGATGTTGGCGCTAACAAAGTTGCTGTTATCAAAGCAGTTCGTGGTGCAACTGGTTTAGGCTTAAAAGAAGCTAAAGATCTTGTTGAATCAGCTCCAGCAACTGTTAAAGAAGCTGTTAGTAAAGCTGATGCCGATGAGCTTAAAAAGGCACTTGAAGAATCTGGTGCGGTTGTCGAACTTAAATAAGTTTATCGATAACACAGCAAATGGCTGGGGGTTTTATACCTCCAGCCTTTTTGCGCTATAATAAGTTAAAGAATTTTATTTGAAGATTATCAATAAAAGTAATAAAGAAATAGTATATTTATTAAGCCTAATCAATTGATATTTATAGATATTTTCGATGAGGTGTCAGGTGCCATCAGTTAGCGATAGTAATCCTGATGAATATTTAATCATGCTAGAATAGCAGATAAGCAAGTTGAGGAACTAATGGTTTACTCTTATACCGAGAAAAAGCGAATTCGTAAGAATTTTGGTAAGCGTCCACAAGTCTTGGATATACCGTATCTTCTTTCTATTCAACTTGATTCGTTCCAGAAATTTATTGAGCAAGATCCAGAAGGCCAATATGGCTTAGAAGCCGCATTTCGTTCAATATTTCCGATAAAAAGTTATAGCGGTAACGCTGAGTTGCAATACGTGAGCTTTAAGATGGGCGAACCTGTGTTTGATGTTAAAGAATGTCAAATTAGAGGGATCACTTACTCAGCACCGTTGCGTGTAAAATTACGTTTAGTGATTTATGATAAAGATGCGCCAGAAGGAACAGTTAAAGATATTAAAGAGCAAGACGTCTACATGGGCGAAATTCCTTTGATGACGGACAATGGTACATTTGTGATCAACGGCACCGAGCGTGTAATCGTATCGCAATTGCATCGTAGTCCTGGTGTGTTCTTTGATAGTGATAAAGGTAAAACACACTCTTCTGGTAAAGTTCTATACAATGCTCGGATTATTCCTTATCGTGGCTCTTGGCTTGATTTTGAATTTGATCCAAAAGATAATCTTTTCGCTCGTATTGACCGTCGCCGTAAGCTTCCAGCAACAATTATTTTACGTGCGTTAGGTTTTGAAACGGAAGAAATTTTAGACATTTTCTTTGAGAAAACCATTTTTGAAGTTGGTAAATCTAAGTTAAAAATGGATCTTGTTCCAGAGCGTTTACGGGGCGACACAGCACTATTTGATATTGAATCAAAAGGTAAAATTTATGTTGAAAAAGGTCGTCGTATTACTGCTCGTCACATTCGTGAGTTAGAAAAAGATAATGTTAGTAAAATTGATGTACCTGTTGAATATATCGTTAATAAAGTTCTTGCTAAAAATTATGTTGATGAAGCAACGGGCGAGGTAATTGCTTTTGCTAATACTCCAATTTCGCTAGAGTTATTACTTCAATTAACCAATGCGGGATATAAAAGAATAGAAACCTTGTTCACTAATGATTTAGATCATGGTGCATTTATTTCTGAAACATTAAATGTTGATTCAACGCGTGACCGATTAGGTGCGTTAGTTGAAATTTATCGCATGATGCGCCCAGGTGAGCCGCCAACAAAAGAAGCAGCTGAAGCATTATTTGATAATTTATTCTTCTCTGACGAGCGCTATGATTTATCTGCTGTTGGTCGTATGAAGTTTAATCGTTCTTTAGGTCGTGATGACATTGAAGGCGAAAGCGTTTTAACGAAAGATGATATCGTTGACGTGATGAAAAAATTGATTGCTATTCGAAATGGTCACGGTGAAGTTGATGATATTGACCATTTAGGCAATCGTCGTATTCGTAGCGTTGGTGAAATGGCAGAAAACCAATTCCGTATTGGTTTAGTTCGTGTTGAGCGAGCAGTGAAAGAGCGCTTATCTCTAGGTGATCTCGATTCGCTCATGCCACAAGATATGATTAATGCGAAACCAATTTCAGCTGCGATTCGTGAATTTTTTGGCTCTAGTCAGCTATCGCAGTTTATGGATCAAAATAACCCATTATCTGAAATTACGCACAAACGCCGAATATCTGCATTAGGTCCAGGCGGTTTAACTCGTGAACGAGCAGGGTTTGAAGTGCGTGACGTGCATCCAACGCATTATGGTCGTGTTTGCCCGATTGAAACACCGGAAGGTCCAAATATCGGTTTGATTAATTCATTAGCGGTTTATGCGCGGACTAATGAGTATGGTTTCTTAGAAACGCCGTATCGTCGAGTTATTGATGGCATCGTAACTGATGAAATTAATTATCTATCAGCGATTGATGAAAGTGAATTTGTGATTGCTCAGGCAAACTCAAACCTTGATGAAGATGGTCGCTTTAAAGAAGATTTAGTGACATGTCGTTTAAATGGTGAATCAGGTTTATATAGTCCTGAACAAGTTCATTATATGGACGTATCAACTCAACAAATCGTATCAGTTGGTGCCTCATTAATTCCATTCCTTGAGCATGACGATGCGAACCGTGCCTTAATGGGTGCGAACATGCAACGTCAAGCAGTACCTACGTTAAAAGCGGAAAAACCGTTTGTTGGAACTGGTATGGAACGTGCTGTAGCGGTTGACTCTGGTGTAACAGCAGTGGCTCGCCGTGGTGGTACAGTGCAATATGTAGACGCATCACGTATTGTCGTTAATGTTAACGCTGATGAGATATACGCTGGTGAAACAGGTATTGATATTTATAACTTAACTAAATATACCCGTTCTAACCAAAATACTTGTATTAATCAAATTCCATGTGTGGAATTAGGTGAGAAAGTTGAACGTGGCGATGTACTTGCCGATGGTCCATCTACTGACTTAGGTGAATTAGCATTAGGTCAAAACATGCGTGTGGCATTTATGCCATGGAATGGTTATAACTTTGAGGATTCTATTTTAGTCTCTGAAAAAGTAGTACAAGATGATCGTTTCACCTCTATTCATATTCAAGAATTATCTTGTGTCTCTCGAGATACAAAGTTAGGTGCAGAAGAAATTACTGCTGATATTCCAAATGTGGGTGAAGCTGCATTATCTAAACTTGATGAGTCAGGTATTGTTTATATTGGTGCTGAAGTCCAAGGTGGCGATATTCTGGTTGGTAAAGTAACGCCTAAAGGTGAAACACAATTAACCCCAGAAGAAAAATTACTGCGTGCCATATTCGGCGAAAAAGCATCTGATGTTAAAGATACTTCGTTGCGTGTGCCAAATGGTGTTTCAGGTACAGTTATTGATGTTCAAGTGTTTACTCGTGATGGTGTACAAAAAGATAAACGTGCACTTGAAATTGAAGAAATGCAACTTAAACAAGCAAGAAAAGACTTAACTGAAGAGCTTAAAATCTTAGAAGCTGCGCTATTTGCTCGTATTCGTGATGTGCTTATTTCTGGTGGCATCAAAGCAGATAAATTGGATGCTTTACCTCGTGAAAAATGGCTGACAATCGGTATAGCTAACGAAGATAAGCAAGCTCAATTAGAACAACTTGCTGAGCAACATGAAGAAATCAAAGCTGAATTTAATAAAAAGCTAGAAGCTAAACGCATGAAGATCACTCAAGGCGATGATTTACAGCCAGGAGTGCTTAAAATTGTTAAAGTTTACTTGGCGGTTAAACGTCAAATTCAGCCTGGTGATAAGATGGCAGGTCGTCATGGTAACAAAGGGGTTATCTCTAAAATTAATCCAATTGAAGACATGCCATATGATGACCAGGGTCGCCCAGTTGATATTGTATTAAATCCATTAGGTGTTCCATCTCGTATGAATATCGGACAAATACTAGAAACTCACTTGGGTATGGCCGCTAAAGGCATTGGTCAGAAGATCGACACTATGCTAAAAGAGCAGCAAGAATTAGCTAAATTACGTGAATTTATCCAAAAAGCGTACGATCTTGGTTTAGGCGCTGCACAAAAAGTGAATGTGGACGAATTTACGGATCAAGAAGTTATGACGCTTGCGCAAAACTTACGTAATGGTATGCCACTTGCAACACCTGTGTTTGATGGTGCTAAAGAGCAAGAAATTAAAGCACTACTTGATTTAGGCGATTTACCAACATCTGGTCAAATTACCTTATACGATGGGCGTACAGGTGAGCAGTTTGAACGTCCGGTAACTGTAGGTTACATGTATATGCTGAAATTGAATCACTTAGTTGATGACAAAATGCATGCTCGTTCTACTGGTTCATATAGTTTAGTTACTCAGCAACCATTAGGTGGTAAAGCTCAATTTGGTGGTCAACGTTTTGGTGAGATGGAAGTATGGGCACTTGAAGCATATGGTGCAGCTTATACCTTACAAGAAATGTTAACTGTCAAATCAGATGACGTAAACGGTCGTACGAAGATGTATAAAAATATTGTAGATGGCGATCATCGTATGGAGCCTGCGATCCCTGAATCATTTAATGTACTATTAAAAGAGATTCGTTCGCTAGGTATCAATATCGAGTTAGATGAAGAGTAATTTTGCTAACTTAAATGATTTCTATTTATAGGGATAACTTATTAGCAATAATAAGTTATCTAATTGGTTTAACTCCATAGGAGTCAATTGTGAAAGACTTACTAAAGTTTCTAAAAGCACAAACAAAAACAGAAGATTTTGATGCTATTAAGATAGGCCTAGCCTCTCCTGATATGATTCGCTCATGGTCTTTTGGTGAAGTTAAAAAGCCTGAAACAATCAACTACCGTACGTTCAAACCAGAACGTGATGGATTGTTTTGCGCACGTATTTTTGGACCAGTAAAAGATTATGAATGTTTATGTGGAAAATATAAACGTTTAAAACACCGTGGTGTAATTTGTGAAAAATGTGGTGTGGAAGTGACTCAAGCTAAAGTGCGCCGTGAGCGCATGGGGCATATTGAGCTTGCATCACCAACTGCGCATATTTGGTTTTTAAAATCATTACCATCTCGTATCGGTTTATTACTTGATATGCCACTACGTGATATTGAGCGTGTACTTTATTTTGAATCATTTATGGTTCTTGATGGTGGCATGACAAATCTTGACCGTGGGCAAATTTTAACGGAAGAACAATATTTAGATGCGTTAGAAGAGTTCGGTGATGAATTTGATGCGCGCATGGGTGCAGAAGCGATTCAAGAATTATTACGTAATATTGATGTGCAAGCAGAATGTGAAGCGTTACGTGATGAACTTGCTACCACTAATTCTGAAACTAAACGTAAAAAACTGACGAAACGTATTAAAATTATTGAAGCATTTATTCAATCAGAAAATAAACCTGAATGGATGATTCTAAACGTATTACCAGTGTTACCACCAGATTTGCGTCCATTGGTACCACTTGACGGTGGACGTTTTGCAACGTCAGATTTAAATGATCTTTACCGTCGAGTTATTAACCGTAATAATCGTTTAAAACGCTTATTAGATTTAGCCGCACCAGATATTATTGTACGTAACGAAAAACGGATGTTACAAGAATCAGTCGACGCATTATTAGATAATGGTCGTCGTGGTCGTGCTATTACCGGTTCAAATAAACGTCCACTGAAGTCTCTTGCTGATATGATTAAAGGTAAGCAAGGTCGTTTCCGTCAAAACTTGTTAGGTAAGCGTGTTGACTATTCTGGTCGTTCGGTTATTACTGTAGGTCCTTACTTACATTTGCATCAATGTGGCTTACCGAAAAAAATGGCACTTGAATTATTCAAACCATTTATTTACGGAAAATTAGAGCGTCGCGGTTATGCAACAACCATTAAAGCAGCGAAGAAAATGGTTGAACGTGAAGATGCAGTTGTTTGGGATATTTTAGATGAAGTTATCCGAGAACACCCAGTATTACTAAACCGTGCACCTACATTACATAGATTAGGTATTCAAGCATTTGAACCGATTCTAATTGAAGGTAAAGCGATTCAATTACATCCATTAGTCTGTGCGGCATTTAATGCGGACTTCGATGGTGACCAAATGGCGGTTCACGTTCCATTAACGTTAGAAGCACAATTAGAAGCTCGTGCGTTAATGATGTCAACTAACAATATTCTTTCGCCAGCAAGTGGTGAGCCTATTATTGTTCCTTCTCAGGACGTGGTTTTAGGTCTTTACTATATGACTCGTGATAAAGTCAATGCTAAAGGCGAAGGGATGATTTTAACAGGGCCTAAAGAAGCTGAAAAACTATATCGTTTAGGTTTAGTTGAATTGCACGCTAAAGTTAAAGTTCGTATTACTGAAAGCCAACATAATAGTGTGGGTGAGTGGGAAGATACCACTTCGGTTGTTGATACAACTGTTGGTCGTGCGATCTTATGGTTAATTATGCCAAAAGGAATGAGCTTCTCTGTTATCAATCAACCACTTGGTAAAAAAGCAATCTCTAAAATTTTAAATATCTGTTATCGCCAATTAGGCATGAAAGATACAGTTATTTTAGCTGACCAAATTATGTACACAGGGTTTGCCTATGCTGCGCGTTCTGGTGTATCGGTTGGTATTGATGATATGGAAATTCCAGCGAAGAAATCACAAATCATCAATGAGGCTGAAATTGAAGTTGCTGAGATTCAAGAACAGTTCCAATCAGGTTTAGTAACGGCAGGTGAACGTTATAACAAAGTTATTGATATCTGGGCAGCAGCCAATGAACGTGTTGCTAAAGCCATGATGGATAACTTATCAACTGAAAAAGTGATTAACCGTAAAGGTGAAGAAGAAGTTCAGTCTTCTTTCAATAGTATTTATATGATGGCCGACTCTGGTGCGCGTGGTTCTGCTGCACAGATTCGTCAGCTTGCTGGTATGCGTGGTTTGATGGCAAAACCAGATGGCTCGATTATTGAAACACCAATTACAGCAAATTTCCGTGAAGGGCTAAACGTACTTCAGTACTTTATTTCGACCCATGGTGCGCGTAAAGGTCTTGCCGATACCGCATTAAAAACAGCGAACTCAGGTTATTTAACGCGCCGTTTAGTTGATGTTGCACAAGACTTAGTGGTTATCGAAGATGACTGTGGCACTTTAGAAGGTGTGGTGATGACGCCAGTTATCGAAGGTGGCGATGTTAAAGAGCCACTTCGTGAACGTGTTTTAGGTCGTGTTACTGCTGAAGATGTGTTAAAACCAGGCTGTGCAGATATCTTAATTCCACGCAACACGTTACTTGATGAAAGTAAATGTGACTTACTTGAAGCTGAATCTGTAGATAGTGTTAAAGTCCGTTCTGTTGTTTCGTGTGATACTGACTTTGGTGTTTGTGCAAAATGCTATGGTCGTGATTTAGCCCGTGGTCACTTGGTCAATAAAGGTGAAGCAATCGGTGTTATTGCTGCACAATCAATCGGTGAACCAGGTACACAGTTAACCATGCGTACGTTCCATATCGGTGGTGCGGCATCGCGAGCAGCGGCGGAATCAAGTGTCCAAGTTAAAAACAAAGGTAGTATTAAATTAACTAATGCTAAATTTGTAACTAACCCAGACAAGAAATTGGTTATTACTTCGCGTAATGCCGAGCTAACCATTATTGATGATTTAGGTCGAATGAAAGAAACTTATAAAGTTCCTTATGGTTCGATTTTAAGCAAAGGTAATGGCGAGGCAGTTGACGCAGGTGAAACTGTTGCTAATTGGGATCCACATACAATGCCTGTTATCTCTGAGACTAAAGGGTATATTCGTTTTGTGGATATGATTGATGGTCAAACTATTACTCGTCAAACTGACGAATTAACAGGTTTATCATCTATTGCGATATTAGATGTAGCTGAACGTACTGGTGTAGGTAAAGATCTGCGCCCAGCAATTAAAATTGTTGATGCTAAAGGTGATGATATCTATTTGGCTGGTACAGAAATGCTTGCTCAATATTTCTTACCAGGTAAAGCATTAGTCCAGTTGGAAGATGGTGCTGAAATTAATATTGGTGACACACTTGCTCGTATTCCTCAAGCATCTGTTGGTACCAAAGATATTACCGGTGGTTTACCACGCGTTGCTGATTTATTTGAAGCACGTAAACCAAAAGAGTCTGCTATCTTGGCTGAAATTGATGGTATTATTTCATTTGGTAAAGAAACAAAAGGTAAACGTCGCTTAATTATCACGCCATTGGATGGTAGTGAACCATACGAAGAGATGATTCCAAAATGGCGTCAACTTAACGTGTTTGAAGGTGAACAAGTTGGGCGTGGTGATGTGATTTCGGATGGTCCTGAATCAGCGCATGATATTCTGCGTTTACGTGGTGTTAATGCGGTGACACGTTATATTGTTAACGAAGTTCAAGAAGTTTATCGTCTGCAAGGTGTAAAAATCAATGATAAACATATTGAAGTTATCGTACGACAAATGTTACGTAAGGCAACAGTTATTCATCCAGGTGGTTCTCGTCTGCTTGAAGGTGAACAGCTTGAAGTTTCTCGCTTGAAGATTATTAATCGTGAACTTGAAGCACAAGGCAAAGAGCCGATTGTTTACTTGCATGACTTGCTTGGTATTACTAAAGCATCATTGACGACTGAATCGTTTATTTCTGCTGCTTCGTTCCAAGAAACGACTCGTGTATTAACTGAAGCTGCGGTGGCTGGTAAGAATGATGAACTGCGTGGCTTAAAAGAAAACGTTATTGTTGGTCGATTAATTCCAGCAGGTACTGGTTATGCTTACCATAAAGAACGTTTACGTAAACGCGCAATGCCATCAGTCGATGAGGCTCCAGCAACCATTTCAGCAGAAGAAGCAACAGCTAACTTAGCTGAATTGTTAAATTCTGCCGAAGAGAATCAATAATTTTTTGAACTCAATTTACAAATAGCACGCATGGCGTGCTATTTTTTTATATGATGTCTAATTTAGAAATGTAAAAAGGAGATAGGGATGTATATTGTAATGAACCGTTTTAAAATTAAACGAGGTAGTGAAGATGCTTTTATTGAAATATGGCGCAACCGCGATAGCCATTTGAAAGAAATGAAAGGGTTTAATCGTTTTTACTTTTTACAAGGAAAAACAGAAGAAGATTACACATTATTTTCTTCATTTGTTGAGTGGGATTCAAAAGATGATTTTGATGCTTGGGTAAACTCACCACATTTCAAGCATACACACCGCAACACAGATAATAGACCAAATAATAAAGATATTTATTTCGACTCAGCACAACTAGAATGTTTTGAAGTTATTTTATAAATCAAAAAACAGTTATAGTCGCCAGTAATAATAACGATAGAGTCTTATGATAAGCAGAAAGCTTTATGAGCAATGACAAATAAGAGTGGAATCTGTTTATAGTTGTCATTATTTTCATTCTACAGGCGTTGCAAGCCAACATTCTAGCTACAGATAATGCTATTTACACAGAACGTTACACATTAAAAAGGTGTAATAATAGACTAAAAATGCTTCAGAAAAACCATTGATTTTATTGAATTTTTTATTTTTAAGCAAGTAAGGTTTCAACTTGCTTGCGTTATGGAATTTCAGATTTACCTTTCTTCAGTGTCTAACAAACAAATCTTATTATATTTTTTTATGATCTAGTTCACAAAATTGAATATCAAGATTCGCAAATGATCCACCATATAAAATAGAAATCCCTTTTGATTATTATGTTTAACTAACTTTGTAACAAATTTCCTCTTTCTGAAGGAAAAACTCTCTATCCACATTCAAACACGTTTGTTTTACGCTTAATCCATCCAATCTAAAATAACAATAAGAGAAATGTATTAGCTATGACCCAAATCAAATTTAGGATGTTTGAAGACAATCTTGAACCAGAGCTAGTTACCCAACAAACCATTAACATTATCAACAGTTGGTTAGTGCAGCATCAAATTATACAAAATGATGTTCAAAAAGCGATGTTATTTTCACATGTAAAAGCGATGGTTGAAAGGGCTAAAACATTAGAAAAACTACCTGAAATCGATCCTGCATTGTTTGATGAACTTTCAGAAGAATCATTAGAGCTGGCACGAAAGACGGTAGCGTTATTTGATAATTTACCAATAGAAGAAGCGTATTTATTGGCAGTTCATTATGAAGTTGCTAAAGCAAATTAAACGATTACTAGACAACTAAAAAACAATAATTAATAGGAGAAATGTTATGGCAGAGGTGGTCATTGTTATCGGCGATAGAATGGGAAAAGGGCAAAAAATTGCCACGGGAATTGATTCAGTAGCAGGTTGCCGTGCAATTGTTATTCCTGGTATGGCTGCAGATATGAAATTAGGTGATGTAATGAATAAGGAAAATGCCGATTTAGGGCTTTCTTTCTGCGGTAGTGGTGGGGCAGGTGCTATTACGGCACAAAATAAATATGGTTACCCACAGCGTCATGGTATGCGTTCAATTGAAGAAGGTGAAACGGCTATCAATGAAGGGTGTAAAGTCCTTGGTTTTGGGTTTATGGATACGGAAGAATTAGGACTGCGTATTGCAAAAGCATTTCTGAAAAAATACCCACGTTCATAAGCGAAAAATGAATATGAAAAAACAAGAACAGATACTTGTGAGAGTAAAAGGCCATGGAGATTCTAAGCAACGAACATTTTCTAATGCTTTAAGTCAGGTTCAGAAAGAAGTATTGAAAAATACTAATAACATTCTGTTGCGTATAGAGCCGATTGATATTCAAGTGGTATCAGCAATAGAAAAGATAGTAATGGAACGTTTTTTATTTATTTTTTTACCAAGAAAAAAGACATTTTATGAAATCACCCTTGATGTATCTGTTAATGTAACTTTTATTGATTTAAATGATATTGAATTTACTTCTAAATAACATAACGTAAAAGGAAAGTTATGGAAATTTTAATTATTGCATTTAAGTCTATTATTATCGGTGGACTTTGTGGTTTTGGAGTTGGTGTTGGGGCTGCTCGAATGTTTCATGCGCCAACGTATCAAGGCATGGGGGCATTTCGTACATTGGGGGAGCTTAACTCATGCGAAGGCGATCCTACGGCGCACTTTTCATTTGGTTTAGGATTCTTTTTTAATGCATGGGCATCATCAGTTGCAGCAGGCTCTTTTACTCAAGATGTCGATCATAGAATCATTCCCAATTGGGGCGCTTCTTTATTGATGATAAAAAATCGTAATCTTGACGAAACCTTACACGATCCTAAAAAAATGGCTTTTGCATGTGCATTTGTTGGTATGGTTGTTGTGTTGTTTTTAAATACGACAACATCTGTCATTCCCGATTCGCTAAAAATTACCGCAACTAAAGTTCTGGTTCCTGCTGCAAACTTGTTAGTTGCAACTGTTATGCCAGTTATTTTCTGGTTAGCCGCATTAGATGCTGGGCGCCGTAGTGGTTTTTGGGGCACATTGTTTGGAGGGCTTGCGCAGTTAATTATGGGGAATGCTGTACCTGGGCTGGTATTAGGGATATTGATTGGGAAAGGTGTTGATGATAGTGGCTGGAATCGTGTGATGAAAATCATGCTGGTGTCTGTCATTATTCTATTTGTTATGAGTGGGTATTTTCGTGGTTTTGATATGAAGATGATAAATTCATTTAGAGACGGTTTATCTTATTGGTTTAAATAATACAGGGAACATGTTATGAACACACAAACAACGATCAATAAAAGTTTTTGGTATGCTGATTGGTCATTCCCTATTATCTGTGGATTATTGTCTGCTGGTATTTTTGCTGGAACGCATACTTTCTATGTATATGGTATTGGTGCCTTTAACGAAATTGCTTTCGTTGCCATGCTTAAATCAGGAATGACTACGGGGGATTATGGTGCAGTTGCGGCTTTTGGGGCTAGCTTTTTATTTGCTCGAGTTATTGAAGGCTCATTAGTGGGTATATTGGATATCGGTGGCGCATTGCAAACCGGTATTGGGCTTGGTATACCTGCATTATTGCTAGCGGGAGGTTATACATTACCTGTTGAAAATTTCTTTGTTGCATTAATAACGGGGTTTGTTTTGGGGATCCTAACGGGTTTAATCATTATTCTGATCCGTAAATTTACGGTTAATGGTGGTTCTGGTTCAACATTTGGTGCCGATGTTATGATGGGTGCGGGCAATGCTTCTGGGCGTTTTCTTGGCCCAATGATTATTTTATCTGCTATGGTCGCTTCCATCCCTATTGGTATTGGTTCTTTATTGGGAGCACTGCTTTTTTATGTATGGAAAAAACCGATCACCGGTGGGGCTATTTTAGGCGCAATGATTTTTGGCGGTGTATTCCCAATCCTATAATATTGATTACTCTCTATAATTTATTCAATTGTAGAGAAGAGTGAAAAATTATGTATGATTTAATTATCAAAAATGCCAAACAGATTGATGAGTCAGTAACAGATATTGCTATTGCTAATGGTAAGATAGTTGCGATGGCTAGTTCTATTATAGGGCAATCTAAACGTGTACTGGATCTAAAAAATAAACATTATATTAGCGCTGGGTGGATTGATTCACACACGCATTGTTTTGCGCGATCCCCCCTCTATCATGATGAGCCAGATTTGATTGGTGTAAAGGCGGGTGTCACCGCTGTTGTTGATGCTGGTAGTGTTGGCGCTATTGATGTTGATGAGTTTTATCAATTAGCTCAGCAAGCAAGTACACATGTTTACTCTTTTTTAAATATTTCTAAAATTGGTTTATTAAGACAAAGTGAGCTCGCCGATATGCAGGATATTGACGCGCCGTTATTTGATGAAGCATTAGCTAAATATCCTAATTTTATTATTGGCATCAAAGTACGAATGAGTGGTAGCGTCGTGGGTAGAAATGGCATTTTACCATTAGTTAAAGCCAAAGAAATGCAAAAAAAGAGCGGTTTGCCTCTAATGATTCATGTTGGTAATAATCCTCCTGAGCTCGATGAAATTGCCGATTTATTAACTAAAGGTGACATTATTACACATTGTTTTAATGGTAAACCCAATCAAATCTTTGATAAACAAAATCAATTGCGTGGTTCAATCAAAAGAGCAATCGAACGTGGAGTGATATTAGATATCGGCCATGGTGGTGAAAGTTTTAGTTTTTCAGTAGCAGAACGTGCTAAATGCTTGGGTATTTACCCCAATACGATTAGCTCTGATATTTACTCTAAAAACCGTCTACATGGTCCAGTTTTTAGCTTGGCTAATGTGATGACGAAGTTTATTTGTCTTGGTTATAGCCGAAAAAGAATTATTGATAGTGTGACACAAAATGCGGCTCAAATTTTGCATATTAAAAATAAAGGTGTTTTATCGGTTGGTTATGATGCAGATTTGACCATTTTTGATATTAAACGGCAAACTATTTCATTATTAGATTCTGAAGGCGAAGTTAGGCAAAGTGATGAACAGTTTGTTCCTTTAGCATCTATTGTCGCTGATACGGGAAAGCATTTGATACGCATTGAACTAACAGAGGAAGGTAGTAAAAATGAACTCAGAATCTCCAACTAAAAAAGATATTTATAATAAATATCACTTAAAAAAGGTAATTAATGCGTCAGGAAGAATGACCATTTTAGGTGTATCAACTCCAAGATCTGAAGTGATTGATACGGTATCATGTGGGCTAAATGAATATTTTGAAATTAAGGATTTAGTAGATAAAACAGGCCAATATATTGCGCAATTGCTCAATGTTGAAAATGCCGTGGTAGTATCGTGCGCTTCCGCTGGTATTGTTCAAGCGGTTGCAGGCTTGATTATCAAAGATGATCGTGACTTATTATTTAATTTACATTCATCTGATAAATATGTTCCTCGTGAAATTATTGTCCCTAAAGGCCATAATGTTAATTTTGGTGCACCAATTGGGACAATGGTTTCTTTAGGTGGTGGGATTATGGTTGAAGCAGGCTATGCAAATGAGTGTAAACCTGAACATATCGAATCACTAATTAATCCAGATACTGTTGCGATTTTATATGTTAAATCACATCATTGTGTACAAAAAAGCATGTTGTCGGTCGCGCAAACAGCTGCTATTGCTAGAGAATATGATATCCCATTGATTGTTGATGCAGCGGCGGAAGAAGATTTACAAACTTATTATCAACAAGGGGCTGATTTAGTGATTTACAGTGGCGCTAAAGCAATTGAAGGGCCGACCAGTGGTTTAGTCATTGGGCGTCATCAAGCGGTGGAATGGTTAAAATTACAGTCACAAGGTATTGGGCGGCCAATGAAGATAGGCAAAGAAGGTATTTTAGGATTAACAAAAGCTATTGAGCTTTATGTTACCGATCCACAATCAGAAACAGGACAACAGATGGTTGCTAAGATGACCCCATTTATTGAAAGTCTAAATACACTTAAAGGTATATCGGCGAAAGTGGTTTGGGATGGAGCTGGGCGTGATATTGCACGAGCCGAAATAGCATTTGATGCAAGTGTAATAGGTAAAACCGCAGTCGAGATAATTGAACTGATGAAACAAGGTGAGATTGCAGTATATTTTAGAGAATATAAAGCCAATGAAGGCAAAGTTGATGCTGATGTGCGTAGTGTGACATCAACACAACTCGACATTATTTACCAAAAAATTAAAAATATTACTCAAGGAGCACAATAATGCAACTGACTCCAAATTATTATAATGATCGTGTTTGTTTAAATGTATTAGCGAACTCAATTGATAATGCGAAAGCGATTTATGAGGCAGCACAAACTTATGTTGTTGTTGGCATTTTATCTAAAAATTACGCCAATAATGAAGCAGCAATTGCTGATATGAAAAAGTATGCAGTAGCCATTGATAATGCTATTTCAATAGGACTTGGTGCTGGTGATCCTAATCAGTCAATGATGGTTTCTGAAATATCAGCTATACTCCAACCACAACATATTAACCAAGTGTTTACAGGGGTTGCAACCAGTCGAGCTTTGCTAGGGCAAAAAGAATCTATCATTAATGGATTAGTTTCGCCAACGGGAAAAGTTGGCTTAGTCAATATTGCAACAGGTCCGCTAAGCTCAAAATCTCCAGCTGCAATTGTTCCTGTTGAAACGGCTATTGCTTTATTAAAAGACATGGGTGGTAGCTCAATAAAATACTTTCCTATGGGTGGGCTAAAACATAAAGATGAATTTGCGTATGTAGCTAAATGTTGCGCTGAACATGATTTCTATCTTGAACCAACTGGTAGCATTGATCTAGATAATTATGAAACAGTTTTAAAAATCGCCTTAGATGCAGGTGTGAAGAAAATTATCCCACACATCTATAGTTCTATTATTGATAAAGCAACAGGCGCAACGCGCACTAATGATGTCAAACAACTTTTAGCTATCACACAAAAGCTTGTAGGATAAATAATGTCATCTAAAGTGCTATTCTCTTCTCAGCGATTAGCGTATTTATTTGATACCATAAAAAATGAAACGCTGCCACAACAAGAGTTAGCGAATCGTTTTTCGGTTTCTACTCGCACTATTCGCACTGATATTTCAGCACTTAATGGTATTTTAAGCGATTATGGAGCACAAGTTGATTATACCAAAAATATTGGATATCAACTTGTGGTAACCGATCCCATTCTTTATGCAACATTGCCTATCACTCAGGCAATTGAGCGCATCCCCCGAACAAGTAGAGAAAGAGTTTCGGCTTTATTGATTGCTTTTTTAACGCAATCTAATTCAGTAAAATTGGATGATATTGCTGGGAAATGGTTTTTAAGCCGTAGCACGTTGCAAAATGATGTTATTGAGGTTAAACAATATTTAGATAAATACAATTTATTAATCGAAAATCGTCCTTATTATGGTATGCGGTTAGTTGGTGATGAGTTATCAATTCGTACCTGTTTAACCGATATTTTATGGCAACGGCATATGGCTGAAGATTTCATTACGGTTAATAGACTACGTAAAACAGTTTTAAATGATATCGATTTAGAGTATCTTGAAAAAATTCTTCAAAATCAACTTGAATGTTTTGAGCTAAAATTAAATGCTGAAGGGCAAGGATATCTACTTTATAGCTGTGCGGTTTCAATTACTCGAATTAATCAAGGGCATGAGTTACTTGAATATGATGTAGATCAAATTAATACTACTGTTATCAGCGCAGTGACTCAAATCTCTGAAGATGTTTCCTATTTCCTAGGCAGTGTGCTTTCCGATGCGGAATTTAATTATTTATGTGCTCAGGTTATTTCTAGAACGGTTATGGAATCGCCAAATCAGGCACAAAGCTTAGCAATGGTTAAACATATATTATCTTATATTAATGATACGTATCATTATAATTTATTAGAAGATAAGAAGCTAAACCAAGATATATTAATACATATTTCATCAATGTTATCTAGGATTAAATATCAAATTCGTACAACTAACCCTTTATTACATGAAATAAAAAAGTATTATCCTTTTGCTTATGATATTACGCTGTCTGCTCTTGCTAATACCGAAAAGTATACTGGAGCAAAAATGACAGAAGATGAAATTAGCTACTTAGCGGTACATATCGGTGTAGCATTAGAGCGTAATTATAGCGCTGGGCATGAAAGATGTGCGCACATTTTACTTGTTAGCGAGCTTGGTAATGCAGCTTTGCGTATGATTGAGTCAAAAATTAAAAGGGATTTTCCCCATATTAAAATAAATCGCACACTTTCTTATCGAGAGTATGAACAGCTTACCAATATTGAAGAAGATTTTGTTGTTTCAACTGTTCGTTTAACAGAAAAAAATAAACAAATAGTTAAAATTGCACCATTTCCTACGTCTTATCAGCTTGAACAATTGGGGCGATTGGCAATGATAGATAGAAAGATGCCTTATATTATTGAGCGTTTTTTTAGTGAAAAATTTTTTCTAATTATTAACCATCCCATGACCCAAAAGGAACTTTTTAACAAAGTTTGCCAAAAACTTGAACAAATGGGGTATGTTGATGTTGATTTTTATCCTTCTGTTATTGAGCGAGAGGCAATTGTTTCTACGCTATTGGGTGAAAATATTGCTATTCCTCACTCTGTTGGGTTGCTAGCTAAAAAGACGATAGTAACTACCATATTGGCTCCACAGGGGATCGTGTGGGATAAAAATCAAGTTGCCTATGTTATTTTTTTATTGGCAATTAGTAAAAATGAATATGAAGATGCAATGCGTATTTATAATTTATTTGTTAACTTTGTCAAAGAAAAATCCACTAAGCGTTTATTAGATAGCAAAACATTTAATGATTTTCGTGCAATTGTCAAAGATAGCTTTGGTCGATTGTCATAATATAATGTCTGATTAGTTTATTTATTGTTTTTGTCTTAAATCGTGTTTTTAGCAAAAATTTTCTAAAAATAAAAAAATATTCAGAATAAATATTAAGGTAATAATCAATAGCTAAAACAAATTATCTTGCTTATGCCCATTGACGAAACCATGATTTAAAGGTAATATGCGCGCCTTATGGCATTGCGTAGTTTTTAGCTACGCTAAATAAATTTTTAAGGTAGTATGCATATCTTATGCAAAATAGATTACCATTAACTATTGATCCGATTAAAGCAGCACAAAAACGACTTGATTATACTGGATATTATCCACTTCAAGCGATAAAGAGGGTTGAAAATCCAAAAAGTGATATCGCCTGTAGTTTATCTTTCCATTATGATGAACAAAAGCTTTGTGTTATCGCTATTGATGCAAAAATGACGTTAGAACAAACTTGTCAACGTTGTTTTGAACCTTTTGTCACTGAAGTTCATGTGATGAATAAATTTAGTCCTGTTAAGAGCGATGCTCAAGCAGAGGCACTACCGGAACATTATGAGCCCGTTCTGATGAACGAGTTTGGCGAAGTAGATATATTAACGTTACTTGAGGACGAAATTATTCTCTCGCTACCGATTGCGCCGGTACATGATAGTAAACACTGCGAAGTGTCAGAGGCAGATATGGTATTTGGTGAAATTCCAACTGAGAATGAAAAAACAAATCCATTTGCAATTTTAGTTAGTTTAAAGAATAAGGGGTAAATCCATGGCTGTTCAACAGAATCGTAAAACTCGTGCAAAACGTGGTATGCGTCGTTCTCATGATGCATTAACTGTTGCTAATATCTCAGTTGATGAATCAGGTAAAACACATTTACGTCATCACGTAACCGCTGATGGTTATTATCGTGGTCGTAAAGTGATTTCTAAATAATTACTAAGTAATTATTTAGAAATTCTCAGGTGACATTTTGGATAATCTAACCATTGCGTTAGATGCTATGAGCGGGGACTTCGGTCCTCGTGTTGTTGTTCCTGCTGCAATACACGCACTGAATTGTTATCCAAATCTATCTATCTTTCTGGTGGGATGCTCAACAGAAATCAATCTTTTTTTACCTAAAGAAAAAGCAAAATTAATTACTCAATATCAACAAGAAGGTCGGTTAATATTAACGGAGTCGACCACAGTTATTGCCAATGATATGAGGCCTTCTTATGCAATTCGTCATAGTCAAGGATCCTCTATGAGAATGGCGCTTGAACTAGTTAAAGAGAATAAAGCTCAAGCATGTGTAAGTGCGGGTAATACTGGCGCGTTAATGGGATTGTCAAAACTATTATTACGTTCATTAACTGGTATAGATCGCCCAGCACTTGTTGCCACAGTTCCTGCATTAAATAATCAAAATACCGTAGTATTGGATTTAGGCGCTAATGCAGAGTGCGATAGCAATATGTTAGTGCAGTTTGCGATAATGGGCGAAATTTTAGCTAAAACAGTACTTAAGATTGACCATCCCCGTGTCGCGTTACTTAATATTGGTGAAGAAGATAGTAAAGGTTTGGATAAGATTCGTTTAGCGTCTTCTATTTTAAAATCAAATAACCAAATGAATTATATTGGCTATTTAGAAGGTAACGAACTTTTAACAGGTAAAACAGATGTACTTGTTTGTGATGGTTTTGTGGGTAATGTAACGTTAAAAACAGTCGAAGGTTTAATAAAAATTTTTATGTCTTCGTTTAAATTATCCCTATCTCATCATTCATTATTAATGAAATTATTAAGTAAATGGCTACAAAGAAAGATCGCGAAAAATTTTGGTTATTTAGATCCTGGAAGATATAATGGAGCTTGCTTGCTTGGACTTCGAAGTATTGTGATTAAAAGTCACGGTAGTGCCAATCAAAAATCATTTTATGCAGCAATAGAACAAGCTATTTTGGCTATACAAACAAATATACCAGAGAAGATTGCAATGAGTCTTTCTTCCGCACTACCCAAGAGCGAATAATTAGATGTATACAAAGATATTAGGAACTGGGAGTTATCTTCCAAAACAGATAAGAACTAATGCAGATCTTGAAAAAATGGTCGATACTAGTGATGAATGGATCACAACGCGTACTGGTATTAAAGAAAGACGTATTGCAGAACCAAATGAAACGGTAACGAGCATGGCTTATGAAGCCGCAATGAATGCAATTGAAATGGCCAATATTGATAAAGAAGAAATCGGTATGATTATTGTTGCAACGGCAACCTCGGTCAATGCATTTCCAAGTTCTGCAACAGAATTACAGGCCAAATTAGACATTGGTGATGTTGTTGCGTTTGATGTATCTGCAGCTTGTTCTGGATTTATTTATGCACTTGATATTGCAGATAAATATATTAAAAGCGGTGCTATTAAATACGCTTTAGTCGTTGGTTCAGATATGTTAACACGTGGCGTGGATCCAAATGACCGAGGAACCATTATTATTTTTGGTGATGGTGCAGGGGCAGTTGTTGTGGGCGCATCAGAAGAGCCTGGTATTATCGCTTCACACCTCCATGCTGATGGTCGTTATGGCAATTTATTAAAGTACCCATATGTTGATCGTCGTAATATGGACGATCCAGTCTATATGACTATGCATGGTAATGAAGTATTTAAAGTTGCAGTTAAAGAGCTTTCAAATTTGGTTGATGAACTTTTGGTTGAGAATGCGTTTAACAAAGCCGATTTGGATTGGCTTGTGCCACATCAAGCAAATTTGAGAATTATTTCTGCGACTGCTAAACGACTAGATCTGGACATGAGTAAAGTTATTGTTACATTAGATAAGCAGGGTAACACCTCAGCTGCCTCTGTGCCTTGCGCTTTAGATGCTGGTGTGCGAGATGGACGAATTCAACGAGGCCACTTAGTTTTGCTAGAAGCGTTTGGTGGTGGATTTGTTTGGGGATCAGCACTAGTTAGATTTTAGTTTGTTTTTATAATCAAGGATTTAATAATGACCAAATTTGCAATGGTATTTCCAGGACAAGGTTCACAAGCTGTCGGCATGTTAAAAGAACTTGCTGATAATTATTCAATTGTGAAATCAACTTTTGATGAAGCTTCTGAAGTACTCGGTTATGATTTATGGGAGCTGGTACAAAAAGGCCCTGTAGAAGAATTAAATAAAACATGGCAAACACAACCAGCGCTACTTGCTGCTTCTGTTGCAATATTTAGAGTATGGCAAAGTGTCAGTGGTCCTCAACCTGCTTTTATGGCTGGTCATAGTTTAGGAGAATATTCAGCATTAGTCTGTGCTGGTGTTATTGACTTCAAAGATGCAATAAAGTTAGTGGAATTACGAGGTAAATTAATGCAAGATGCTGTGCCAAATGGCACAGGTGCAATGTATGCCATTATTGGATTAGATAATGATTCAATTAATAAAGCATGTGAACAAGCAGCTCAAGGTCAAGTTGTTGCTCCAGTAAATTTTAACTCCCCAGGTCAAGTTGTTATCGCTGGGCATAAAGAAGCCGTTGAACGGGCTGCTGCATTGTGTAAAGAAGCTGGTGCAAAGCGAGCTCTACCACTTGCTGTTAGCGTGCCATCTCATTGTGCGTTAATGAAACCTGCAGCAGATAAATTAGCCAATACATTAAACGATATAGAATTTAGTGCGCCAAATTTTGCAGTTATCAATAATGCTAATGTTAAAATTGAAACATCAGCTGAAAAAATCAAAGCTGCACTAATTGCTCAGCTTTACAGCCCTGTTCGTTGGACTGAAACTGTTGAAGAAATGGCGACACAAGGTGTAACGCTTTTAGTTGAAGTTGGTCCTGGTAAAGTGTTAACAGGACTAACTAAACGCATTGTTGATACCTTGTCTGGTTGTGCTGTTAATGATAAAGCTTCATTAGATGCTGCATTAGAAAATACTAGATAAAAGATAAAAAATAAAAAAAAGGGGTTGTTATGAACTTATCAGGAAAAATTGCGTTAGTAACTGGTGCAAGCCGTGGAATCGGTAAAGCGATTGCAGAAAAACTAGTTGCTTGTGGCGCAACCGTTATTGGTACAGCGACAACAGAAAAAGGTGCTGATGCCATTAGCCAATATTTAGGTTCACATGGGAAAGGCTTTGTTTTAAATGTGACCGATGAGACATCAATTGAATCTGTTATTGCGGCAATTAAAACTGAATTTGGTGATATTGATATTCTAGTTAATAACGCTGGTATTACTCGTGATAATTTATTAATGCGAATGAAAGAAGATGAATGGCAAGATATCTTAGATACAAATTTAACGTCTGTTTTTCGTTTATCTAAAGCATTATTGCGCACAATGATGAAAAAGCGTTATGGCAGAATTGTCACTATTGGCTCAGTAGTGGGTACAATGGGTAATGCTGGTCAAGCTAACTATGCTGCAGCAAAAGCTGGTTTAATTGGTTTTAGTAAATCATTAGCGCGTGAAGTTGCATCACGCGGTATAACTGTTAATGTAGTTGCACCTGGCTTTATTGCAACAGACATGACAGAAGCATTAACTGATGAGCAAAAAGCTTTAACATTAGCACAAGTACCTGCAGGGCGTTTAGGTGAGCCAACTGAAATTGCAAACGCTGTAGCATTTTTGGTCTCCGATGAAGCATCTTACATTACTGGCGAAACTTTACATGTCAATGGTGGCATGTATATGGTGTAATTGTCTAGAATAGTGTAAAATGAGTCAATATATTGAAGTTTTGTATAAAAAATAAGCAATTGGGTTGAAAAATGATTGGCATCTTTTTCAACATTTTATAAACTTACATTCACCGCCACTTTCGGCGATTTTTATAGGAAAAAAAAGAGTATGAGCACTATTGAAGAGCGAGTTAAGAAAATTATTGTTGAGCAACTTGGTGTAAAAGAGGAAGAAGTTAAAAATGAATCTTCTTTCATCGAAGATCTTGGCGCTGACTCTCTTGATACAGTTGAATTAGTTATGGCTTTAGAAGAAGAATTTGATACTGAAATTCCTGATGAAGAAGCTGAAAAAATTACAACTGTTCAATCAGCAATTGATTATATTACTGCGAATCAATAAGGTTTAGCAGAGTTTTCATAATAGGCGGTCATATGATCGCCTAGTTTGCATCTACCTATTTAGTTCTAAACGAAAGAAAAGCGGTATAGATTGGCAGAAAACTCAAAATAAAATTTTCAATGATTCAAATTTCATTTCAATCCTTTCCTGGAGGACAATGTGTCTAAACGCAGAGTTGTTGTTACTGGAATGGGCATGATATCTCCTGTAGGTAATACAGTTGAATCCACTTGGCAAGCTTTACTCGCTGGGCAAAGTGGCGTTGAACTCATAGAACACTTCGATACAGCCCCTTTCGCAACACGCTTCGCAGCGATGGTTAAAAACTTTAATGGCGAAGATTATAATATTTCACGCAAAGATGCTCGTAAAATGGATTTTTTTATTCAATACGGTATTGCTGCGGGTATGCAAGCAATGCAAGATGCGGGCATTGAGATCACGGAAGAAAACGCTGAACGAATTGGTTGCGCGATAGGCTCAGGTATTGGTGGACTTGGGTTAATTGAAGAAAACCACAGCGCATTAGTCAATGGTGGACCACGTAAAATTAGCCCATTTTTTGTTCCGTCAACAATTGTTAATATGATTGCTGGTCACTTATCCATTATGTATGGATTAAAAGGACCTAGTATTACTATTGCCACAGCATGTTCTTCTGGTGTGCATAATATTGGTCATGCAGCACGTATGATTGCCTATGGTGATGCAGATGCTATGTTAGCAGGTGGTGGAGAGAAAGCTAGTACACCACTTGGTATTGGTGGTTTTGGGGCTGCTCGTGCCTTATCAACTAACAATGATAATCCTAAAGCAGCAAGTCGCCCTTGGGATAAAGATCGTGATGGCTTTGTGCTAGGAGATGGTGCAGGAATTATGTTCTTAGAAGAATATGAGCATGCCAAAAAACGCGGTGCTAAAATTTATGCTGAAGTTGTTGGTTTTGGTATGAGTGGTGATGCTTATCATATGACTTCTCCTCCTGTGGATGGCAGTGGTGCAGCTTTAGCAATGAAATGTGCACTTCGTGATGCAGGTATTAACCCTGAGCAAGTTGGTTATATCAATGCTCATGGCACTTCGACACCAGCTGGTGATAAAGCTGAAACTCAAGCAGTAAAAAGCATATTTAAAGCAAATGCCAACAAAGTTATGGTTAGTTCAACTAAATCAATGATAGGGCATTTATTGGGTGCTGCGGGTGCAGTTGAGTCAATTTTTACTGTACTTGCATTGAGTGATCAAGCCGTGCCACCAACAATTAATTTAGATAATCCTGATGATGGTTGCGATCTTGATTATGTTCCACATACTGCTCGTCAAGTTAAAAACTTAGAATACGCACTTTGTAATTCTTTTGGTTTCGGTGGAACTAATGGTTCAGTGCTGTTTAAGAAAATCTAATATCTTATTATCCGCCAATAGTTTATTATTGGTGGGATATTTTTAATATATATTTTCACTGATAAAATTTATAATAAAAATGGCTTCCCTCTTTTATTTTCAATTAGAACTCGTAATTAAAGAGAATAAGAATATTTTTCCTGCTTGTGTTATAATTACAAACTAATTTTATAGCTTAATTTTGGTAATTATGGCGCAACCTAAATTTATTCACCTTCATTTGCATAGTGATTTCTCAATGATTGATGGGATTGCCAAAGTTGGCACATTAGTAAATGAAGTGAGCAAGTTACAGATGCCCGCTTTTGCGATCACTGATTTTACTAATCTTTGTGGACTAGTTAAGTTTTATGGCTCAGCAATGTCTAAAGGTATTAAACCGATCATTGGTGCCGATCTTGCTATTAGAAGCCCCCAAATGCCTGATGATATTTATCGTTTAACTCTATTAGCGGCTAATAATCAAGGGTATCAAAATCTTACTTTATTAATTTCTAAAGCTTATCAACGAGGGTATATTGGTGATTTTCCCGTTGTTGATAATGAGTGGTTGATTGAGCATCGAGCTGGGTTAATTGTATTAGCTGGGCGTGAAAGCGATATTGGTATTGGCATTGTTCGCAATAATCAAATTATCATTGATAATGCGATTAATTTTTATCTTGCAAATTTTCATGACCATTTTTATTTTGAATTAGTACGAACTAAACGCAACAATGAAGAACTATTTATTCATCGTGCTGTAAGTTTGGCCGAACAATATTTGTTACCAGTCGTTGCAACTAATGATGTTCGATTTTTAAAAGCTTCTGATTTTGAAGCGCATGAGATTCGTGTTGCTATTCATGATGGCAATACATTAGATGATCCTTCTAGGCCTAAAAATTACTCGGCCGAGCAATATCTACGTTCAGAACAGGAAATGTGTGAGTTATTTTCTGATATTCCTGAAGCCCTTGAAAATAGTGTTGAAATAGCAAAGCGTTGTAATGTTTCTATCCGGTTGGGAGAGTATTTTTTACCTAAATTTCCAACTGGCGATATGTCAACTGAAGACTTTTTAGTGCATAAATCGCGTGAAGGATTAGAAGAAAGATTAACGTTTTTATTTCCTGATCCTGAAATCAGAAAACAAAGAAGATCTGAATATGATGAACGTTTAGAAACGGAATTAACTGTTATTAATCAAATGGGTTTTCCTGGCTACTTTCTAATTGTTATGGAATTCATTCAATGGTCAAAAGATAATGATATTCCTGTAGGACCAGGGCGAGGCTCTGGTGCAGGTTCACTCGTTGCGTATGCTTTAAAAATTACCGATTTAGATCCACTTGCGTTTGATTTGCTTTTTGAACGTTTTCTAAATCCAGAACGTGTTTCAATGCCCGATTTTGATGTTGATTTTTGTATGGAAAAACGCGATCTGGTTATTGATCATGTTGCTGATATGTATGGGCGAGATGCTGTTTCCCAAATTATAACCTTTGGTACTATGGCAGCTAAAGCGGTAATACGGGATGTTGGTCGAGTGCTTGGACATCCTTATGGATTTGTTGATCGTATTTCTAAATTAATACCTTTAGATCCAGGCATGACTCTCGCTAAAGCTTTTGAAATTGAGTCTCAGCTTCAAGATTTATATGATAATAATGAAGAAGTTAAATCATTAATCGATATTGCACGCCAATTAGAAGGCGTAACTCGAAATGCAGGTAAGCATGCTGGGGGAGTAGTCATTTCCCCAACTAAGATTACTGATTTTTCACCAATTTATTGTGATCCAGAAGGTCATCACCCAGTGACTCAGTTTGATAAAAACGATGTTGAATATGCAGGGCTTGTCAAGTTTGACTTTTTAGGGCTAAGAACATTAACCATTATTGATTGGGCCATCAAAATGATTAATGATCGCCAGCTTCGAACTGGAAAAGAAAGAGTCGATATCACTAGAATTCCTTTAGATGATGAAAAATCGTTTGAATTATTGTTAAAAGCTGAAACCACAGCTGTATTCCAGTTAGAATCTAGAGGGATGAAAGACTTAATCAGACGGTTAAAACCGGACTGTTTTGAGGATATGATTGCTTTAGTTGCACTATTTCGCCCTGGCCCATTACAATCAGGTATGGTAGATAACTTCATTGACCGCAAACATGGTCGAGAAGAGGTTTCTTATCCCGATATTAAATATCAACATGAATCATTAAAACCTATTTTAGAGCCAACATACGGTATTATTTTATATCAAGAACAAGTTATGCAAATCGCACAGACCTTATCAGGTTATACACTAGGCGGTGCTGATTTACTACGTCGAGCTATGGGTAAGAAAAAGCCCGAGGAGATGGCAAAGCAACGTTCTGTTTTTAAAGAAGGGGCAGAAAAACAGGGCATTGATGGCGAATTGTCAATGAGAATATTTGATCTGGTTGAGAAGTTTGCTGGGTATGGTTTTAATAAATCTCACTCGGCGGCATATGCACTTGTTTCTTATCAAACGTTATGGCTAAAAACTCACTATCCCGCCGAATTTATGGCTGCGGTTATGACTGCTGATATGGATAATACTGATAAAATTGTCGGTTTGGTTGACGAGTGCTTACGAATGGGATTAAAAGTCAACCCCCCTGATATTAACAGTGGGCTTTATCATTTTCATGTAAATGATAAAGGAGAAATTGTTTATGGAATAGGTGCGATAAAAGGTGTTGGAGAAGGACCTATAGAGGCAATTGTTGAAGCACGTAATAGTGGTGGGTACTTCAAAAATATTTTTGAGCTTTGTGCCAGAACAGATATGAAAAAGGTTAACCGCCGTGTGCTTGAAAAACTCACTATGGCAGGGGCTTTTGATAAATTAGGACCCCATCGAGCAGCTATTTTACATAGTATCAATGATGCAATGCAGGCAGCAGATCAATATGCTAAAGCGCAACATATTGGTCAAGAAGATATGTTTGGTGTGTTAGCAGAAGAGCCCGAACAAGTTGAACATGCTTATGCTGCGGTTCCAGAATTGCCTGATCAAGTTTTGCTTGATGGAGAGCGTGAGGCTTTAGGACTTTATTTAACAGGGCATCCTGTAACGCAATATTTAAAAGAATTAAATCGTTATACAGGTGGGCTACGAATTAGTGAAGCATCGCCGACAGGATGGGGAAAAGTGGTCACTTTTGCAGGTATTGTAGTAGATGCTAGGGTTAGAATTACCAAAAGAGGGAACAAGATTGGTTTATTTACTTTAGATGATCGTTCTGGTCGAATTGATGGTATGCTTTTTGCGGAGTCTTTAGAAAATTTTGGGCATTTACTTGTAAAAGATAAAATTTTAATTGTGACGGGGCAAGTTAGCCATGACGATTTTAATGGTGGCTTTAAAATGTCGGTGCGCGATATTGTCGATTTAAAAGATGCTCGAACTAAATATGTAAGAGGATTGTCCATTACGTTAACGGAAAACGAAACAAATCAAGCAATATTACAACGTTTGCAACAGTTGTTAGAACCTTATCGGCATGGAAGTGTACCTGTTAACTTATATTATCATCGAGACGATTCTGTTGTGAGGATCCAATTTGGCACGAAATGGAGAATTATTCCGGAAGATGCTTTGGTTGTTGAACTAAAGACTCTACTTGGTGTTGAGCGTATAGAATTTGAGTTTGAATAAATCAGATAAACTTATTAATAATAGTAAGCATTATAAATTTATTGAATAAATAAAGTTATATTTCAGTCAATGTGAGAGACATAATAGTTGAAGCCTAATAATACAAATGTAGGTGGCTTCAATGAGTGTTACATAGTAGAATTGATTTAATTTTATCTTAAGAGTTAGTCAGTATATTGTATTAAGTAGTGTATTTTTTTAAAATACCGAATAAATTAAGAGGCAATTACAAGCGTTATGAATAATTTTTTGGAATTTGAAAAGCCGATAGCGGAATTAGAAGCAAAAATTAATTCCTTGAAGAATATAGATTCGCAACAAGTAGAATTAGATATTAATTTAGATAAAGAAATTAAGCAATTACATAAAAAGAGCCGTGAGTTAACAAAAAAAATATTTGCTAATTTAACGCCTTGGGAAATTGCGCAACTAGCTAGGCATCCAAATCGCCCTTATACATTAGATTATATAAAAGAAATTTTTACCGATTTTGATGAATTGGCTGGTGACAGAGCCTATGCTGACGATAAAGCCATTGTTGGTGGGATCGCGCGTATTGATGGGCGTTCGGTGGTAGTTATTGGGCATCAAAAAGGTCGTGAAACAAAACAGAAGATTTATCGAAATTTTGGTATGCCAGCCCCAGAAGGTTATCGTAAAGCTTTACGGTTAATGCAACTAGCTGAACGCTTTAAATTGCCCATTATTACTTTTATTGATACTCCTGGAGCTTATCCTGGGATTGGTGCCGAAGAGCGAGGTCAAGCAGAAGCTATTGCGCGTAATTTAAGAGAAATGTCACGCCTTAAAGTTCCTACCATTTGCACCGTCATTGGGGAAGGTGGCTCTGGTGGAGCGCTAGCGATTGGTGTGGCAGATAAGGTTAATATGCTTCAATATAGTACTTATTCTGTTATCTCACCAGAAGGTTGTGCTTCTATTTTATGGAAAAGTGCAGATAAAGCACCAATTGCTGCTGAAGCCATGAATATGACGGCAGATAATTTATTAAAATTAAATTTAATTGATTCAATCGTTCCAGAGCCTTTAGGTGGCGCTCACCGAGATTATGCTACTGTATCTGTTTCACTTAAAAAACAGCTACTTAGTGATCTTGATGAGCTTGAAAATATGGATTTATCTACATTACTAGAAAGACGATTCCAACGTTTGATGAACTATGGTTATGTAAGGTAATTTTAGATTTGGAATACTATAATGAAAAAAACGGCAGGACTACTGCGCATTTTTAATGCAACAAAATACTCTTTAAAAGGCTTAAAATCGGCGATCAAATATGAAACAGCGTTTCGCCAAGAGTTCATTTTATTGGTTGTGGCTTATATTATCGTAATGCTGGTCGATTTTTCTATTTATGAACGAATTTTGTTATTGGGGTCAATTGGTGTTGTGATGATTACAGAGTTAATTAATAGTGCGATTGAGTGTGTTGTTGATCGCATTAGCACTGAAAGACATGATTTATCTGGTCGAGCAAAAGACTATGGCTCAGCCGCAGTCTTTTTATCGTTATTATTGGCGGTTATTTTGTGGGTTTATCTATTTTCTTGCCATTTTTTTTCATGATTTTTTACTTAAGCATAGGTTTTTCTGAAAGTGTTTGATAACCAATAACAAAAAGTTATTCCGCAACTAACTCTTTAATGATGAAACTTCCCGTTTTGTGAATGTCTAAGGTGGTTTTCAACCACGGCATGATTGTAAGCATTTGTTCATGTAATTTCCATGGCGGGTTAATCACTATCATTCCTGATGCAGTCATGCCTTTTTGATTATTATCAGGTTTGATGGCAAGCTCAAACTGAGAAATACGTTTAATACCTAAATTAACAATATTATCAATCATTTTTTGCGTTTGGGTACGAGATACCACCGGATACCAAATTAGATAGACACCTGTAGCAAAACGTTTATAAGCTTCAAATAGTGCAGCAGGAATTTTTTGATAGTCATCTTTTATTTCATAGGAAGGATCGATTAGGATAATCCCTCGTCGTGAACTTGGTGGTAACTTTGATTTTAATTGTGCAAAACCATCTTCACGTAATACTTTTGTTCGTTTATCTTTATTAAATTCTTGTCTCAATAAGGGGTAGTCTGTTGGATGTAATTCGGTAAGATTAAGTTTGTCTTGCTCGCGTAGTAATTGTTTAGCAATTAAAGGCGAGCCAGGATAATATTTTAATTCATCAAAAGGATTATAGCGCTTTAATACTGATATATAGCTATTAAGCAATTCCGGAATATTAGCTTGTTGCCATATCAAATTAATTCCTGATAAATATTCGCCTGTTTTTTCGGCATGTTCGCCTCGTAATAAGTACCTTCCTGCGCCAGAGTGTGTATCTAGATATAAAAAAGATTTTTCTTTTTCTTTTAATGACTCAATACATAGTGTTAAAACTACATGCTTTAGCACATCAGCGTGATTGCCTGCGTGATAACTATGGCGATAGCTTAACATTATAAGTTCTCCTTCTTTTTTTGTTCATTTTTTTGCATATAAAATGTCGTTAAAGCTAAACAAAGAAGGCAGGGGCACTCCATTAACTCTTCGATTAAATCTTTTCGTTCTTTTGCTATAACTAAGAATTCATGCCCCATACGATGATGCTCAGCAATATCAGCTATTCCTAAGAATAGAAAAGCTAAAAATATATGCCAAACTGGGATTTGTTCAAATTTGTAGCGACGTGCAATTTCTTGGCGAATAGTTGGTAAAAACATACTTAGCATTGGGATAGAGATTAAAGTGCTAGCAATAATTTTATAATAAAAACGTGGCACATCGGGAAAGAAATCTCTTCCCCAGCTAATCCCTCGCCCAAAAAGCATAAACCACCAAAATATTGTCCAAATCCAAAATTTATATAGTTGTGAATGTTCAGCTACTCGCTGAGCATAATAATAAGTGTAGCCACACATGAATAATAAAAAAAGTGATTGAACATGTTCAATAAGAGTGACGGTAAGCCCATTGTATAAAGGTATAAAGAAATTGCCTGTAATGTAAAGAATAATACCAAGAGTAAGAATCAACAAAGAGCTTTTATAAAAATGGAAATCTAATTTACACATACAATATCTTAATATTAAGTGACGTTTTTGAGTTTGAGTATAGTACCGCATTTGCGGCATAAATAACTAGTGTTATTCTTTTGGATTTTATTGTGTCTTATTGATGTTAAGTGATGTTGTTGGCACTGGCAGTAGTATAAATGAGTGTTGCGCTTTACCTGAAAATGATGAGTTGTTGAAGGTGTCTTGTCGAAAATTTTTGACATAACATATTGCCATTCTTTACCATGTGGTTTGACTTTGCCAAATTCTTTAAAAACAATGAGATGAGCAAGCTCATGGGGCACGACTTCTTCAATAAATTGGGTGCCATTTTCTAGTAACATAACTGAATTAAGTTGAATTTCCCAACGCATTAAAAGCGCACTACCTGCAATGCTACCTTTGGGTTTGTAGATGATGTTAGGTTCTTTATATTCGGTATGTAAAAATTGATTGGCTTGCATTAAGTGAGTTCTTAAACAAGCCATTATTTGATTATGTAAATAAATTGGTATGCGCTTATAATCCTGCTGCATCGCGAAGTAGTGCTGCCTTGTCAGTTTTTTCCCAAGGAAAAATATCTCGGCCAAAATGACCATAACTTGCCGTTTGTTGATAAATTGGTTGAATAAGATCAAGCATTTGAATTAATCCATAAGGTCTTAAGTCAAAAAATTCTTTAATCAATGAAACAATTTTATCGTGATTGATTTTTTCGGTACCAAAAGTATTGACATAAATTGATGTAGGATTTGCAATACCAATTGCGTAAGATATTTGTAATTCACATCGGTCAGCAAGCCCAGCAGCAACAATATTTTTGGCAACATAGCGGGCAGCATAAGCCGCTGAGCGGTCAACTTTTGACGGATCCTTTCCTGAAAATGCGCCACCGCCATGGTGCGCAGCACCTCCATATGTGTCCACTATGATTTTGCGGCCAGTTAGTCCACAGTCTCCCATTGGTCCACCAATAACAAAGCGTCCCGTTGGATTAATAAAGTATTTTGTTCTTGCTGTTAACCATTGAGCTGGTAATGTTGGTTTAATGATTTCTTCCATAACAGCTTCATGTAATGCTTTTTGCTCAATATCTGTGGAGTGTTGTGTCGATAAAACAATTGTATCAACACCTTTGATTTTTCCATCTTCATAAATTAACGTGACTTGGCTTTTGGCATCCGGTCTCAACCAAGGAAGCGTGCCATTTTTTCTAACTTCTGATTGTCTGCGCATAAGCTCATGTGCATAAGTAATTGCCGCAGGCATTAAGTTTGGCATTTCGTTTGTTGCATAACCAAACATAATACCTTGGTCACCAGCGCCTTGCTCAAGTGGATTTTGCTTATCTACTCCTTGATTAATATCTGGAGATTGTTTGCCAATTGCATTAAGAACAGCACATGAATTAGCATCAAATCC
This sequence comes from Bombus sonorus, assembly GCA_029958995.1. Lineage (NCBI taxonomy): Eukaryota > Metazoa > Arthropoda > Insecta > Hymenoptera > Apidae > Bombus > Bombus sonorus. Next base: position 2,889,529 of record JARWAU010000020.1, on the reverse strand, counting down.
CATCTCTGAGCTAGTGTAACCAATATCATTAATGGTTTTCCGAGTTAACTCTTCTATATCAACCCAAGCTGAAGTAGTAATTTCTCCACCGACTAAAGCCATGCCTGTTTTTACATAGGTTTCACATGCGACTCGTGCTTTTGGATCTTGTTTTAATATAGCATCAAGCACTGCATCAGATATTTGATCGGCAATTTTATCTGGGTGACCTTCTGAAACGGATTCTGAAGTAAATAAAAATTCTGACATGGAATACCCCCCCTTAGCATTATTTTTGTATATTGCTTAAAATATAATATTCGGCTTTAATCTAAATAACTATTTTAGCAGTTTTACCATCTAGACGTCTAGCCAAATAATTGTCATAGATAAAATGTAATGCTTGTTTAAATAAAATGGCTTGCATTAATTTTTAATCAATTTACGATATTGCGGTTTTTGAATTATCTAATGACCTAGAGCTAAAATGAATATTGTAAGTCGGGCACCTTCAGTGCTAGTGTTTGATTCAGGTATTGGCGGATTATCTATTTATAATGAGATCTATAATAAATTGCCGAATGCGCGTTATATTTATGCATTTGATAATGAAGAATTTCCTTATGGAGATAAATCACCGACATTTTTAATTAATAGAGTCAATTCGGTTATAGAAGCTATTACTAAATTTTACTCAATTGATTTAGCGATTATTGCATGCAATACGGCTAGTACTATTTGTTTGCCGAGTTTGCGTTCTAAATTTTCTTTTCCTATTGTTGGTGTTGTACCAGCAATTAAGCCAGCTAGTCAAATAACTAAAAATAAATGCATAGGACTATTAGCGACAAAAGCGACAATCAAAAGATCCTATACTGCCAATTTAATTCAACAATTTGCGCCTAATTGCAACGTTGAGCTACTTGGTTTATCTGAATTAGCTCTTATTGCTGAAAATAAGCTGCAAGGTATTGCCGTAAATATGCAACAACTTAAAGATTTATTACAGCCATGGATCTATTTACCAATCATCCCAGATACAATCGTATTGGGTTGTACTCATTACCCATTTATTAAAGATGAATTAAAGATCATTTTCCCTAATGCGACCTTTATTGATTCAGGTAGTGCAATTGCGAATCGAGCTTATAATCTGCTAAATGAAAAATTTCACCTTAATAAAATTCAAGCGCCATTAAAAGAAAATATTATTATCAGCACAGCACATAATCAATATGTTGAAAAATTAGCTTTGAAATTAGCTAAATATAATCTCAATAATTATCAATGCATTAATGTTCATGGTGTTTAAAGAGTATTCATTCAAATACGTAATTGGATATTTTTGCTTGCCAAAAAAAATGAAGTCCCTATAATGCGCATCCACTGACACGGCGTCAGCGAAAAGCTGAGGCAAGTTAGTGAAAAATTAAGATCAAAAATTTTGAAAAAAGATCTTGACGAATAAAAAAGGTTAGCGTAGTATACGCAACCCTTGAGACAGCAAAGTAAATTAACGGAAAGTTAGTTGATTTAAAAAAGCTGTTAGCTCTTTAAAAATAAGAAACAGACAATCTGTGTGGGCACTTGCGAGGCAAAAGATTAAAGTCTACGGACTAAAAATTAAGTCTTGATAAGTGACACTGAAGATTCATTTGAATATGTCAGAGACAGTTACGAAGAGCTCGTAAGTGTTCACACAGATTGTTTGTTTAGAAGAAAGAGTCACTTTATTGGGTCTGTAGCTCAGGTGGTTAGAGCGCACCCCTGATAAGGGTGAGGTCGGTGGTTCAAGTCCACTCAGACCCACCAATTCTACTTATTAAGCTGATTTTAGCTTGATTGGTTGATGAAGTGAGACAATGGGGCTATAGCTCAGCTGGGAGAGCGCCTGCCTTGCACGCAGGAGGCCAGCGGTTCGATCCCGCTTAGCTCCACCATTAAAGATATCTCTATTATTCGATGATGAAAAAAATTATGTTTGTATTTACTTGGTTTAAAAGATGAGTAAATAGAAAGATAAAGCTCTTTAACAATTAGGAACAAGCTGAAAGAAACGAGTTCTCGTTTTTACGGAAAACTTTTATTTTTGGTTTAATGATATATTTAATAAATGTTGAGTTAAGCTGATTAAACTAAAAGTGTTGAAGTAAAAAAGAGAAAAAAGCGTAAATTGAAAACCAAGACAACTGTGAGAGTTACGCGATAGGATGATTGAAGTTGATGATTGTATAGAGATTGACTTTAAATTGTTTAATAAATGAGAGAGCAGTTTGTTCCGGATTGAGAGATTGTTGTGGATATGAGATAATACACAGTAATTGAGAGAAGAGAAGACAGGATATGTCTGGCGGTAATAGCGCGGTGGTCCCACCTGACCCCATGCCGAACTCAGAAGTGAAACGCCGTAGTGCCGATGGTAGTGTGGGTATTACCCATGTGAGAGTAGGGTGCCGCCAGACTTTTAAATTTAGTGAAGCCCAGCAGTGATGCTGGGCTTTTTTACGTTTGGTATTTTATTGATAATAGAGCTCTTATTTGTATAGTAATATCTAGAGCGGATAGCCCGAAGAATAACGTATTGAAGATGACAAGTTGATGTTGAATTGATGTTGGAATGAAATGAGTTCACTAATTGCCTTTAATAAACCGTTTAATGTTGTGACACAATTTTCGGTGCATGAAAAATATCAAATGTTAAAAGACAGTTATTATACTAATAGCTTTTTACTTAGAGTACGTTGATTGTTAGTTCATCAACTGGTTATAAAAGGTTTTCCCCTAATTGAGATGAAAAAATTTTAATGATGGCAGTGGTTACTAAGTTTGGCTTAATACCGACGTGAATAAAACCAAAGTTTTATGCTGACCGACATCCTCGCTAGTAGTTTGCGGGTTGGTAAATTAGGTAACTTTGTTGAGCAAACTTTTTATGAACTATTATATAGTTTATATAAAGATATATTTACATGATTAATTCATTTTTTTATTTATTTATTGCCACATGTATGAAACAATTTAGGTATTAAAAATAATTTTTTTGAGGTAGTCAGTGATCGATAATGATGGCTACCGTCCAAATGTAGGAATAGTTATTTGCAACAGGTATGGTCAAGTACTTTGGGCTCGTCGATATGGGCAAAATTCTTGGCAGTTTCCTCAGGGCGGAATAAAAATAAACGAAACGCCTGAACAGGCAATGTTTCGTGAATTAAATGAAGAAGTTGGTTTATCGTCAAAAGATGTGAAGATTTTATCTGTTACTAATGGTTGGTTGCGATACAAACTACCCAAAAGGATGATCCGTTGGGAAAATCAGCCAGTTTGTATTGGTCAAAAGCAGAAGTGGTTCTTATTAGAATTGATATCTGATGTGTCAGCAATTAATCTCAATATGTCTTCAACACCTGAATTTGATGATTGGAGATGGGTAAGTTATTGGTACCCTATTCGTCAGGTTATTGCTTTTAAAAGAGATGTTTATAGAAAGGCAATGAAGGAATTTTCTTTACCTGTGTTTACTATACAATCTGAAATTGCACCCCCGATGACTAATGTTTCAAAAAAGAAACGTTTTAACTTCTTTGCTCATAAACGAAAAAACAAAAAGCGTATTAAAAAATGAATCAATATTTACAATTTCCTAATTTTGATCCGATAGCTTTTTCTATTGGACCTATATCACTTCATTGGTATGGTGCTATGTATTTATTTGGGGTACTCGGTGCTCTTTACTTGGCTAAACGCAGAGCAAATAAACCGAATAGCCAATGGACATCACAGCAAGTTGAAAATTTATTATTTTGGGGATTTTTAGGCCTTTTTATTGGTGGGCGGTTAGGTTATGTGTTCTTCTATAACCTTGATGCTTTTATTAAAGATCCTGTGATTTTATTTAAAGTCTGGGAAGGAGGTATGTCTTTTCATGGTGGCTTAATTGGCGCTGTTTGTGTTATTGCTATTTTTGCTAAAAAGACAAATAAAAGTTTTATGCAAGTAGGCGATTTTGTTGCTCCTCTAGTTCCTATTGGTCTGATGTTTGGGCGGTTTGGTAATTTTATTAATGGGGAGCTTTGGGGACGAGTAACTGATTCGCCTATAGGCATGCTATTTCCAGCTTCCTCGCATGCCGATTTTATGTATGTTCAGACTCATCCAGAATGGTTTTCTCTATATTCTCAGTTAGATGGTATTTTACCAAGACATCCATCGCAGCTTTACGAAATGCTATTTGAAGGTGTTGTGCTGTTTATTATCTTAAATATTTTTATTCGAAAACCAAGACCAACGGGGACTGTATCTGGGTTGTTTTTGCTTTGCTATGGTTTATTTAGATTTGTTATAGAATTTTTTAGACAGCCAGATGAGCAATTAGGTTTATTTTTAAATATTTTTAGTATGGGGCAAATTCTATGTTTACCAATGATTATTGGTGGCATTTTAATGATCTTACTTGCGTATAGATTTAACAAGAAGGCAAAAATACGATGAAACAATATTTAGCGTTAATGCAAAAAATTTTAGATGAGGGTACCTCTAAGTCAGATCGAACAGGCACAGGAACGCTATCTATTTTTGGTCATCAAATGAGATTTAATTTACAAGAAGGCTTTCCCCTTGTGACAACTAAAAAATGCCATTTACGTTCAATTATTCATGAATTACTTTGGTTTTTGAAGGGTGACACAAATATTAACTATTTAAAAGACAATAAAGTAACTATTTGGGATGAATGGGCTGATCAAAATGGTGATTTAGGTCCTGTATATGGTAAACAGTGGCGAGCATGGGGTGCTGATGATGGTCGTCAAATAGATCAAATTTCGCAGTTAATTGAGCAAATTAAAAATGATCCTGACTCTAGACGTATGATTGTTTCTGCTTGGAATGTCGGTGAATTAGACAAAATGGCATTAGCACCGTGCCATGCTTTTTTCCAATTTTATGTTGCAAATGGTAAGCTTTCTTGTCAGCTGTACCAGCGTTCTTGTGACGTATTTTTAGGGTTGCCGTTTAATATTGCAAGCTATTCTTTGTTAGTTCACATGATCGCACAGCAATGTGACTTACAAGTGGGGGACTTTGTGTGGACCGGTGGTGATACACATCTTTATTCAAATCATATGGAACAAGCCCATTTACAATTAAGTCGTGAGCCAAAAGTATTACCAAAATTAATAATTAAACGTAAACCTTCAACAATTTTTGATTATAATTTTGAGGACTTTGAAATTATGGATTATGATCCTTACCCAGCGATTAAAGCCCCTGTTGCAGTTTAAAGCTTGGTAAAGAATTTTTAGGAAATAGATACATTTTGTGTATGTTTTATTACTAAATAAAAATGAGAAAATAAATATTAGGGATTAATCAAATTATTTCCTAATGTTTATTTTAAATTATCATTTTTACTCAAAACAAAAATTAAAGGAAGTATTTATTTAAATGTAAGTATTTTATTTTCTGCTTCGCAAATCAAGATATGGTATATAATAATCTACTACTGTTTAAATAGCTATTTGATCTTACTATGAGCCCAAATCAGGAAATTCGCCCTATTTTTACTAAACGGTTACTGCACCCTCGTTATTGGTTAACGTGGTTTGGTATCGGCGTTTTATATGTAACTGTTTTATTACCTTACCCAGTTATTTACCAAATTGGTAAAGGACTAGGTTTACTTTCAATGCGACTGATCGGAAAACGTAAAGAAACAGCAAGGCAAAATCTTAAGCTCTGCTTTCCAAAAAAATCGCAACAAGAACGAGAGCAGATGTTGCGTGAAAATTTTATTTCGACTGGCTTGGCTATTTTTGAGACAGGTATGGCTTGGTTTTGGTCAGATAAACGGCTTGCGAAATATGTTTCTATTGTTGGCGACTTTAACATTACAAAAGTGCAACAATCAGGCCAAGGTGTTTTGCTTATTGGCATTCATTTTTTAACTTTGGAATTAGGTGCTCGTATTTTAGGAATGAGCCATCCTGGTGTAGGTGTTTATCGACCCAATGATAATCCCGTCATGGATTATGTTCAACTTAAAGGTCGGCTCAAGTCAAATAAATATATGCTAGACCGTCATAACACAAAAGGGATGATTCGTGCACTAAAAAATGGCGAGCTGTTGTGGTATGCGCCTGACCACGATTATGGTCCTAAAAATAGCGTATTTGCACCACTATTTTCAGTTGAAAAAGTGGCAACAACGGTGGGAACTCGCATATTAGTTAAATTAGGTCAGCCTGCAATTATTCCCTTTACGCCAAAACGTGAAAAAGATGGTCACTACACAGTTTACGTTACCTCAGAACTGGAAGGTTATCCAATAGATGATGATGTACGTGCTGCTACTTTTATGAATAAAGTCATTGAGCAAGAAATTTTAAAAGCACCAGAACAATATATGTGGTTACATCGGCGATTTAAAACTCGCCCAAAAGGAGATGCTCCTTTATATACCGATAATGTTCAATCCGATTAAAATTGCTGTTATTTATAGCTTTTGTTGAAAGAGTAAAAATTACAATATGCAAAAACTAAATAAAATTATTTTATATTGTCGCTGTGGATTTGAAAAAGAGTGTGCAGCAGAAATTACCGATAGAGCAGCAAAAAAAGAAATATACGGCTATGCAAAAGTGAGAGAAAGCAGTGGCTATGTTGTCTTTGAATGTTATCAAGATGGTGATGCACAATTGATAATAAAAGATTTAGCTTTTCGAACATTAATTTTTGCAAGACAAATGTTTGTATCGGGCGATTTATTAACAGATTTGCCGACAAATGACCGAATTTCTCCTATTATTGATGCATTAGCTGGTCTTATCGATAAAGCTGGCGATTTGCGTGTTGAAGTTGCCGATTCAAATGAAGGCAAAGTGCTTTCTGGATTTTGCCGAAAATTTACTGTTCCCCTTCGCCAAGCGTTGCGCAGTAAACGTATTTTATTAAAAGTCCAAAATCCATTAAGACCTGTAATTCACTTATTTTTTATCAATAATAATAGCTGTTATGTTGGTTATTCGCTAAGCCAAAATAATTCACCTTTTTATATGGGCATTCCTAGACTAAAATTTCCAACTGATGCGCCAAGCCGTTCTACACTAAAATTAGAAGAAGCTTTTCATATTTTTATTCCTTATGAAGAATGGGATGAGCGTTTAAAGGGGGGGATGAATGCGGTTGACTTAGGTGCTTGTCCTGGCGGTTGGACTTATCAGTTGGTTAAAAGATGTATGATGGTTTATGCCATTGATAATGGGGCTATGAATGAAAAACTAATGGAAACAGGGCAAGTTAAACATTATCGTGAAGATGGCTTCAAATTTGTGCCTAAAAAGCATAATATTTACTGGTTGGTTTGTGATATGGTTGAAAAACCAGCCAAGGTAACTGAATTAATAGCCAAATGGCTGATTAATGGCTGGTGCAGAGAGGCTATTTTTAACCTCAAACTACCAATGAAAAAGCGTTATGAAGAAGTAAAACAAAGTTTACAATTGTTAAACGATGAATTAAATAATAAAAAAATCAATGTACAAATTCAGGCTAAGCAGCTTTATCATGATCGAGAAGAAGTGACCGTTCATGTACAACGAATTTGGGGATAACAACTTACAAGAGAATGGGTATGAATTTAAAACGCTCCTTTTATATTATGTTAATTATGTCACTATTTACATTTTTGGCAGGATGTACTTTTGAAACATCAAAGCAATCACTTAGCTTTGATAATAACAAAAATTCTAGTTATTATTTATCACAAGCAGATAATAGTTCTGGCTCTGTGAAAGTTAATTGGCAATTATTAGCTATTCGAGCCCTAATAAAAGAAAATAAATTGACACAAGCAAACACATTATTATCAAATTTACCTTCCGATCTTAATGCTGAACAGAAAGAAGAAAAATTATTATCACAAGGTGAAATTGCTGTAAAAAAAAGGCGTCCATTTGACCTTAATCAATTAACGATTGTTGATTTGAATAACTCACAGCTATATCGCTATTATATGATAAAATTAGGCTTAGATATAAATAGTAAAGATATTAATGCCCAAGCTCATGATTATCTTCAATTAGAAAAATATGTATCTGAAACTGAAAAAAGGCAACTATTAAACAGTACATGGAATTTTTTTAGTAAGTTAAAGGCTGATAAAATCGGTAAAGTTTTAGTGGGTGAAGATGACATTACATTACAAGGTTGGATTGATTTGGCATATGCTTATCAACAAAATAATGATGTACCTGCTCCACAAGATGATGATACGCCAGACACAATTGCTACAAAATCTCAAAATCAAAAGCAATTATTAAAACAAGCCATTAATAATTGGGCTATACAATACCCTGATCATCCAGCTAAAGAAATTATATCAATATTGACTGGTGAACAAACGCTTGCAGTTGATGCTAATGGAAAAAAGGTTGCTTTATTGTTACCATTAAGTGGTTCTTCTCGTATATTTGGTGAAACTATTCGTCAAGGTTACATTGATGCTATAAAGTTTTTTCCACAAGAACCGCAACAAAATGTAATTGTAGTCGATACAACTAGTGCTCCTATGGATGCTTTAATCCAGCAAGCACAGGAACAACATGTTGAATTAATTGTCGGTCCTTTATTAAAAAATGAAGTAACTAAAATAAAAGAGCTAGCGCCTGCTATCCCTGTTTTAGCCTTGAACAAAGTTGATAAAACAACTACTTCTGCTAATAAAATGTGTTTTTTTGCTTTATCTCCAGAAGATGAAGCAAAAGATGCAGCTGACCATATTTATTCCCAAAATAAAATAAAACCACTGGTATTAGTGCCTCAAAATGATTTGGGAAGGCGTGTTGCGCAAAGCTTTGCAGCACAATGGGCACAACTGTCGGCAAATAGTTCACAAGCTTACGTACAATATTTTGGTAACGCTAAAACACTAAGTGCTAATATGAATCACAATGTCGGTATTAGCCTTGCGGGAAGCCCTATTTCGAATGATGAAGTATCATCAGGTGAAATGATATCGGCTGGGTTTGATGCTATTTACATTTACGCATCATATGATGAATTGACGTTGATAAAACCAATGCTTGATATGGGCGCTAATAAGAATATTGGTAACTCATCTGCTGTCATGCTTTATTCAAGCTCAAAAAGCCATGTTGCTAATGCTTCTGATGATTTTTATTATGATATGAATAAAACTGAATATGCTGAAATTCCTATGATTCAAAAGGATAATGTGAATACAAAGATACCTAGCAATGTTCAGAAAGATTATTCGTTAATGCGTTTATATGCCATGGGGATTGATGCGTGGAGGCTTACCAATCGATTTAATCAACTCAATTCATATCAACTCAATTTTCTAGATGGTATGACTGGTAAATTATCAACAAGTGATCAATGTGAAGTGACTCGCTCACTCTCTTGGCAGCAATACATTTATAGCGGAACTAACTCTGATTCGAAAAGCGAATAAAAAACAAATTGGTGAGTATTATGAAAATATTGCTTGCCAATACCTACTTAAGCAAGGGCTTAAACTTCTGGCCTATAATGCCCAATTTCGCTTTGGTGAACTTGATTTAATTATGCTAGATGGTAAATGCCTTGTTTTTATTGAAGTACGTTATAGAAAAAATGCCAATTTTGGTCATGCTGAAACGACTGTGACGTTAAATAAGCAAAATAAAATAAAGCAAGCTGCTCAGCAATGGATGATAACGCAAAATTTAAATATTGAAGATACAGAGTTTAGGTTTGATGTTTTTGCTATTACAGGTAAAAGTCAAAAATGGATTATTAACGCATTTTAATTTTTGGGTGAAAGCGTGCAAGATTTAATTAAAAATTATTTTACTGAAAGTATTCAAACTCAAATTGTGATGGCAGAATCACTTGGTTATTCTATTGAAAAAGCAGCAAATATTATTGTTGAGAGTTTACTTAATGGCAATAAAATAATGAGCTGCGGTAATGGTCCATCTGCCGCTAATGTACAAAGTTTTACTTCACGTTTGATCACCAGTATTAATATCGAAAGGCCAAGCATTCCAGCAATAGCTCTTGTATCGGACAATGTTTTATTAAGTGCAATTGCCAACCATGAAGAAATTTATGCCCGCCAAATTCAAGCATTAGGGCAGCAAAGTGATGTTTTAATTATAGCAACGTGCCAAGGAAATAGCAGAGCCATTATTCGAGCCGTTCAAGAGGCAGTAATTAAAGACATGAAAATTGTCGCTTTAACTGCTTTTGATGGAGGCGAAGTTATTGGTTTGCTTGGGCAAAATGATATTGAAATAAGAGTCCCATCTTACAATAAAGTGATGGCATATGAAATGCACGCAATGATTTTAAATTGCTTATGCCAATTAATTGAAAATACATTGTTTATTCATAGCGAATAAGTTGAAATAAAAACAGTTTAGTTCTGCATTACTAGCGTTTTTATGCTATATTATAGCCTGTTATGATGACTTAAATTAATAAGAGAACATGGTGTTATGACCGAATTAGCCAAAGAAATAACCCCCGTTAATATTGAAGATGAACTAAAATCCTCTTATCTTGACTATGCAATGTCTGTTATTGTTGGACGTGCTTTACCTGATGTCCGAGATGGCTTAAAGCCTGTTCATAGGCGTGTTTTATTTGCTATGCATGAAGCGGGATATGAGTGGAATAAACCATATCGAAAATCAGCTCGTGTTGTTGGGGACGTTATCGGTAAATACCACCCACATGGTGATTCAGCTGTTTATGATACAATTGTGCGGATGGCTCAGCCATTTTCATTGCGTTATATGTTGGTTGATGGTCAAGGAAACTTCGGTTCTGTTGATGGTGATTCAGCAGCGGCAATGCGTTATACCGAAATTCGTATGCAAAAATTTGCAGGCTCGTTATTAACAGATCTAGATAAAGAAACAGTTGATTTTTCACCTAACTACGATGGATCAGAAATGATCCCAGATGTGTTACCTACGCGAATTCCTAATTTATTAGTTAATGGTGCGTCCGGGATTGCTGTTGGTATGGCAACAAATATTCCTCCACACAATCTCTCTGAAGTTATTAATGGTTGCCTAGCTTTTATTGAAGATGAAAATATTTCGGTTGATGGTTTAATGGAGTATATTCATGGGCCAGACTTTCCAACCGCAGCATTAATTAATGGCCGTAAAGGCATTGAAAATGCTTATCGTACAGGCCGTGGCATTATTTATATTCGGTCTAAAGCGACAATTGAAGTCGATGATCATAGTGGGCGGGAAACCATTATAGTCCACGAGATCCCATATCAAGTTAATAAGAAAAAATTGATTGAAAAAATCGCAGAATTAGTTAAAGATAAAAAAGTAGAAGGCATCTCAGCATTACGTGACGAATCTGACAAAGATGGTATGCGTATTGTTATTGAAATCAAGCGAGATGCGGTTGGTGAAGTTGTATTAAATAATCTTTTCTCGTTGACTCAATTACAAGTTTCGTTTGGTATCAATATGGTTGCTTTACATAAAGGTCAACCAAAGCTTTTAAACTTACGTGACATGATTGAAGCTTTTGTCCTTCATCGTCGAGAAGTAGTAACACGTCGAACAATATACGAATTACGTAAAGCTCGTGAGCGTGCTCATGTATTAGAAGGTTTAGCGATAGCGCTTGCTAATATTGATCCTGTGATTGAGCTTATCCGAGCAGCATCAACGCCTAGCGAAGCAAAAACGAAATTATTAGCGCAAGCTTGGCAATTAGGTAATGTTGCTGCAATGCTTGAAAAGGCGGGTAATGATGCTGCTCGTCCTGAAGATTTAGCACCAGAATTTGGTATTCGCCAAGGGCACTATTACCTATCAGAGGCACAAGCACAAGCTATATTAGATCTTCGTTTACATCGTTTAACAGGCCTAGAACACGAAAAAATTCTTGATGAATATAAAGATCTATTAGTTCAAATTGGTGAATTATTGCGCATCTTAGCTAGTTCAGAACGCCTAATGGAAGTGATTCGCGAAGAACTAGAAAGTGTTCGTGACCAATTCCAAGATGCAAGGCGAACTGAAATTACAGCAAGCAGTGCAGATATCAATATTGAAGACTTAATAGCTCAAGAAGATGTCGTTGTTACGCTTTCGCACCAAGGTTATGTCAAATATCAGCCACTGTCAGATTATGAAGCTCAACGTCGTGGTGGTAAAGGTAAATCGGCAACTAAAATTAAAGAAGAAGACTTTGTTGAAAAATTATTAGTTGCTAATACTCACGATACTATCCTTTGCTTCTCTAGCCGTGGGCGATTATATTGGATGAAAGTTTACCAACTACCTGAAGCTAGTCGTGGTTCGAGAGGGCGCCCAATCATTAATTTATTACCGCTTGAAGAAAATGAACGCATTACCGCAATTCTACCAGTTAGAGAATTTGATGATGAACATTGCGTATTTATGGCAACAGCGCAAGGTACCGTTAAGAAGACGTCATTAATTGAATTTAGTCGCCCTCGAAGTGGGGGGATTATTGCGATTAACTTACGTGATGATGACGAGCTAATTGGCGTTGATTTAACGAGCAATGAAACGTCTGACACTGTTGATGATGAAGAACTTAATGATGATGTCATTGTTGATGAGATTGAGAATGATGATGAAGTTTCTCAAATCTCTAATACAGAAGATATTATGTTGTTCTCTGCAAATGGTAAAGTTGTTCGATTCCCAGCCAATAAAGTTCGTTGTATGGGGCGAACGGCGACGGGCGTTCGAGGCATTAAATTAGAGGGCGATGACAAAGTCGTATCACTGATAGTTCCTCGAGGAAATGGAGCAATCTTAACGGCAACCCAAAACGGTTATGGCAAACGTACTGAACAAGAGTTATATCCAACTAAATCACGCGCAACTAAAGGAGTGATATCTATTAAGGTGAGCGAACGAAATGGTGCAGTTGTTGGTGCAGTACAAGTTGAGGAAACAGATCAAATTATGCTGATTACTGATGCAGGTACTTTAGTGCGTACTCGAGTATCTGAAGTAAGCATTGTAGGCCGAAATACTCAAGGTGTAACCCTGATTCGAACAGCTGAAAACGAAAAAGTTGTTGGACTGCAGCGAATTGCTGAAACGGAAGATGAAGTTGAATCAGAATTATCTCAAGATGCTTACGGTAGTGATGATTCTACTCAAGAATCTGAATAATAATTTTTAATTACAAAAAAAGGATTAGTTGGTATTGCTAGTCCTTTTTTGTTTTCCAATATCGTGAAAAGGAATAGAATTGCATGTCTTTCTCAATAAAAAAAGTCTTAACTAATCTTGCATGGCAGATTTTGATTGCATTAATTTTAGGGATAGCGGTGGGGGCTTATTTATTTGAACTCTCTACTCCTAGCCACCCTTTACACTCTTATTATCAATTTTCGATAGTCAACATTTTCCAACCAGCGGGCGATATTTTTATTCGTTTAATTAAAATGATTGTCCTGCCTATTATACTTAGTACATTAACTTTAGGTATTGCTGGTATTGGTGGTTCGAAACGATTAGGGACATTAGGCCTAAAAACAATACTTTATTTTGAGATTATTACCACGATTGCTATCTTATTAGGTCTTTGTTGGGGAAATATTTTTGCGCCGGGAGCGGGAATTGACTCTTCAACACTTGCAACAGCAGATGTGAGCAAATATGCAAAGGCAGCTGAAGAATTAAGTGGAAAACCTCATGGCTTAATTGTCATGATTCTTGATATGATTCCTGCAAATATCTTTAAAGCAATGGCTGATGGAGCTATATTGCCTGTTATCTTTTTCTGTGTCTTTTTCGGCTTAGGTCTAATGTCGTTACCAGATAAACAGCGCGAGCCTTTTGTATTTTTCTTAAAGGTTATCTCTGACACTATGTTTAAAGTTACTAACATGATTATGCGTTATGCCCCAATTGGTGTATTCGCTCTCATTACTGTGACTGTTGCCAAATATGGATTTGAATCTTTATTACCACTACTTAAACTGATTTTAACTGTTTATTCAGCGATGATTATATTTACATTAGTGGTGCTTGGTCTTGTTTGTAAAATTTGTCGTTTTAATATTTTCACACTGCTAAAAATATTGAAAGAAGAACTGGTTATCGCATTTTCAACTGCAAGCTCTGAAACAGCATTACCGAAAATTATTGAAAAAATGGAGTCATATGGCGCACCAAAATCGATTACAAGTTTCGTTATTCCAACAGGTTATTCATTTAATCTTGATGGCTCAACGCTTTATCAAAGTATTACAGTTATCTTTTTAGCCCAATTATTCCATATTGATTTAACTATTTTAGATCAAATTATAATTGTCATTACCCTAATGATAGCTTCTAAAGGTATAGCAGGAGTACCAGGTGCTTCAATCCTTGTGTTATCCGCAACACTTGGCAGTGTTGGCATTCCCCTTGAAGGGATTGGTTATATTATGGGGGTAGAGCGTATTTTAGATATGGGTAGAACGGTTGTTAATGTGGTTGGCAATGCATTAGCTGCAATTGTTATAGCTCGCTGGGAACATGTTTTTGATGACAAAAAAGCAAGAGCCTATGAACAACAATATTTGAAATAGAGTTATTTTTTACTGACAAAAGCGCCAGTTAACAACTGGCGCTTTTTTATTTTTTCAAGGAGTGCTTTTAAATAGCTAACTATCTTAATTGCTATCAGTTGTATGATTGTGGGCTTAAGTTATATTAATTTAAAACAGTAAAAAAGGCAGGCGAACATGCAAGTGTGGGTAATAAGTTGGTAGGCAGATATTGATAGTTATGATGGTTATGTATAGAAAAAAATAAAATAAAAAACCCAGCATTTGCTGGGTTTTTTATTTATCTAAAACTATTTAATTTTAGCTTCTTTATAAATTACATGCTGACGAACAACGGGATCATACTTTTTGATCTCCATCTTTTCAGGCATAGTTCTTTTATTTTTGCTAGTGGTATAAAAATGACCTGTACCAGCAGAAGAAACTAATCTAATTTTTTCGCGTACACCTTTTGCCATGATATGGTTTCCTTATTAGTACTTTTCACCACGGGCACGAAGTTCAGCTAAAACCGCATCAATACCCTTTTTATCGATAGTACGCATACCTTTAGCAGATACACGCAATTTTACAAAACGTTTTTCACTCTCAATCCAGAAACGGTGAGTTTGAAGGTTTGGTAGAAAACGACGTTTAGTAGCATTCATCGCATGAGAACGATTATTTCCTACTAAAGGACCTTTTCCTGTTACTTGGCATACTCGTGACATGTCAATAATTCTCCGAAATTTCAATGCTTAAGCCCTGGGCGTAATATGTTAATGGAATTAACCTCGTCAGGCTTTTAGTTTGCTGCAGTTCTATCTGAGAAGCAGTCTAACCTCTCACACTACACCCATAATAATGAGGTAGCGAAGTATACGCTGTTATACACAAATTCTCAAGCATTATCTTATTTAAGTGTAAAAATAAGATCATTATCCAAATAATTATTAACAAATAAATAATAATTGTTGTGATAACACTATTATGGCTAAGGTTAATTTAGATAAATATAAAAACCGTTTAATTTTATGATAAATATGGTTTAATACTATTAATTATCGCTTTTATCTATTAGATCTAATTTTCAAGGAGATTGTATGAGCCAGTTCACGCCATATAGTATATACGGCATTATCGGTTATCCGTTAGGGCATAGTATGAGCCCTCTTATTCATACTACATCATTTCAAGATTATGGTATTCCTGCCGTTTTAGTGCCTTTTGCTACGCCACCTGAAGAAATATCAACACTATTTAAATCAGTAAGACTATTAAATATTAGAGGGTTATGTGTCACTATTCCACATAAGCAGGCTATTATTCCTTATTTAGACGAAGTAACTGAGCATGTCAAAAAAGCAGGGGCAGCTAATTTAGTTTATTGGAATGGCGATAAGCTTTGTGGCGATAATACGGATATTGTTGGCTTTATGCAGCCACTGGAACAAAAGAAATTACCTGTTGAATATAAAAAAGTTTTATTACTAGGAGCGGGAGGCGCAGCACGTGCTGCTGTTGTTGGATTGCAAGACCTTGGTTATACCGAAATTACTGTGACAGACATTATGCTCGACTCAGCCAAAGCATTAGCAAAAGAGTTCAATCTAAAAGCAATAGCTTGGGAAGAACGCAGCCAAGTTGAAGCACAAATTATTATTAATTCTACCCCATTAGGTATGCAAGGTAAATTTGAAGATCAGACGCCTTATGAACAGGCTTGGTTTAAAGGGAAAGGCTTGGCGTATGATATTGTCTATACACCATACAATACTCGATTTAGACAAGAAGCAGAAAAAGCGGGCTGGGAATCGATATCAGGGCGTGAAATGTTTATTGGTCAAGCAAATGCTCAATTTAAAATTTGGACAGGAAAAGATCTTTCTGAACGAGCAAAACAATCTGTAATTGATGCTTTAGCCGGAAAATAATTACTCAACAGACAAACACATCTAACGACATTGGAATTAGCTGTGTTTTTTATAATTTTATCATTATGTTAGTGATCACTAACTCGCTGCATTAATGAATTAGTTTAATAAAAATTAGCACATTAAGTGGATAGAGCAAAAACATTATAATAAGGAGTATTTATGACTAGCGTAGAATTGCAAGCGTATCGTCGTTTTCTTATGATAAAAGTGTCAGAAGCAAGCGAATATATTGGAAAAACAGATACAAATACATGGCTTGATTGGGAAAAAGGTATAGCACCTGTGCCCAAATTTATTGTAACGGCTATGCAAGAGCTAAAAAAGCTTCGAACCGAAAAAATTAATCTTATCATTAATAGCATCAATGATCGTGTTGGTAGTAATACTATTCGCTATTTTATGACATATGAAGAGTTTAAAAAGGTAAATCCAGAGCTTGACATCATTCAATGGCGACTACATCAATCGATTGCCACAGAGCTTTATTTCCGAGGTTTAGAAAAACTATGCTAATTAACTTAATAAAGATTATTTTAGGAACCTAATAGAGTATATTTACAACTAATGTAAATTTTAATTTACAAATTTAAGTTAAAAAATTTTAGTTAATTGATTAAAAAATAAATATTTTTTCAATTGTATAGATAATGTGTAAAAATATGTTGCAAAAACAAATGTGAATCACTAGCATGGTGACTATATTCTGTAAATCTAAAAGGGCAGAACCCAATATGAATAAAACAATTTTTTTAGTTGGTGCTAGAGCTGCGGGTAAAACAACAATGGGAAAAATGTTAGCTGACAAGTTATCGTTTTCTTTTGTTGATACTGACAAGCATTTATTTGAAACCACTCAAAAAACAGTAGCTGAAATTGTTGAAAAAGAAGGTTGGGAAGGATTCAGAGCAAGAGAAAGCCAAGTACTTGTTGATATAACTAAACCAAATCATGTTATTGCAACTGGTGGAGGAATGGTATTAGCTGAGCATAACCGAGATTTTATGAAACAAAATGGCACGGTTATCTTTTTATCAGCACCTGCAGCAACACTAGCAGCGCGTTTAATGAAAGATCCTAATGTTGCTCAGCGCCCATCACTAACGGGGTTGTCTATTTTTGATGAAATGGAAAAGGTATTAACTGAAAGACTACCTTTATATCATGATGCTGCACATTATGAGGTCAATGTTGATCAAGATGAAAACTTGATTCTCACGAAAATCCTTGAAATGCTTAAGCGTTAAATTTAGCCAAAATATTACCTAAAAAGTGGTGTTGTTTAATAAAAGCAAATAATCAATTTAGTAAAGAATTCTATATAAATTTATATCTTAATTAAACTTTTGCTATTCTATCTAAAAAACAGCAAAGCCTTGTTCTTCAGGACAAGGATAATGCCAATTAGGAATAAAGAAGGTACAAGTTAAGCAACAAATTTATACTGGCTATCTTTTTGATTAATAATTATATATTTAAATAAAATTAAAATGTTATGTTGTACATATGGAGCACGACACATGGATAATCAAAAAGTCAATTCTTATAGAATTGTTGGATCTATTTATGCTAACTATATTATTCAAAGCATTGCATTAATTGTGATTATGCAATTTTCTCAATCGCTTTCACAGCAATTAAATACTGATATAGTTGGGCTTGGTTATGTTGCATCAGGTATAGGCATTGGCAAGATATGTTTAATGTTTGTTGGTGGTGTGCTATCCGATAAGTTTGGCAGAAAGTTATTTATTTATCTTGGTATGACTTGTTATGCTATCTTCTTTATTGGAATGATTTTTTGCACTAATATTAATATTGCATATTGTTTAGCAATTGCTATTGGGGTAGGCAACTCTTTTTTAGATACAGGTTCAATGCCTGCACTGACTGAATGTTTTCCTCGCTCAGCGGGTTCGGCAAGTGTGCTAATAAAAGCATTTATTTCTATTGGCACCCTAATTCTTCCATTAATTGCTACTTTTTTTTATGCCAATCACATATGGTATGGTTGGGCATTTCTTGGTTTTACTGCTTATTTAGTCATTAATGGCTTATTATTGCCAAAACAATTTCCTCATAAAGATACAGTAATTAAAGGATACCAAGGGGAAGTAAATTATTTTAAATCTAATCCTGCATTTGGTTGTGAAGGTATTTTATTGATTTTGATGGGATTTACAACAACAGCCACATTTGTCATTATTTTGCAATGGCTGCCGACTATAGCTATTAAAGGTGTTAATATGAGTGATATTGATGCTAAACAGCTCATAAGTTATTATAGCGTAGCATCGATTATTTCTGTATTTGTTACTGCTTTTGTTGTAAAACATTTATTAAAACCGATCTTTTGCATCATTATTTTGCCTGCTTTGTCTGCGTTGGTATTAATTATTTTTTATTTTCATATCTCGCCAGTAATGTGTGTTATAGCTGCAATTGGTATGGGATTTACTGCTGCAGGGGGTGTGCTACAATTAACTTTGGTTGTGATGCAACAAATGTTTCCAACTCGTAAAGGCCTTGCTGTCGGTTGTATGTATACTTTCAGTGGATTAGCGTTTGTAGTTATACCACTTACCGTACCCAAATTAACCATGATCAATGTAAGTTATGCTATTTTAATTGACTTTTTTATCGCATTATCAAGTGTCATATTTGGCTCAATTATTTTTTATCGTTTTAAAAAGGTGATTGATTTTACAAAAATATAAATCACAAGCTTCATGAATAGAAAACAAAATAATTAATCTTTCTTATGATTAAAAAGTAGCCAGTATTTTATATCAGGAGCATGGAAGCAATAGCATGCTCCTTATTTAGCTAGCGATTAAGCCCCTATCTTCTGACCTTTCATATCTTTATTAAATATCACAATATGGGCACTTGGCTTATATCTTCATAAAAATTACTCTTACAAATATTTATAAAAATACCTTGCTATTAAATTAAAAATAAATAAAAATACATAAAATATGAATAAATATTCATTTGAGGCGGTGTAAAAATGAAAGAACGTACAACTGAATTAGTTGATGGATTAAGACATTCGGTACCGTATATTAATGCACATCATGGCAAAACGTTTGTAATTTTGCTTACAGGTGCAGTATTAAAAAGTAATAATTATTCAAGCATTATCAGTGATATTGGCTTACTCTATAGTCTTGGTATTAAACTTGTTATTGTCAATGGCGCACGCAACCAAATTGACGAATCCCTTAAAAATTATAATATTAAACCTAAATACTATAAAAATACTCGCATCACTGATGCAATCACGCTAGATATTATTAAGCAAGTTACTGGGCTATTGCAGCTTAATATTACAGCCAGTTTATCTATGAGCTTAAATAACACGCCGTTACAAGGAGCTCACATTAGTGTTGTCAGTGGTAACTTTGTTATTGCGCAACCTTTGGGGATTGATGATGGTGTTGATTATTGTCATACAGGAAAAATTCGCCGTATTAACAAAGAGGCTATTGAACAGCAGTTAGCGCGAGGATCTATTGTACTATTGGGGCCTGTTGGGGTATCGGTTACTGGTGAAAGTTTTAATTTAGCGTCAGAAGATGTTGCTGCTGAAGTTGCTATTCGCTTAAAAGCGGATAAATTAATCAGTTTTTGTGCTGAGCAAGGTGTTTTAGATGAGCATGGTCTGGTTATCACTGATCTTTATCCTATTGACGCTGACAATTATGTCAATCAAAAAGAGCAACAAGGAAAACATTTATCGAGCGAATCACGCTTTTTACGAGCCGCGGCGAAAGCATGCCGTAACGGAGTAAGACGAAGTCATTTAGTCAGTTATTTGCTAGATGGATCTATTTTACAAGAATTATTTTCGCGTGATGGGATTGGAACACAAGTTTCTATGGAGCATTCTGAGCAGATTCGCTTAGCAACGATTAATGATATTGGGGGGATTTTAGAGCTTATTCGCCCACTTGAAGAACAAGGTATTTTAGTCAAACGCTCACGTGAGCAGTTAGAGATTGAGATTGACAAATTTACTATTATTGAACGTGATAACATGACAATTGGATGTGCAGCGCTTTATCCTTACCCAGAAGAAAAAATGGGTGAAATGGCTTGCGTTGCTATTCACCCACAGTATCGCAATTCATCTCGTGGTGATTTATTAATAGAAAAAATAGTCGAAACAGCTAATAATTTAGGATTAGAAAAAATATTTGTCTTAACGACACGTAGCATTCACTGGTTTAGAGAAAAAGGATTCTATCCAGCTGAAGTGGATGATTTGCCAATTAAAAAGAAACAACTCTATAATTACCAAAGAAACTCAAAAATTTTAATGTTTGATATTTCATAGTTTTTTATAACGTACTGCTTCATAGGCAATATTACTAAGTAATAAAGACTGAAGTAAATCAAACTATTGGCAAATCATTTTAGTTGAAAATTAGTCTATTAATTGTGTTGCCATTTCATCACTAACTACCAATATATCAATATAATTTCCATTTAGTGCCGCAATTAAACTATTGATTTTTTCCGGATCACCACTCGCACATATTTTTAAAGGAATTTTTTTCAGATTATCCAATGTTACCCCGATAATTTGTTTACAAAATGGTGTTGCTAATTCATTTCCCTTTTGATCGAAAAAATGAGATAGAATATCTCCTACAATTTTTTTATTAGCAATCGTTTGAAACAACTCGCCATAAAAGCCATACCAAATAGAACTTTTGGAGATAGCAGGACAACCCACACTAAAAAGCCCTATTGTAATTTTACTCCACCAATCTTTTAACTCTCTCATATGTTGAGTTTTTTCAATTTCTAATTTTAATTTTTCAGTATCAACAATGGCAGGGTAATCAATAAGTATAGCCTTACTATTTAATTTGTTGGATAGTTTGTAAGCAATATTGTTGACATGGTATTTTGTTTCAATTTTTCCCGAAGGTCCGCCAATCATTGGTACAATGGTTGTATTTTTAAATTTGATGTTGTCATTTTTTAAACAATTAACAATATAATTAATAGTGCGACCCCATGAAATGCCAATGATATCGCCATCATGAATATTCTTGAATAATACATTTGCAGCAACATTACAGACAATCTGATTTTTGCTGTCATTATTAATATTTTGATTGACTGGTACAACAATAACTTGTTTTAAATTAAATTTATTAAGAATTTCTTCTTCTAATGCAATGTTGGGTAGTAAATCGTAGTTAATTGATATAGAAACAATGCCTAATTCTCGTATTACTTTTAACATTCGACTAATGCTTGATCTATGTATGTTTACGATTTTGGCTATTTCGGATTGAGTTTTATTTTCTTCATAATAGAGTTGAGCAATTTTTACTAATAACTTGTGTTGCTCAAAATCGTAGTTACCAAGGTTGTTATTAATCATGGTGATATTATCTTATTAGTCATGGTTTTTAAAAATCACTATCTATTTCAAAAATACCAATGCCATTTATGATACTTCATAAAATGGCATTTTGATGTAGTTAAAGTATACCAAAAAATTAAAACTAAATATCAGGAAAATGACTTAATACAAAATCTTCCGCTTCTTTTGACCAAATACCATGATTTTTATCTAATATTTTTTTCAATGTAATATCATCAGCGTTATCGGTTAAAGAGTCTAAGCCTTTTATTTCAAATTTTTTATGAGTATAAACCAATTTTTTTCCGCCTTTAATTTCATTTTGTCTTTGGGTGATTTGACAAGCTTGATCAATTCCCATTATATGAGACACAATTTTAGCAACATCAACCTTACCCGATTCGATTAGTTTAACGGCTGAATGCATATCATCAGGATTTCCTCCAGAAGTTCCAACAATATGCGTAAAATTATAATGAACATCATAAAAATTAATTTCAGCCTCAAAATTTTTATTTTGGGGACCAGCAAAAAAATTCAAGCAACCATCAAAAGCTAATAATTGCGATGCTAAATGAATCAAATCTTTTGATGGTAAAAAGATAAAGATATCATCAAAACAGTTTTTGGAAGATGTATTTTGTAATAAAGGCAATTGATCTTCACTATCAGATATATCAATAAATTCAAGCTCAACGCCATTGCGTGATGGGTATAATTTTTTCAATAGTGCTATTTTTTCTTTACTTCTCCCTGTGACAACTACTTTTTGAGGTTTTATGTCTCCTCCCAAAGCGTAGTCTATTGCCAGCATACCCATTGGACCGGTCCCCCCTAATATGAGCAGTTCTCCATTAGGCTTTATCCCCATAATATGATCATAACTATTTGGCTTTAAATGATAGTTAGCATTAAATGCACCAATAACACAAGATAAAGGTTCAACTAATGCACCTTCAAAATACGTTTTTCCATTATAAGGAATTAAACAATTTTGTTTTAATACGTCATGATTAACAATCATATAAGTTGCACATCCGCCTGTATTTGGATATGAATAACCAACACAATAAGGGCTATCTATAAGTTGTAAGTTAGCTTGTATAACGTATTTTTGCCCTTTTTTAAACTTATGTTGCCAATTTTTACCTACTTGCACAATATCGCCGCAGCATTCATGCCCAATAATGATTGGGTTGTTTTTTAGATCTGGCGGTGTTTTCTTATGATTTTCACCTTGATTTACTAGCTTTAAGGAAGACATGCAGATGCTATCCACAATGACAGACACTAATATTTCATCATCGGATATAGGTGGAAGCTCAAAAGATTCTAATCGAAGATCATTTTTTCCGTATAATCTAACTGCTTGAGTTTTCATATATTCCTCTTTAATTGATTGAACTTTATATAAATTTATCGCCAATATTGTTTAAATACCTAGTGATACTAGTAGTTGTAAGGAAAAAATATATTTATAACAAATTGTTGTAATTTTTTGATTCAAAATGTGGCTCAATTTTTTAAGATTTTTATTGGTATTTTAAGCTAAAATACCTAACCCATAGCCAATGATACCCACAGCAAATAAGGCAAAAATTAAGATAATTGGGCTGACTTTTTTTCTGAGTAACTTCATTGTTAACAATGTTAGCCCCAAGGGGAGTAAGCCGGGCACAAGATCGTTAAGTATACCTTGTACTGTCATAACGATTTCATTACCATTCGCATCGGTTGTTTTAGATACCACTAATGGAATATTTATTGAAGTCCATTTTGTCACGAGTACACCCATAATAAATAAACCAAGAATAGATGCTCCTTCAGTCATTTTAGGTAAAATATTACCCGAAAGATCTTTAACAATACCTATTCCTTTCGATAATCCATAGGTTAAGCCATACCATTTCATAGCAAGTCTGAATAAATTAAATAAAACAAAAAATAATAATGGACCAGCAATATTACCAGTGAGTGCTAAAGATGCACCAAGTGCCGCAGTGATAGGACGCAATGTGCCCCATACTAGAGGATCGCCAACGCCAGCTAAAGGTCCCATTAACCCAATTTTTAGGCTATTGATTGTTCCATCATTAATTGGTGCACCATTTGCTTTTGCTTCTTCCATCGCTATTGTTACGCCAAGCACAGGTCCACACATTGCTGGGGTCGTGTTGAAAAAAGATAAATGCCTTTTTAATGCTTGACGTTGCTCATCTTTAGTGTGATAAATTCGTTTGATTGTTGGAATCATATCTACACAAAAAGCAAGTGCGTGTATACGTTCATAATTAAAAGAAGCTTGTTGAAAATTAGAACGAATGAATGTACTAATCACGTCTTTTTTTTGAACGGTTCTTAATGTCTTTTCCATAATAGATCCTTATAAGTTAATCGTCTAATTCATCATCGGTAATTGTTTGATTGGTATTTGTTGTTTTTGCAAATTTGTTATTATTTGGTATTACATTAAATTTTGGATTTAATTGAACATAAATAACGGCAAAAATAACTGCTAAAATACCAAATGAAAGTAAACTAAAATTTAAATACCCACCTAGAACAAAACCTAAATAGAAAAAAGGGGCTAAATATTTAACAATCATCATGTTTAACACCATTGCATAACCGACAACAACGATAAATCCACCAGCTACGGAAAGCCCACCAGTGACAATATCTGGCAACATGTTTAATAAGGATTGAACAGTGCTTGCATCAACATAAATTGCAACAATAGAGGCAGGGATAGAGACTCTTAATGCTTGTACAAAAAGCGCACTAAAATGGAGTAATTCAATTTTTCGAAATTGAACCTTTTCAGCTGCTTTATCTGCCTCATGCTGAAATATCACTGTAATGGTTCTTGCAAAAACAGTTAATATTTGTCCTGCTGCTGCGACGGGAAGGGCTATGGCTATTCCTGTTTGAATATCTTGCTTTCCTACAATAACTAAGGTTGTTGAAATTATACTAGCTAATGCTGAATCTGGTGATTGTGCTGCTCCTATATTCATCCACCCCAATGCTATAAGTTCAAGGGTTCCACCTAAAATAATCCCTGTTTTTATATCTCCCAATATTAAGCCGATCATAGTACATGCAATCAATGGACGGTGAGTTTGAAACTCATCAAGCACACTTCCCATCCCTGCGATACACGAGAAAATAAAAATCAATATGATTTGAAGTACTGAAATGTCCATGTTTTTCTCCTACCATTTATTGTGTTAGTTAGTATGACTAACCGTCTAGATAAGTTTGATAAAATCAACATTCGGATCAGTAATGACAACTTTTAAGCACAGGTTGATGCCCATCTCATGCATTTTTTTGAATGCAGATATGTCGTTTTTGTCAACAGAAACGGCTTTGGTAATTTGTTTCTTCCCCTCTTTAAACGACATTCCTCCAATATTAACCTCTTTAATAGGAACCCCCGCATTGATTAATCTCAAAACATCGGTTGGGTTGGTGAAAAGGTAAAAAACAGTATCATTTTCATATTTAGGGTTTTTATAGACCGCAGCGGCTTTATCAATACTAATCACCGAAACTTTAATTCCAGGAGGTGCAGCTTGTTTAACTAGAGTTGAACGTATTTCATCATTAGCGACCTCATCACTGACAATGATAATTCTTTCTGCTTTAGCTTCTTTTGTCCAAACGGTGGTAACTTGACCATGAATTAATCGATCATCAATACGAACTAAATTTATAATCATTTTATAATTCCTCTTCTGGAGATATGCTTTTAGATAATGATTTGAAAGATCTAATAAAATCTAATTTAACTTCACCTAATTGTTCATATACGGTTTCAATATTGATAAGTGAAAAATCAAGATTTAATAGTTCTAAACAAAGGGGCAAAGACAAACCACTGATGACTTCTATACTATCTGATTGCATAGCTAGCATGGTCGCTGCGTTATAAGGGCTACCAGAAAATATATCGGTAATAATGACAAACTGTTTGCTTTCAGATTGATTAATAATTTTTAGATATTTATCTTTTAAATCATCAATGCTATTTCCTGGTTCAAAAGTTATTGAATGTAAATTAGGATATTGGCCTGCAATCATTTCAATACTATTTTTCATTTCATGGGCAATTTTCCCGTGTCCAGCTAAAATAATGTTCATTTAAAATCCCTCACAAATTCTCTTTTTCAATCACAAATGTTGAGGCAACTTTATATTCACATATGCTCAAAGTAAATCATAAATGTGAAAAAATGTGATGAAGGTAGTATTTTTGTGAAAATGAGAGTAAAGAAGTTATTTATTTTTTAGTGAGAGATTGAACTATTGTCAAAAATTTCAATAGTTAGGTAAGAGTTGGTATTAAAAGCACATATAACCAGTATATTCTGTTATACGATCAATATTTTCAACTATAAATCATTCTATTGCACTTAAAATGACTATCGTATTAACGCTTGCAATATTTGCATAGTAAATGTTTTTTTTAAATAAAATCCTCGTGGGCGAGTTAAAATAATTTCACCATTTTCACCAATTGCTTCGGTGAGCGCTTGCCCATTGGCTGCCTTTGGCCTAATTTGTAGATAAGTGCCGTATCTTGCAGTAATTTTTTCAACTTGCCCTAGTGCTATCATATCCATTAATTCTTGCCAATCCTGTTTAAGCTGCTGTTCTTGTGCTTGAGTGGGTGTCCATAAAATCGGGTTCCCCACTTTTCGATCAATAAGCGGAATTGTTCTTTCCCCTTCAATTGGAACCCACAAGACTTTGGCGAGTTTATATTTTACATGGCTTGTTTCCCAAATAACGCCATGATTAGCCATTAATGGCGTAACACTGACAAAGGTGGTTTCTAAAGGTTTACCTTGTTTATCAACGGGAATTGTTTTTAGCTCAATACCTAGATTAGCAAAATCGCGCTCAGCTTTACTGCCCGCATTTGCACCTAAAATAGTTTCGATAAGATTACCAACCCAACCTTTTTGTTTATTTAAATTATCGGGTATTGGAATGTTTAAATATTGTGCTATATCTCCAAAAGAATATCCTGCAACTAATTGTGCACGATCTAATAGCTCTTGTTCGCTCTTGGGAATAGATAATGTCATTACAGCGGAATATAAATTGATTTACCGAATAAAACACACAGCCAAGTCATTTTGGCTGCGATGATGTAAATGTATATCAATTAGCTTAGTTTTTCAACCCAAGCAGCATAAGAATTAATAAATAATGACAAAAATTCTTTGCTTTTTTCGGTAACATTGCCTTGATCATCAAAAGCCGCACTTACACTGCCAAAATAAGCTTCAGGTTGTTGTAATGTTGGCATGTCAAGAAATACTAATGATTGACGTAGCTGATGGTTAGCTCCAAACCCACCAATTGCACCTTGTGAAACAGAAATAATTGCAGCAGTCTTTTTAGACCAGATACTTTTACCATAAGGTCGAGAACCCACATCAATTGCATTTTTGATAACGGCGGGTAAGCCACGATTATATTCAGGCGTTACAAAAATGGCGCCTTGACAATTAGCTATTTCTTGACGAAAACGAGTATAAGAGGCTGGAGGGGCATCAGTATCAATATCTTCATTATATAAAGGTAAATCCCCAATTTGGATAATTTGTAATGAAAGTGATGGTGGTGCGATTTTTTGGAAAACTTTTGCTACTTTTAAGTTATAAGAGTCTTTACGCAAACTTCCTACTAATACAGCAATTTTTTTACTCATCTTAAATCTCCACTTATTTTTAATAAGAGGCATAATCAATGCCTCTTATCATTAATAATTATTTATTAATGTCCTGATGAGTCGACTTTTCGGCCGGCTTCAAATAAGAACCATGCACGCTGTTCGGTTTGATCAATCCACTCTTCAATTAAACTTGCAGTAGCAGTATCGTTATATTTATCGCAGATATCATGCGCTACACGCATGCGTTCTGTCAATCTTACATTATCTTGGCAAAGTTCAGCAAGCATATCTGATGGCTCAACAAAATCAGCGTCGTTATCAGCAATGCTTTGCAATTTAGCAATATGACCGATTGAACGAAGTGTTGTACCGCCTAATTTACGTACACGTTCGGCAATTGGATCTGTCATTGCAAATAGCTCTTCACCTTGATCATCTAGCATTAAGTGATAGTCACGGAAGTGTGGACCACTAACATGCCAATGAAAGTTTTTGGTTTTTAAATATAGAGCAAATACATCTGCTAAAACAGAATTCATTGCTCCAGAAATATCTTTTGATGCCTTTTGACCTAAATCAGTTGGAAACAAAATCGCTGCTTGTTGTAGCTTTTTAGCAGAAGTCGTACTTTTAGCCATGATATATTCTCCTTAAAG
Source organism: Bombus sonorus (assembly GCA_029958995.1). Lineage (NCBI taxonomy): Eukaryota > Metazoa > Arthropoda > Insecta > Hymenoptera > Apidae > Bombus > Bombus sonorus. The sequence continues at coordinate 2,861,334 of JARWAU010000020.1, read as the reverse complement.
TGAATAATAAATACCCGTATTGCTAAAATTACGCCAACTTAAGGTTAATGTCCAATAAAAAAACATTAATTTTTTACTATCATTGCTATTTTATTAACCTATTACTTTCCTCATTTCTTTTTATTTAAAATATTTTTTTTCAAAATGAAATAAAATATTTTAAATTGTGATCATCTTAAAAGTTTTTTGTTTCTAGAGTTGATAGTATTTTCCTGAAATTTAACTTAATAGGAGACAACATGATTGATGCTATTTCATTTGGTGCCGAGTGGTTTATTGGTTTATTCCAAGAAGGAGGCAAAGTATTTATGGGAATGGTAACTAACATTTTGCCATTATTAATTTCATTACTTGTAGTGATGAATGCAGTGATTAAATTTATAGGGCAGGAACGTATCGAACGTTTAGCGCAAGCATGTGCTGGTAACCCAATTTCTAGATATTTATTACTACCGCTCATTGGAACTTTTGTTTTTTGTAACCCAATGACATTAAGTTTGGGGCGCTTTATGCCAGAGTTTTACAAACCAAGTTATTATGCTGCTTCTTCTTATAGTTGCCATTCAATGAATGGGTTATTTCCACACGTCAATCCAGGTGAACTTTTTGTATATTTGGGCGTGGCGGCGGGTTTAACTACATTACATTTACCTTTAGGTCCTCTTGCTGTGAGCTATTTCCTTGTCGGTTTGGCTACTAACTTCTTTAGAGGTTGGATCACAGACTTTTGCACTGTCATTTTTGAGCGAAAAATGGGCATTAAATTAGCAAGAACAGTTCATCTATAAAAATGATAATAATAAGGAATACAAAAATGACTAAATTTATTCATATCGAAAAAGGCGAAGCGGGTTGGGGTGGACCTTTGGATCTTCCTATTATTGCAGGAAAAAAGATTGTCTATATTGCTGCTGGTACTCGCCCTGCGATTATTGACACACTAGTAGAGTTAACAGGATGGAAAGCCATTGATGGTTTCAAAGAGGGAGAACCGCCTAAAGAGGAAATAGGCGTAGCTGTTATTGACTGTGGTGGAACATTACGTTGTGGTATTTACCCAAAAAACCGAGTGCCAACGATTAATATTCATGCAACAGGTAAATCTGGTCCATTAGCTCAATATATCGTTGAGGATATCTATGTTTCAGCAGTAAAACCTCAAAATATTTCATTGATAGAAAAAGATAGTGATGTTGCAGATGAAACCTCATCAATAGTTAAAGAATCACAAATAAATAATAATTTGTCTGAATTTAAGGAATATGACAGCAGTAAAAAAATTACAGAACAAAGTGATGGATTATTAGCAAAAATCGGTATAGGCATGGGATCTGGCGTTGCAATTTTTTTCCAAGCTGGTCGTGATACTATTGATACAGTACTTAAAACAATACTTCCTTTTATGGCGTTTGTATCGGCATTAATCGGGATCATTATTGCATCTGGGTTAGGCAACCTTATTGCACATGGATTGGTTCCGTTAGCCAACAACCCTATAGGGCTTATTATATTAGCCTTGATCTGTTCTTTCCCATTGCTTTCTCCGTTCCTCGGCCCTGGCGCGGTTATTGCCCAAGTTATTGGTACTTTAGTTGGTGTACAAATTGGGCTTGGCAATATTCCGCCTCATTTAGCATTGCCCGCGTTGTTTGCAATTAATGCACAAGCGGCATGTGATTTTATTCCTGTTGGTTTATCGCTTGCTGAAGCCAAGCAAGATACGGTGAGAGTGGGTGTGCCATCTGTATTGGTTAGTCGTTTTTTAACAGGTGCACCAACAGTATTAATCGCATGGGCGGTTTCGTTATTTATATACCAATAAATTGTTTTAAAGGTCAGGGCATCTTCCCCTAATTTAAATCAATGGTAAAAATAAAAAATCCTGTATTAAGAGTAAAGATAAGAAGGTTAATCATGTCAAATGTTATCTATCATGCAAAAATTGATCAAATTGGTGCGTTTGCCCAAGAAGCATTAGCTGACGGTATGTTAATCCTGTTTAAAAACGGTGCGCCTGCTGATTTAGCGGATTACTGTTTTGTTCATAGTCATGATGATTTAAAACTGGAATTACAAGTGGGGCAGATACTTCAATTAGGCAATCATATTTATAACATCACATCGGTTGGCGAAGTTGCTAATGTTAACTTACGTGAATTAGGTCACATTACATTAAGATTTGATGGTAATAGCCAAGCTGAATTACCCGGAACTGTTCACGTAAAAGGGGAAATTCCTACGCAACTTTTTGTGGGTGATGAAATTAGAATTTTAAATGATTAAGGAATATAAAAATGAAAAAAGTAGCAGTTGTTATAGGTGGTGGTCAAACTTTAGGTGAGTTTTTGTGCAAAGGTATCGCTGATGCAGGATACCAAGTTGTTGTTGCTGATTTGAATATTGACAATGCGAATAAGGTAGCGGAAGCCATTAATCAAAAACATGGTGCTGGCTCAGCTCAAGGGTTTGGGGTTGATGCTACCAACGAAGAAAGTGTAATCCAATTAGCACAAGATGTTGATAGTGCATTTAAACATGTTGATTTAATGGTATATAGTGCAGGTGTTGCAAAAGCTTCACCTATTAGCCATTTTACATTGACCGATTTTCAATTATCGGTGAATGTTAATCTTACAGGCTATTTTTTATGCGCGCGTGAATTTGCTAAATTGATGATCAAATATAATACTCAAGGTCGAATTATTCAAATTAATTCAAAATCAGGCAAAGTTGGTAGCAAACATAATTCAGGATACAGTGCGGCTAAATTTGGTGGAGTTGGATTAACACAGTCTTTAGCTTTAGATCTTGCTGATCATGGTATCACTGTTAATTCGTTGATGCTGGGTAATTTATTAAAATCACCAATGTTTCAATCATTAATACCACAATACGCTAAAAAACTAGGTATTCCAGATGATCAAGTAGAGCAAGTTTATATTGATAAAGTGCCACTTAAACGCGGTTGTGATTATCAAGATGTGCTAGATGTGCTGCTATTTTATGCAAGTGATAAGGCTTCTTATTGTACAGGGCAATCTATTAATATTACTGGTGGGCAAGTAATGTTTTAGTTAAGATGATATGCGAAAATTAAACCAAACAATTTTCGCATATTTTATACCTAACATATAATGGAGAATAACCATGAATATGAGTAATACTTTAATTGTAATTGCACTTATTGCTTGGTGTTTTCAAATTGTATTTAGCTGGCTACAAATTCGGCGCTTTAATCAAGCCTTTTTAGCGATGAACAAAGGGGCTTATTTAGGTATTGGTCGTAGCAAAACAAAACGATTTAGACCAAGAGTATTAATAGCTATTTCATTAGATGAAAATCAAGTGGTTATTGACTCTGTATTGATGAAAGGTATTACTGTTTTTGCCTCACCAAAGCCCATCATTCAGCTACATGGATTACCTATTGCTGATATTATGCCCGAAAACGTTTTCCCCAATGATATTGCGTGTCAAAGTGCATTGACTGTGGCATTAGCCACAGATAAAAAATAACTAACTTTTATTCTGAAAAATATTCCCTTTCATTCTGAAATAATATATTTTAAAGTAATACGATTTATATATGCATGCTAATGATGATGGGATTTTATTATGAAAGTGAAGCAACGACAAACAGCGATTTTGGAATACCTGCAAAGTAACGGGCAAGCTAGTGTAGATGAATTGGTTGAGCATTTTAAAACAACAGGAACAACAATTCGTAAAGATCTCACACAACTTTATGCAAGTGGTTTAGTTTTGCGTACTTATGGTGGTGCAATGTTAAATCGAGAGCTTGGAGATAGAGCTATTGATCACAAAACTTATATTAATACCGCACAAAAAAAAGCCATAGCAGAAGAGGCCGCTAAGCTGATTCATGAGGGGGATTCAATCATTTTTGACGCTGGAAGCACCGTTGCTCAAATGATCCCAACGCTAGCTAAATTTAATAACCTCACGATTATGACCAATAGTTTGCATATGGTTAATGAATTGGTTGCGAACGATAATGATCAAACTATTATTTTAACGGGAGGCACGTTTCGTCGAAAATCAGCCTCTTTTCATAGCAACAATGCATTAGCTATTGCCGCATTTGAATCTTATACCTTTGATATGTTATTTATGGGGGCTGATGGTGTTGATTTAGTTGGTGGCGTCACAACGTTTAATGAAAGTTACCATGGTAGTGTGGCAATGAGTAAGGCTGCTGCAAAGTTAATTTTATTAGTTGATTCATCAAAATTTGGTCGTCGTAGCCCCAATGTTGTGTGTGATTTAAGTGCTGTTCATACAATTATCACCGACGATAATTTAGATAATAGGTACTTTGAAGCGCTAACACAAAAAGGACTTAACCTGATTAAAGTGAAGATAAACGGAAAATAAATTACATTGAAGGCGTTAGTTTTGTTTTTTATGTATATGCATTGTAGTATTTTTTAATCGCTGTAAACAATGCGAGTAAGTCTTATATATTTCTGATTAATCATTTTTCCTAATAATTATGTTAATTTTATATTTACAAAAAAATAATAATTTACTTTAAAAAGTCATGTAGTTTAGTTTATAGTTAGCTTAATTTTTTTTAATAGCTAATGTCAGTATTTTATACTTTTAAAAGCGCAATATTTACTCGTATATTCGCAAAACGTAATTAGTTAATAAAAGAACTATAATGAATTTTATATAAAAATCATGGGGTTAAGTGATGAAAGAATTGCAATATGGACTAGAAAATGATATAATCAAAACAGTAAGGTACACAGGTACACAGGTACACAGGTACACAGGTACACAGGTACACAGGTACACAGGTACACAGGTACACAGGTACACAGGTACACAGGTACACAGGTACACAGGTACACAGGTACACAGGTACACAGGTACACAGGTACACAGGTACACAGGTACACAGGTACACAGGTACACAGGTACACAGGTACACAGGCCACCCTCAGAACAACTTAAAAAGTTATTTTTATACATACTGTTAATTTTCACATATTCAGGTCATTGTAGTTATAAGTTGTACTTAATTACAACTTCATTTTTGCTACCGAAGATAAAACCGGAGTTTCTGACTAAAATAGCAAAGATTTGTAAATTAACTCTACGGTTAACGCAACCAAATATAAAAAGTTATGCTTTGGGAATGATTTTGGTATTGTTAGGTTTAACGATATCGAGTAATACAATTGCACTATCAGCAATAACGGTAAAGACAATTCAAGGTAGTGCACCTTATTTAACGTTTGATGGAAAGGCGACTAAAGCAAATTCAACAGAAGATCTGTTGAGCATTACATTGTCTGATGGTAGGCAATATGGCATCCGTAATAATCCATCATCGGAAAATAATCCAATTGAGCTGCCTGCTGTAGATCAAAAACTGAAAGATATTAAGAAATTCATTCCCGAAGGGAAATCAGTAGCCACTTTAACAGATTTAATATCAACTAACAAATTTTGGAAAGATGATGATGGTGATGGTTCGATCTCTGTAACGGGTAATCTTACAATGACCGTGCAAGATGTTGATGGAAAAATAGTTAATGAGAATACAGAATTAAATGCATGTTATTCGCCTTATAAAATAACTTTAACGAGTGATAGTGGTATTTTATCTACCCAATACGGAGATCCAAGATCAACTGAGTTTAAAGGTGGAAGCGTTAGTTATTATCTAACACCTAAAGTTGCAGTTCCTTATGCATGCTTTGCTCAACCAACGTTAAGGTATAATGGAAATGTATTTATTGGTTATCGTGGTCCAGTTGAACAGTGGGATGACGATAAAGGCTTTAAACCACAGGATATAAATTCTCCTGAATCAAATTTCCCAACTATAGGGGCTAAGGGGATGTACTTTGATTTAACGGTGGCAGGCGCATCGGCAAAAGGGTTAACTTACAGCAAATGGCCAACAGACTCAAGTATAGATTTAAGTATAAAACAAGGAAGCCGTTACAATATTGCTAAAGTAGAATTAACAGGACCTAGCGATTCTAATAAAAGTCAAGCCTCATCAGTTGTTCCAACTTATTTTAATATTTACTCAGATAAAGCAAAGACAAACGTTATATATCGTTTTATGATAAGTAAATGGTTTGTTGCAAAACCGACTTATAGCGGAGGTTTAGAAGCAGCTAAAGCTTACTGTAGTAGTTTAGGAAATGGTTATAGGATTCCCCATATTGTTGAAATGACGAATGCAAATAATGATATTGTTGCTTGGTCAGGAGGATTACCAGGACAACCTAATAATTTCCAACGTCGGATTGGGGGAGGATTCTTTGCAGAGTGGGGGTATACGGATAATACATATTACACGAATAGTGATTTTATAAAGGATGATATCAATTTTGATTACTGGACTGCTGACCCTTTTCATGGGGGAGTACAAAATTATACTGTTTTTTCAAAGCAAGGTAATGTTGGGCACTATTATTTTGTGCATAATGAAACTAGAGTGGTGTGCGTACGTTAACTAGCTGTCACTATTTGTTGTTAAACGGCGAGTAGTGAATTGTGCAAGCTAATTGGTGAAGTAAGCAAACAGCAAAAAAACGGGATAACGGATAATTTGATCATGCTGGGTAATTTTATCGTCTTTTAGTGGCATTATTACTCAAACCCCATTTATAAAGTAACATGACTAACCAATAGAACCTAATTAGGATATTAGTGCTCTTTGTATTGAGTGATATCTAATTTATTAGCCGCCTAAAGAAAGATAGGCGGCATTGAGTGCATTTAAATTAAAACAGCAACCTTGCGCGAATAGTGCCTGAGACATTTTTTAGTTTATCAAGTAATTCCTCGGCTTTATCGGGATTGACTCTATCAATATCAATCACAACATAACCAATTTTGGCATCGGTTTGTAAATATTGAGACGAGATATTAAGCCCTTGTTCGGCAAATAAGGTATTAATCGCGGTTAATACGCCTGGTTGATTACGGTGAATATTAATAAAGCGACTTGCTCCTTTAGCTGGAATAGGCAACGATGCTTCGGGAAAGTTAACCGCAGAAAGTGTTGCACCTGTATTAGAGTATTTTGCGAGTTTAGTGGCGACTTCAATGCCAATATTTTCTTGCGCTTCACTGGTTGAACCGCCAATATGAGGAGTGATAATGACATTGTCAAATTGACACAATGGCGACTCAAATGGATCGTTGTTGCTAGCTGGTTCTGTTGGAAAGACATCAATTGCTGCACCACTAATTTTATCGGTTTGTAGTGCATGAGTTAATGCATCAAGGTCAATGACTTTACCGCGTGAAGCATTAATTAAAATAGCACCTTGTTTCATGGCGTCTATTTCGCTATCGCTTATCATTTTTATCGTTGTTGAATTTTCGGGTACATGCATTGAAACGATATCGCTTATCGCTAACAGCTCTTTCATTGATGACACTTGTTTAGCGTTGCCTAACGGTAATTTGGTTTCAATATCGTAAAAATAAACATTCATTCCTAACGATTCAGCTAGAATACTTAATTGGCTACCAATGTGTCCATAACCAATAATACCTAAATTCTTACCACGAGCCTCGTGTGAACCAGTAGCTATTTTATTCCATTTACCTCGGTGAGCTTTTGCATTGGCTTCGGGCACTCGGCGCAGTAGCAATACCGCTTCAGCTAAGACTAGCTCGGCAACAGATCGTGTATTAGAAAATGGTGCATTAAATACAGGAATCCCTTTCACCGTTGCCGCATCAAGATCAACCTGATTAGTGCCAATACAAAAGCAACCAATACCAGCAAGTTTGGGGGCGGCATCAATAATATCTTTGGTTAATTGAGTTCTTGAGCGGATCCCAATAAAACGAGCATCTTTTAATGCCTGCTTAAGTTCTTCGGGCGATAATGCACTTTTATGGTACTCAATATTGGTAAAACCTGCCGATTTTAATATTTCTATGGCACTAGGATGAATACCCTCAAGTAATAAAAATTTGTTTTCATCTTTGGTTGACGTTTGAATAGTCATTATTTCCTCTCATTGCTTTCAGAATATAAATTGAGTCTTATAGTGATATAAAAGCAATAAATTTGATTATGATAAACAAATTTATTTTAGCTCTTTTACTCCCGAAGGTGTTCCTATAAGCGCAATATTGGCCCCTTTGTTGGCAAATAACCCAACCGTTACCACGCCAGCAATACTATTTATTCGATTTTCTAATTCTATGGGGTTGGCAATGATAAGGTCATGAACGTCTAAAATAACATTACCATTATCCGTTATGACGCCTTGGCGATAAATTGGTTTACCACCTAGTTTGAATAATTCACGAGCAACATAAGAGCGAGCCATTGGGATCACTTCAATGGGTAACGGGAATTTACCTAATACATCAACAACTTTTGATTCATCGGCAATACAAATAAATTGTTTGGCAATGGCTGAAACCACTTTTTCACGTGTTAAAGCAGCGCCTCCGCCTTTAATCATTTGTAACTGGTGATTGATTTCATCAGCACCATCAACATAGATATCCAAACTATCCACTTCATTACAATCAAGCACAGTAATGCCATAGCTCTTTAATTTTTGTGTCGATGCTTCAGAGCTTGATACAGCACCTTTGATCTGATCTTTTATTGTAGCTAATGCATCAATAAAGTGGGATGCTGTCGAACCGGTTCCCACACCAACATAAGAATCAGGTTTAATAAATTTCAATGCTGACCAGCCTACGGCTTTTTTTAATTCGTCTTGTGTCATGGTATCACCTATTTTTGAGGATACTTTTTCTTAAAAAAATAAAATTTTAAAAGCAAAATTATTGAAGATATGGCATAGTACCCAATTGGAAAGTAAAAATCATTAGGATTTTAAGAAAATATATCAATGTTTGATATGTTTAAAACTTATTGCGATGTTAAAGTAGCTTGAATATTCAAGCAGTGATCAAATCATTAGTAAAGAGATTATGAAGCGTCCAGATTATAGAGCATTACAAGCATTAGATGCAGTGATAAAAGAACGAGGATTTGAGCGAGCAGCTGATAAGCTGTGTATTACACAACCCGCAGTATCGCAACGCATTAAGCAGTTAGAAAGCTTTTTTGGTCAACAACTATTAGTGAGAACCATTCCGCCAAAAGCAACCAAACAAGGCGAGCATCTTTTGGGGTTACTACACCAAGTTGAATTATTAGAACAACAATGGCTAGGTGATAATGAACAAAATACTACACCATTGTCATTGTCGATTGCGATTAATGCTGACTCTTTAGCAACATGGCTTTTACCAGCGTTAAAGCCTGTTTTAGATAAAAATATTTTACGTTTCGATATTCAGGTAAAAGATGAAGAGCATACTTTAGAACTGCTACGCTTAGGCACAGTCGTTGGTGCAATTAGTATTCAAGCTAACCCTTTACCAGGATGTTTGTCTGATTTATTAGGTGCATTAGACTATATTTTTGTTGCCTCTCCTGATTTTGCTAAAAAGTACTTTCCAAATGGTGTCACGCGATCGTCTTTACTTAAAGCGCCAGCGGTTGCATTCGACCATTTAGATGATATGCATCAGGCTTTTTTACAAGAAAATTTTAACCTTACCCCAGGCAGTGTGGTGTGTCATATCACCAGTTCATCTGAGGCGTTTGTGCAATTAGCTAAACAAGGCTCTGCGTGCTGTATGCTACCAAAGTTACAGATTGAACAAGAGCTGAAGAATGGTGAATTGGTTAATTTAACAGAAGGGCTATATCAAAGGCGTATGCTATATTGGCATCGTTTTGCACCTGAAAGCAGTGTCATGCAAAATATTTCTGAAACGTTGATTTGTTATGCAAAAAATACATTATCACAACCTTAGCTTCAAATCACAAATAAATAATAGTTAAGTGAGATGATGTTATATTAAAACGCTGCTTACCTAAAACTTCTTTGACAAAATAAACACTTGATTTAAAGAGCTGAAGATATGAGCCAATTAAAAAACGATCGTTATTTGCGTGCATTGCAATGTTTACCTGTTGATTACACCCCTATTTGGATGATGCGTCAAGCTGGACGCTATCTGCCAGAGTATCGTCAGTTAAGAGCAAAAGTGGGCGATTTTATGACTATGTGCCAAACACCTGAATTAGCTTGTGAAGTGACGCTACAGCCATTAAAACGCTTTGATCTTGATGCTGCTATTATTTTTTCTGATATTTTGACCATTCCTGACGCTATGGGGCTGGGTTTGCACTTTGAAGCGGGTGAAGGTCCTAAATTTGCTAAAACAATATCCTGTTTATCTGATATTGAGCGATTGCCGATCCCTGATCCTGAGCAATCGCTTAAGTATGTAATGGATGCGATTCGTTTAACCAAAAAAGAGCTTAATGGTAAGGTTCCATTAATTGGCTTTTCGGGTAGCCCATGGACATTAGCAACTTACATGGTAGAAGGCGGCAGTAGTAAAGCTTTTACTAAAATTAAACGCTTACTTTATAGCAAACCTAAAGTATTACATTTGCTGCTCGAAAAGCTCGCTGAAAGCGTCGCTTTGTATTTAAACGCCCAAATCGAAGCTGGGGCACAATCGATAATGATATTTGATACGTGGGGTGGTGTATTGAGCCATCAGAGCTATCAAACGTTTTCGCTGCATTATATGCAACTTATCTTATCAAAATTAAAACGAGGCATTAAAACTGACGATATCAGCTCATATGTTCCTGTTACGCTTTTTACAAAAGGGGGAGGGCTGTGGTTAGATAGTATTGCCAACACAGGTTGTGATGCGATTGGTGTTGATTGGAGCGTTAATTTGCGCGATATTCACCAAAAAGGAAAAATTGCGATACAAGGTAATTTGGATCCGTCAGTCCTCTATGCTAGCAAATTAATAATCGAGTCTAATGTTGATACCGTTCTAAAAGAATTTGGTGCTTATAATGGGCATATTTTTAATTTAGGTCACGGTATTCATCAAGATATTCCTGTAGAACATGTGCAGTATTTGATTGATGCTGTGCATCAACGGTCCCAAAAGGTTTTGTCATGATTAAAAATCCAGTCCAATTAAGATTAGCAAAGTTAGCCCCTTGGCAGCAACGTTTGTTTATGATTTGTTTATGTGAGCGTATGTACCCGAATTTGGTTTTTTATTGTCAACAACAACATACCGAAGAAGTCGCTAAAAGTTACAAAAAAATACTGGATTTAGTCTGGGAGTCACTATTAGTTGAAGAGGCAAAAATCAATTTTGATTTACAACTTGAAAAATTAGAAGCTATCATTCCAACGGTAACAGATGACAGTCCTTATATGATTTACCCAGCTATCGATGCTTGTCAGGCGCTTGGTGAGGTTTTACACTCTTATTTGAGTGGTGAAATGGCTGATCATACCGCTAAAGTAAGTAGCATATCGGCAACCACCATTGCTGAATTTGAAATGACTAAAACTAATGTTAATCTTTCACCAGATGCGCAACAAACTTTACCTAGTGTGATTGATGAATTTGATTTACAGTGGGAGATATTACGATTATTACGTGATGAAAATAATGAGATGATTGAGTTGATAAAAGGCTTAAAAGATGAAATTCGAGCATCTGGAGCAAGTAATATTGGTGCTTTTTTGTGCGGTTAAGCGGTTTAAAGTGTAATTTTTTTATTTTTTATTAAATTTTTCTTTAATATTAGATGAATATAGACTACATTTAACCGCAATGTAATCTAAACACTGTTTACAGTAGCGAAGCTAAATTTTAGCTTTGTTTATAATGTTAACTTTAACAATAAAATAATATGTAAGGATATATCCATGAATAAAACAGAACTTGTCGACGCTATTGCTAGCAAAGCTGATATTACTAAAGTAGCTGCTAAAACAGCATTGGAAGCTACGTTAGCTGCTATTACTGAATCATTAAAAGCAGGTGAGCCAGTTCAATTAGTTGGTTTCGGTACATTCAAAGTCAACGAGCGTAAAGCACGTACTGGTCGTAACCCGAAAACAGGTAAAGAAATTAAAATTGAAGCAAGCAAAGTGCCTGCATTTGTATCAGGTAAAAGTTTAAAAGAAGCAATCAAATAAGTTTGCTGCCTTTCTGTCGATTTTATTGATGGGAGTTGTTTTAAGGTCATGAGCATATTCTCATGACCTTGTCGCTTTAATTTGTTATTTCATTATTTTTGTATCAATTAAAAAAATAAAATACGCATATCAAAGAACGTCGATTATTTTCATTTTCTGCTTCATCATCATCTCAACGAATCTACCCTATAAATCTTATTAAATATGAATGTGATCAATTATGTTTAATAGTGATATCAGTCAATTGGGCTTGCAATATATCAGCTAGATCTTGAGGTGCAATTTCAATTTCTAACCCTCTTCTACCGCCTGATATAAACATGGTTTTGTGTTGGTTGGCGCTACTGTCAATGAGTGTAAAAAGTTGTTGTTTTTGACCTAATGGGCTAATTCCACCCACCAAATACCCCGTTACTTTTTGGGCTAAATTAGCATCGGCTAAATCTATTTTTTTACAGTTTAGTCTCTGTGCTACTTTTTTTAAATCTAAATGTTCATTAACAGGTAATACGCATACCGCTAATGTTTTATTATTACCATTTAAATTGACAATCAGCGTTTTAAATATTTGTGATGCGGTGACATTTAAACTGGGATAGAGTTTATCAACCGCTTCTTGCCCATAACGGGTTTGCTTGGGATCATGCTGATATTGGTGAATGTTAAATTGCGTTTTAAGTTTTTTAAGTAAATTTATGGCGGGGGTCATTGTTGTTATCCAATTAATTTTAGCTAAATGAAAAAATATATGGGAAAACGTTATCCTTACCAGCTTTCTTTTGCTAACTTAAACTGGTAAGGAAATAAAATGATTAAACTATGAGTTTGTTATTTTCATCATTTTTAGGTGGTACTTTGGGGCTAGCTATACCGGTGGCTAAAGAATAAAGCCGATAAAAAAAGATGACAATAAAAGTGTCTAACATGATAGCAAAGAAGAAAAGCATAATGTCAATTAGAATACTAACAATATGACTATTTATTAAATTCTCAATTGCTACTTCAATTGCACCAAATAAAAGCCCAAATCCAGCAAGTATTAGTTCAAAAGCCAAAAATGTTAATAACATAAGTAACGCGGGTTTCCAATGCTGTTTAGATAATGTCAAGCTTAGATTGATTAGCTCCATAAAGCTTCTATTATTAGGATTAACCAGCAAACCAAAAAAGAAGTTACTAAAAATGGCTATAAATATAATTGAAAAAAAGACTATTAAGATCATTAAGATTGATAAAATTGCTGTAGGCAACAACATTTTTAAAATAAAAATGCCCATACTTACTATTAATACTGCAAACAAGAGAATTACAAAAATAAAAAGATAAAAAAGAATAATATTTAATAAATTAGATAATGCTTTAGATAATAATAAATTTAAGTTAAGTCTATCGCTGGTATATAGATTAGAAATCATAGCAATACTAATTGCTTTAAGAATGATACCTATCATTAACGTAAACATTATTATGAGTGAAATAGTGCTATTTATGTGCCCTAAATATAAATTTTTGATTGCCTCTTCATCAATAGATATAGTTCCAGTAAGGATATTATTAATTACAGCTAACACTAGGCAAACCAAAGTAATTGGTTTCATTCGATTGCAAAGAAAATTGCACGATTGCTCAAAAATCAAAGAAAAAGATAGTTTTGTTTGTAACTCCATATAAATTCCTTATAGGTGTGGCAACAGGATGTTACCACTATTGATTTTTAATGATTAAAGTTAGGACTGTAATAATGAAATATCAGCGACTTTTAAGAATAGGTTTTGTAGCTTTTTCAACAGTGCTAATCGATTAAGTTTAATTTTTTCATCGTCAACCATAACCATGACTGAATCAAAAAATGCGTTTACAGTGTCTTTTAGCGACGATAGTTCAACTAAAGCCTCTTGATAACGACCTTGGTTAAAATAAGGCGCAAGTTTATCGGTTAAAATTGCCAATTTTTTAGCTAATTCTCCTTCGGCTCCCGCTTCTAGTAATGCTGCATTGATTTGCTCTGGAATCGCAATATTTGTTTTTGATAAGATATTTGACACCCGTTTATTCGCTTCCGCTAATGACGAAGCTTCAGGCAACGTTCTAAAGTGAGTCACTGCTTTAACGCGCGCATCAAAATCAGCTGGCTTAGTTGGATTAAGAGCTAGAACTGATTGGATAGTATCAATAGCAAAGCCTTGTTCTTGATACCAAGCTCGAAAACGACCTTGCATAAAATTAACAATATCTTCAACTACATTTTTATTATTTAGCTTATCGCCATATAACGATGTGGCATAATTTGCTAATTCAACAAGATCTAACGGCAATGCCTTCTCAACAATGATGCGTAATATTCCAATAGCCGCTCTGCGCAAGGCAAAAGGATCTTTGTCTCCTTTAGGATGCTGACCAATGCCAAAAATACCCGCTAAGGTATCCATTTTTTCAGCAATAGAAACCGCACAAGCAACCGTAGTACTTGGTAACTCATCACCAGCAAAACGTGGTTTATATTGTTCTTCAATTGCAGTAGCTACTTCAATATTTTCGCCGTCTTTAAGCGCTAAATAGCGCCCCATAATACCTTGTGTTTCAGGAAATTCGAAAACAGTATTGGTTACTAAATCGCATTTAGTTAACTTACCTGCTCGTTTCGCTTGTTCAATATTTGCGCCAATTTTTTCAGCAATAAAGCCGGATAGTAGCTCAATGCGAATTGATTTCTCTTTAACTGTTCCAAGCTGTTGTTGGAATAAGACTGTTTCAAGGCGAGGCAAGCGATCTTCTAAACGTTGTTTTAAATCGGTTTGGTAAAAGAATTCAGCATCAGCAAGGCGTGGACGAACTACTTTTTCGTTCCCCGAAATTACCACTTGTGGATCTTTGGATTCAATGTTAGCGACAAAAATAAAGTTTGGTAATAATTTGCCTTGTTTATCATAAACAGGGAAGTATTTTTGATCGCCTTTCATGGTGTAAACCAGTGATTCAGCAGGTACTTCTAAAAAACGTTCTTCAAATTTAGCCGTTAATACAACAGGCCATTCAACTAAAGATGAGACTTCTTCAAGCAAGCTGTCTGTTAAGTCGGCTTTACCATTAAGTTTAGCAGCTTCGCTTTCAGCTTGTTGTTTAATAATTGCTTTTCGTTTGTCATAATCAGCAATCACTTTGCCTCGTTGTTCTAAAATGTCGGGATATTGATCAGCATTATCGATAGTGAACTCTTGTTCCCCCATAAAACGATGACCACGAATAATTCGGTTTGATTCAATATCTAAAATTGTACCTGTTACAATCTCATCCCCATAAAGCATTGTGACAGTATGGCAGGGGCGAATAAATTCAACTTGGCGAGCTGCCCAGCGCATTGGTTTAGGAATAGGTAACTTGCTTAGTGCTGTTTTAACCATATCGCATAATAAATTAACCACAAGTTGGCCTTGTTGATGTTGAGTATAAGAAAGCCATTCGCCTTTATCGGTTTGTATTCGCTCGGCTTGATCAACTGTAATTCCACAACCTCGGGCCCAGCCTTCGGCCGCTTTAGTTGGTTTGCCATTAGTATCAAATGCAGCACTCACTGCAGGACCACGTTTAACAATTTGGCTATCGGGCTGAGTATCATTCAGATTAATAACTTTTAATGCTAAACGGCGAGGGGATGCATACCACAGTACTTCTCCATGCTCTAAATTCGCATTATCAAGTTGTTGTATAAAATTAGCCGCAAAGCTTTCTGCTAATGTGCGCAGTGATTTTGGTGGTAACTCTTCGGTACCAATTTCCACTAAAAATGTTTTTTGCATAATCTTTTAAATCCTACTTTGATGCGTTTTGCTTAGCGTGTGAATTTTGGCACATAGGAAATCCGAGTGCTTCACGTGATGCGTAATAGGCTTCTGCCACCATTTTAGTTAATGTTCTAATGCGTAAAATATAACGTTGACGTTCAGTAACTGAAATCGCTTTACGTGCGTCAAGTAAATTAAAACAGTGAGCTGCTTTTAATATACGTTCATAAGCAGGTAGTGGCAGAGGTTTTTCTAGCTCAAGTAAATACTTTGCTTCTTTTTCGTGTTGTTCAAAACAATAAAATAAAAACTCAACATTAGCATATTCAAAATTATAAGTGGATTGCTCTACTTCATTTTGATGGAACACATCACCATAAGTGGTTTTTCCAAAAGCGCCATCACTCCAAACTAAATCATAAACGCTATCCACACCTTGGATATACATCGCTAAGCGCTCAAGCCCGTAAGTGATTTCACCTGTAACTGGTTTACATTCAAGACCACCAACTTGTTGAAAGTAAGTAAATTGGGTTACTTCCATACCGTTTAACCAAACTTCCCAACCTAGCCCCCATGCACCAAGAGTTGGGTTTTCCCAGTTATCTTCCACAAAACGGATATCATTAATAGTTGGATCGAGCCCTAGCTCTTTTAATGAACCTAAATAAAGCTCTTGAATATTATCTGGAGATGGTTTTAAGATAACTTGAAATTGGTAATAATGTTGTAACCTATTTGGGTTTTCACCATAGCGACCATCAGTTGGCCTACGTGATGGCTGAACATAAGCTGCATTTATCGGTTCTGGGCCTAATGCACGTAAACAGGTCATAGGGTGAGAAGTCCCCGCACCCACTTCCATATCTAAAGGCTGAATCACTGTACAGCCTTGATTCGCCCAGTAATCTTGTAACGTAAGAATTAACCCCTGAAAGGTTTTGACATTAAACTTTTGCATGATGTTATCTTTATGGTTGAATTGATATTTCGACTATTTAAATAGTGCTATAGTTTATACTTTTTATCAATACTTGTGAAATGCCTAATTTTATTCTATTTGATATATTGCCTAATTGGGTTGAAGTTGTTAAAAAGATATAAAAGGCTACCCAATAAACAAATGTCGTGTTTTATAATTCATTGATTTAAATGAAAACAAAAAATCAAATAAAATCAATATGTTTTCTGAATGTTTTTAGGGTAGATAGAGGAATTAAGAATTTTGTGGATAAAATTAACGGTTGATGAAAATTCTCTGCTTATTGATTTTTATGATAAAAAATCAATACCACATGCATGATTGCCGAATGTTGCCTACAGCCACCAGACTTTGTTGCGCGGTTTTAATACACTAGCACTAATTTGTTTGTTCCCGATAAAATGGTATCTCACCAAACATCCCTGTTTGGGGGGCACATTCTGATGCCTATAAAAATAGTTTTAATAACTTTTTAGTGATACAAAAGGATTTAGTTTTTATAAAAGGCAAAAAAATTAAATAAAATCAATTGCTTTTCTGAATGTTTTTTTGCGTAAAATTAAGGTTATTTTGGGAATTGGTGGGGGGAAATACCCTAAACCAAAGTAGCCAAAATAACTAATTTTATACCTAAACAAAAATGTACGTGAAAGTTTTGATGATGCTTTCTAGTTTTATTAGAAATCTAAGCAAAGCAAGATTACATTACCAATATTCTATTCCACGTACTATTTTTCTCTCTATATTCACCAATTTTGCTTCCGCATTTTCTTCATTATCGTCTGTTAAAATTCTTGTTTCGGCTGTGCAATCTCCATACACATTCCTATTATGATAAGATGATATAGTCTTGCCTTTTTATCACCCAAAATAGTTGTAATGCTTTCTAATAAATCATCAGAGTAAGTAGCGATAGTTTGTTTTTTTATATGTCTTGAATAAGGGGCATATTCAATAATTGAAGAATATTCATTAAATGCCTGTATTCGATTAAACTTTGTTTTATTATCACATCCTATTAATGTAATAACAAAGCAGTTGATGAAGATAAATTTACCGATGATCTTCATTCCGTAATTTCTTAAGCTTTATTGTTATTTATCATTCAAAAATAAACCCGCTTGCAATCAGCGGGTTTATTAATTTAATAGTAAATGATTATTAAACGTCCAAATAATCCAAGATTCCTTCGGCTGCTTTTCGCCCTTCGCTAATCGCTGTGACTACTAGATCAGATCCTCGAACAGCATCGCCACCAGCAAAAATTTTGGGATTGCTGGTTTGATAGCGGTTGGCTTCTGGCGCGATGATTCGACCTTGTGGGTCAAAATCAACACCATGCTCAGCCAGCCAAGGCATGGCATGGGGTTTGAAGCCAAATGCCATTATTACTGCTTCGGCAGGTAGAATAAATTCAGAACCTTCAACAATAATTGGTGAGCGCCGTCCTTTTGCATCCGGTTTACCAAGTTCAGTTTTGACCATTCTTACCCCTGTTACTTGTCCTGTTCCATTAATTTCAATACTTAAGGGTTGAACATTGAATTGGAAGTTTGCGCCTTCTTCTTTGGCGTTTTTGACTTCTCGTTTTGAACCTGGCATATTGGCTTCATCTCGGCGATAGGCGCAGGTGACGTCGCTTGCCCCTTGGCGAATAGATGTTCGTACACAGTCCATTGCCGTATCACCACCACCTAATACCACAACACGCTTACCTTTCATGTCAATGTATGGTGTCTCTTGGGTTTGTGGGTGATTCATAAGATGTTTGGTATTGGCTATTAAAAATGGTAAGGCATCATAAACACCGTTGGCATCTTCATTTTTTAGTCCTGCACGCATGGATTGATAGGTACCAGTACCGACAAAGACGGCATCAAATTCATTAATCAAATCATTTAATTGAATATTTTTGCCTACTTCAGTATTGAGACGGAATTCAATACCCATTTCAGTAAATATACGTCTGCGATTGATTAATACGTCTTTATCAAGTTTGAACGCAGGAATTCCAAATGTAAGTAATCCACCAATTTCAGGATGACGATCAAAGACGATAGGCGTTACGCCATTGCGCACTAATACATCGGCACAAGCCAGACCAGCAGGACCAGCGCCAATTATGGCAACTTTCAATCCTGTTTGCTCAACATTGGATAAATCAGGTTTCCATCCTATTTTAAACGCGGTATCTGTTATATAACGTTCAATATTGCCAATGGTGACAGCACCAAATTCTGCATTTAAAGTACATGAGCCTTCACAAAGGCGATCTTGTGGGCAAACACGTCCACATACTTCAGGCAAACTATTGGTTTGATGAGATAGTTCAACCGCTTCTAATATTTTACCTTCATTAACCAATTTTAACCAATTTGGGATATAGTTATGTACAGGGCAACGCCATTCACAATAAGGATTACCACAAGCTAGGCAGCGATCTGCTTGCGCTTGGGATTGTGAGGCGGAAAAGCCTTCATAAATTTCAACAAATTCTATTTTGCGAATGTTTAGCGATTTTTTGGGCGGTTCAACACGTTGTAAATCGATAAACTGGTAAACATTTTGACTCATTTCGTGCTCTCCTTACTTACTGTGCTTGAATGCGTAGTTCTGCTGATGAGCGACTACGGTGCCCTAATAAGGCTTTGACATCACTGGATTTAGGTTTGACTAAGACAAATTGTTTAGCAAAGTCATCCCAATTAGCTAAAATGTCCTCAGCTCGTGATGAATGCGTAAGTTGAGCATGTTCCATGATTAAACCACGCAAATGTTCTTCGTGGATAGAGTAATCAGCAACATTGAGTAATTCTATGAGTTCTTTGTTAATGCGTTTATGGAAATCACCGTCTGTATCTAAGATATAAGCAAAACCACCAGTCATTCCTGCACCAAAGTTAATGCCTGTTTTTCCTAACACGCAGACAATACCGCCAGTCATATATTCGCAGCCATTATCACCTATTCCTTCAACCACACTAATTGCGCCTGAGTTTCGCACAGCAAAACGTTCACCAGCGCGACCGGCAGCAAATAGTTTGCCGCCTGTTGCGCCATATAAACAGGTATTTCCGGCAATGGTTGCTTCATGGCTTAAAAATGCCGAACCTTGTGGTGGGCGAATAACAATACGCCCACCAGTCATACCTTTACCAACATAATCATTCGCATCCCCAGTTAGCGTTAAGTCTACGCCACCAGCATTCCATACGCCAAAGCTTTGACCAGCAGTCCCATTAAAATTGAGCGAAATAGGATCAGCGGCTAAACCTTGATCGCCATATTTTTTGGCAATATAGCCAGATAAGCTAGTGCCTACAGAACGGTCAGTATTTTGAATGTCAAAATAGAAACTTTTGCTTTGGCGATTATCAACACATTGTTGCGCTTGTGTGATGATCTCTTTATTTAGTACACCTTTATCAAATGGTTTATTGTCTTCAACGCAATAAACTGGTTTACCATCAATTGGTTTTGCTGTTTTTAGCAATCCTGATAGATCCAATTTTTGTTGTTTGGCGGTGATCCCTTCAAGTTCTAATAGTAGATCTGTGCGCCCAATTAGATCGACAATACGACTTACGCCAAGTTCTGCCATGACTTCTCGAGTATTGCGAGCAATAAAGCGGAAGTAATTCATCGCTTTTTCAGGCAGGCCGTGATAGTGCTCACTACGTAATTTTTCGTCTTGCGTTGCAACGCCAGTTGCACAGTTATTTAGGTGACAAATACGTAGATATTTACACCCTAAAGCAACCATAGGACCTGTACCAAATCCAAAGCTTTCAGCACCTAAAATAGCAGCTTTAACAATATCAGCACCTGTTTTTAAGCCACCGTCAACTTGCAGGCGTATTTTGTGACGTAACCCATTGGCAACTAATGATTGTTGTGTTTCAACCAATCCAAGTTCCCAAGGGGAACCGGCGTATTTTACCGAGGTCAATGGGCTAGCCCCTGTGCCACCGTCATAACCTGAAATAGTAATTAAATCGGCATAGGCTTTAGCAACGCCTGTTGCGATGGTACCAACACCGGGTTCGGATACGAGTTTAACCGAAATCATAGCGTGTGGATTGATCTGTTTTAAATCAAAGATTAGTTGTGCCAAATCTTCAATCGAGTAAATATCGTGATGTGGTGGCGGTGAAATTAATGTCACACCGGGTACAGAAAAGCGTAATTTTGCAATATATGGTGTGACTTTATCACCTGGTAATTGACCGCCTTCCCCCGGTTTTGCGCCTTGTGCTACCTTTATCTGGATAACATCAGCACTCATTAAGTAACTTGGTGTTACGCCAAAACGACCTGATGCAACTTGTTTTATACGTGAAACTTTTATGGTGTTGTAACGTGCAGGATCTTCACCCCCTTCCCCTGAATTGGAAAATCCGCCTATTGTATTCATCGCTGTGGCAAGGGATTCGTGCGCTTCTGGACTGAGTGCTCCAATGGACATGGCTGCTGAATCAAAGCGTTTAAATAATGATTCTTCGGGTTCGACTTGCTCAAGCGGTATGGTTGCATTTTCAGGTGGATTGAGTTTTAATAAATCGCGCAATGTGGTAATAGGGCGATGATTAACTATATCAGCATAACGTTTGTAATCTTCATAATTACCATTATTGACTGCTTTTTGTAGTGACTGCACAACATCAGGGTTATAGGCATGATATTCACCACCGTGGACAAATTTAAGTAACCCACCTTGTTCTAAGGGTTTTCTTCTTAACCATGCGCTTTTTGATAAGTTAAATTGGTCTTGGGAAAAATCATCAAAATTAGCGCCACTAATACGGCATGTGACACCTTGAAAACAAAGTTCAACGACTTCTTCATGTAATCCAACGGCTTCAAACAGTTTTGAGCAACGATAAGATGCGACTGTTGAAATGCCCATTTTGGACATAATTTTATATAAACCTTTATTAATCCCATTGCGGTAATTAACTATCGCTTCACGATGAGATTTGTTTATCGTACCATTATCCACCATTTGGGATAAGGTTTCATAGGCTAAATAAGGGTAAATTGCTGTTGCACCAAAACCAAGAAGTACGGCAAAGTGGTGCGGATCACGACAACTTGCCGTTTCAACAATAATATTGGCATCGCAGCGTAAATTCTTTTCAACTAAGCGTTGTTGAACAGCCCCAACTGCCATAGGTGCTGGAATGGGTAGACGGTCGGGAGCAATATTTTTATCTGATAAAATCAGTAATACGGTGCCATTGCGAACTTTTGTTTCAGCATCACCACATAATTGTTCAATAGCATCACGCAAGCTACCATCAATTTCATAAGTGATATCTAATGTTTCTGATTTGTAGTAACGTGATTCTAGCGCTGTTAATTGTTGTAGATCCGAATAGACTAAAACAGGATATTTAAAAGCAACTCGATGCGCTTGGCCTTCTGCTTCGGCAAATACATTCATTTCACGACCAATACTGGTTGAAAGTGACATAACGTGTGCTTCACGCAGGGGATCGATAGGTGGGTTAGTAACCTGCGCAAATTTTTGGCGGAAATAATCATAAATTGATCGAGGCTTATTTGATAATACCGCAAAAGGTGTATCATCGCCCATTGAGCCAGTAGCTTCTTGCCCATTTTCGCCAAGTACTCGGATGCATTGATCGAGTTCTTCTGCACTATAACCAAACTGTTTTTGGTAGGTTGCAAGTAATGTATCATCATAATTGCGCGAACCGATGCTATCATCGGGTAAGCTTTCAAATGGGATTAGTTGCTTAACATTTTTTGTCATCCATTCTTTATAAGGATGACGTTTTTGTAAATCATTATCGGTTTCAGCAGATTGTAAAATGCGGCCTTCTTCCGTATCGATAACTAACAATTCACCTGGACCAACACGTCCTTTAGTAACTACTTCGTCGGGCTGATAATCCCAAATACCAATTTCAGAGGCACAGGTGATAAGTTTGTCTGTGGTAATAACATAACGTGCAGGGCGTAATCCATTACGATCTAAGTTACATGCCGCATAACGGCCATCAGACATAACAATGCCAGCAGGCCCATCCCAAGGTTCCATATGCATTGAGTTGAAGTCAAAAAAGGCACGTAGATCTTCATTCATGTCTGGATTGTTTTGCCATGCAGGGGGAACAAGTAGGCGCATAGCTCGCACTATATCCATTCCTCCAACTAAAAATAGTTCTAGCATGTTATCTAATGAACTTGAGTCAGAACCAGTGACATTCACAAATGGGGCTGCATCTTGTAAATCAGGGATAAGTGGCGTTTTAAATTTATATGATCGTGCTTTTGCCCATTGGCGATTGCCCTCAATAGTATTAATTTCGCCATTATGTGCCAGATGTCTAAAAGGTTGAGCTAATGGCCAACGTGGAACGGTATTGGTTGAAAAACGTTGGTGGAATAAACAAATCGCGGTTTCCATACGAATATCGGCCAAATCTAAATAGAATCGAGGCAAATCTTTAGGCATACATAAGCCTTTATAAATATTGACCTGATTTGAGAAACTACAAACATAAAATGTATCGTCTTGTACGCGTTTTTCAATGCGGCGGCGAACCATATACAAACGGCGCTCTAAATCAATCTTTGTCCAACCAGCTGGTGCATTAACAAAAACTTGTTTAATTCTTGGTAGCGATGCAAGTGCGATTTCACCCAGAACACTTTTATCAATCGGCACTTCACGCCAACCTAAAATAGATAAGGTTTCTTCGGCTAATTCTTCTTCGACTATCTCACGGCTAGCTTGCGCCTCGGCTTCATCTTGGCTTAAAAACAACATGCCTACTGCATAATTCGTCGCTAAACGCCAACCGGCATCCTCGGCGACTAGACGAAAAAATCGGTCAGGTTTTTGTAATAAAAGACCACATCCATCACCGGTTTTACCATCCGATAATATCGCGCCACGGTGTTGCATACGAGCAAGCCCGTGAATTGCAGTACGCACCACTTTATGACTTGGTTGCCCCTCAATGTGAGCAATTAACCCAAATCCGCAGTTATCTTTTTCATGATGCTGGTTATATAACATATCATTGCCTCTAATTCATCGTTTTTATAATTTGAGAAGGTATAGGCATTAATCCCATATTAGGTATGAAGTTAATTAAAAAAACGTTTTCGGTCAAATAAATATTACTTATAAGTTAATCTTCTCATAACTTATATTTGAGTTATTAATTAAGCTAATAATGACATATACCACTATGATTTTTTAAGTGTTTATAAATTTAAATTGTTTTTTTTAAAATAGCGTATATAAATTAGCTATAAGTTTTTTTTCTTTTATGTTAAAAACTTTCAGAAAAGTATCTGTTTAGGTATAAAATTTAACTCAAGCTAACGACTATAAGTGATGGCGGTATCTTGCTATAATTTGTTATCTTTTATTTTTAATCTATCAATAATGCAAACTAAAATTACAATTGTTGGGGCGGGCGCTGCTGGGCTTTTTTGTGCTGGCCTATTGGGGCAAAAAGGGTATGATGTTACCGTAATTGATAATGGTAAAAAGCTCGGGCGTAAAATTTTAATGTCTGGTGGTGGTAAATGTAATTTTACTAATTTATCTGTTGAGCCATCCCATTATATTTCTCATAATCCACATTTTTGCAAATCTGCTTTAAAGCGCTTTACCCAGTGGGATTTTATACAATTAGTCAACCAATATGGTATTAGTTATCATGAAAAAGCTCATGGCCAATTATTTTGTGATAATTCAGCGCAAGATATCGTTGATCTGCTAGTAAAAGAGTGCCAAAAGGGGCATGTTAATTTTGTGATGCGAACCCAAGTTGAAGATATTGATAGTAATGGGCAAGGGTTCCAATTATATACTTCTGGTGGCATTATGGATAGTGAAAATCTTATTATTGCTACAGGCGGTTTATCTATGCCCGCACTCGGTATGACATCAATAGGCTATAAAATTGCTGAAAAATTTGCTATTCCTGTTGTACCAGTAAAAGCTGGATTAGTGCCTTTTACGTTGCATAAGCCTTTACTGGATGTGCTTGCAAATTTGTCAGGTATTGCAATTCCAGTTGAAGTTTCTAATCAAAGAATGAGCTTTAAAGAGAATCTATTATTTACGCATCGAGGGCTTTCTGGACCAGCTCTTTTACAATTGTCGAGTTATTGGCAAGCTGGTGAATCAATCACTATCAATTTATTACCTGAATTAGTATTTGAATCATCGTTTAAACTATTATTAGAACAAAACCGCAATCAGACTATAAAAAACTGCTTGGCGTCGCTTTTACCCAAAAGGCTCATTGAAGCATTAATACAATTAAATTTAATGGACGATTTAACGGTGAAACAGCTTACCCCTAGGCAACAGCAGCAACTTTATTACAACCTAACACACTGGAAAATTACTCCAAATGGAACAGAAGGTTATCGTACTGCCGAAGTCACACTGGGCGGTATAAGCACTGATGCGTTATCCTCCAAAACTATGGCGGTTAAAACACTTCCTAACCTCTATTTTATTGGTGAGGTGGTTGATGTTTCGGGGTGGCTCGGAGGTTATAATTTCCAATGGGCATGGAGTAGTGCATTTGCATGTGCTCAGGCGTTTAATTGATCGTTTTTGATGCTTAAAATTAAGCATCAATTACCCCCATCTGAATATGATACTTTTTGACTTTATATTGTAATGTTGTGCGTGAAATATTTAAGTTTTTTGCCGCCGTTATAATTTTGCCATTGGCTTGATTTAATGCATCAATAATCAGTTGCCGTTCAAAGTTCTCAACTTGTTCGGTTAAGTTACCTCCATTAGGATATGTTTGAGCAACTGTTTCATTGTGCTTATTTGTATTATCATCTTCAGACTGCGGGTTATTAAGTTCAAATAACTCTTCATCAAGGGTAATATGCTGTAATTCACCAGGTTCGTTTTGAAGTACCATACTTCTGACAATGGCATTTTCAAGCATACGCACATTACCAGGCCAATGTGCTGACATTAATTGTTGTAGTGCTTGTTTACTGATACCACTAATGACTATATTTACATCGTTTTTATGTTTATCAATAAAATAACGAGCTAAAACGGGAATATCTTCTGTTCGGTCTCGCAAAGCAGGAAGTTTAATTAAACCAACGTTTAATCGATAAAATAGATCGCCTCTTATTTTTCCCGTTTTTAGCAACTCTGTCGGTGATTCATTCATGGCGGCAACGATACGAACATCTGAATGTTGTTCTTTACTACCACCCAATGGCCAATAGGTTTTCTCTTGTAGAAATCGTAATAGCTTACTTTGCATATCAAAAGGCATTGCATTAAGTTCATCAAGAAACAGTGTGCCTCCGTTAGCTAGCGCTAAATAACCTTGACGGTTTTCGGCCCCCGTAAACGCACCTTTGACTGTGCCAAATAAAGTGCTTTCAATCAGGGTAGTTGGTAACGCACCACAATTAAGTGAGATGAAAGCTTTGTCACGGCGTTGACTTGTCTGGTGTATTAAGCGAGCAAACAGTTCTTTACCTGTTCCTGTTTCTCCTACAATTAGTATAGGAACATCATTGCGTCCTAAAATATTGGTTTGGTCAATCACTTTCTGCATTTTTTCCGAAACAAAAACAATATCGGGCAAAGGCTGTTCTTTATTGTGGTATAACTTACTATGTAATTTAAAAACTTGATCTTGCAAATGTCTAACCGTTGATAAGTTTCGGCCTATCTCAATGGCACCAATGATTTCTTCTTTATTATTATAAAGCGGAACAGTTGTATGCAAATAATCAACCAACTTACCAACATGGTTATAATAAGTTTGGTAGTTATCTTGGTATTCTTTACCAAGTTGCAAAGCTTGCAACATAGTACTATCTTCTTTTTTTAAGTTGGGGTAAACCTCAAGCATTGGGTTACCAATAGCTTGCTCTTTAGGGTAGCCATCGAGTTCTGCACTTTCCTGATTGTAATAAATATAATTGCCATTTTTATCAATAATAGCTATCGGTTGATGGATTAAATCAAAAAAATGTTTAAATATTTCCAATGCTTGTAATAACTCAGGATCAATGGTCATGATATTAGTACCTTTTTATGTTTGGATTATTTACTAAATTTTGCTTCGTTTAATTTAAATGCTTTTCGGCCATCATCAAAAAATGACAAATTTTTGTCATAAAAACATATTTTGTACTAAATGACTAATTTTAATTTTGGGGCTAAACTTATTAACTAATTGATTATATTTGATTCTAATTTTGGCATGCTGATTGCATTACCAGTGAGAAGTCTGTTACATATTTCTATATACTAAATTAACTGGAGGTCATATGTCTGACTCAATTATGTCAAATTATAACAAATTACGTACCAATCTTGTAACAAAAGATCGTCGCTTTAGTGCTCAAAATGGCAAATTATGTTTTGATGGGGTTAATTTAGAAGAATTAGCCAAAAAATATCCAACTCCTTTTTATGTGTTTTCTGAGAAAGAAATTGATCGCAATGTTCAAGAAATAAAAGATGCATTTAAGGCTCATTCAAATACAAAAATCTTCTATGCCTCAAAAACCTGTTCAGTTATGGGAGTGCTTAAGGCGATTAAAGATGCAGGTATTTATGCCGAAGCAAACTCGATGTTTGAAGTGCGTAAATGCTTAGAAATAGGCTTTAGTGGTAGCCAAATTGTGTTCAACGGTGTGGTTAAAAAACCAGTTGATTTGGAATTTGCAATCCAAAACGATCTTTATATTATCAATGTTGATAGTTTATATGAGCTTGATATTATTGATGAAATTTCAAGGCGTTTGAAGAAAGTTGCAAATGTTTGCGTGCGTGTTGAGCCAAATGTGCCGTCAGCAACCCATGCAGAATTGGTTACAGCTTATCATGCCAAATCAGGTATTGATTTAGAACAAGCAGAAGAAACTTGCCGACGCATTCTCGAAATGCCATATGTTCATTTACGTGGTTTGCATATGCATGTTGGGGATCAAGTACCCGAAGCAGAACCTTTTGCAAAAGCAACGAAAGTATTAGTTGATGAATCTCGCCGTTTAGAAGAAGTACTTGGTACTAAATTTGATTTAATCAACGTTGGAGGCGGTATTCCTGTTCCATATAAGTATGACGAAGAAAATGGCAATCCATTGCAAGATAATATGTATGCAGGGATTACTGCTCAAGACTTTGCTGACGCGGTAATTAGTGAAGTACACAAATGGCGTACTGATGTTGAAATCTGTATTGAACCAGGTCGTAAAGTAACTGGTTCTGCCGGCGTGCTTGTCACCGAGGTCGCTTGTGAAAAACGTAAAACTAACTACGATTTAGACGGTAACATTGAAGAGCATGTTGAGTGGAAATTTGTTGATGCTGGTTATAGCGTTTTATCTGATAGTCAACATTTTGATTGGTTCTTCTATGTTTATAATGCGTCAAGAATCAATGAAGAACACGACGAATATATTAAATTAGCTGGTCCTTTATGTGATGGTGGCGACTACTTCCATGTCGGTGTTAAAGGTGAAGAATTTTTAATGCCAAAAGATACGCAAATTGGCGATATTGTTGCTTTCTTGGATGCAGGTGCTTATACCATTGAAAGCCAAACAGTCTATAACAATCGACCTCGTACATCTGTTGTTATGATAGATAAAGAAGGTAAAGACAGATTGATTCGCCGTGAAGATACTTACGAAGATATGGTTGGATACGACGTGTATTAATCATGAACTATCTGGAGCATTTATTGCTCCAGATATTACAATGTGAGGTTATTATGAGTGATTCTAAAGATTCAAGTTTACTTGGTATTAAAGACATTGTGTTTATGAATGTTATTGCGATACTCAGTTTACGTCAAATTCCAAATGTTGCTCCCTATGGGGCGTCAGCAATGGTGCTTTGGTTACTTGCTGCATTTTGTTTGTTTTTTCCATTAGCGATGGTTTGTGGTGAACTTTCTACTGGTTGGCCAAAAGATGGTGGGATATTTGTTTGGGTAAAAGAAGCATTTGGTAAACGAGTTGGCTGGATAGTAGTTGTTTGTTTCTTGTTTTCTTGTGTGCTTTTCTTCCCATTAATGTTGCAATTTGGCTTTACGGCAATTGGCTATATGTTTAGTGCTGAGTTGGCCCAAAATCAGGTGTTTATTGGGGTGGGATCCATGGTGGTATTTTGGATCTTAACATTAATGAATATTAAAGGCATGAAGTGGACTAAAATCATTAACAGTGTTAGTGCATGGTTAGGTGTGTTTATTCCTGCCGGTATTATTGTGTTATTAGCGATTGTATGGTTAATGACTGGTCACTCTATGGCAACGGATTATAGTCATGTTAGTGATTGGGTTCCGGATTTAAGCAGTTGGGATACTATTGTTTTCTTATCAAGCATGATGTTTGCGTTTGCTGGTTTTGAAGTGGCTCCAATGATTGCTGGCCGTACTCGTAACCCACAACGTGACTTCCCTAAAGCGATGGTTGTTTCAGCTATTGTGATTGTGGGTATTTATATGATTGGTACTTGGGCAATTAATACTTTATTGCCAGCAAAAGATACTGATATTGTTGCAGGTGTAATGCAAGCGATGGAAGTATCGGCAAAAGCGTTACATATGCCTTGGTTATTACCAGTAATGGCAATTTGTTTATTCTTTGGTGCGTTAGGTCAAATTAACTCATGGTTAGTTGGTCCTATCTATATGTTACAAGAAGCATCAAAAGAAGATAATTTGCTTGGTGAACGTATCGGTCGTTTACACCCGGTATATCAAACACCAGCTTTTGCTTTAATTGTTCAAGCGATTATTGTAACAGTACTTTGTTTTTCAACTTTCGTTTCACCAAGTATTGCAGCTGCATATTGGATGTTAACTGCGTTAACAACAATTTGTTACTTTATTCCTTATTTAGTGATGTTTATTGCGTACTATCGTTTGCGTATTGCTCAACCAGATGTGCCACGTAGCTTTAAGATTCCGGGTAAAGTTTTACCAGTTGTTTTACCAGCTTTAGGATTCTTATCTACACTATTTGCGGTGATCTTGGTGTTTATTCCACCAGCACAAATTGATATGGGTGGATATGCTGAGTACATCGCTAAAATTGTTGGTGGTGCAGTGCTTGCCATTGTGTTAGCTGAATGGATCTATCATCGAGCTCAAAAACGTAATCGTTTGCAACAAGTTAAAGATATAGAGGAGTAATATTATGTACAAACCTATATTAGAAATTGATTTACGTAAATTAAGAGACAATGCTCGTGTTGAAAAAGAGCTACTTGCTAAACACGGCATTGAAGTAATGGCGGTTAATAAAGTTTTTGATGGTTGTGTTGAAACTGCTAAAGCCGTGCTTGATGGCGGTATTGATGTGATTGCCGAGTCAAGAACTTACAATTTGAAGAAGCTTAAAGATGCTTTAAATTGTAAAACTTGTTTATTGCGTAGTCCTTGTTTAAGTGAGATTAGTGATGTTGTAAAATATGCTGATATTAGCTTAAACAGCGAAAAACAAGTGATTAAGGCACTTTCTGATGAGGCGGTAAAACAGCAAAAAGTCCATCAAGTATTATTAATGGTTGATATGGGTGATTTGCGAGAAGGTATTTGGTTTGAACATGTGGATGATATTATCGATACTGTCAAACTCATTCTATCGTTACCGGGTGTTGAGCTTTATGGGCTTGGTACTAATTTTAACTGTTATGGTACTGTTTTACCAACGGTTAAAAATGGTGTGGATTTTTTACACATAGCACGTAAAGTAGAGCAATCTTGTCATATTAAGATAAAATATTTATCAGCTGGTAATTGTACTAGTTACCACCTGTTGGATAAAGGTATTTGGCCAGAAGGGCTGAATCATTTGAGAATTGGCGGTTTGCATGAGTTCGGTATTGAATATGTGGATATGAAATACCTTGATGAATTTCATCATTCCAACAAACCTGTCGATAAAGCGTGCAGTAATTTATATAAGTTTTACGCGCAAATTATTGAGCTCAATAGTAAGCCGACAGTTCCTGTTGGTGAGTTAGGTGTAGATGCTTTTTTAAACAGCAAAACCTTTGTTGACCATGGTACACGTAAACGAGCCTTGCTGGCTTTTGGTCGTCAAGATGTGCCGGCAGAAAGCTGTGTACCTATCAATGATAATATTACTGTATTGGGTCAAACCAGTGATCATACTATTGTTGATATTGAAGATGTTTCTGAAACATTACGTGTTGGCGATATGATTGGGTTTGAGCTTGATTATACAGCGCTACTTATGGCTTGCCAAACTAATGGTGTAGAAAAACGGTTTGTTTATTAATGTATCAGCTGCTGGGCAATCAGCAGCTATTATTGATTACTAGGCGGTTTACATGGCAACATCAGAAGCTCAAGAAAGCCCTTATCCTAGCACCTTAAAGAAGAACTTGAAAAATCGTCATTTATTGAT
Source organism: Bombus sonorus (assembly GCA_029958995.1). Lineage (NCBI taxonomy): Eukaryota > Metazoa > Arthropoda > Insecta > Hymenoptera > Apidae > Bombus > Bombus sonorus. The sequence continues at coordinate 2,830,069 of JARWAU010000020.1, read as the reverse complement.
GATTTCATTAGGTGGTTCGATTGGTACTGGGTTGTTTATTGGTATTGCAGCACCACTTAGCACGGTTGGATCATTGGGGACGATCATTGCTTATTTTCTTGCCGGTAGCATTATGCTATCAACTATGCTGTGCCTAGGTGAGCTTTCTTGTGCATTCCCACATGCAGGTTCTTTTCAGCATTATGCATTAATGTTTATTCCTCATCCTATTTGGAGTTATACCATTGGCTGGTTATACTGGTTAAGTTGGGTGCTATCTATGGCTGCTGATTTAACGGCTGCCGCTATGATTGCCCATCAAGCCTTTCCTGCTTTTCCTATTTACCTTTTTAGTTTGTTAATTCTTATTGTCATTACCTCGGTACATTTAACCTCAGTTCAAGCATTTGGAGAAAGTGAGTATTGGTTTTCAACAATTAAAGTGTTAGCAATAATTGCTTTTATTTGTGTAGGAATTTATTTACTTCATCAGCAATATAGTCAAACACATGTGTTACCAACATTTAAAACCGAAAGAGGGTGGTTTCCTAATGGTTTTTTCGCCATATTTATTTGCATGACTATTGTTACTTATTCATTCCAAGGGATCGAATTGATCGGTAATGCCGCCGGTGAAGCACAATCTCCGCAATCTGTGTTGCCCAAAATAATTACTGGTGTTGCTTTTCGTATTATTCTGTTTTATATCTTGGCTATTGCTGTTTTAGCGCTTGTTTATCCATATGGAACGGTTCATTCTGAAATTAGTCCATTTGTATGGGTATTTAACCAAGCAGGGATTAAATTTGCTTCTTATATGATGCTTTTTGTTATTTTTTGTGCAGCAATATCGGCCGCAAATTCAGCTATTTATGCTAGTTCAAGAATGTTATGGTCTATGGCGCAAGATAACTTAGCACCAAAATACTTTTCAGTAGTTAATCAACGAGGTGTGCCCACAAAAGGTATATTATTTATTGCTATTATTGCGTTAGTTTCGCTATTTTCGAAATATATTGCTGCTGAAAAATTATATCTTTATTTAGTCGCAGGAACAGGGCAGGTTGGTTGTTTTGCGTGGATTATCATTGCTTGGTGTCAGTATCGATTCCGTAAAGGGGTCAATTGTGGTAAATACTCAAAAGACATGATCAAGTTTAAATCACCACTGTTTCCTTGGCTTGCTTTTATCTCTATTATTATGAATATTGTTATTATTGTTGGTGTTTGGTTTGGTGAGTCAGGTCATTTTATTTTATTATCTGAAATAATTTTAATTGCAATCATTCTAATTTCTTATTTTTTCTATAAAAAAAGAAATATTACAATAAGCCATAATTGATTATATATTGCAAAGCTATGTAATCACTAGCACAAAATTTATTATTGTTAGTGATTACAGGCTATTGGTGTTTAGTGAAAATTAAGCCATTTTATGTAAGCGACTTATTAGCAGATGAATATTGATTGCGTAAATCCTATTTTGCAACGTAATATTGTTATTATGCATGCTATTGAGAAATTTAAAATAAATGTTCATTTTAAAAAAGCAGATATACCTGTAAAAACGACCTGTGCAGCAATAGCTGATATGAGTAATCCCGTTAGCTTTGATAATATCGCAATTCCAGTATTTTTTAATACTTTTGCAATGCTTTTAGCGCACAATAACATAATATAAATACCCATTGAGGCAACAAGCAACGAAATTGCACCAATCAAATTCGGAACAACGCCAATTGAGCTAGTGCCCATCACAATGATAGTACCAATAGATGCCGGACCCATACATAGTGGAATGGCTAGTGGAACAACACTGATATCATCATCGCTATTGATTTTGTTTTTTTCTGGCGAATCGTTCATTAGTGATACCGCAGTGATAAACAGTAATGCCCCCGAGCCAATTCGAAATGCATCAAGGGTAAATCCAAAAACGCTAAACATGGTATTGCCAAAAAAGAACAGTACAATACCGATAATAAATACTGCACATGAAGTTTTTAGTGCTATTTTTCTCCTAAGCTGTTCATCATATTGCTTTGTACCACTTAGAAATGCGCTCAAAACGGCAGGTGGTGTCATTAATGCAAACAATTTTACTGTTGTTGAGAGAATCGCAAAAATATAATCAACCATTGCACTACCTTTTACTTTATTTAAAAAATTGCTTTAATTTTGCCAACTAGTTATTGTTGGATTGAAATTATTTTTATCATATATAAAAACGGTCACCACAAAGGTGACCATCTTAATCCGATATTTTTATTGATAATCAACAAAAATTAGTTAAGGCGCTCTTTAATACGAGCTGCTTTACCACGAAGTTCGCGTAAGTAGTAAAGTTTAGCTTGACGCACTTGACCACGACGTTTCACAGTAATTGAATCAACAATTGGTGAGTGAGTTTGGAATACTCGTTCAACACCTTCGCCATTCGAAATTTTACGTACCGTAAATGCTGAGTGTAAACCGCGATTACGAATTCCAATGACAACACCTTCGTAAGCTTGAAGACGTTTTTTATTACCTTCAACAACCCATACTTTTACTTCAACCGTGTCACCAGGGCGAAACGACGGGATGTCTTTCTTCATTTGTTCTTGTTCTAATTGCTGAATAATTGCATTTTTCATAATATTATCTCTTACTAGTTATACTGAAATATTAATTGCCTTATTTATCACTGTATTCTCGTTGGAATTCAGTGAGTAAACATTGCTCTTCATCAGTCAGAGCTAGATTTGCAAGAAGATCTTTTCTTCTTAACCAAGTTCGTCCTAGTGATTGTTTTAATCGCCAGCGACGAATCGCTTCATGGTGACCAGACATTAACACGTCAGGCACCGCCATTCCATCTAACACCTCAGGTCGAGTATAGTGTGGGCAGTCAAGTAAACCGTTAGCAAAAGAGTCTTCTTCTGCCGATGATTGGTGATTTAGCACGCCAGGTATAAATCTTGCTAATGCATCAATCATAGTCATCGCAGGTAATTCACCACCACTTAACACGTAATCCCCAATTGACCATTCTTCATCAATTTCAGTTTGGATAACACGTTCATCTATACCTTCATATCGCCCACAAATCAAAATTAATTTTTGGCTTTGGGACAATTCGCAAACACCTTGTTGGTTTAATTTGCGCCCTTGTGGGGAAAGATAAATTACTTTTGTATCGTTACCAGCAACAGCCTTTGCCGCATGAATTGCATCCTTAAGTGGTTGCACCATCATTAACATGCCAGGACCACCGCCATAAGGTCTGTCATCAACAGTCTTATGCTTATCATACGCAAAATCGCGCGGATTCCAATATTCTACTGTTAACAGCCCGTTTTTAACGGCTCGACCAGTTACACCATAACAGGTAATAGCTTGAAACATTTCGGGAAAAAGGCTAATTACGCCAATCCACATAGTCTTACCTTACCAATTAAAAAGCAGGATCCCAATCGACCACAATCATTTTTGTTACTAAATCAACTTGTTTTATAAATTGATCATCAACAAAAGGAATTAAACGTTCTGTTGTACCAAATGCATCTTTTAGATTTGCTTTTACCACCAACACATCATTAGAGCCAGTTTCCATTAAATCAGTAACCTGACCTAAATCGTAACCGTTGACTGTTTTCACTCGACAGCCAATGAGATCTTTCCAATAAAAATCACCATTATTAAGCGCTGGTAATTTTTCTGCATCAACAAACACTTCAATATTAGTTAATGCATTAGCTTGATCACGATCATCAATACCTTTGAGTTTCACAATCATATCATGATTATGTGGTTTGAAGCTTTCTACAATGACTTCTTGCCATTGTCCAGCTCGCTGGATATACCAAGGAGTGTAATCAAAAATGCTATCTGGCAATTCTGTAAACGAAAAAATTCTGAGCCATCCGCGAATGCCGTAGCTTGAACCAAGTTTACCAACAACAATAAGATTCTCAGTATTCATCATTACAGTGACTATTAATTACTAAATTAAGCAGCTTTTTGTGCTTGTTTAATCAGTGCATTCACACGATCAGAAACAGTTGCACCTAAACCAACCCAATGATTTACGCGATCAAGATCTAAACGTAATTCTTCTGCTTTACCTTGTGCAATTGGATTAAAAAAGCCAACGCGCTCAATAAAACGACCATCACGTGGGTTACGGCTATCAGTGACAACTACTTGATAAAAAGGGCGCTTTTTAGAGCCACCACGAGCTAAACGAATAGTTACCATAACATCCTCTTAAATTAAAAAAATAATCTTTTTTCTGTCCAACATGGACAAAATCAAAGCCCCAGAATTATACCCTTTCTAGCAAAAAGTGCAATGACTCTTTATTGACGGTGGGTGGGGAATATGCAAGACTAAAGCAAAATGAGAAAAGAGTAGATAAAATAATACTAATTACCATTCATTTACATTAAGCCAAAATTAGTAATTATTACAAAAAAGTATACTTTTTTTAGGGGCTATTTACACGCATTTATCATCTGTCGCCACTATTTTTTATGAAATAAAGCGCGTTTTAAAACATCAAAAAAACCAAGTGAACGAACCATCTTCTGCCCGTCAACATAACCACGGATCGCTCTTAGCACTTTTTTAGGCTCTTTAGATGCAAAGGTAAAAGTACCATTTTTCTTCGTTTCAACTGAATAGCGTGGTATCCATTTTCCACCAAATAGCACAGATGCGACGACATAATCAACCTCATCCCAAGGGATTTGGATATATTTACGTGGGTCATGTTGATGATAGAATTCAAAAGCTTTGTCACCAACTATTATATTGCCATATTCGGTAAATCCAGTAAAAGAAGTGGCTTTAATCGTTAAGTCTATTTTAGTATTTAAGGACTGAACCATTTTTTGATATCCATTTTTCGCACACTAATAAGGCCATCCTTTTTACCACTTAAGGTGATAAAAAGGATATTTAATAAAAAATATAATTTTATTCTAACGATTTATATTTTTCTTGAATATTTTAGCAAATTTATATACTTATAAAAGGCCAATGACATGACCAATAATACCCACTATAAATAAGCCCATAATGATGATAATTGGCGATATTTTTTTACGTAATAACCACATACAAAAGAAGGTCAACAGTAAAGGAACTAATCCCGGTATCAACTGATCTAAGTTATTTTGTAAAGTAGTAATCTTTTCTTGAGTTAGCGATAATCCGCTTTGCATTTGAAGTAACGCTTTTTGAATACCTTCTGCACCGATTGGTAATGTATTCCAATCAATAAATGCACCCTTGTCTAGTTTGACGATAGATACAATTGGTTGGAATTTTATTGATACCCATCGTTGCACTAATGCAGCAAGCACAAACATGCCTAAAATAGATGCGCCTTTAGTAATTTTTTGTAGTAACCCGCCTGATAAATTATCGGTAATTTTCGAACCCGTTCTATAACCAAATTCTTGTGTATACCACATAAAGCTCCAACGAATAATATTCCAGAGTAAGAAGAATAAAATAGGCCCCATGATATTACCGCTTAACGCAAGCGAGGCACCAAGCGCACCTAGCATTGGTCTTACGGTAAACCAAAATACAGGATCACCTACGCCGGCTAATGGTCCCATCATACCCACTTTAACCCCTTGAATGGCTACATCATCAACCGCTGCACCATTGGCTCTTTCTTCTTCAAGAGCAAGCGTTACTCCAAGAACTGGAGAAGCTAAATAAGGGTGTGTATTAAAAAACTCCAAGTGCCGTTTAAGTGCTGCAGCACGATCTTCTTTAGTTGAATATAATTTTTTTATAGCGGGGATCATGGAATACACCCAACCACCATTTTGCATCCGTTCGTAATTCCAAGATCCTTGGAGAAAAGTTGAACGCCAAGCAACGGCTAAACGATCTTTCTTACTTAATTGAATTCTATTTGTCATATTTTTCTCCAGTGCCTAGTAATCATTTAAAATATCATCAAGTGGATCACCTTTGCTACCACCATTTGATGAATTGCCTCGTTCTGAAAGATTAAGATAAATCAATGCTAATGCGAAGCCTAAAGCACCAAGTGCAATTAGTGTTAATTGCGATATCGCAGCAACGACAAACCCGATAATGAAAAAAGGCCATACTTCACGATTAGCCATCATATTAATCACCATTGCATAGCCGACAGCAACAACCATACCACCACCAATGGCCATACCAGTTGTTAACCATTCAGGCATTGCATTTAATGTCGCCCTAACAGTTTCTGCTGGGATGAATAATAAAGCCGCAGCAGGTATAGCGATACGTAAACCTTGTAAACAAATACCTAAAATTTGTAACCATTCAATTTTTCGAATATTGCCTTCAGTTGCTGCAGCATCCATCATATGCACTAAAGGAACGGCAATTGTTCGTACAATCATAGTTAAGAATAAACCGGCTACTGCAAGTGGGATAGCAACGGCTATAGCAGTAGATACACCAGCGACACCTTGCCCGCCTAACACTAAAATAATCGATGAAGCAACGGCTGCCAATGCTGCATCAGGTGCTACCGCTGCCCCGATATTGGCCCAACCCAAAGCAATCATCTGTAATGAGCCTCCCAGCACAATACCAGCCTCTAAATTCCCTGTGACAAGACCAATCAAAGAGCAAGCCACTAACGGTTGATGAAATTGAAACTGATCTAAAATACCTTCCATACCAGCTAAAAAGGCAATAACTATCACTAAAATGATAGCAATAATGGATAATGTCATAATATAACCTCTTAAATAAACTAATTCTTTTGCTGAGCTAATTCTGCTTTCGCTTTTTGCAATAATTCGTCCATATTACTGTTAGAATCATTGGGGACTTTGCGAACATCAAATTTCACGTTTTTAGCTTTTAATTTTTCAAATGTATCAACATCGTCAGCATTCATTGACAATACTTTATTAACCATGACTTTACCTACCGAATGCGCCATTGAACCGATATTAAGAGTATCAATATCAACACCGCCGTCTATGGCTCGAAGTACATCTTGTGGATTTTCAAATAAAAGTAATGCTTTGGTATTACCAAAACGCGGATCGTGTGCTACTTCGATAATCTTTTTAATTGGCACAACATTTGCCTTAACGCCAGGCGGTGCAGCTTCTTGAATAAGTTTTTTTCTTAATTCATCTTTTGCAACGGAATCAGAGACAACAATAATACGGTTAGGATTGGTTGATTTTGTCCATGCTGTTGCAACTTGCCCATGTAATAGGCGCGAATCAACCCGAGCTAAAACGATTTTCATTTTACCCTCACCAATTACTGTTCCTTCAGGAATCGTATTTGCAGTTTTCGCATTGGTAGCGGTTTGCTCTTGTATTTTGACAGTTGTTCGAACGCCTTCTTTACTTGGTTCAATAATTGCGGTAGCGATTTCTTTGGCTGTTTCCATTGAAAAACGGGAAGAATAGGCTTCAATTAACATTGGTAAGTTTAAACCCGCCACAATAGCCCAATTATCATGTTCTCCACATAAATTGTTAGCTTGATTAAATGGTGTTCCACCCCATAAATCCACTAAAAACAGCACTTCACTTTGATTATCAAATGTTGCTATTGCTTCAAGCATCCTTTCTTTTAAACTTTCAGGACTATCACTTGGATGCAAGGTAACGGCTTTAACATTATCTTGCTCGCCAAATATCATCGATCCTGATTGTAAAATACCTTCTGCAAACTCACCATGAGTTGCTAGGAGAATTCCAACCATAGCTTTTCCTCCAAATTTTATATTAATGACATAATATAAAAGTCTATATAATGAAAATATTGGGTTAGTTTACACCACAAAATAAGTTAAGACATATGTGCTCATCACATTTTGAGAGAAAACTTAAATTTTTTATTGCTCATCAATGCAAGGTTAGGTTGTTTGTAGGGCTTGGCGAATAAAACCATGGGCTTGGGTTAGTTTTTTCTTCGCCTGCTCTGCATTTAACCCCGAAAGAATCATCAAAATAGCGGTTTTACAATGCCCGTTACTTTTAGCCAATGCGGTAATTGCTTCTTCACGGCAGCAATTGGTTGCTTGGGTAACAATAGATATTTGTCGTTCAATAAGTTTGGCATTAGTTGCCTCAACATCAACCATTAAGTTTCCATAAACTTTACCTTGTTTTATCATGCTTGCTGTTGTTAACATGTTGAGTACTAATTTTTGTGCAGTGCCAGCTTTCATTCTTGATGAGCCAGTAATCACTTCAGCACCGACAATTGGGGTAATGGCGATATTAGCTAATTTAATCATTGGGGATTTTGGGTTACAACATAAACTAATCACTGTTGAGCCGATTGATTTAGCATATTGCATACCGCCTATAACATAAGGTGTGCGCCCACTAGCGGCAATTCCGACTAAAATGTCATTTGAATTAAAATTAATTTTTTTAAGATCATTAGTTGCCAACTCAGGGTTATCTTCAGCATTTTCAACTGCCTTAAGAATAGCCGGCTGACCACCAGCTATTAATCCAATGACTTGTTCTGGCGATGTGCCGTATGTCGGTGGGCATTCACTTGCATCTAAAATGCCTAATCGCCCTGAAGTGCCAGCACCGATATAAATTAATCGACCTTGATTTAAAAAAGCTTGACTAATTGCATCAACAGCTAAGCTAATATTGGCGAGTTCTTTTTCAACTGCTAGTGCTACTTGCTTATCTTCATTATTGATAATTTTAAGTATTTCAAGCGTTGAACAGCTATCAATATTTTCACTGTTTGGATTGCGACTTTCGGTTACCATTCCTAAAAGATTAATTTGTTGCATACTTTCTTAACCTTAACCATAACAAAAATATTACGATAGCAAATAAGCTACCAAAGCCAACACCTATAGCAATAACGGACAAATTCAGCGCAACTGCTAATGTATAACCCCCTAACATGACCATCATCGAGGTATACTCAATTAAATTCTGCACAGAAATTACACTGCCAGCTCCCACTAATCCTTTACCTATTTTCTGAATAAAAGCGTTTAATGGTACTAAAAACAGGCCGCCTAGCGCGCCAATGGCAATAAGCAAAATATAAGATGAAATTATATTACTTTGTAATGTAAAAGCGATTACAGCAATTCCCATCATGATACCCGCAGGGATGCAACGTAACGTGTTGTTAATTGATATAAATGTACTTGCTAATCCTGCACCAATAACAATGCCGATAGCAACAATCGCATTGAGATTTGTTGGTGTTGCATTGTCATGAATATTTAAAACAGCAGGAACCCAACTAATCAACAAAAACCGTAAAGTAACACCCGCTCCCCAAAACAGACTAGTGCCTAATAATGTCAATGAAAGAAGTTTATTCGTAAAGATGATTTTAACTGTGTTAGCAAAATCCTTTACCATACTATTGGGTTTCCATGAAGTATTTTGTCGTGCGACAGGTAATTTAGGAATAAAAAAGTTAGCAATAACCGCAAGCCCATATAGTAGTACGCAAATAAGTAAAGATGCGCTTACATTAAGATCGGCAATATGTCCACCAGCTAGTGAACCTAGTAAAATGGCGGCAATGGTTGATGCTTCAATTAACCCATTTGCTTTAATCAAATTATCGCCCGAGGTAAGCTCGCCTAAAATTCCATATTTAGCTGGAGAGTATGCGGCAGCACCAATACCAACTAAAAAGTAGCCGACAAAGGGGCTGATGTTTAAGCAAATACAAGCGGTACCGAGTAATTTTATGCTATTTGAAATCATCATGGCCTTGCCTTTTGGCATGCTGTCAGCAAATTGCCCAACAAACGGCGAAAGGATGATAAACGGTACCACAAAACTAATTTGTAATACCGATTGGCTCCATTCTGGGTAGTGCAACTTTTTAATAAAAGCAAGAATAGCAAAAAAAATTGCATTATCAGCAAATGCTGAAAAAAATTGTGCCAGCATGGTAGCAACCATGCCTTTATTTAATAGTGAATGTTGTTTCATGTAACACCCTTTAGCTTATTCTTCAGCCATCTTTCGTAAGGCAATAAAATCAATTTTACCTGTACCTAGTAGGGGTAACTCTTTAACCACACGAATATCACGAGGAATAGCTAATGCTGGTATACCAAGTTCTTGAGCTGCTTGATTAAGTAGCTCTCGATCTAATTTTGTCGAGGTAGTAAATAGAACTATCGCTTCACCTTTGGCAACATCTGCTTTCACTGTCGCACCGTGCATTGCATCAGGGTCAATTTTTTTTGCTAAAGTCTCAACACTTTCTAGTGAAACCATTTCGCCCGCAATTTTGGCAAACCGTTTTAAGCGTCCTTTAATTTTGATAAACCCATCATTATCGATAGCAACAATATCACCAGTATCATACCAACCTTTTTTAGACTCCCCATGTTCATCGACTGCAATTGGCTCTTCAAGTACTCCAGGGTTTTCAACTCGTAAATAGCCTTTCATCACATTAGGGCCTTTAACTTGCAATTTACCGCCATCACTAATGCCTGGAACGTGAATTAATCTTGAGCTCATACCCGGCAATAAGCGCCCGACGGTACCTGTTTTAAATGCCATTGGTACATTCAGCGATACAACTGGTGCGCATTCAGTAACGCCATAGCCCTCTAAAATACGGATTCCATATTTATCTTTCCACTGTTCTCGTACTGCGTCTGATAATTTTTCTGCTCCAGCAACAACATAACGTAAACGCATAAAATCATATGGGTGAGCGTAACGAGCATAGTTTGCTAAGAACGTTGGTGTGCCAAATAAAACGGTACAGTTCTGGTCATAAATAATTTCAGGCACCATACGATAATGTAATGGATTTGGATATAAAAATGTACGGCTACCAGAAAACAACGGTAGAAATAACCCAGCAGTAATACCAAAAGCATGGAATAGAGGTAGTGCAGACATAAAACGATCAGCAGGCGTTGGATCAATAACTGTTCGGATTTGTTCAACATTAGCAAGCAAGCTAGCATGGCTATGAACAACACCTTTAGGATTACCTTCTGATCCAGATGTAAACAATACTAGGGCTTCATCATCACTAGTTTGAGAATGTTTAACTAAGCGTGGGATATAGTGATGAACTAAAACATAAAGTTTGTCTTTAAGGGTTAAAGTTTGGCGTAAATCTTCAAGGAAGCACCATTTAACACCTTTTATTTCATCAAGGAGATAATCAAGTTTTCCTTTGCGAATAAATTTGCGTGAAGTAATGATAGTTTTGATTTCGGCCGCAGTAATTGCACAAATTAACCCTTTGGTGCCAGCGGTATAATTGAGCATTGCTGGAATTCGATTTTTAACCGATAAGCCAAAAATTGTTGCAACAGTAATAGTTGCGTTAGGTAATAAAACGCCAACACGTTCTTTTTTCTGGGTAATTTTAGTAATAATGCAGCTAATACCTATGATTTGTTTTAACAAATTACGATAAGATGCTTCATGAGTTGTGGGGTCTTGCACCATACGTGATTTAATACCATAACGAACTTGAGCCTCAAGTAGCGCTTCAAATAACGTTAATTTTGGGCGACTTGCCATACGGGCATTCATCATGATTTGATGAAGTTTCTCTCCTGCAATATAACGTTTTTCGCTAGCCTTCGGTGCATCAGGCATAGCAATAGAAGTTGGTTCAAGTACATGAATAGTTATTTTAGGAAATAAACGGCGCTTAAATAGCCCTTTTAAACGGCTGGTTAGTGTAAATTCAGCTCCTTCAATCCAGATGGGCACTATCGTTGCTTGAGAACGGGCTGCAACAAAAGCAGCACCATCATAAATTTTCATTAATGACCCAGTGACAGTAATTCTTCCTTCGGGAAAGATAACTATCGGGCGACCTTTTTCAACTTGGCGTACTAATCGCTTGATTGCCATTGGGCTAAGCGGATCCATTGGCACAAAATCAACGTAACGCTTTGCATAGCGGACTAACCAGTGATTTATATAACCTGCATAAATAGCAAAGACGGGTCTTATTGGTAAAAACACACCAATTAAAATACCATCAAGAAAAGATACATGGTTAGGTGTAATAAGAAGCTTGTTTTGTTTTAAATTGTCAAGATTACCGTGAATTTTGACGTGGAATAAAGTCTTTAAGAAAAATTTTAATATTTTAAATAACATCGTATTTCTCTATTAGCGTGCCAAATTGCACTGTGTAATATAATAATAGTTAAAATACATAAAATATACAAGAGATGTAATTATTCTTAGTTTTTATTATATAAATCATTTTGTTAGAAAGTAATTGGAATGATTGACTTGAAAGTTAGTTACTAATCATAGAATAAATCTGGGAAAAACAGTAAGGAATAAATATGCTGATTTTAACGGCTAAAGATATTGAAAAATTTTATACCATGAAAGATGCTGTAGCTGCTGATAAACAAGCCTTAAAAATCTACACTGAAGGAAATAGTGATGTACCACTGCGAATCAATTTTGATATGCAAAAAGGTCAATGTTTATTTATGCCGGCTCATATTAAGGATCAAGATATTGTAGGAATTAAGATTGTCTCGGTATTTCCTGATAATTCAAAGCTAGGCAAACCATCAGTACCTGCTCAAGTGTTAATGCTAGATCCAAAAACTGGTGAGGTTTGTGCCTTGTTAGACGGTACTTTTGTTACTCAGCTTCGAACAGGTGCTGTTCAAGGTGCGGCAACGGATTTGTTGGCTCGTAAAGATGCTCGTCGTGCAGTATTGATCGGTACAGGAGGCCAAGCGATATCTCAATTAGAAGCAATGTTAACGGTTCGCCCGCTTACAGATGTGGCTATTTTTGATATTGATATACAAAAAGCTAAGCGGTTTACTGATGAGGTAAAATGTCGTTTTTCTCATTATTCTACTCATTTTTATTTTTCACAGGATTTGGATGAAGACATTAGCCAAGCTGATATTATTACTTCTGTTACTACATCAAAAGTGGTGACATTTAATGGTGATAAAGTAAAGTCTGGTACGCATATAAATGGTGTCGGTGCTTATACTCCACAAATGCATGAAATCCCTCAAAGTATTGTTGAAAAGGCCGATATTCGTGTGCTTGATACTAAAGAGGGGGTATTTGCAGAGGCTGGCGATATTATTGACCCAATTAAACAAAATCTGGTATCAGAAGATGATTTTTTAGAGTTGGGGGATTTAGTCATCGATCCGACACAATGCCGACAAAATGAGGAGCAAATTACGCTATTTAAAACGGTCGGAACGGCTGTACTAGATGTGTATATTGGTTATGATATCTACCTCAAAGCAAAAGAAAAAGGAATAGGTCTGGATTTATAGTAATTGATATTTGGGCTGGAATGCGATTTTTTTATCAAAAAGTTTTTTAGATAGATGCGTGTTTAAGTATAAAACTAGCTTTTTAGCTCTTCTTTTTGTGAGCGCCCAAGTAATGTCATGGCTGCTTGTTTTGGATCTTTATGCTGATAAAGGACTTGGTAAATTTGTTCAGTAATTGGCATATCTATATGATATTTTTGGGCTAGTAACCAGACTTCTTTTGTGTTTTTGCATCCTTCAACAACTTGGGCAATGGCATTTTGAGCTTCTTCAATAGACTTATTTTGTCCTAATAATATGCCAAAACGACGATTACGAGATTGATTATCTGTACAGGTTAAAACCAGATCCCCAAGTCCAGCCATTCCCATAAAGGTTGCAGGATCTGCGCCTAATGCTGCACCTAATCGCATCATTTCAGCAAGCCCACGCGTAATTAATGCAGTTCTTGCATTAGCACCGAAACCAAGTCCATCTGATAATCCAGCGCCAATGGCAATCACATTTTTTATCGCCCCCCCAAGCTGTACACCAACAAAATCTTTGCTGCTATAAACGCGGAAGCTTTTACTGCAATGGAATAATGTTTGCAATTGATTTAAAAAATGTTCATCTGTTGATGCAACCGTTACCGCAGTTGGTAATCCAGATGCGACCTCTTTAGCAAATGTTGGCCCTGAAATCACGGCTAATGGAACTTTATCGCCCAAAATTTCTTTTGCTACATCTTGTAGTAATCGGCCTGTATCTACTTCCAACCCTTTTGTTGCCCAGACAATTTTAGTATCTTGGCGTAAAAATGGTTTAATTTGAGTCAGAATACTTGCAAAAGCGTGGCTAGGTACCACAATAAGTAAAATTGGAGCGGTTGAAACCGCTATTTTTAAATCACTTTCGATTTGTAACAGATCAGGAAATGGGATATCTGGTAAAAATTGTCTATTTTGTCTTTCATGCTGCAAAATGGTCATTTTATCTGGGTTATGACCCCATAATAAAGTTGAATGCCCATTTCGTGCCAGTAAAATAGCTAAAGAGGTTCCATAAGAGCCTGAGCCAATTACTGTTATTGCAGCAGTTTTTTTCATAATAACTCAATAAACTTATTGTTAATTGTCTGAAACACAATAATTATTGCAATGTTTCAGTTGATTCAGCTTGTTGTTGAAGATAATTAATGAATAATGCCTCAAAATTTACTGGCTCTAAATTTACTTGAGGAAACGTGCCTTTATTAACTAAGCTTGACACAACTTCTCGAGCATAAGGGAACAAAATATTGGGGCAATAAGCACCAACACAATGTTGAATTTGACCTTCGTCGAATCCAATAAGTGAAAAAATACCAGCTTGAGTCACTTCACAAATATACACCACTTCGTCTTGTTGCTTTACCGTCACAGTAACGCGTAACGCAATTTCGTACACATTTTCACTTAAAACTTGTGACGATGAATTTAATTCTATATTTAAGTCTGGTTGCCACTGTTTTGTAAAAATTTCAGGAACATTATTGGTTTCAAATGAAACATCTTTAGTATAAATACGTTGAATTGCAAACTGTGTTTCGGGTTGTTGCGTATTGTTTTGTTCTGTCATGATAAAACCTTATTTTTAAATTATATTATTTTCTAACGAGTGGTAAATTTTCGCCATTCCATCCGGCAATACCGTCTTTTAATGTAAAGACATTTAAGAAACCTTGTTTGACAAGTATTTCACCTATACCTGTTGATGATAAACCATTTTCATCAACCAAAATAACAATGCTTTCTTTAAATTTTTCAATTATTTTTGCACTCGCATTTTTAATATCGATAGGTAAAATATTGTGAGATTCAGTGATATGCCCTTTTTTAAAGTTATCGGCAGAGCGAATATCAATGATAACAGCATTTTGCTTATTGATCATATGGATTGCTTGAGCATTATTAATAATTTTAACCTTAGATAGTTTACTTTTAATGGTTAGCACAATAATTGCAATAAACAGAACAATCCAACCTAAAGAAAGTAAAAGATGATTTTTTACAAAAGGTAGTATTTCGAGTGTTATAAAGTCCATATTTGTATGATTACCTAGTCATTTCAATATAAGGTGAGATTATAACGATATTATGCACTGAAATACAGCACCAATAAGAAAATCTTGCTATTTTATAAATTATATTTATTTAATTTTAAGGAATTGACTAATGAAATTGAAATGACTTATCTTTTGGGCGTGTGTCTTATTTTCCATTATTCCTCAGGTATTTGCTGATGATTATTATGAATCTAATAAATTTGATACTCAAACTATTGAAGCAGAATCTTTATTAGCTAATTATTATTTAGAAAATGGTAATTATCATCAAGCTTATGCTGAATATGCTAAATTGATGAAAAGAGATCTTAGTTTTACAAAAAGATTTTACATACAGAATACTCTTGCTTGGTTAATAATAAATGGATATGGCACTAAGCAAGATGTATTTAAGGCAATTGATCTTTATTATGATTCTTATCGTGATTTTAATCGATTTAATCATGATTTGATGATTAGTGAGGTAAATGCAGTACAATATATGAATCAGCAAGAAAAATTGTGGAATTTAATGTTTGTTGATATTGTTTCAAATAGTCATTATGTTTCAGCAAAGCAAAAGTCAGACTTATTTGCCATTTTATTTCCTAATAATCCACATGCATTAACTCAATTTAATAAACAAATTTCTGAGTTAAAGAGAACAAAACTTCGTAACGTAAAAATCAAACATTCAGAATATTTCCCACACTATTACTATGATTCTGATTTGACTTGTCGTGATTTTTTGCGTGAATTTGATGCATATGCGCCTGATTTCTTCAAATATAATGATTGTATACAAAATGATGAAGGGCAAGGAAAACCTCTTGAAGTTATTTATAAAATTGAAGGTAAATATGCAAAACAAGCACATCAGTATTTAGCTAACACCATGGGAATAGGTGAACTTAAATTAATTTGCTGTTATTTGGGCACGGATGTTTATCCTTCTACATCTTTTGTAAATCCTAAAGATCATATGCTGTATAACGTGGTATTTAGTTCAGAAGAAACGATTAAGTATGACTGGAATAAAAAAACTTTTTATTTGAGCGTTGAAGCACTGCGAGAAGATATATAGGATATAAAAATTGATTTTAATTTTTTATACGACCATTTTTGTGCATTATTTTGGTGCTAATTGCATTGTTTTGATGCAACTGTAATATTTATGTTACTATAGCTACTTATAAAGCCACTAAAAATAGAGTTAAAAAATTGGCATTAAATTTGCATTCACTATAGCAACTTGGTAAGAATACCTTAAAAACTGAATAATTATTATTTGTCCTCAATGGAGAAGATACATGTCTACACAAAAAGTTTTATCACTAATTAAACAAAATGATGTTAAATTTGTTGATTTACGTTTTACCGATACTAAAGGTAAAGAACAACACGTTACTATTCCTGTTAGCCAAATTGACGCTGATTTCTTTGAAGATGGTAAAATGTTTGATGGCTCATCAATTGCTGGTTGGAAAGGGATTAATGAATCAGACATGGTATTAATGCCTGATGCTTCAACGGCCGTTATCGATCCTTTTTTCGAAGATGTGACATTAAATCTCCGTTGTGATGTTTTAGAACCAGCGACGCTACAAGGCTATGATCGCGATCCACGTTCAATCGCTAAACGTGCGGAAGATTATCTAAAATCATCAGGTATTGCCGATACTGTTATTTTTGGGCCTGAACCAGAATTTTTCTTATTTGATGATATTCGTTTTGGCTCGCCAATGTCAGGAAGTTTTGTGCATATTGATGATATTGAAGCGGCGTGGAACTCAGGTACTAAATATGATGAAGGTAATAAAGGGCATCGTCCAGGTGTTAAAGGCGGTTATTTTCCACTTCCACCGGTTGATTCATCACAAGATATCCGCTCTGAGATGTGCTTAATTATGGAGCAACTTGGCTTAGTGGTTGAAGCTCACCATCATGAAGTTGCAACAGCAGGTCAAAACGAAATTGCTTGTCGTTTTAACACGTTAACTAAAAAAGCTGATGAAGTACAAATCTATAAATATGTAGTACAAAATGTGGCACACGCTTATGGTAAAACCGCGACATTTATGCCAAAACCGATGTTTGGTGATAATGGATCTGGTATGCACTGTCATCAATCGTTAGCAAAAGATGGAGTCAATTTATTTGCTGGGGATAAGTATGCAGGTCTTTCGGAAATGGCATTATTTTATATTGGCGGTATTATCAAACATGCTAAAGCGATTAATGCATTTACAAATCCCGCAACCAATTCTTATAAACGCCTAGTTCCTGGTTATGAAGCGCCAGTTATGCTTGCTTATTCTGCACGTAACCGTTCCGCATCAATTCGTATTCCTGTTGTTACCAGTCCTAAAGCGCGTCGTATTGAAGTTCGCTTCCCAGATCCAGCAGGTAATCCATACTTATCTTTTGCTGCGCAGTTAATGGCTGGTTTAGATGGCATTATCAATAAAATTCATCCTGGTGATGCAATGGACAAAAATTTATACGACTTACCGCCAGAAGAATCTAAATTAATTCCTCAAGTAGCAGGTTCGCTTGAAGAAGCACTTAATGCATTAGATGCGGATCGTGAATTTTTAACACGAGGGAATGTATTTACTAATGATACTATTGATGCATACATTGATTTAAAACGTCAAGATGTTGATCGTGTACGTATGACTCCTCATCCAGTTGAGTTTGAAATGTATTATAGTTTATAAGGTATTTTAAACGTTAAGCCACCGTACTTGCGGTGGCTTCTAATCAGGACGGGAATCCAACGATGATATTTGATAGTGAACCTGACGCTAATCTTGTTCTTGATTCGATGATTACAAGTATTTTATTACTCGATACAAAACTTAATATTCTCTATGCCAATACGGCTGCACAGCAATTATTAGCTCAAAGTTCTAAAAAAATATTAGGAAGCCACCTGACCGATTTAATTGGTTATTTCTCTTTAGATATTGATTTAATGCTAAGTGCATTAGCTCAAAATCAAGGTTTTACAGACAACGAAGTCAATTTAGTGATTAATAATGAATTACATATTTTATCATTGACAGCTCAACTATTGGGTGGTGCTCGAATTTTAATTGAAATGGCTCCTTTAAATAACCACAAACGCCTTAGCCAAGAACAGTTGCAACAAGCCCAGCAGAGTGCTGCTCGTGAATTAGTTCGAGGCCTTGCTCATGAAATCAAAAACCCACTAGGCGGACTTCGAGGTGCTGCTCAATTATTATCACGAGAGCTACCCAAAAATGAATTGCAAGATTATACAAAAGTTATTATTGAACAAGCTGATAGATTAAAAAAGCTTGTAGACAGATTATTAGGCCCACAACAACGATTGCAACAAAAAGAACAAAATATCCATCAAGCAATAGAACGTATTTATGCTTTACTCTGTTTGGAAAAACCGATCAATATTGAAATTCTGCGTGATTATGATCCAAGCTTACCTGATTTAATTCATGATTCGGAACAGATCGAGCAGGTGATTTTGAATATTGTTCGTAATGCTTTACAAGCTATTGGTTCTAAAGTTGGCAAAATTATCATTAGGACACGGACAGCTTTTCAGGTTACCTTACATGGTCAGCGCTATCGGCTTTGTGCTCGTATTGATATTGAAGATAACGGACCAGGAGTTCCTATTCATATCCAAGATACCTTATTTTATCCTATGGTGAGCGGCTATGAAGGTGGGACAGGCATTGGTCTTTCTATTGCGCATAATATTGTTGATCAACATCATGGTAAAATTGAATTTAATAGTTGGCCGGGGCATACAGAATTTTCTATCTATTTGCCAATTAGGCAGTGAGGTAAATTAAAATGAATGTTTGGATTGTCGACGATGATAGTTCTATTCGCTGGGTATTAGAAAAAGCATTAACGAATGCACATTTTAACTGTGTTAGCTTTGCCAGTGGCCAAGAAGTTATTGAGGCATTAGATACACATGAGCAAAAACCTGCTGTATTAATCTCCGACATTAAAATGCCGGGGCTTGATGGTTTAACATTGCTCCATCATGTAAAAGAGCAAATGCCAAATTTACCTGTTATTATTATGACAGCACATTCTGATCTTGATGCTGCAGTTAATGCTTATCAAAAAGGTGCTTATGATTATATCCCAAAACCTTTTGATGTGGACGAAGCGATTCAACTTGTTGAGCGGGCTATTTTACAAACTCAGAGCAACAAAAACAGTAATAATACGCCTGCGAAAGCATCAGCAGGTATTATTGGTGAAGCCCCTTCCATGCAAGAAGTGTTTCGCATTATTGGGCGATTATCTAAATCATCGATTAGTGTGTTAATTAATGGTGAATCAGGAACAGGTAAAGAGTTGGTTGCTAAGGCATTACATACTCATAGTCCCCGTTCTCAAACACCTTTTATTGCGTTAAATATGGCAGCAATCCCTAAAGATTTGATTGAAGCTGAGCTTTTTGGCCATGAAAAAGGGGCATTTACAGGGGCAACTCAAATTAGACATGGGCGTTTTGAGCAAGCTAATGGCGGTACTTTATTTTTAGATGAAATTGGCGATATGCCACTTGATGTTCAAACTAGACTATTAAGGGTGCTTGCAGATGGGCAGTTTTATCGTATTGGTGGTTATTCACCTGTAAAAGTGGACGTTCGAATTATTGCTGCAACCCATCAAAATTTAGAAGCAAGAGTAAGAGAAGGTAAATTTAGAGATGACTTATTCCACCGTTTAAATGTGATTCGCATTTTGCTCCCGCCATTGCGTGATAGAGCGCAAGATATTCCAAAGCTTGCTGATCATTTTTTACATACAACAGCTAAAGAATTAGGTGTAGAAAGTAAAGTATTTAGCCCTGAGGCATTAGCTGTTTTATGTAGGTTTAATTGGCCAGGCAATGTGCGTCAGCTTGAAAATGCTTGTCGTTGGGTGACGGTAATGTCTTCAAATCAAGAGGTTTTAGTTCAAGATTTACCACCAGAGTTATTGCCGTTATCTGCTACCAAAACTATCATTACAAATGAAACAATGGCTTTGTCCGAAAATGACTCTTCTCAGCAAGAAGCAGATTGGAAAGTATTATTAGCACAGTGGGCAAAGCAAGCTTTGATAGAGGGTAAAAATGGCATTTTGACGGAGGCAATAAATGATGTTGAATACATCTTATTAAAAAGTGCACTCAATTTTACCCGTGGCCATAAACAAGATGCCGCTTATCTCTTAGGCTGGGGGCGAAATACATTAACTCGAAAACTTAAAGATTTATCGCGTGATCCCAATAAAGTTTTCTAACTATTAACATGAATTATGCTATCGAATAAATCGATAGCTGTTTAGTCTATTTACCCTTTCGTATTTATTTCATCTGTCTCTAATAATATATTGCTTTGTTAAATATATAAAGTTCATTGAACCCTACCTATTTTTTGGTTACAATCATGATGTAAATGATAATTATTATAATCATCGTTTTATAGTTTTTTATTTAGGCTGATAATTAGGAGTTATAATGTATTCATATATTAAAGTGAAATTTTTAGTTTTACTTACCGCATTACTTGTTTTAGTTGGGTGTGACAATAAAAAAGAACCGCAAACACCAGCAAATACGATTACTGTTGAACATGTGCAAGGTAAAACAGATATTCCTGAAAATCCGAAAAAAGTTGTTGTTTTTAATATTGCAACACTTGATATTATTGATGCTTTGAATATTCCTGTCTCGGCTGTTCCTCAATCTGATGTACATTTACCAGATTTCTTATCTAAATATAGCGATAAAGCCTATACTAATGTTGGAACCTTATTTGAACCAAATTATGAGGTATTAAGCTCAATTCAACCTGATGTTATTATTGCTGGTGGTCGTGCAACTGATGCTTATAAAAAATTGAATGATATTGCTCCAACACTTTCTTTAGATATTGATCCGAAAGACTTTTTAGGTAGTTTAACCCAAAGAACAGAGCAATTAGGCACTATTTTTAATAAACAAAACGAAGCTAAAAAACTTATTAATGATTTTAATCAAAAAATTGAACAGCTAAAACCAAAGACAAGCGCGGCAGGCAGCGCATTGGTGATTATGGTTAATGGTGGTAAAATGTCGGCTTATGGTCCAAAATCTCGTTTTGGTTTTGTGTTCGATCTACTTGGTTTTCAACCAGCAACTACGTTCCAAGAAGCTGGTCGTCATGGTAATGCCGTGACCTCTGAATTTATCCTTAGTGTTAACCCACAATGGTTGTTTGTGTTAGATAGAGATAATGCAATCGGTAATAAAGAAGCACAATCAGCACAGCAAGTACTAAACAACGACTTAATTCAAAAAACAGCTGCATGGCAAAATAAACAAATTATCTATTTAGATTCAACTTCAATGTATATTGCAGGCGGTATTCAGACTTATAGTCGTTTAATGGATCAAATTAGCGAAGCTTTACAAAAAACATCAACGAATTGATGTGACATATGATTAAATCGTTTTATTTTATTGCAGGCATTTTCATTTTATTCATAATGACTGCAATAAGCTTATTTATTGGCGCAGGGCATGTGACACTGTTTGAGCTGTGGTCTGATAGCCATATGCGCGAGATTTTTTTTGTCAGCCGTGTGCCAAGAACTGTCGCTTTATTATTAGCGGGAAGCGCGATGAGTGTTGCAGGTTTAATTATGCAACTGTTAACACAAAATCGATTTGTTGAACCGTCGTTGGTTGGTACAACGCAATCAGCTAGCCTTGGTTTATTAGTTATGATGGTTTTGGCGCCTAGCGCAAGTGTTATGGCTAAAATGGTCGTTGCTAGTTTGTTTGCTATGATTGGTACAATGATTTTCATGGCAATTTCTCGAAAAATAATTTTTAAATCAGCTTTAATGGTTCCCCTGATTGGTATCATGTTAGGGGCGGTTATTAGTGCAATTACTACGTTTTTTGCCATGTATTTTGATTTATTACAATCACTTGGTGGTTGGGAATCGGGTGATTTTTCAGGGATTTTGCAAGGTCGTTATGAACTATTATGGCTAGTTGGTGGATTGACGTTACTCGCATGTTGGAGCGCAGATCAATTTACGGTAGCAGGATTGGGGCGTGATTTTTCGATCAATGTAGGGCTTAATTATCGCCGTGTTATGTTGATTGGGCTTATTGTTATTGCATTAATTGGTGGTATTGTCGTTGTTGTAGTGGGTGTTTTACCATTTTTAGGATTGATTGTGCCAAATATTGTTAGTTTATTATTGGGTGACAATGTTCGTAAAACTATTCCGTGGATCTGCTTGTTTGGTAGTGGTTTAGTTTTAATGTGTGATATTATTGGGCGTGTTATTCGCTATCCATTTGAGATCCCTGTTAGTGTGATTCTTGGCGTAATTGGCGCTATTATTTTTTTAATATTATTGAGTCGAAAACGCCATGTTAGTTAGCCAAAAACGTCATAAGTTGTGTCAAAAAAGAGTTTTTCTGTTGTTTATTATTGCACTAATTTGCGTAACTTGTTTTATGACCTTTGGTCTTAAAGGTAATATTAGCTATATTTTGAAGCATCGTTCATGGATTGTGCTCACTATGATAGTAGTTGCTTTTTCGGCAGCAACATCAACATTACTTTTTCAAACCGTCACCAACAATCGAATATTAACCCCATCTATTATGGGATTTGAATCGCTTTTTGTATTAATTCAAACCATTGTCATCTTTTTTATTGATTCACAAGCTATTCCCTATATTGGTATTATTGGAAAATTTGTATTTGAATCACTTTTATTAATCTTATTTTCTCTATTTTTGTATCGAGGTTTGTTTACTAAACTCAAGCAAAATTTACATTTAGTATTATTAATTGGTATCATTTTAGGCACATTATTCCGTAGTTTTTCTAATCTATTGCAGCGACTAATGACACCAACTGAATTTGCTGTGTTACAAAGTCGTATTTTTGCGACATTTACACGTGCAGAACCAGTATTGATCATCTTTTCATTAGTGATTGCCTCAATTATTGGTGTCGTTTTATGGCGAATGCGATTTAAATTTGATGTGCTTGCGCTGGGACGCGATAATGCAATAAATCTAGGGATTAATTACCATAGAAGTATCACGATTGTTTTATTGCTTGTCTCGGTTTTGGTATCGATATCAACGGCTTTAGTGGGTCCATTTACTTTCTTAGGTCTTTTAATTGCTAATTTAGCTTATAGTGTTAGTGGCTCTAGCCAGCATCGTTTTTTACTTCCTACCGCTTTTTTATTAGGCGTTATTTTTCTAGTTGGTGGACAAATGTTTTTAGAGCGAGTGTTAAATATGGTTGGAGCATTATCTATTGTCATTGAATTTATTGGTGGTTCTTTGTTTATCTTCTTATTATTGAAAAAGGTTCAAAAGTGATAAAAATTGAGAATGTTTGTAAAAATTATCAAACAATACCTGTATTGCAAAATGTTAATGCGACAATTACACAAGGTGGCATTACTGCTATCATTGGTCCAAATGGGGCAGGTAAGTCAACGTTACTATCAATTATAAGTCGACTTTTATTAGCCGATGAAGGGCAAGTTAAAATTCAAAATATGGATGTTGTTAACACACCAAGCGATAAACTAGCTACCTATTTATCAGTATTAAGGCAAGAAAACCGCTTCACCAGTAGATTAACTGTTTTTGAATTAGTTGGATTTGGGCGTTATCCCTATAACAAAGGGCGATTAAATGCCGATGATTATAATCATATACATCGGGCACTTGATTTTTTAAATCTTACTGAATATAAAGATCGCTTTTTAGATGAATTATCTGGTGGGCAACGGCAACGAGCTTATGTTGCCATGGTGCTGTGCCAAGATACTGAATATGTATTACTCGATGAACCTCTTAATAATCTTGATATGAAACATGCGGTAGCCATGATGAAGCAATTACGCCGAGCAGCGGATGAGCTAGGTAAAACTATTGTGATTGTTATTCACGATATTAACTTTGCGTCGGTGTATTCAGACTATATTTTAGCGATGAAAAACGGCAAATTAATTTATCAAGGAGATCCCAAACAAATCATGAGTTCAAAAATTTTAGAAGATATATTTGATACTCCCGTTAACATAGAAAATATCAAAAACCAGAATATTGCTGTTTATTACTAATTATTAAGCTAATAGCTATAAGCAGAATATAGATATTGGTTAAATTTTTCTTTTTTGGGTAAGAAAACAGTGTTTAATTTAATAATTTTCAAGCAAACTATAGCACTCATTAGGGGGTAACAGTTTATTGTGACCCATATTTTATTGGCTACTATACTTATGCTGAGATAAAGTTATGAAATTAGAAGAAATAGCATTTTTAGCTGGTGTTTCACGAACTACAGCTAGTTATGTGGTGAATGGTAAAGCCAAAACATATCGGGTTAGTGACAAAACAATTGAAAAAGTTATGTCGGTGGTAAAAGAGTATAATTACCAACCTAATGCTGTTGCAGCAGGCCTTAGAGCAGGTAAAACACGAACTATTGGTATTATTATTCCTGACTTAGAAAACAACAGTTATACCCGCATCGCCAATTATTTAGAGCAATTGGTAAGAAAGGAAGGATATCAATTATTATTGTCATGTTCTGAAGATAATCCACAAATCGAAAAAGAATGCGTTAAGCACCTTCAACAACGCCGAGTTGATGCTTTAGTTGTTTCTTCCTCTTTTGTTTCTGAGCAGGATTATGCCTTTTATGATGATTGGCAAAACTCTGTAATCCCCCTATTTGCATTAGATAGAACATTATCAACTGCTACATTTAGAAATATTGTAGGTGCCGATAAACAAGATGCTAAAACGTTAGCTTGTACATTTAGTCGATTTGTTACAGGAGCTGTTGCTTATATCGGCGCCTTACCTAATTTATCGGTGAGTCAACTTCGTATGGAAGGTTTTAAAGAGGTTGCTTCAGATCGTTTTAATCAGGTTGATTTTTTGTGTGCGCATAATTATAGTCGCCATGACGCTGAAGTGGCTTTTAGCTATTGGCTTGAAACCCATGATATTCCAGATGGTATTTTCACAACTTCTTTTTCATTATTACAAGGTGCTATAGATTCAATTTTAAAAAAATTCGGCCACTTACCTGATAACCTAACTATTGCAACTTTTGGTGATAATGAATTGCTTGATTTTTTACCGTGTAAAGTTATTTCTCTTTCACAAGACCATAAAGAAGTGTCGGAAGTGACGATAAAATTATTACTAGATAGCTTACATAAAAAAAGCTACGAATCGGGAACAACTGTTATTCCTCGGCGTTTAATTTATCGAGGAAGTTTAAGTAGAATTTGCATTAACGATAAATAAAAATAACTATTTGTTATATAATAAGCTTTGAATTTTTAGCCAAAAATAAGATCTAGATCACATATTATTTATTAATAGAAATAATTTATTTGATAATTTGCTCTTTTCTATTCATTATTGCTGAAACGATTCAATAAAATTATTAATTATAGGATTCATATTTGCTGAGTCATTTTAGTTGACCCAACATTTTAACCCAGAGGGATTTATTATATGTTTCATCTAGTTAAAGAAAACATCCATTTAAATGAACAAGCAACCAATAAAACTGAAGCGATAAAAAAAGTTGCTGCCGCCTTAACTAATGCAGGATTTGTTGAAGAAGGTTATGTTGATGGAATGCTTGAGCGCGAAACACAAGCCGCAACGTACCTAGGTATTGGCCTTGCGATCCCGCATGGTACAACAAAAACTCGTCATTTGGTAAAAAAAACAGGCGTGCAAGTATTTTGTTTTCCAAATGGTGTTGAATGGGGTGATGATGGTGAAAAAGCCTATCTTGCAATTGGTATTGCTGCAAGTTCTGATGAGCACTTAGAACTACTTCGTCAATTAACTCATGTACTTGGTGCAGATGGTGTTGAAGAGCGAATTAAAAATATTAAAACAACGGATGAAGCAATAGCTATTTTAACTGGCAAAACAAGCGTAGAAGATAGCCATTTTGCCATTAATTCATCATCACTATTATTAGATATACCTGTAGATAGTTTAGCTACTTTACAAGCGTTAAACGCATCACGATTAAAACAACAACAAGCTGTAAATACGCGTTTTATTACTCATGCCTTAGATAATAAACCAAACTATTTAGGTCATGGCGTTTGGCTCAGTGACAGTGCCGAAGGTAATCTAAAAAACAGCATTGTAATAAGCCGTACGATCAGTGATCTAAACGAAGATGGTCAGCCAGTTAAATTGCTTATTACAATGTCAGCTATTGATGATTCTGTTTCAGCGACAATCAACCAAATTGCGACCTTAGCATTTAATCAACAATTAGAGCAATTGTTAACGGCAAATGCAGAGCAGTTAATGCAGTTACTTGACCCAACTAAAGCATCATCTGCATCTCAAGCTGTAGATGCTGAAAAAGATCCGATACCTGTTTCTACTCCGTCAAGCGAAGGTTTAAGCCGTGAATTTGTTGTTCCAAACGAAAATGGTTTACATACTCGCCCGTCTTCTGTGCTAGTCAAATTAGTCAAAGAATTTAGCAGTAAAGTGACTGTTGCTAATTTAGATGGTAAAGGTGAGCCAGTGAGTGCAACCAGCTTAATGAAAATTGTTGCACTTGGTGCCAAAAAAGGGAGCCGATTACAATTTACCGCTGTGGGAGATGATGCAGAGCAAGCACTTGATGCCATTGGAAAAGCAATTGAAAGCGGTTTGGGTGAGGAGATAAATTAATGATTTGTCGTGTTGCAACCATAACATTAAACCCCGCTTATGATCTTTTAGGGTTTTGCCCAAAAGTTGAACTTGGCGATGTGAACTTAGTGCAAACAAATGCATTACTTGCTGCGGGTAAAGGCATTAATGTTGCTAAAGTGTTATCCGATCTAGATGTAAAATTAACAGTTGGTGGTTTTTTAGGTAAAGATAATCGCGATGGCTTTAATTTATTATTTCAATCATTAAGTGTGGTAGACCAATTTCAAACTGTTGAAGGTCGTACACGTATCAATGTTAAATTGACTGAAGAAAATAGTGAAGTGACAGATTTAAACTTTTCAGGCTTTACTATTACTGAACAAGATTGGCAAAGTTTTGTCAACAACTCTCTTGAATGGCTAAAAGATATTGATTTGGTTGCTATCAGTGGTAGCTTACCAACAGGTGTCCCACTTGATAAATTTACAAATTGGATAGAGCAGGTTAAGGCAATTTGCCCCAAAATTGTATTCGATAGTAGCCGAGATGCATTAGTCGCGGGATTAAAAGCCAAACCATGGTTAATAAAACCAAACGACAAAGAGTTAGAAATGTGGGTAGGGCGTAAATTACCCACATTAGAAGATGTCAAAGAAGCAGCGATGGAGCTAGTTAATGACGGCATTGAAAATGTGGTTATCTCACTAGGAAGCAAAGGCGCTTTATGGGTAACTCAAAATGAAGCATGGTTAGCAAAGCCACCTAAATGCCAAGTTGTTAGCACTGTTGGTGCAGGGGATTCAATGGTTGCTGGAATAATGTATGGCTTGATGACTAGCCTATCAATCAAAGATACTTTAGTATTTGCATCAAGCGTTGCCGCTTTATCAGTTGAACAAGCAGGGGTTGGTATATCTGATCGTCAAGCTGTAATCAATATGATAGAAAAAATTGAAATAATTTCTGAATAGGAGTATTCATGAATATATATATTATAGAAGGTAATAATACAGGGCCAGTTAATGGACGTTTAGCTAAAGCTGAATTGGCTTTAGCTGCGCATGTATTAAATTTAAATGTGGTTGATAGTGCAACATCTGCTGATGTGGTGATTGCAGTTGGATCTGGAGCTATCAGTGATATATCTGTTGTTGGCAAAAAAGTTTATGTTGTTAATGATTTAAATCAAATTTTTACTGATCCAAAACAAATTTTAACCGACGCACCAAGTAAAGCAACGGTTTATCAACAACCAACAGAAGCTGCTCCTACAGCAAATAATAATACAGGCGTAAAACGTATTGTGGCTGTTACCGCTTGCCCAACAGGTGTTGCACATACTTTTATGGCAGCTGAAGCTATTGAAGAAGAAGCAAAAAAACGCGGTTGGTGGTGTAAAGTCGAAACTCGTGGTTCGGTTGGTGTCGGCAATGAATTAACACCAGAAGAGGTTGCTTCTGCTGATGTGGTAATTGCTGCTTGTGATATTGATGTTGATTTAAGTAAGTTTGCTGGCAAAAAACTATATCGTACTAAAACTGGTCCAGCACTTAAAAAGACCGCTCAAGAATTTGATAAAGCATTTGAAGAAGCAACAGTTTATCAACCGACAACAAGCGCTTCAACAGCTAAATCAAGCAATGAGAAAAAAGGCGTTTATCAACATCTATTAACTGGCGTATCTTATATGTTACCAATGGTCGTTGCAGGTGGTCTAATTATTGCGCTTTCATTTGCCTTTGGTTCATTTGAAATGGTCGATGGCGTGCAAAAGTTAATTGGTGAACCACACTTAGCACAAATTGGAGGGCTTGCTTTCTCACTTATGGTGCCATTGCTTTCGGGGTATATTGCTTATTCCATTGCTGATAGACCCGGGCTTGCTCCAGGGCTTGTCGGTGGATTACTAGCAGTCTCGACCGGTGCAGGATTTTTAGGTGGTATCATTATTGGTTATTTTGCTGGTTACCTTGCATACTCAATTACAAAGTATTTACCATTACCGAATACTTTAGAAGCATTAAAACCAATCTTAATTGTGCCTCTATTTGCAACATTAATTACTGGTCTTGTGATGCTGTATATTGTGGGTACACCAATCTCATGGATAATGAAAATTGTAACGGAATGGTTAAATTCAATGGGTACAGCAAATGCAGTTATTTTAGGGGCAGTTTTAGGTGGTATGATGTGTACTGATATGGGTGGACCAATTAATAAAGTTGCTTATGCATTTGGTACTGGTCTAATTTCCTCTCAAGTTTATGCGCCAATGGCAGCCGTTATGGCAGGCGGTATGGTTCCTCCTTTAGCGATGGGGATAGCAACTCTAATTGCTAGCAAGAAGTTTGCTAAAGCTGAACAAGAAAGTGGTAAGGCGTCTTTGGTATTAGGTTTATGCTTTATATCAGAAGGCGCAATTCCATTTGCTGCGCGCGATCCATTACGTGTAATCCCATGTTGTATCATTGGGGGAGCAATTACAGGTGGTATGGCATTAGCCTTTGGTTCAACATTAATGACACCTCATGGTGGATTATTTGCTTTAGCTATTCCAGGTGTGGTTAAGCCAGTTGGTGGTTATTTGTTATCTATTGTTGTTGGTGCTGTGATTGCTGGCGTGGCATATGCATTTATTAAACAACCAGAGCAAACTGAAACGACAGCTACGGCCTAATATCTAATTATATAAATAAAAGCGCCATCATCTGATGGCGTTTTTTATTGTGAATAAATTATTTTTTAACCCAACGTTGTAAATCTTTGGCAATAAAGTGATCTATTTTTTGTAGTAAAGATTGCGAATTTTCCGAAACAATTAATGTTTGATAAAAACTATCTCGAATAAAACCTTCATCCACAGCATGCTGTAAAAAATTAAGCATGGGTTGCCAGAATCCCATTACATCAAACAATGCAACGGGTTTTTCATGATAACCGATTTGCATTGCTGTCCACACCTCAAAAATTTCTTCTAGTGTGCCTGTTCCGCCTGGCATGGCAATAAAGCTATCAGCAAGCTCTGCAAGTCTTGCCTTGCGTTGATGCATATTATCAACTATTTCCAAACGTGTAATACCATGATGAGCAGTTTCAGCTTCGACTAAACGTTTCGGAATAATACCGATGACCTCGCCGCCATGCTCTAATACTGAATTGGCAATCACCCCCATTAAGCCTTTGTTGCCACCGCCATAAATTAGGCGTCGATTTTGTTCAGCTAAAGTTTTACCTAACCGTTCTGCTTGTGTACGATATTCAAAGTGGCTTCCATCATTAGCACCACAAAAAACACAAATATTTTTTTTCATAAATTTTATTCTACCCGATATGTTATTTTCTTACTATTTTAGCACTGCAATCACTTTATTTGTTTACAAGCTGAGCAGTCGGTTGTGTTTAGTGTTTTAGATATTGACATAATCGCCATAGATCGTTAATATTTCACCCGTTAAGTGTTCCTCCATAGTTCAGTCGGTAGAACGGCGGACTGTTAATCCGTATGTCACAGGTTCAAGTCCTGTTGGAGGAGCCAATTACCTAATTTTTGTAGCCTGCTGATAGTCTCTTTTACTTCTTGCCAATTATGTTTATTCATAAAGATTTCTTATCAATAGAAAAATATATTCATTTGTTTTAGTTCATAGTTATTAGATATTTTTCTATTTTTCTTCACAAAAAATAATTGAAGCTAAGTTACTTAGTAAAGTATATAATACTATAATTAATGGGATTCTAAATATGTTTACTTTATAAGCATGTTTCATAACTTATAACTCGGGATATGAAAAAATGCAAATTGTGCTTACACTGAGGCAAATGGATTTTATTTAGGCGGGCATTTAGGTGATACTATTTTAAAAGTGAACGACATTGAAGATACTTTACATTATATATGTGGTATAGTGAAAGACGGTATTTTCGACTCAATGAATAAAACTAAATTAGCAGGTGCTTTAAATTTAGGTTACAATCTTTATGATTATGGCGTGTACTAGCTCAAACCTAATCTGACAGTTACCAGTTTTTATTGGGTGTCTGTCAGGTTAAATCTGGTTCAGATTTTTTTCTTCCCAGCTCCGTTTTCCATCAAGCAATGTTTTCATTGGTGTTCGACCACAGCACATTTTTCCTGATGAGTTCGTTCATTATTGTAATAATGCAGCCAATTGTCCAGATCTGTTTGGAGTGTTTCTAAATCTGAATAGCGCTTTTTACGAAATGTCACCATATAAAACTCATGTAAAATAGTTTTATGAAAACGTTCGCAGATCCCATTCGTTTGTGGCGACATAGCTTTTGTCTTAGTATGGTCAATATCATTAATCGCCAGATGAAGTTGATAATCATGCTTTGCAATAGTGCCAACGCCGTTCCTCTATCGGTTAATATTCGACGCATTGGCAAATGATGGGCATTATAAAATGGTAAGACCTTGTCATTGAGTAAATCGGCTGCTGTAATTGGCGTTTTGGTCACATACAATTTACAATGCGCAACCTTAGAATAAGTATCAACAAAAGTCTGTTGATAAATCCGACGGACACCCTTTAAATTACCAACATAAACCGTATTTTGAGAGCCAAGATAACCTCGATGAGCGGTTTCTATTTCGCCACAAGCTTCATCATCGTGTTTTTTCTTTTCTAATGCAGCTATTTGGCTATCATTGAGTTCAATACCTTCTGAGCCGCTTTTTCTTCTAAAGCATGTAAGCGTTTTTTGAAATTCTCAATATTATGTCTTAACCAAACAGAACGCGTGCCACTTCCTGAAATAAAAACACCTTGCTTACGAAGCTCATTGCTTGTTCTATGCTGACCATGAGCAGGATAGTCAATAGCATAACGAATAACGGCTTGTTCCATTGGGTCATCAACGCGATTTTTGAGATTTGGTGTCCGTCTGCTCTTTGATATTAAAGAGCCTAAACCACCTTCTTCAACGAGTTCTTTATAACGATAAAACGTATGATACTCCCATCACTTTACAAGCTCTAGACACGTTTTGAAGTTCTTCAGCTAAATTTAATAAGCCTACTTTATGTTTTATGATTTGACTGTTAGTATGAAGCATGAGCGTTACCTCTTGTTGTTTTGATTGTAGATTTGACACTTAAATATCAAAACTGGTAACGTTCTCTTTTTCAATCCCTTTGTCCGATTAAGTCGGAACTAATACACAATGAGTTGGTTATTTACAGCAAACTATTTGATTAGTTGTTAGTAGCCTGAAAAACAATCTCTAATTCTATTTTCCAATTTGTAAACAGCAGATAATTTTACTTGCCGATATATTTTCTACTTTTCGTCGGGCAATACGTTTTTTACCTTTAGATTAAACTTTAACTCGTAATATGCTTGATATATCCGCTTATAATGCCATTGATATTCTTGCTTTCTGATATACGATTAAAGTCAGTAAAAAGTGTCAACATAAGCTTATTTTAAAATAATTATAATTTAGTGCTCGGTCATTTTAATGACTGAAGCTTGTATTATAGAGAATTTTATACTTATTGCTGTGCTATTTTAATCGATAGTTATATTTTTAATAGCCATCTTTGTCGATGAATTATTAACAGTATTTACTATAAATAAACCACAGAAAATATAAATCAATACAATAAATACATTCTCAAAGTAATAAATGCAAAAAATGTCAATAAAGCTATATGTTTAGGGAAAAATCTGATAATATTTACAAGGATAAGCGATAAGGGAATAAAAATGATTTATGAACTCGCACCAGCCGAATTGCATGATGAATTTAAAGCTTTTCATCATAATCTAGAAAAAATAGCATCACAACATGTAGAAGTTTGCCCATTTTGTAAAAATACTAAATTTTATAAAGTTCGGTCAAAACCAACTAAAACATACCGCTGTAAAGCTTGTCATAAATATTTTACTGCTTCAACCAACACCCCTTTCCGTCGTTTAGTGCCATTTAATGAATTAGAAGTTATTTTTATTAACCGTATAAAAAATATCAGTTATAACAATATTGCTAAACAGCTTGATATTTCACTGGCAAAGGTTATTCGTCGGGAATGTGCAATTATTAATTATCTTCAAAACAATTATCCATCATTACATAATTGGTATGCTCATAAAAAACAAACAACATTAATTCCAACTTTAGAACAACAATATAAAATAATTAAAGACAAAGTAACGAATTTATTGGGTGAACAAAATCAAACCTGCATATATTGTGGATCTAACGAAACAACTACAGTTGGAAATCGTGCTTGCTATCGTTGCCGATGTTGTCGACATAGTTTTAATATTTTAAGAGATACCAGCTTAAACCGTATTCCGAAACCTGAATTATGGTTACAATTTATTGATTTGATTGTTTCTGGAGCAAATAATTTGCAAATAGCAAAAACACTTAACTTACACAACGATACCGTGCGTAAATGGCGATCTAATTGGTGCAAAATGATGAAGTATTGGCACTGTGATGCGCTTGCCATTTGGTGTAAATATAAAGAAGAAGGTAATAATTAACAATTAATTTGATAATTTGACGTTTTATCATAAATTTCTCAAACAATAACATAAATGGATATCAGTTCTATGAAAAAAAATAATTTATTTTTATATATGTGCTTAATTAGCAGTGCATTCTTAATCAATGGTTGTGATGGTAAAAAAACACCTGACGATACCCGATTATCACAATTACCAACTGCGGTTATTAATAGTTATCTTTTTCATACTGAGCCAGAACTTTTACCATTTAGTAAAAAAATTAAACAACAACAAATCCAAGGTTCATCAAATAAAACGATTAACTATAATGAACAAGGCTTTGTCACTAATTATGATTTAGAAGGATTACATGGCGAAATAAACTATGATATGGCTAAGTATAGCTATGGTATGAACGACACCAAAAATGTTTATGACATTGTTTTTGATTCATCAAAAAATATTCTTGGTATGAAGAATAATGATAATGCCATCGTTGCAAGCACAGAATTTGATGAGCAAGGCCGCTTGGTTGAGACAACCTTATCACATTTTGCCGAAAATAATGTGATATTTAGCAGTAGAATTATTTATGATAATGATCATGTAGAGCTTGTATTATATAATGCTTATGTTCCTGTCGATGAAAACACGAAATTCCCAGTATTATCACAAGAAAAAGATGTCATATATAATGATAACGAGCAAATAGAAAAGACCATTACTAAAACATTTAAGTTATCATCAAATGGTGATATCATCATTAATGAGAATAATGAGCAAGAGGTTGAACTAACAGAAACTTGTACTTACTCGGAATATAATCAAAACAACGACTGGACTAAAGCTGTTTGTATTACAGCAGGTAGCGAATCAAAAACTGTTAATCTAACCAGAACAATTCAATATGATTAGTCACAGCCATATTCGTCATATTGGCGACAAAGTATAATTGTATCTTCAATTAACCGCCTAGCAATGGTGCCATACTCAGGAATTTTAGGTAATTGCGTGTAATGGTACCAATTTGCTTCAATAAGTTCATTTTTGTCTACCACTATTTCACCACTATCATAATCAGCCAAATAAGCCATCATTAATGAATTTGGAAATGGCCAAGGTTGCGATCCAACATAACGAATATTCTTAATTTTTATTTTTGATTCTTCAAATACTTCCCGTTCAACGGCGGTTTCCATTGTTTCGCCAATCTCAGTAAAACCCGCCAATACGGTGTACAAGTTATCTCGATTATGCCTAACGTGCTTGGCTAATAAAATTTTATTTTTATGGCGAATTGCTACGATAATAGATGGTGAAATTTGTGGGTAGTAACGTTCTTTGCAGTGATCACACATACAGCACCATTCGGTATTACTGATATACATCTCATATCCACAATATCCACAATATTTATGGGAGCGATAAAACTCAGAAAGCTGCACAGCTCGTCCAGCCATATTAAATAAGGATTGATCTGCGCTATCAAGTAATGGACGGATTGAACTCATCGCATTTTTTATTTCACTACAAATGAGCCAAGCAGTTTGTCCATTCAATTCACCTATTGGTTGAGCTCGTTTATTCGTAAAACCAAGTTCATCAGCACGCCCTACAGGAACTTCACCATCAGGCAACCATAATCGCCCATTAGTACTTACAAACCAATAACCTATTTCACTGCCAGTTAAATTAAATTGTTGTTGTATATTCATATTATAAATGCCAAAAGTAAAAACGAAAAAAGGAGGATTTTCCTCCTCCTTTTTTTAACAATATTATTTTTTTATTTTCTCATGAAGTCCTTTTTTCTCAAGTTCCCAGTAGATAATGCGTTGCTGGACAATTGTGAATAAATTACTGACGATATAATATAAAACTAGACCTGATGGAAACCATAAAAAGAACACAGTAAAAATTAATGACATATAAGTCATTAATTTTTGTTGAAATGGATCGGTAGCTGGAGTTGGTGACATTTTTTGAATTAAGAACATAGAGCCACCCATTAATAAAGGCAAAATATAATAAGGATCTTGCGCAGATAAGTCATAAATCCAAAGCGCAAATGGTGTATGGCGTAATTCAACTGCGCTACTTAACATATAGAATAATGACAAGAAAATCGGCATTTGAATAATTATTAGTAAACAACCGCCTAATGGATTGACTTTCTCTTGTTTGTAGAGAGCCATTGTTTCAGCGCTCATTTTTTGTTTATTATCACCATAACGCTCTTTCAAAGCTTCTATACGAGGCTGTAATAGTTTCATTTTTGCCATTGAACGATACTGTGCTCGCGTTAATGGGAATAAAAGACCTCGAACAATAAAAGTAATAACAATAATCGAGAAGCCCCAGTTACCAACAAAACTTTGTATAAACTTCAATAAATAAAAAAGCGGTTGTGACAAGAACCATAACCAACCGTAATCAACAATTAAATCAAGATGATTTGCAGTTTCTTTAAGCTGGTTTTGAATTTCAGGTCCTAACCATAATTTGGCACTAATGGTTTGTGTACTACCTGCAGGAATAATGGTTGGCTCACCTTTGAAACCAATTGTTGCTTGTGAATTATTCGCAGTTGCACGAGAGTAAAATAGATTATTTGTATCCTGCGCTGGCACCCATGCTGAAGCGAAATAGTGTTGCAGCATCGCAATCCAACCTGTTTGTGTCTCGACCGATAAAGCTTTATCTTTGATATCGTCAAAACTGTATTTACTGTAGTTGCTACTAGAACTAGAGTAAGCTGTACCACGGAATGCACTTTGCCCTAACCCGCTACCACCTTCAGTTGGAATATCATCAGGTAATTTGATAGTTTGTTTTAGTTGCCCATACATAGAAACATCAATCGGCTGGCTACTTTGATTGTTGATGTCATATTGAACATCAATAGCATAATTATTACGATGTAATATGTAATATTTAGTATAGCTTACCCCATTGACTTGATACGTTAATGGAACACGCAACTCATCTTGGCCATCAGCTAAAACATATTCTGATTTCTCAGTTTTATATACTGGGCGTTTTGAACCTTGTTTAGCATTATCTGGGCCATCTTTACCAGTTAAACCACTTTCAGCAATATAGATGAAATCAGGACGTGATGCTAATAACTGAAAAGGCGTACCAGAATGCAGTGTTTGCTCATATTTTAATAATTGTGCAGCTTGTACATCACCACCATAAGTATTAATAGTGAGTGACAACACATCTGATTTTACAGTAATTATTTTACCCTGTGCCAAGCCATCTGTTGAATTATCATCACCTATTTGTTGTGTTAATTGGTTTGTGATCGGCGGCTTAGGTGCGTGATCTTCCTCCCACGCTTTCCAAATAAAAAAAGATACAAAAAGTAAAGCAATGACTAAAATATTACGTTGAGATCCCATTAGTGTTTTTCTCTATTGGTTTTAGTTTTTGGAGGAACAAAATCTTCTCCTCCGTCATGTAAAGGATGACATTTTAATACACGTTTAGCTGTTAGCCAACCACCTTTTATGAATCCAAAGCGTCTTAGTGCAATTATTGCATATTGTGAACATGTCGGCGTAAAGCGGCATTTTGGACCAAATAAAGGACTAATAAAACGTTGATAAATACGCACAAAAAAAACAAAAGTATTAACTATCATGTGGTTACATGCATAAACGTGCAGCTTAATAATTGATATGAATTTATTTAAATATCGATCTTGGCTATGATTCGTTGACATAATTTATTGAGTGTTTCAACGATTTGTTGATTATCTAAATCTATAACAGGCTGTTTAGCCATCAAAATAAAATCAATATTAGGAAGTTGATGTTGATGATGTCGAAAATACTCTTTAGTCAATCGTTTAATACGATTACGCTCATGCGCTCTTTTTACCTGTTTTTTCGCTATAGCAAACCCTAACCGTATATGGTTACAGTTATTTTTACGGGCCACTAAAGTTAAAAACGGCGACCCAGCCCGCACGGACTCTTGGAAGACATGATTAAAATCAAAGGGAGTTAGCAATCGTAACTCCCGAGGAAAAGTGAACTTAATCACCCAACTTTAAATCAGCTAGCAACAGTTAAACGAACACGGCCTTTAGCACGACGGCGAGCAAGAACTTGACGACCGTTTTTAGTTGCCATACGAGCACGGAAACCGTGAGTTCTATTGCGTTTTAATACTGATGGTTGAAATGTGCGTTTCATGACGATTTATATCCAAATCTAATTTATCAACAGGTTGCAGAGTCTAAACTCCACAGCATTAATTAAAGAAGTCGGAATTATAGAGACTATTTTATTTTTCGTCAATGAGATTTTCACCGATTTATTTGAATAAGAACCATTAACAGTTCATTATGGCACAATTGAATAAAATTAAACAAATTCTTATAACATAATAGTTTAAAATAACAAAAATAAATCAACTAATCCATAAAAGCAAGTACACGCTTACTCTTTTCGCCACCGACTTCGCGTGCTAATTTAGGTACCAAATAACCTGATATCTTTTCGGCTAACTGTTTCATTATGATTTTTGCAACATTATCTTCGACTAAAAAATGGGCGGCGCCTTGCACTTTATCTAACAAATGGATGTAATAAGGCAAAATACCAATATCGAAAAGCCGATTACTTAACTGTGCTAAAACCTTGGCGTTGTCATTAACATTTTTCAATAACACGCTCTGATTCAGTGTTGTCACATCACTTTGTTTTAAAAGTCTAATTGCATTAGCAACATCATTATCAATCTCATTGGGATGATTAATGTGAGTAACTACTACAATTTGCAACCTGCTTTCAAAAAATAATTTGCAAAGCTCAGATGTTACTCGTGAAGGAATAACAACGGCTAAACGGGTATGGATACGCAAACGTTTAATATGTGGGATTTGTTCTAAGGCATTAATCAAAAATGCTATTTCATGATCTTTAGCCATTAAAGGATCACCACCTGATAAAATAATTTCATCAAGCTCTGGATGGTTAGCAATATATTCAAGTGCAAAAGCCAGATTTTTTTTATTGCCTTGGTTATCATGATAAGGGAAATGTCGCCTAAAACAGTAACGGCAGTTAATTGCACAGGCTGTTTTCGTTATTAACAATGCTCGGTTATGATACTTATGTAATAGCCCAGGGATAACATTATCTTGCTCTTGTAATGGGTCATTGTTATAACCCTTTACTTTTAATAATTCGTTATCATCGCAAAGCACCTGCAATAAAAGAGGGTCGTTATTGTCGCCTCTTTTCATCCGGTTGATGAAAGCCATAGGTACACGAAGTGGAAACTGCTTTTTTGCCAATTGCATAGAGCTTGAAATGGTTTTTGGGTCTAGATCCAAATAAGCATATAAAACATTGATATCTGTCACAACATTGGCAAGCTCTATAATCCATTTATCTTTATTATTTGGTAGTTCAATTTTTTGCTGTATAATGTGGCTCATTTTTTGTAATTCAGAATTTTAGTTGGAGCTTTTATGGCATCTTATAGTACTAATGAGTTTAAAGCGGGTCTTAAAATAATGCAAGATGGCGAGCCATGTGTCATTGTTGAAAATGAATTTTACAAACCCGGTAAAGGTCAATCAATTAACCGCGTAAAAATTAAAAAATTACTTTCAGGAAAAACTGTCGATAAAACTTTCAAATCTGGCGAATCAGTTGAAGCCGCTGATGTTGTGGATATGAATTTAACTTATCTTTATACCGATGGCGAGTTTTGGCATTTCATGAATAATGAAACATTTGAACAACTTTCAGCTGATGCTAAAGCAGTTGGCGATAATGCCAAATGGCTAGTTGATCAAGCTGAATGTATTTTAACTTTATGGAATGGTCAGCCAATTGCAGTAACGCCACCGAACTTTGTTGAGCTTGAAGTGATTGAAACCGATCCAGGTCTAAAAGGTGACACAGCAGGAACTGGTGGAAAACCAGCAACGCTATCAACTGGTGCTGTCGTACGTGTGCCACTATTTGTACAAATTGGCGAAATTCTAAAAGTTGATACACGCTCAGGTGAATATGTTTCACGCGTAAAATAAAGTAACTTATGATTAATTTTAATTTATCATAAACAAGAGAGGTTTCTTGACCTCTCTCTTACTTACCCAAATCCTGTTGCTTACCTTTGGGAGAAGTCCAACTTTCTACTCGAAAGTTATCATCAATAGTGAATTTTATCCACAAAACTTAAAAAGTGCTAAATTAAATAAGCCCCAAAACAATACATCTAGCACTTAAAAATCATTCAGAAAACCAATTGATTTTATTGAATTTTTTTATTTTTTTACTGAATCTAGTATGTGATAAGGGATCTATATTTTGCAGCTTTTATCTTTGGATGATGGCATGTGGTAAGTATTAATTTTCAAAATACTACTCAATTTTAAATACAATTTGAATAAATTCTAAAGTTTTGTTACGAAGTCGAAATAATCAAATATTTCCCATTAAACCATATTGTTATTAATTTTTATCGTATATTGCCAATAAAAATTAAGCAACATATTGATGTCGTTTTCAATAACCAGAATTGTAGCGTGGTTTTGTTTGTTGCCGTTAGTCGAGTTAGCAAGCTATCAGTGAAAATATTTAGGCAGTGATATAGCCTCATATTAGAGGCTATTATCGTATTTATTAGGCTATATTTCAATTTAAGCGAATTATAAATAAACCATATGAGTACCTTTTTCTGGTTGAAAGGTAGCTTTACCAAATTCATCTAAGAAGTAGGCGATATGATCGGCTTTATCCCCCACTAAACGTCCTTTGACTTTGTTCCATGTCATCAGAGCTATCATCGAATCAGGTTCACAGCAAATTAACATGGGTTGTTCAAACTCTTCATTCCAATAAAACTCACCACCATATAATTTATGGGCGGTGAGTAATAAATAACAGCCATATTCTTGTGAGATCATGTTTAATTGCTCTTCTGAAATGCTGAAGTTCTTTTCAGCCAGTTCACTAATAATCATTTCAACAACGGTGATGCTTTTTTCTGAGTAATCAAGCTGATTAATGCTCCATATTGGGCTATTCAATATGGCGTTTTGCGCCCATGCTTCGATTTCTTGATATAATTCATTTTTTTGTTCAGTCATTTTTATTCACTTCGCTATTGAGTTTAATCTGTTCTAATTGCTTAACACTTTGCCATGCGGCTTCCATTTGTTCAAGTGTTGCATCAATTAAAGTTATATTTTTTTGTTTGAGTATTGATTCGACTTGTTGAAATCGTCGAGTAAATTTTTTATTGGCTTGCTTTAAGCACTGTTCCGATTTAATTTTTAAATGCCTTGCTAAGTTGACGGTAGCAAATAATAAATCGCCAAGCTCTTCTTCTATTTTTTGTGGATCTTGTCTTGGGTGTTCTAACTCTTGCTCTACT
The DNA here is from genome assembly GCA_029958995.1 of Bombus sonorus. NCBI lineage: Eukaryota > Metazoa > Arthropoda > Insecta > Hymenoptera > Apidae > Bombus > Bombus sonorus. The sequence continues at coordinate 2,789,129 of JARWAU010000020.1, read as the reverse complement.
TCGTTAATTTCTTCTTTTACTTTATCAAGTACCGCAATGATATCATTCCAATCAAATCCAACCGAGGCGCACCGTTTTTGAATTTTTTCTGCTTGCATTAGGGCTGGGATTGCCTTAGGAATATCATCTAGTAACGAATATTGCGCTTTTTGATCGCGCTCTTTTTGTTTAAGTTGTTCCCAATTCGGTTTTTGTGTTTGGTTGTCTGTAAAAATATGAGGATGGCGATAAACTAATTTATCTGCTACAGATTGGCAAATATCATCAAAATTAAACAGCTCTTGCTCATTGGCCAAATCGGCATAAAAGACAATGTGAAACAGTAGATCACCCAGTTCTTTTTTTAGTTCATCTGTATCTTGTTTATCAATGGCATCAAGTACTTCGTATGTTTCTTCTAGTGTATAAGATTTTAATGAAGCAAAAGTTTGAACTCGATCCCATTGGCAACCATTAATTGGGTCGCGGAGTTGTTTGGTGATTGCTTGTAAGCGCTGTAATTCCTTCACAATATTTCTCATAAAATGAATCATTGGTTGTACCATTGTAAATGGTTTGATAGTAAAACGGTTGTTCTTTTAAATATTAATTTCAATATATTTTGATGCTGTTGATAATAATTTCATCAAAAATCACCATAAAAACAGCTAAAATAAGGCTATTTACGGAACTTCTAGCCGATAAATGTGAATTAAGTATATAATACCCCCTTATTAAATTAACTCTATTAAATAATATGCATAATTTACGTGAACTTACTTTAAGAGGTACCATTCTTGGTGCTTTTATAACTGTCATTTTTACTGCATCAAATGTTTATCTTGGCTTAAAAGTCGGATTGACATTCTCGTCAGCCATTCCTGCTGCGGTGATTTCAATGGCAATATTAAAACTGTTTTCGGGCTCTACCATTTTAGAAAATAATATGATACAAACTCAGGCATCGGCAGCAGGTACATTATCTTCAATTATTTTCGTGCTTCCTGGCTTGTTAATGATTGGATATTGGCATAGCTTTCCATTTTGGCTAACCTTTGCGGTATGCTCAGCAGGTGGAATGCTTGGTGTTTTATTTTCCATTCCATTGCGACATGTCATGGTAGTAAAAAGTAATTTGCCTTATCCTGAAGGGATAGCCGCCGCTGAAATTTTAAAAGCAGGTTCTGAAACTAATAATAATGAGGCGAACGAGGGGTTAAAAGATATTTTATTTGGTGGTGTTATTGCCTCTATTGTTAGCCTATTTACTAATGGTTTTCGTGTGTTATCCGAAAATACAGCCTATTGGTTTTCAGCTGGCAAATCTATTTTTCAACTCCCGATGGGATTCTCATTAGCTTTGCTTAGTGCGGGTTATTTAATCGGTATTATGTCTGGAATTGCTATTTTAATTGGTACCATGATTGGCTGGGTTTTTGGTATTCCAATTTTAAGTGCAATAAGTGATTATGATACTACTCAGCCTTTATCCAAAATCGCTATGGGGTTTTGGGCTAGTGATATTCGCTTTATTGGTGCTGGCGTAATCGCTATTGCAGCAGTTTGGACTCTACTAACACTAATCAAACCGATGATTGAAGGGTTAAAAATTTCATTTAAAACTATGCGTTCTGATGTGTCAGTAAACGACATCGCACCAACCGAACGAGATTTATCACCAAAAGCGATTTTATTAATTATGGGTAGTATGTTGGTCATTTTATTAGTGACTTTCTATTCATTTATTGCCGATAGTGGACTATCTGCTGGTATTGCATGGACATTAGTTTTTAGCGCTGTATTATTTGCTTTTATTATGGGCTTTTTAGTTGCCGCGGCTTGTGGTTATATGGCAGGACTTGTTGGCTCATCGGCTAGCCCAATATCGGGTATTGCCATTGTTGCCGTGATTGTCATTTCATTAATCTTATTAGGTCTTGGCGAAGTCAATGGCATGCTGGATTCTATTGAAGGCTCCAATTTTGCCACGGCTCTCGCACTGTTTACTACCAGTACTGTTTTGGCTGTGGCTTGCATTTCTAACGATAATTTACAAGACCTAAAAACAGGCCATTTGGTTAATGCTACACCATGGAAGCAACAAGTCGCATTATTACTTGGCTGTGTTGTTGGTGCTATTGTTATTGCGCCTATTTTAGAAATTTTATACAACGCTTACGGTTTTACTGGTGCCTTACCTCGCACAGATATGGACACAACTCAAGTTTTAGCCGCACCACAAGCAACGTTGATGACAACAATAGCTAAAGGTATTTTTGCACATAAACTTGATTGGACTATGATCTTAATTGGACTTGCTGTGGGGGCTATTATTATCGCAATTGATGTAATCCTTGCCAAGAATAAGTCTAATTTCCGCATACCTGCACTGGCTGTTGGTCTAGGTATTTATTTACCACCAAATATCACAACACCGATTATTATCGGTACTTTATTATCTTGGATAATTAAACGTAATGCTTATAAAAAGGCCAAAGCGCAAAATTTAGATCCAGAACAACAATTCAAAAAAGTGGATCGTAAAGCAGCATTAATTGCTTCAGGATTAATTGTTGGTGAAAGTTTAGTTGGTGTTTTATTAGCGGTTGTAATTGTGATTAGTATTACCAATGGTGGCAATGATGCACCACTGGCAATACCAGTTAATTTAGGCATATTACCTGAACTTTTAGGTCTCTTTGTTTTTGTTAGTATATGTGCACTCTTTATTCGTCGTGCTTTATCGGCTATAAAAAAATAGTCATTTAAGTAACTAATTTAAGCCCTTTGTTTTTACAAAGGGCTTTTTTATCAACTTTTATTGTTTTATGTTATTTCTTATTTTTAATAATTAAAACAATATTTTTATTAACACATTTTTAATAATAGACAAGATATCATGATTGTATTTGATTCAATCCAAGTGCGTCGAGGCATTAATTTGCTTTTAGATAATGCTTCGGCAACCATTAACCCTCAACAAAAAGTGGGATTAGTGGGTAAAAATGGTTGCGGTAAATCCACTCTTTTTTCACTGATAAAAGGCGAAATTCAAGCTGATGCAGGTAAATTAAGTATACCACCTCAATGGCAACTTGCTTGGGTCAATCAAGACACGCCTGCATTGGATATTCCTGCTATTGAATATGCCATTGATGGAGATCGGGAATATCGTCAATTAGAAAAACAGTTAGATATTGCTAATAAGCAAAATAATGGTGAACAAATTGCGGTTATTCATGAAAAGTTTGATACTATCGATGCATGGACTATTCGTGCTCGAGCAGCAACGCTGCTTCATGGCTTAGGGTTCTCTAATGAGCAATTAATGTCCCCAGTTAAATCATATTCAGGTGGTTGGCGGATGCGGTTAAATTTGGCACAAGCCTTGATGTGCCGTTCTGATTTATTGTTGCTTGACGAACCGACTAATCACCTTGATTTAGACGCTGTTATTTGGCTTGAAAAGTGGTTAAGTAATTATTCAGGCACGTTGATTTTAATCTCTCATGATCGTGATTTTTTAGATCCGTTAGTTAATAAAATTATTCATATTGAACAAAGAAATTTATTTGAATATACCGGCAACTATTCTTCATTTGAAACTCAACGCTCAACGAAGTTGGCACAACAACAATCGCTTTATGAAAGGCAACAACAAAAAGTTGCACATTTACAGAACTATATCGATCGCTTTAGAGCAAAGGCAACTAAAGCGAAGCAGGCCCAAAGTCGTATAAAAATGTTAGAAAGAATGGAGCTCATTGCGCCAGCGCATATTGATAACCCATTTCATTTTCATTTTAAGCCAGCTGAATTTCTTCCTAGCCCTTTGTTAATGATGGAAAAAGTTGTGGCGGGTTATGATGATAAAATTATACTAGAAAAGATTAAACTTAATTTAGTTCCTGGATCTCGGATTGGATTATTAGGGCGCAATGGTGCTGGAAAATCAACATTAATAAAACTATTAGCAGGTGAGCTTTCTCCTAAAGAAGGACATATTAATCTTGCTAAAGGTATTCAACTTGGCTATTTCGCTCAGCATCAGTTAGAATATTTACGCCCCGATGAGTCGCCACTCTGGCATTTAACACAGCTTGCTGAGCCAAGAAATACCGAACAAGAACTGCGTAATTATCTAGGTGGGTATGATTTTCAAGGCGATAAAGTCAGCGAACCAGTCAAAACGTTTTCGGGGGGCGAAAAAGCACGCCTTGTTTTGGCTTTAATTGTATGGCAAAAACCTAACTTGCTACTATTAGATGAGCCAACCAACCATTTAGATTTAGATATGCGACAAGCATTGACAGAAGCACTGATTGATTTTGATGGAGCTTTGGTTGTCGTTTCACATGATCGTCATTTGTTACGTTCCACGACTGATGAATTTTATTTGGTTCATGATCATAAAGTTGAACCATTTGAGGGAGATCTCGATGATTATCAAAAATGGCTGACGGAAGAGCAAAAAAGTGATCGCCAAACTAATGAAGAAGGTGATTTAGTCAAAAAAGAAAATAATAACGTTTCAGCTCAGGATCGTAAAGAGCAAAAGCGCAAACAAGCTGAATTACGCGCTCAAATGCAACCAATAAAAAAACAGTTACAAAAAGAAGAGCAAGTACAGGAAAATTTAGCAAAACAACTGCAAATGATAGAGCAACAACTGTCTGATCCAATGATGTATGAAGCCAATAAAAAATCGAATTTAACAAGTTTACTTTTGCAACAAAGCCAACTGAAAAGCGAGTTAGAGCAAAGCGAGTTAAAGTGGTTGGACTTGCAACAGCAACTCGAAGAATTTCAAATAGAATAGATTATCTCGCTTGTAATACAATATTGTAATAAATAAGTTTAATTTTATTGGCTAGAATAAAAAAAAATCACAGATTTAACTCTGTGATTTTTTATTTTATCAAATAATTTATTCTAATAAAATTGATTAGCTTTTTTCAACTTGACTAAAATCAAGCTCAACAGGCGTTGAACGACCGAAGATAGAAACCGATACTTTTAAGCGGCTTTTTTCATAATCAACTTCTTCAACAACACCATTAAAGTCAGCAAATGGACCTTCGTTAACACGAACAAGCTCACCTGGTTCAAATAAAGTTTTAGGACGTGGCTTATCACCAATTTGTTGTAATCGATTCATGATAGCATCAACTTCACGCTGACTAATTGGGGCAGGTCTATCAGAAGTACCACCAATAAAGCCCATTGTTCTTGGCACACTTCTTACTAAATGCCAAGTCGCATCATTCATCGCCATTTCAACTAATACATAACCAGGAAAGAATTTACGTTCACTCTTACGGCGCTGACCGCTTTTCATTTCAACAACTTCTTCGGTTGGTACTAATACTTCCCCGAAAGAATCTTCCATATCATGTAATTTAATATATTCACGTAATGATTGTGCTACACGCGCTTCATAACCAGAATACGCTTGTATAACATACCAACGTTTTTGTTGTGTTTCGCTCATATTAACGCCCTATTGATGTTAAATAAAAGATGGCTGAACCGAATAAAGAATCCATTCCCCAAAGCGCTAAACCAACAATAACTGTGATAGCAGCAATCAGCATGGTTGTTTGTGTCGTTTCTTTACGAGTCGGCCATACAACTTTTCTTAACTCTTTTCGTGATTCTTGTAAAAACAACAAAAATGATTTACCTTTAGCTGTTGTGATCGCAATGAATAAAGTTAATAGCGAAAGCACAACAACCGCTATAATCCGAACGATCGTATTAGGTTGATATATATCATTAGGTTCAGCAAAATAAAAATTTCCCCAAACAACAAACGCAATCAATACTAAAACTAAACACCATTTCAATTTGTCTAGAGCAGTATTTGTATTTTGACCCTCGTTACTTACTAGCATATAAAACCCATGATTATGTTATATTATAATAATATCTACTTTCCAAAATGCTCTTTTAAATAAAAACATTTTGCTAAACAGACTAGATAAGAAAGGGCATCAAATGACACCCTCATCTCATAATTGCAAGCCTTTAAATTATTTAACAACTTTAGCAACCACACCAGCACCAACAGTACGGCCACCTTCACGAATCGCAAAACGTAAACCTTCAGCCATCGCGATAGGGTGAATTAATGATACTGTCATTTTGATGTTGTCACCAGGCATTACCATTTCTACGCCTTCTGGTAATTCAATAGTACCCGTTACGTCAGTTGTACGGAAGTAGAACTGTGGACGGTAACCTTTGAAGAATGGAGTATGACGACCACCTTCATCTTTACTTAAGATATACACTTCTGATTCAAAATCAGTATGTGGAGTGATTGAACCTGGTTTTGCAAGTACTTGACCACGTTCGATTTCTTCACGTTTTGTACCACGTAGTAATACACCAACGTTTTCACCTGCACGACCTTCGTCAAGTAATTTACGGAACATTTCAACACCAGTACAAGTGGTTTTAGTTGTTGGTTTGATACCAACGATTTCAACTTCTTCACCCACTTTGATGATACCGCGTTCAACACGACCAGTTACTACTGTACCACGACCAGAAATTGAGAATACGTCTTCAATTGGTAATAGGAATGGTTTGTCAATATCGCGCTCTGGCTCTGGGATGTAGCTGTCTAATGCTTCAGCTAATTCAACAATTTTGTCTTCCCACGCTGCTTCGCCTTCTAATGCTTTAAGCGCTGAACCACGGATAACTGGTGTGTCATCACCTGGGAAATCGTATTGAGATAGAAGTTCACGTACTTCCATTTCAACTAATTCTAATAACTCTTCGTCATCAACCATATCACATTTGTTTAAGAATACGATGATGTAAGGAACACCTACTTGACGACCTAAAAGGATGTGCTCACGAGTTTGTGGCATAGGACCATCAGTTGCTGCTACTACTAAGATAGCACCGTCCATTTGTGCCGCACCAGTGATCATGTTTTTAACATAGTCAGCATGGCCTGGGCAGTCTACGTGCGCATAGTGGCGAGTTGGTGTATCGTATTCAACGTGTGAAGTATTGATGGTGATACCACGTGCTTTTTCTTCTGGTGCGTTATCGATTTGATCGAATGCACGAGCTTGACCGCCGTATTTTTTAGCAAGAACAGAAGTAATTGCTGCAGTTAAAGTTGTTTTACCATGGTCAACGTGGCCGATTGTACCAACGTTAACGTGGGGTTTTGTACGTTCAAATTTTTCTTTAGACATCGATTGTCCCTCAAATGTAATACAAATCGGTGGCGATTCACCACATTAACCAAGTATCATATTTAATATCAACATAATACTAACTTAAAATTAGCTCTGAATAATAACAGATAAAGCTATCTAGTGACAAGCATTAAAAGCAGTCAAATTTGATATTTTTAGAAGTTTAGGAGAATAACAAGAATGGTGCTGATAGGCAGATTTGAACTGCCGACCTCACCCTTACCAAGGGTGCGCTCTACCAACTGAGCTATATCAGCAATTGGAGCGGGCAGCGGGAATCGAACCCGCATCATCAGCTTGGAAGGCTGAGGTAATAGCCATTATACGATGCCCGCATGTTCAAACTCGGCTACCTAAATGCTTCAATTAGCTATTGCTAATATTAGATGATGGTGGTGGGGGAAGGATTCGAACCTTCGAAGTGTGACACGGCAGATTTACAGTCTGCTCCCTTTGGCCGCTCGGGAACCCCACCCCGAATCTTTATAAATTTGTCTACTTAGGAAAATGGTGCCGGCTGCCGGAATCGAACTGGCGACCTACTGATTACAAGTCAGTTGCTCTACCTACTGAGCTAAGCCGGCCTAAGTGCTGCGCATTATGTACTAGAACACTCAACCTTGCAAGCAAAAAAAACAAATTTTATTTTGTTTGATTAAAAAAAAATCAAAAACATAAAAAAAACCTGAAATATGAGCTATTTCAGGTCTTTTTTTAATCAATAAATCAATAAATTAATTTATATTAATTTTTTGAAGTTAGTTTTTTTTTAGACGTTTGTACACCTTTAGCGGCGGTATTGATAGCAACATCTTCGCTAATATCGCCATTGTCTTGATATGCACGTCCATAATAGGTATCAAGCAAAATTTGTTTTAATTCTGCAATTAAAGGATAACGTGGGTTTGCACCTGTACATTGGTCATCAAAAGCATCAATCGCTAGTTGATCAACTTGTGCTAAGAAAGTGTTTTCATCCACGCCAAATTCTTTAATAGAAAATGGAATATCAAGATCTTTTCTTAGTTGATCTAACCAACCAATTAATTTCTCGACTTTCTTTTCATCTTTGTCAGTAGCTAAGGTTAAACCTAAATGATCAGCGATTTCTGCATAACGGCTAATGGCTTTAGGATAACCATATTGACTAAAAGTACCTTGTTTAGTTGGTTTATCCGTTGCATTAAACCGCACCACATTGCTAATTAGCATTGCATTAGCCACACCATGAGGAATATGGAATGCAGCACCAATTTTGTGTGCCATAGAGTGACAAACACCTAAAAATGCTTGAGCAAATGCAACACCAGCTAATGTGGCAGCACTATGCACTTTCTCACGTGCTATTGGATTTTTAGCCCCTTCTCTATAACTTGCAGGTAGGTACGTTTTAAGCATGCTTAGCGCTTGCAACGCTTGCCCATCAGAAAACTCACTAGCCATCACAGATACATAAGCTTCTAAAGCATGAGTAACCGCATCATAACCACCGGCGGCACAAAGTGATCTTGGCATGTTCATAACTAAATTAGCATCAACAATAGCCATATGCGGAGTAATTGCATAATCCGCTAATGGATATTTTTGACCAGTTGCGTCATCAGTAACAACAGCAAATGGCGTTACTTCAGAGCCTGTACCCGATGTTGTTGTGACACAAATTAATTTTGCTTTTTGACCCATATTTGGGAAATGGCAAGCACGTTTACGAATATCCATAAAACGTAATGCTAATTCTTCAAATTTTGTTTCAGGGTGCTCATATAAAACCCACATAATTTTAGCCGCATCCATTGGCGAACCGCCACCTAGCGCAATAATCATATCTGGTTGGAATGATTGCATTGAGTCCGTACCCTTACGAACAACGCTTAAAGTGGGATCAGCTTCAACATCAAAGAAAGTTTCACAAATAACACCTTGTGCTTCTAATTGATCAGTGATTTGTTTTGAGTAACCGTTGTTAAATAAAAATTTATCGGTTACCAAAAATACACGTTTTGCGCCTTGCTCAATCACTTCATTTAAAGCAACTTGAAGCGAGCCACGTTTAAAATAGATAGAACTTGGTAATTTGTGCCATAACATATTTTCTGCTCTCTTAGCGATTGTTTTCTTATTGATTAAATGCTTCGGTCCAACATTTTCAGATACCGAGTTACCGCCCCAAGAGCCACACCCTAATGTTAAAGATGGCGCCAAATCAAAGTTATACAAATCACCAATACCGCCATGAGCTGCTGGTTGGTTAATTAAAATACGGCAAGTTTTCATTTTACTACCAAAATAAGCAATACGTTCACGGTTGCTATCTTGATCAGTATAAAGCACAGAAGTATGCCCCATCCCACCCATTTCAACTAATTTTTCCGCTTTATCAACCGCTTCAGAAAAATCTTTAGCTTTAAACATAGCAAGTGTTGGCGAAAGTTTTTCATGAGCAAATGGTTCAGACAAGTCAACCTTATTCACTTCGCCAACAAGTACTTTCGAACCAGCTGGAACTTTGAAGCCGGCCATTTCAGCAATTTTGGTCGCTGGTTGACCAACAATATTAGCATTTAACGCGCCTTTATCGTTTAAGATAATACCTTGTACTGCTTTAGTTTCTTTAGCGTTTAATACATATGCGCCATATTGGGTTAATAAACTGCGCACTTCATCATATACAGAATCAACCACAACAATTGCTTGTTCTGAAGCACAAATCATACCATTATCGAATGTCTTAGACATAAGAACAGAAGCCACAGCACGTTTTAAATCTGCTGTTTCGTCAATAACAACTGGCGTATTACCCGCTCCAACCCCTAATGCTGGTTTGCCTGAGCTGTAAGCTGCTTTTACCATACCCGGACCACCTGTTGCTAAAATAGCCGAGACATCATCGTGATGCATTAACGCATTTGATAACTCAATGGATGGTTCATCAATCCAACCAATAATGTCTTTTGGTGCACCAGCTTTAATTGCGGCATCTAATACAATTCTAGCTGCTTCAATCGTTGATTTTTTTGCTCGAGGATGAGGGGAAAATACAATTGCGTTACGAGTTTTTAAACTAATTAATGATTTAAAAATCGCAGTTGAAGTAGGGTTAGTGGTTGGAACAATTCCACAAATAATACCAAGTGGTTCTGCTATAGTAATAGTACCAAATGGTTCATTTTCAGCCACTATACCACAAGTTTTATCGTGACGGAATTTGTTTAAAATATACTCTGCAGCAAAAAGGTTCTTTATGACTTTATCTTCAACAATTCCCATTCCTGACTCAGCAACTGCCTGTTGTGCTAGTGGGATACGTGCTGCCGCTGCGGCTGTTGCGGCTGCAACAAAGATTTTGTCGACTTGCTCTTGAGTATAAGTTGAATAAGTCTCCTGTGCTTTTTTCACTCGAGCCATTAACTCATTTAACTCATTCATATTAGTTACTGCCATAGATTTCTCCTTGAAATTAAAAAATAAATCGGGATCGTTTGGCGTCTTCCTTGAAACTATTTAATGCTTAAGCATAATAACAAAACGAAATTAGCACTATCCTAAATCAGATTTTTAATTTATACAATAAGATATTAAACAAAAAAGTAGTTTAATAATAGAACAATGATTTTTAAGAAGAGAAAAAAATTGAATAATAAAAATAGCAACAGATAAACAACTATTTCTAATAAAAAATAGTTGTTATTGAAAGTAACTCATAACATAAAAAAGAAGCTGTTTGCTTAGTTCAAAATATAAATCATAAATGACATAATCTATTTAATACATAACTCACAGCAACAAAACCAAAAGTTGCTGTGACTGTGGTAATTGCCCCAAATCCTGATTCGCAGTCCATTTTTTTAGGGCCGTCTGCGTCACTTTTGGTAAAACATATTTGCCCATTTTTAGCTGGATAAGTTAGTTGTTCGGTAGAATAAACACATGGAATGGCAAATTTACCTTTACTGTCCTTATTAAGTTTATAATGATTTTTCAATTTTTCGCGTAATTTAGCGGCTAATGGGTCTTGAATTGTTTTTGCTAAATCAGCAATTTTAATTTGAGTAGGATCTTTTTGCCCACCAGCTCCACCGATGGTAATCACCTTTAATTTCTGTCGCTTACAATATGCAAGTACAGCCGCTTTATCATTTACACTATCGATAGCATCAATAATATAGTGATAACGCGGTGATTGTTTTGTGCCCAAATATTCACTGACATTATCTCCATTAATGAAATCATCAATTTCATTCACAACACATTCAGGATTGATTTGTAAAATTCGCTCAGCCATAACCGATGTCTTTGCTTTACCGATATTGGATTTTAATGCATGAATTTGGCGGTTAGTATTTGTAACGCAAACATCATCCATATCAATTAAGGTGATTTGACCAATGCCACTACGCGCTAGCGATTCAGCAACCCAAGAACCCACGCCGCCAATACCAATCACACAAATATGCGCTTGCGAAAAGCATTGTAAAGCTGATTGTCCATAAAGCCGTGCAATGCCACTAAAACGTTGAAGATAAGATTCTGTATTCATAGATAATTCTTGATGATGGTTATACTCAAATATCAGCTTTTTTGAAAACTTTACAAATTATAACTGCAATATTCTTTTATAAACAAGTTATTAATATGTATTGGTGCTATTATGTTCTTTCAAGAATAAACAACTAAATTTCTAGCTCTCATAAAGATCAACTAAATCATCCCGATGATGCGCAATAAGTAGGATATTATTTGTCATTAATTGTATTCGTTTGAGTTATTAATTTTTCCTACAATAAATAATGTTAACAATAATTAATAGAGAGGAAATAAAGAATGCGCAACCCCAAAAAACTGCTTAATGATCCCAATAATGTAAGGCAAGAAGTCATGCAAGGGTTGATCTATGCTTATCAGGGAAAGCTAACAGCAATTTCAGAGCATTGTGCTGTTTATGGTAACCATATTGCCAATGATCAAGTTGTCATTGTATCAGGCGGTGGTACAGGTCACGAGCCGACTTTTGCTGGTTTTATCGGTAAAGGAGGTATTGATGGCTGTGCACTTGGAGAAGTTTTTACATCGCCATCGCCCGATCAAATTATTGAAGTGACCAAAGTTATAGAAAAAGGGAAAGGCGTCCTTTTTTTATATGGCAACTATTCTGGTGATGGCATGAACTTTGATATTTCAGCTGAAATATTAGCAGAAGAAAATATTACAATCAAAACGATTCGAGCAACTGATGACATTGCCTCTGCGCCATTATCTAAGCTTTCTGATCGTCGAGGTGTTGCTGGCCTGATGTTTTTATACAAAATTGCTGGTGCAGCTGCGCAATTTGAAAAATATGATCTTAATAATCTTTATCAAGTAGTATCAAAAGCAAATGGCAATGTCCGTACTATAGGTGTTGCCCTAGATGGATGTGCACTACCCCAATCAAGTCATTTCAATTTTCAATTAGAGGATAACGAGATTGAAATAGGTATTGGTATTCATGGAGAAGCAGGGTTGCGCCGACAAGTGATTACCTCATCTGATCAAGTTGTCAAAGAAATGATAGACAATTTATGTGATGATTTACCTTTTAAAAAAGGCGATCGAGTGTGCGTATTGATTAATAATTTAGGCGCGCTTAGTAACGCCGAGTTGTACATCATAACACGCAAAGTTGGCATTGAACTTGGTATACGAGGCATAATTAGCCACGATGTTGTTGTCGGTCATTTTTGCACATCGCTTGAAATGTCTGGTTTTTCAATTAGCTTATTGAAATTAGATGAAGAATTACGACACCTTTATGATTTACCTTGCCAAACACTAGGATGGAGAAAATAAAAATGAATTTACTACAAGTCCGTAAAATGATGCTATTTACTGCTGAAAAGATGGTCGAAAGCGAGCCAACTTTAACCGCATTAGATCAAGTAGTCGGTGATGGTGATCATGGTATCGGTATCAAACGAGGGTTTGAAGCGATCATTGTGTTACTACAAGACGAGAAATTTCAACCAGCTAATATAGGTGATTTTTTTACACAAATTGGCACAAAGTTAATGATTAGTATGGGCGGAGCTTCTGGTGCTATCTTTGGTACTTTATTTAGAGCAGGTGGAAAAAGTATTGCAGGGATAACTGAGTTTAATTCAGATGCGCTATCAAAATTTCTTAATGAAGGTTGGCAGGCTGTCTATCAACGCGGTAAAGCGAAACCTGGTGATAAAACTATGGTTGATGCTTTAGCCGCTAGCGCAATAACCGCAAGTCAATTAAGTTCTTTAAAATTAATTGATGTATTACCTAAAATAGCACAATCGGCTATGGAAGGTGCAGAGAAAACCAAACAAATGATTGCGGTATTTGGGCGAGCTAAGAATTTAGGTGAGCGAGTAATTGGCCATATAGATCCTGGCTCGGTTTCAATGGCGTATATTTTAAAATATATGAATGAATATATTCAAACTCAATAAAATAATAAATCCGCCGACACATCGGCGGACAAATCATTAAAAGCATTGATATAATAACAAGCCAATTACAATTGAGAAATATTTAATGAATTACGTAATAGCCAGTTATTATTTAAAATAAATATTTAAAATAAAATTTTTGTTGGTTCATTATCATTTTATTCATTTACTAAACTAAAAATTATTTTCTAAACTTAATTTGTGAGGGATATGCCCAACGTTGTAACTCCTCAGCAGGAAAACCGCTAACATCTTTACCACTATTAATTAATAATGCGTGATAGTAAATTTCAGCCATTTCTTCGATATAAGCCGCTTTTAATACCGCTTCATAAGGATCTTTATCGACAGCAATAGCACCATGCTTTTCCATTAAAATTGCATCAGCTCGTTTTATTGGTTCTATAACACTATTTGAAAGGTCTAGAGTCCCTGGTCGCCCATAAGGTGCAACAGGAATAATTCCATCTTTTAAATTCAAAATAGCACATTCATAAACGACTGCAGGAATCGGTCTGGCTAACACGGCAAATGAAGTTGCAAAAATAGAATGAGTATGTGAAATAGCAAAAACATCAGGGCGAACTTTATAAATCTCAAGATGCATTAAACATTCACTGGTTGGTCTTAATCCTGAATCGGCTTCAATAACATTTGCATCCAGATCCATTACAACAATATCCCGTATTGTTAATAATTTTTTATCAATTGTTGTAGGAGTGACAAGAACATATCCTGTCTCTTTATCTCGTACGCTAGAATTACCCGCTTTATGTTTGCATAGTCCCCACTCACTTGATTTTTTAGCCATATCGACAACATATTGTTTTTGTATCTCTAACATTTTATAGCTCCTATTTTGACAAGTTATTTATTGATAATTGGCAAACAATTCCCAGATTTCATTGCTATTTTTGGCATTTCGTATGCGAGTTGCGCCTTCATGAAACTCTAATAATTCATTCAATTGAGCAAGTGCTTTAAGATGTTTTTGTGGATTATTTGTTGCTAAAACAACAATTAAATCAGCCTGCATATAACCGCAAATATTGATTCTTTCCGATAGCTTAAGTAATGACATAGCGACTTTATTCACACCATCATCAATACCTGCATGAGCAATAATTAGCCCATCTACCAGCATAATGTAAGGTTGTTCAAATTGGATTTTGTTAACCATTCTTTCAAGGTAGCAACTTTCTATGGATTGGTCGTTTAACAGCGGTTGTGCAGCTAAAGCCAATGCACTTTCCCATGTTATATCCCTCTTTTGTGTAATATTGATATGCTCTTTTTCCATTAAATCAGCAAGTGAAGGAGGCTCTTGGTGCGTTATTCGCACAGGGTTATCATACACTTCATCGTTATAAAGATAAGTGTTTAATTCTTTTTGTAATGCTTTTTGATCTTTGATAAAGCTGTATTTTTCGATAATTAACATAAGCTCTTCAACCTGAATTATGCTAGGATCAATACCTTGTAAAGCCCGAATAACTTGATTACGAAAAGCATTTTTATGGAAATTATTGAGTGAAGGATTAACAATAAATAACAATTTATCAGTAAGTAAATGTGAAGTTGAAAAAATAATATCGTAATAGTGGTTATATTTCTCAAACTCACGTTTAGACATAGCATCAGAAAAATGCAATTCAGGAAGTAGTATTTGTAACGTCAAATAAAGATAAGTTGAAACCGTTGCACTATTTTCACAAACAAAAATCGCTACTTTTTTAGTTTTAATTTGATTAATTAAACCTTCGCGAGTTAACCAACCACCAAATAATACGGTAATAAAAGCGACCTCTTCATCGGGTATATTACAATGTAAAATTTTTTCGAAAGGGAAAATGACTTTTCTTACCATTTCATGTAAATGACCAAACTCTTGCAATACGATGTCATACACACTATTAATATTGGTAATGTGATACCGAATACGGTAATAAGCAGGTTTCCAATGCTGATAGATACGCTCAATGAGCTCACTTTTATCTTGAAAGGTAATGCAACTAATTTGTTCGAAACTATCAACAACTTCAACAACACTTTCTAATAACACCGCATCTAAATGAAAATATTTATCAGATAGCGTTTGTATATTAGAACTTTGAACTAACACCATTAAAAAAATTTGCTCATTAAGATCACAAATACCGAATCGTTCAATGAGTTTTTTCAATAATTGAAAATCACGACTATTGGCTACTTCAGTATAATTGTCTGGCAAAAGCTCAATTTTTTTATCTGTTTCTATGCGTTGTAACATAAAACAAATAAAGTAAGTCAGCTCTTGCAATTGCTCATCAGTAAAAACAATTTTTAATTTTTTCTCTATTTCGCTAAAAACCAGCCCTACTTGTTCTAAGCGACCTTGGGTAATAGCCTCGTTTTCTCTAAAAATTTTATCGGCTATGGGCATATTAATAATTCTACGAATTAATTTTAGCAATAAATAACGTTTGTCAATTTCACTGCCGACAATACGATAACCATTCTCACGGTCATAATTGATTTGTAAATGATACTGAACAATTACGGCTTGTACTTTTTTAATATCATTGATCACCGTATTTTGGCTAACAGTAAGAGACGAGGACAGATGCATTAATGAAAGCCTCTCTGTCCTAATTAATAAAAAAAATAGCAGTAAATGAATTCGCTCATCTTCAGAATAAATATAACGCCCAATAGCAAGAGAGATTGGCTCATTTCTAAATGTTTCGATAACTAATTTTGGAACACTAAATTTACCAGTTTTAAACCGTTTAATTAGTTCAAGATGAGATGACTCAAGGAAATCATTAATTTTTTTAATAGTATAACTAAGCTGTTTACGAGTTAGCCCAAATTTAGATTGAAGTTCAACGCCACTAATATTGGGATTATGAACTAATGTTTTTAAAATGGCATGAATTCGCTTATCGATAACCATATCATAACTACCTTATTGTTCATTGTCTGATGGTAACTAACATTACCATCAGGTGTACTTTAAAATATGTTCAACGAATACGTTAGCGTCCATTTATTCATTATTTCGCTATGTCTTGTATAGCTTCTTTGCGCAATTCTCGTGCATAAAAGAAATAACCTATACACCAATAAATAGCTAAAATTAATGGAACAAAATAGCCTTGCAAACATTGCCAAATAAATGAAAATGTATAAGTAAAGATAGGAGCATCAATAGAACTATTTGAAATTAACTGATTAGCAGGAATATCAATCGCTTTAGTTGTTAATCCTAAATCAGTAATGATTGGTGCAAATTGAGTTCCAACAAATAAGAAGAAAGGAACTCCAATAATGGCTAAAATCACCATTCTTAATGTGTTACCTTTAGTTAAGATATAAGCAGGAACAATAAGTGCCACATTGATAATACCCGCAAAAGGAAGAATTTTATTACCAGGTAAAATAACGGCCCAAATTAAGGTAAAAGGAATCGCAACTATTACGGTAAACCAAATTTCGCTTGAACCACCCATAAACGGCCAATCCAAACCAACAAATAATTTACGTCCAGCAAAACGTTTATTCATATAATCACTAATTGCTTCAGAAATTGGTGATAGTGCTTGCATAAATAACTTAGAAATCATTGGGAATAACATAAGCGCAGTTGCAGCTTGCACACCAAGCATTAAGATAGCTGCAACATCATAACCAGCAATAATCCCAAAAGTTGCTCCTAATAAAAAACCAATTACATGATTTTCAGCAAAAACGCCAATTTTTGAACGTAATGCTGCTGCATCCATCGGTTTATTTAACATCGGTATTTTGCGCAGAAGCAAATCAAATGGATAATAAATTGCACTGAAAAATAGCATCCTATGAGTACAAGTTACACCTGGAATACCCGTTAGTTTTTCTATTCGATGTTGATTAATATCACCAGAATTAAGCTCTAATATGATCTGAAAAGTAGCTGTAATAAAAGCAAAGACCAAAGCCATAATCGATCCTAAGATTGGCGTGGCGACAGCGGTGACAATAAAAGCGGTAAAAATTTTCCCCCACACATTCCATAAGTCAGCATTAAAGGTATCGGTTTTTTTTAGTACTAACATTAAAATATTAATACCCACTTGCAAAGGGAACATAAGAAAAGCATACGGCCAAGCCCAAGATACGTTTGCCATGGTAGTCCAGCCGCCATCAATAATGCTTAGTTCAATCCCTGTTCGTTCCATCATGGTTTGTGCAGCTGAACCAATAGCACTAACCATAAAGCCAATCAACATACTCATGCCAACAAATGCAACACCCAACGTAATTGCTGCTGAAGCGGCATCGCTAAATTTCATGCGCACAATTAAACCCGCAATTAACATAATGAACGGCACAAAAACTGGCGCACCTAAATTTAAAATATAATTTACAATTGTTCCGAGAAAATCCATATTTGTGCTCCTATTTACAGGCATCGATAATTTTTTGTAATTCCGCTTCCATATTTATTCCTGTTAGAAAGGCAATACCATTGATGACGGGAATAGGATACTGTTTTTCAATTTTAGTTATTGCAATGTAAGCTGCACTATTTTTGATGTGAGTATCTACAGATTTAAGATCAACAACTTCTACTTTTATCGCATCAAGCTTTCGCTCTTTTAGTAAACGAGTGACCTTACTTGCGACAGTTTGTGATGTAGCAACTCCACTGCCACATGCAACAATAACTTTTTTCATAATGCCTCCTTATAAATTTATATTCGATGTCAATAATGTAAAAACTTCATGCGTTGTTTTTGCGTGATAAAGTGCTTTCAAAAAAACGGGATTTACAAAGCAAGACATCAATGTTTGCAATAAATCAATATGCCCATTTTTTTGATTAAAGCCGAGTAAAAAAACAAAATTAGCTTTTAATAAGTTGTCATTGTTTGCCATTTCATACCATGGAATTGTTCCTTTAGCTCGAATAAAGAAGATAAATGGCCTAATAACATGTTCAACATCGGTATGTGGCATTGCTACCACATAAGGTTCTGTTGGTAATGCGGTAGGGAATAAAGACTCTCGTTGTTTAATTGCGTCTAAAAAGGAATGATTTACATAACCACCACTTTTTAAAATAGGAAAAGTAAAATCAAAAAATTGATTAGTATCTTGAAAGTTTTTATCTAAAAGAATCAAATCTTCAAAAAACATGTGATTGTTAGATTCATTTCCCATTTCATCCTCCCTCATTATGTGATTAGCAAACATCTAAAATATTGCGTATTTGCTATTGCTCGAATTAAAGCAGCATTAATTTAATATCATCAATTGTAGGGAATTAAGATAAAAGAGACGAATGGATTTGATGCCAAATAATATCCATGAAATTGCGCATCATAGGGAGAGTTCAATAGCCACGATTTGTTAAAAAATAGCTCGCCGCAAACGGTAAAAAAATTTTTAGATAATGGATTTATTGTAAGGCCAATTAAAGCCTTTGGGTATTAATGATAATCGCTATATCTTAACTGTTAATAGGCGTGGAGCATCAGGTGGTGAATAAAAGCTTAACCTTACGGTAAAGCGTAAAGAGCGTATTGCTAAACGAAGCGCTGAAATGCGCTACCATACATTCAAATTGATAGGTTGAAGGAAAAAGGAATGAATCTAGAAATAATGAAGAGGTTATTGAAGAAACGCGTTTTGCCATTGCTAAGTAAGTTTAGCATTAAAAGTTTAATACTCTGCCAGCTTTAGTGCAGGCAGAGTAGGGGTATCAATTATTTAAAATTAATCTATTAGTTTTTAAATGAATGAATTGGAGCAGGTATTCTTCCGCCACGGCGAATAAAATCACATGAGCTAAAGTTATTTACTGGCATGATGGGCGCATGACCTAGTAAGCCACCAAATTCAATGTTATCGCCTACTTTTAAACCCACAGCAGGAATAATTCGAACTGCTGTTGTTTTATGATTAATCACCCCTATTGCTGCTTCATCAGCAATGATTGCCGAAATAGTTTCAGCTGGCGTATCGCCTGGAATAGCAATCATATCTAGTCCAACAGAACAAACACAAGTCATTGCTTCTAGTTTTTCAAGATTCAGAGCGCCGTTATTTACCGCATCAATCATACCCGCATCTTCTGAAACAGGAATAAAGGCACCGCTTAAACCGCCCACATGACCACATGCCATGACGCCGCCTTTTTTTACTGCATCATTGAGCATAGCTAATGCTGCGGTTGTGCCATGAGTGCCAACTGCTTCTAGCCCCATTTCTTCTAAAATATGGGCAACTGAATCACCAATTGCAGGGGTTGGAGCTAACGATAAATCGACGATGCCAAATTTAACGCCTAAGCGCTCAGAAGCCTCTTTACCAACGAGTTGCCCCATACGAGTAATTTTAAATGCTGTTTTTTTTATGGTTTCAGCAACAACGTCAAAAGGTTGCCCTTTGACTTTTTCAAGCGCACGCTTAACAACACCTGGGCCACTCACACCCACATTGATGACGCAATCAGCTTCACCTACGCCATGAAAAGCGCCTGCCATAAATGGATTATCTTCAACGGCATTGGCAAATACAACTAACTTCGCACATGCCATACTGCTGTTATCGGCAGTTAATTGTGCTGCTTGTTTAATAATATGCCCCATTTGCTTGACTGCATCCATATTGATTCCTGCTTGTGTAGAACCAACATTCACTGATGCGCAAACGCGTTCTGTTTGTGCAAGTGCTTGTGGAATTGAATTAATTAAAATTTCATCACCTTTGTGATAACCTTTTTGTACCAGTGCTGAAAATCCGCCAATAAAGTTAACACCAACAGCTTTAGCGGCTTCATCAAGTGTTTTGGCAAATGCAACATAATCTTTATCATCGCTTGCACCAGCAATTAACGATATGGGTGTGACAGAAATACGCTTATTGATAATGGGAATGCCAAATTCTGAGGTAATCTCCTCACCGACTTTTACCAAATGTTTAGCTAACAGCGTAATTTTGTTATAAATTTTTTGACGTGCTTTCTCGCCATCGCTATCAATACAATCAAGGAGAGAAATACCCATGGTTATTGTGCGAATATCAAGCTTTTCTTCCTCAATCATTTTAATGGTTTCGAGGATCTGTTTTGTTTCCATTAGTACTATCCTTTTATACAAAAATAGAGAATTGATATTACAAACGATGCATAGCATCAAAAATTTCTTCTCGTTGAATGTTGACTTTAACTTTTAGTTTTTCACCGGTTTGCGTCAATGTCGTTTTTACCTCATCAAAGGCCACATTGATTTTAGATAAGTCAAGCAACATAATCATCGTAAAATACTCATCCATAATTGTTTGGCTGACATCTAAAATATTAATATCTAATTCATATAATTTCTGACTAATACCGGCAATAATGCCGGTTTGATCTTTACCAATGACGGTTAAAATGGTTTTCATAACTCTCTCCGCACAAAATTCAGACAGTTAAATAATATTTATTGAGCTAGTTATAATAGCATCTTCAAAAATTATCTAAATAGGAGTAGATTGTTTTTTTCATTACATTAAAAAACGATCACAATAAAAAAGAAAGGGCGATATTATGGTAAATTTCCAAAAATCAAACAAATTGGATCACGTTTGTTACGATATTCGTGGACCAATTCTTGAGCATGCTAAAAGGCTAGAAGAAGAAGGTCAAACAATCCTTAAACTTAATATTGGAAATCCCGCCCCTTTTGGCTTTGCAGCTCCTGATGAATTGTTAGTTGATGTCATTAGAAATTTACCTTCTTCACAAGGATATTGTGACTCAAAAGGTCTTTACTCTGCTCGCAAAGCAATTATGCAACATTATCAAGCCAGAGGTATTAACAGTTTAGATGTTGAAGATATTTACATTGGCAACGGCGTATCGGAATTAATCGTCCAGTCTATGCAAGCATTGCTTAATAGTGGTGATGAAATTCTGGTACCTATGCCTGACTATCCACTATGGACTGCGGCAGTAAGTTTATCGGGCGGAAATGCGGTTCATTACTTGTGCGATGAAGAAGCAAATTGGTCACCAGATTTAGATGATATCAAACAAAAAATTACACCTAGAACAAAAGGTATTGTAATTATCAATCCCAATAACCCAACTGGTGCTGTTTATAGTAAAGAAATATTGCTTGAGGTTGCTGAAATCGCCCGTCAAAATAATCTGATTATTTTCGCTGATGAAATTTACGACAAAATTTTATATGATGATGCCGTACATCATTCAATTGCTGCATTGGCGCCTGATTTATTTGTTATTACGATGAGCGGTTTATCAAAAACATATCGAGTTGCGGGATTTAGACAAGGATGGATGGCACTTTGTGGTCCTAAGCATCACGTAAAAGGCTATATTGAAGGTCTAAATATGCTTGCTTCCATGCGCTTATGCGCCAATGTACCATTACAACATGCGATTCAAGGGGCTCTTGGTGGGTATCAAAGTATCAATGAATTTATTGTGCCAGGTGGTCGCTTATATGAGCAATGTATGTTGGCGTGGCGCCTACTGAACGATATTCCGGGTGTTTCATGTACTAAGCCACAAGGTGCTTTGTATTTATTTCCCAAATTAGATCAGAAAAAATTTAACATCCATAATGATCAAAAATTGGTATTAGACTTTTTGTTACAGGAAAAAGTGTTACTTGTACAAGGAACCGGTTTTAATTGGCATAAGCCAGATCACGTTAGAATTGTTGCTTTACCGTATTTAGGCGACCTTGAAGATGCAATTGGACGATTTGCTAAATTCTTATCTTCTTATAAACAATAAAAAAGTCATTGTTAAACGATTATTGTTAAAAGGCTATTGTTAAACCTTTGCTTGTTGGTTGATGGATTTTACAATAAATTCATCACCAAATCATTGCTATCAAAAACAATCAATTAGATATAAAAAAAGCGCCATGGATGACGCTTTCATAATGCAATCACAGAACTTATTTTTTTAACTCTGCAAGTTTTTTACGAATATTATCTGCACGCGCTGTTGAAGACGGATGGCTACTTAAGATTGAAGCATCACCACCACCTAACTTATCAAATGCAGTTGCAAGACCAGCTGGATTGATTTTCTTCTTAACTAAATAATCGAAAGAATAGTTATCCGCATCTTGTTCTTGTTTTTGTGAGAACTGAGCATTAATCACTGCTGATGCTAAAGCACCTAAGCTAGAATTAGATAATGAAGCTAATTTTGCATTACCTGATGCAGCTGCTGCATCACGAGCGATTTCTGTTGCATAAGCCACTTGCATAGCTTTTTTGCTATGACCTAAAGCAACGTGACCTAATTCGTGACCTAAAACACCTTGAATTTCATTGTCAGTCATCATGTCCATTAAACCACTATATACACGAACACAGCCATTAGCCATTGCCCAAGCATTAACATCTTTTGTGATGTATACTTTATAGTTGATTGGAGTGCCATCTAAGTTATTACCTAGCGCTTTAGCGATTTTATTTAATCGTTTAGTATAAACACTATTTTTAGGAGCAATTCTTGATTGTGCATCCATTTGAGCACATGATTGTTGACTTAATGCTTTCACATCATTATCGCTTAAGGTTGCAGCTTTTAAACTTTTCATGCCAAGACTAGTTAAGTCATCTGCGCTCATATTTTTACAACCAACTAGTGACATTGCAGCAACTAAAGGAAGTGCAACTAGCAATGTTTTTTGATGTTTTTTCATGTTATTTTCCTTATATTAATATAACTTTTAATCGGCTAACTTCTGTTAGGCGCCTAAAATTTTAACGCAACTATTATAATAATCAACAAATAATTACTTGATTAGACATAATCAGGGCTTTAGACTAATGCCTCATTTTTTGAGGAATACAATTATGCAGCTATCAGATTTTGACTTCTCGCTTCCAAAAGAGCTCATTGCGAAACACCCTTCAGCAACCAGAAGTGCATGTCGACTGCTATCTCTTGATAGTCGTACAGGTAAAATTGAAGATCAGGTATTTACTGATATTATCGATAAAATTAATCCAGGTGATTTATTGATTTTTAATAACACTAAAGTGATTCCTGCTCGTTTGTATGGAAAAAAAACATCTGGAGGTAAAATAGAAATATTAATCGAAAGATTACTAGATGGTAATCGTGCTCTTGCGCATATTAAAGCCTCAAAATCACCAAAAGAAGGAACTGAGTTAATATTAGGTGAAAATGAACACATTAATGTGACTATGATAGCCCGCCACGATGCTTTATTTGAATTACAATTCCCTGATGATGTACTCAGTATTTTGAATAAAATTGGTCATATTCCTTTACCACCTTACATTGATCGTCCTGACAACGAACAGGATCGTGAAGTTTATCAAACAGTCTATAGTAAAGTGCCTGGTGCGGTTGCCGCACCTACAGCAGGTCTTCATTTCGATAAACCTTTATTAGAAAAATTAAAACAAAAAGGCGTTGAAATGGCTTTTGTTACTTTACATGTTGGAGCGGGAACATTTCAGCCTGTTAGAGTTGAAAATATTGAGGCACATATTATGCATTCAGAATATGCTCAAGTCCCCGATTCGGTTGTCGATGCCGTATTAGCATGCAAAGCCAGAAACAATAAAGTGATCGCAGTAGGGACTACATCGGTTCGTGCTTTAGAAAGTGCCGCACAAAAGACAGGAAAAATCGCTCCTTTTTTTGACGATACCCAAATTTTTATTTATCCAGGCTATCAGTTTAAGGTTATTGATTCACTTATCACAAATTTTCACCTACCGGAATCAACTTTGATTATGCTTGTTTCTGCTTTTGCTGGTTACGAAAATACCATGAATGCTTATCAGCATGCTGTTAAAGAAAACTATCGTTTTTTTAGCTACGGCGATGCTATGTTTATTTCGGCTTCGTGATAATAAATCTTAAAAAGCGGTTAAATAAATAGCCAAATAAAATTGAGCTAAGTGCAAACCTAGTTGGCTATTATTTAACTGATCGCACAAATAGTTATTTACCGCTTTTTACCGCTTTAGTCTAGCAATAATATTCTTTATTCGTTTTATTCTTGAAGGATGTGATGTTGGTTTATTGGTTGAGTGAATAGGCAATTTGGCTAACATGTCAACTAAACTCATCGGATCTATGTTTTTACTTATTAATAAATCAAAAGCATAGTTATCAGCTTCAATTTCATATTGTTGAGCCACGTCTTCTTTAGCAATAACAACAAGTTCGCCAATTTTATCAGTAAATTCGATATAAGGCGCTTGCTTAAACAAGCTAATAGCATGTTTAAGTGCGATATGAGCCTGCTCATGGGCAAGTACTGCCTGTAACTCATTATCATTCAATAATTTCATCAAACCACTATTTACACGTATACAACCATTAGCGGTAGACCATGCATTAGGTTCAGTATTAATATAAACTTGATAATTTATCTCAATATTATTAGCCATGCTGGGCAGGGTTTTAGCAATTTTATTGAGTCTTTGGCTTAAAGCATGGTAATCAGGAGGAATGACTGCCCGCTTATCTATTTCAAGGCAAGCCATCTGACTAATTGAAAAAATATCATTTTCAGATAACAATTGAATCCGATCGGAAGTAATCACTTTGGGGTAAGCTTTACTTTGAATTTGACACCCAGTGAGAAAAAACATCGACCAACCTGACAATAGTAGAATAATACGTTTCAAACGATTCAAAGCCCCTTCAAATATTGTTTATTTTAGTCAAGCAAGATAAACTAGGTCCCGCAAATTAATGATGCGATTACGCATTATAACAATAATTCGCGCCAAACTGTTTATTTGGTCGCAAGAGGTTAACAAAAAATGAAATTTGAACTAGATAATACTGACGGGTTAGCTCGTCGTGGGCGAATGAAATTCGATCGCCGTGGAGTTGAATACACTGTTGAAACCCCAGCGTTTATGCCTGTAGGCACTTATGGCACGGTAAAAGGTATGACACCAGAAGAAGTTGCTGCAACAGGTGCGCAAATATTACTCGGCAATACGTTTCACTTATGGCTAAGGCCAGGGCAAGAAATCATGCGTAAACATGGTGATTTGCACGACTTTATGCAATGGAAAGGACCTATTTTAACCGATTCAGGTGGGTTTCAAGTTTTTAGTTTAGGCGATATTCGAAAAATCAAAGAAGAAGGTGTTCATTTTCGTAATCCAATTAATGGCGATTCGATTTTCTTATCGCCTGAAATTTCAATGGAAATTCAATACGACCTGGGTTCTGATATTGTAATGATTTTTGATGAATGTGCCCCCTTTCCTGCTGATTGGGATTATGTCAAAAAATCAATGGAAATGTCTTTACGTTGGGCTAAACGCAGCCGACAACGCTTTGATGAATTAGGCAACAAAAATGCACTATTTGGTATTGTGCAAGGTGGTATTCATCAAGAATTACGGGATATTTCAATTAAAGGATTAACTGAAATAGGCTTTGACGGTTACGCGGTTGGCGGGTTAGCGGTTGGTGAACCCAAGGCTGATATGCACCGTATATTAGAAGGCACTTGCCCACAATTACCCGCTGATAAACCCCGTTATTTAATGGGGGTGGGGAAACCTGAAGATTTAGTCGAAGGCGTACGTCGTGGTATTGACATGTTCGACTGTGTGATGCCAACCCGCAATGCCCGCAATGGTCACTTATTTGTTACCAATGGTGTGATTAAAATTCGTAATGCTAAATATAAAGATGACACAACACCACTTGATCCTCATTGTGATTGCTATACGTGTAAAAATTACACTAAATCGTATCTTCATCACTTAGATAAATGTGGTGAGATTTTAGGTGCACGTTTAAATACCATTCATAATTTACGTTATTATCAACGCTTAATGGCTGAAATTCGTGAGGCGGTTGCTAACAAACGTTACGAGGATTTTGTTGTTGAATTTTATCAACGTATTGGTAAAACACCAGCACCGTTAGCAAAATAAAAATCTCAAGCCTATTTTTTGCTATATATTTTTTACTATAAGTATTGACACTTTTCAGGAAGCGCAGTATTATGCGCTTCCTAACGGCGAGTAGCGCAGCTTGGTAGCGCAACTGGTTTGGGACCAGTGGGTCGGAGGTTCGAATCCTCTCTCGCCGACCATCTCCTTTCTGACATATTAAAAAATCTACTTTCCCTTTTATCGCTATAGTTTTATAAAAAGCTAGCCCTTTGGATTCTGCATTTTTATTTTTACAACAAAAAATTAAATAAAATCAATGGCTTTTCTGACTGATTTTTCAGTGCCAAATGGCTTATTTTGAGGGCTATGTGATTTTGGGCGTTTTGCTTTTTGTGGATAAAATAAGCGACTGTTATCACATTCGATTTGGGTAGGCTTTGTGCTAAATCTCTGACTTCATGCATGGCTGTCGTGGTATATTCTGGCGCTAAATCATAACCATCAGTAACCGATTAGTGATTTAGCAATTGAGGATTTTATAGTTTAAAAATAAGTCAGAAAAGACATTGATTTTATTGAAGTTTTTCTAGCTGTTTTCTGGATTGAAACATGAGGTGTAATTTTAAACTCGGTGAAGTGAAGAAAATAGAAAGGTGATTTATGCTCGCTACTTCACACCACCACAGTTTGGGGATTGCTATGCATGATTCATTATTCTAAGCCTTGCTAACTAGTCGATTGGATGTATATGCAAAATATCATGACAGCTAATTATTTAATATAACCTAGGATTTAATATAACTTGGCACTCAATGCAACTAAGTACTGTTTCTTAAACGAAGTATAGGGGCGAACGTTGATAAATCTGGTTTATGGCAATGAGTTTGAGCTTTTAACTTACTTAATAGTTGCATCGCCAAATGTTCCCCTATTTTTACAGCAGGTAAGGAGACTGTTGTTAAAGGTGGAAAACTCACTTGGCAAAACTCGTTATCACCAAATCCACTCACTGCTAATTGATGTGGCACACGGATATGCCGTCGTTGGCACTCATAAAGCACACCACAGGCTAATTCATCAGTAGTGCAAATTAAGGCATCGATTTCAGGCCAATTCAATAATATGTCAGGCAGTAATAAGCTACCTGTACTAAAATTAGCGGGCTTGGCAGCATTGATAACTCGATGGGTAGGTAGATGATAATCCAACATCGCCTTATGCCAACCATGTAAACGCTGTTGAAAGAGATAATTTTGTTGGTTGGCACACAGTAACCCAATATTTTGATAGCCTTTTTTTATTATATGTTTGGTTAGCATATACATTGCTAAACTATTATCTAACGCTATATCAGGATCTGCCGCTGTATCATATTGCTTACCAATATTCATAATAGGTATCGTTTTATTAAGATTAACATTCTCAATAATAACGTCATTTTCGACATAAAATAACAATATTGCTTCGAGATTATGGTTGTGTAAAGAATCTAACAATTTTAGTTCACGGTTATAATAATGCTCAGATTCAATAAACAATATTGTATAACCTTGTTTAATTAAATTTGCTTGTAACACATCAAGCAAAATTTGCGCAGAATGATCGTGGTTTTTGGTTGTTATAACTGCAATAACTGGGCTAGATGACGCCGAGGCTAACTGGCTAGCGGTAACATTGGGTTTATATCCTAACGCATCGATAGCAATTTGAATCTTTTTGCGAAGTTTAACAGAAACACGTTCTGGCGTGCGTAAGGCGCGTGACACGGTCATAGAGCCCACACCGGCATATTTCGCTACGTCAAATAAAGTAACCTGCCCTGTATTCCTCCGTTTTTTTGCGCTTTGCATATTTCATCCTAATTGAATTTAATCTAACCGTTCGTTTAAAAAAGACTAATTTTGACAACTGCAAGCCAGTGATGAGTGACTTATCCATTAATATAAATATTGTGAGCCACCTTTTAAAACTCAATTTTTTAATAATATTATTCTATCAACATAATTATTTTTAATGAATTTATTAGAAATGTTATCTACATCACAAAATAAATAAAAATTTATGCAAATATGATAGCGCTATCACATTTCTATTATTTTAATTGTGGCTATTTTTAATTTATATGCTAATTTTTCAATAAATTATCAGAATTTTAATGGAGAGAAAATGCTCGCTAACTATTTAACACAGCAAACTGTGAATATTGTTGATTCAGTAAATGATTGGAAAGAAGCTATACAGCTTTGCGCATCACCATTATTAGCAAACAATACGATTTCTCCTAATTATATTGAAAAAATTTTTGAATTACACGAATCACTTGGACCTTATTATGTGTTAGCGCCTGGCATTGCAATGCCACATGCCAGACCAGAGCATGGTGTAAACCAATTAGGCTTATCAATGTTATTAGTCAAACAAGGGGTAAATTTCAATTCGGCAGATAATGATCCAGTTTATTTAATTACGTTATTAGCAGCAATTGATAGTTCTAGTCATATTGAAATATTAACGCAATTGGCAACCTTATTTGGTGAATCAAATGATATGCAGGCCATTTTTAATGCTCAACATTGCGATCAGATTTTAACTGTAACCAATCGTTATTAAATTTAATTAAACTTTATAAAAGGATAAATAATATGAAAATTATGGCTGTTTGTGGTCAAGGTCTAGGTAGTAGTTTTATGGTTGAAATGAATATCAAAAAAGTGCTTAAGAAATTAAATGTTGATGCCGAAGTAACACATGCCGATCTTGCATCTATCTCACCCGATCAAGCCGATATTTTTGTTATGACCAAAGATTTAGCGGCCAGTTCGGGTATCCCGGCAGATAAATTAGTGGTACTAAGCAATATTATTGATATCAACGATCTAGAATCTAAACTTGCTGAGCATCTTGCTAAGAATTAACGACCTATGAGGTGTTGCTATGATTCAGGAAATCGTAAAATTTATTGTTGATATTTTAAAAGTACCTGCCGTATTGGTGGGTTTAATTGCCATGGTTGGGTTAATAGCCCAACATAAATCATTTGCTGATACCGTAAAAGGAACCGTGAAAACAATTTTAGGTTTTTTGGTATTGAGCGGTGGTGCAAGCGTGCTTATCAGTGCAATTACGCCACTCGGCATGATGTTTGAGCAAGCTTTTAAATTACAAGGTATTATTCCTAATAATGAAGCTATAGTTTCTATGGCATTAAATGAATATGGTGCAGCAACGGCATTAATTATGGCATTTGGTATGGTCGCTAATATCGTAGTTGCACGTTTTACACGTTTAAAATTTATCTTTTTGACAGGACATCATACCTTTTATATGGCCTGTATGATTAGTATTATTTTAACCGTTGCAGGATTTAAAGGCTGGCAACTGGTATTTACTGGATCGTTAGTGCTTGGCCTTATCATGGCTTTTTTCCCTGCTTTGGCACAACCGCATATGCGTAAAATTACGGGTAATGATGATGTCGCATTTGGCCATTTTGGTACTTTAGGTTATGTGCTAGCTGGCTGGCTTGGACAAGTTGTAGGTAAAAACTCACGCTCAACTGAAGAGATGAATTTACCTAAAAACCTAAGTTTCTTACGCGATAGCTCAATTTCAATCTCATTAACTATGATGATTATTTATCTCATTCTAGCTATATTTGCTGGCTCTGATTATGTCGAAACTAATCTAAGTAAAGGTGATAATTATTTAGTTTATGCGATTATAGAGGCCATTACATTTGCTGCTGGAGTGTTTATCATTCTACAAGGTGTGCGATTAATTCTCGCTGAAATTGTACCAGCATTTACAGGCTTCTCAGAAAAATTGGTACCTAATGCAAAACCCGCTCTTGATTGTCCTGTTGTCTTTCCATATGCGCCAAATGCTGTTCTCGTCGGCTTTTTATTTAGTTTTCTTGGTGGATTAATTGGATTATTTGTTTTAGGGCAATTAAATCTGGTTCTGATATTACCAGGCGTTGTTCCTCATTTCTTTTGTGGTGCAACAGCGGGAGTATTTGGTAATGCAATGGGAGGACGCCGTGGAGCAATGCTCGGAGCATTTGCTAATGGTCTATTAGTCACATTCTTGCCGGTTATGCTACTGCCTGTGCTAGGATCTTTGGGTTTTGCAAATACGACTTTCTCTGATGTCGATTTTTGCGGTGTTGGAATTATCTTAGGTAATATGGCTAAGTGGTTTAACAAAGATATCATAATGAGCATTATTATTGCTATCTTTGCTATATTGGTTATTTATAATTACATAGCTAAACCCAAAATTGATTCAAAGGATTAGTTAAAGTATCTATAGCCACTATTTATATTAGTGGCTATATAAAACACAGAAAAGGCATCTTTAAGAAAGCCCATCATTTAATTAAGCCCTATTTTACAACAAAGACATTATGGCTTAATTTTAACTTATTTTTAGTCACACTTTTCAGTTAAAAAACACCTATTGTTGCTTTTATACCGACTAAAAAACATGAGTAAGCAATTCCCTTAAATAAATAACCTTAAATAAATCATCTAACCAGAAATAAGGTTGCTATTTACTAATTATGCTTCCATAAATAATTAATATAGCAACAACACTTATTGCTACTATAGCAATGGTATATTGTGTTTTTACACGGTACTTTTTCACCTCACCGACTGAAAGTTCGCTATGTTTGTTCTTTCGTTGATAATAATAGTACATTGGTAAACCAACTAACGTCAGCACAATTGATGCCAGCCCATTTTCTGTTTGATAAACTAGCATACCATAAATCACATAAACAGCGCCCAATATGGCTAAAATAGGGATAATTGGATAGCCAATGACTTTGTAAGATCTTGGTATATTAGGGTATTTTTTTCTGGCTATCATAACACCAACAAAGGTTAGTAAATAAAATACCCAAATCGAAAACATAGAAATTTCAGATAAACGATCGGCATCTAACAAAACCGAATATAAAAATGCAAAAATAACAAGAACTGAAATGGCATTAACAGGAGAACGGCTATCCTCATCTATTGTACTTAAATAACGTGCACCAACAATAGTTCCACGCTCTGCCATGCTAAAAATAGTACGTGATAATGTCATGATATAACCATTAATACCACCCAAAATCGAGATCATAATACCAACAGCAACTAAGTTACCTCCTGAATGCCCAAACATTCGCTGTGAAGCAACCGCGGCGGCATCGTGCCCTAATGAAACCATTTCGTTGACAGGAAAGATTTTAAAGAATGCTATATTGATACAAGCATAAACAATCACTAAAAAGATAATCCCAAAAATGATTGCTTTTGGTAATACTTTAGATGGATTATGAATTTCACCTGCAACCGATGCAACCTGTGCCCAACCATCATAAGCAAATAATGTAGCTAAGATAGCAACAGCAAAAGGCGCAAATGTTTCAATACCTTGACCACTAGCACCAAATAATGCGACTTGCCCATTGCCTTTCCAAAGACCAAATACCGCCAGTAGTAATATCGGAATCAATTTACAAGCCGTTGCAATGGTTTGTAAATATCCTGCCTCTTTGACACCAATTGCATTAATAAAGGCAATAAAGCCTAATGCTCCTGCACCTACCGCCATTTTATATGTGTCTTCAATCTCAAATAATGAGCAAAATACTGAACTAAAATAACCGACTAATGCACCAATTAACGCTGGAGAAAAGATAACTGTCATCATCCAACCATAAAGGTGAGCGATTTTAGCGCCATAGATTTTTTCTAAATAAACAAGCATGCCCCCAGTTTTTGGGAACATGACGCCTAATTCACAAAGCGTTAATCCACCACAAATGGAAATAGCACCACCAATAATCCAAGCTAATAAAGCATAATGATAATCGCCAGTAACTTCCAATACTGAAGGTGGTTTCATAAATGCACCTGCGCCTAAAACCATCCCAACAACCAGGGATAATGCAGAAACTAAACCAAGATCTTTCCGCAAGTTATTTTCTAAATTGTGATCTGACATAAAGATCCCCTTGAATCTATCAATAAGCAAAATTTGTTTATAATAGGGATTTATTTATAAAATACAAGAAGGATTAATTTTAACTCATTAAAAACACTAAAAATAAAAATGATAACATAAATAAAAAGCCAGCTAGAAGCTGACTTCTTATTCTCTAGATTACTGAAAAGTGATTTCTATTTCTTCATTTTCATATCCACAACCATACGTCCACGAATTTTACCTGCTTTCATTTCGTCGATCATATCATTGATATCTTCCAATGGTCTTTTTTCAACCATTGGTATTACTTTACCCTCAGCACTGAAACGAAATGCCTCGGCTAAATCTTCACGAGTACCAACCAGTGAACCTAAAACTTGAATACCATCAAGTACTGTTTTTGGAATACTCAAGTCCATAGTTTCCGAAGGCAAGCCTAAGGCAACAACACGTCCTAAAGGGCGTACTGAATGAATAGCCTGATTGAAAGCTGTTTTCGTCACTGAGGTCACAACAGCACCATGTACACCGCCTTCAGTGTGCGCTTTAATATAAGCACCTACATCATCCACTTTTTTAGGATTAACGACTAAATCTGCCCCCAACTTTTTACACAATTCTAATTGACTATCGCTATTACTAATTGCAACCACTTTATTGTTAAACACTTTTTTACCATACTCAATAGCCAGTGTTCCTAAACCTCCAATGCCAAATACAGCAAGCCATTGCCCAGGTTTGGTATCGGCAACTTTAATGCCTTTGTAGGTTGTAACGCCGGCGCAAGTAATACTTGTTGCCTGTGCGGGATCTAATCCTTCCGGTACTTTAACCGCATAATCTGCTTTAACAATACACTGCTCTGCCATACCGCCATCAACACTGTATCCAGAATTTAACGCATTACGACAAAATGTTTCATGACCAGAAATACAATATTCACAAGTACCACATCCAGCATGAAACCAAGCAATACTAACTCTATCACCAATTTTAAGGCTCTTTACATCAGGAGCAATTTTAGTCACTATTCCCACACCCTCATGACCAATAACTCGGCCTGGTTTTTTGCCAAAATCACCCGATGCTACATGGATATCAGTATGACAAAGACCACAATATTCAACGTCAACTAATGCTTCTCCCGCTTCTAATGGGCGAACTGGAATATCTTTAATTTCAACTTGACCATCGCATTCTTGCTTAATTACTGCTGCCTTCATTTTTTTCTCCTAAATAAATTTTAAAGTTAAAACATAATTGCTTTTTATTCTAAACGAATTATTTTTGAAAAATATGAGTGGTTTCACAATTCTATTAAATAATATTCATTGTTTAATAATTTATACTTGAACATAGCCTTTCATTGAAATTTGAAAAAAATAAATTGGTGGTGTTGTTATAAAAAGGGGTTGTTATAAACATATGCAGCATACTGATATAGGCTGAAAATAAGTCAACTATTTTTTAAAGGCGATATTTACTCAAGTGGTAACTTAAGTTCAATCATAATGTCATTAGATAACAATGGTATTGGCTTAAATTAAGGATATCGCTTTAACTAGCACAAATGATTAATAAACAACCAAAAAAAAGCAATATAATAAAAAAACTAACTAAATGGAGGCTATAAAATGGCTAGAAAATGTATTTCTCGTGGTAAATTCACACGTATGCAACAGCTATCAAACCAAGATGGCGTGATTGCTGCATTAGCGATTGATCAACGCGGTTCAATGGTTAAGATGATGGAATCTGCGGTTGGTAAAGATCGTTATCATATTGATATGGTGTATGAATTTAAGGAGCTTGTTTCTCAAGAATTAACTAAATATGTTAGCGCAATTTTGTTAGATGAAGAATATGGTTTTAAAGGCATGGCGGCAAAAAATAGCAATGCTGGATTAATCATGTCATATGAAAAAACGGGATATGATGCCAATACACCAGGTCGCCTACCCGATATTTTGCCCGAGGATTCATTACAACGCTTAATAAAAAAAGGGGCTGATGCTGCAAAAGTATTGGTTTATTATAATCCAGATGATCCTCAAGATATTTTAGATAAAAAGCACGCATTTTTAGAGCGTTTAGGTAATGAAGCAAGAGCTGCGGATATTCCTGTTTTTGTTGAACCTATTGTTTATGATAATGTGATAACCGATGATAAAAGCCCTGAATTTGCAAAAATCAAACCACAAAAAGTCATTAATACCATTAAAGAGTTTACTAAAGAACAATATTACATCGATATTTTAAAAGTCGAAGTTCCTGTACTTTTTAAAAATGTCGAAGGCTTTAACGACAACAATGTCGTGGTTTATACTCAAAAGCAAGCCGCAGATTACTTTAAACAAGCTAGCGATGCAGCAACACGACCTTTTATTTATTTAAGCGCTGGTGTGCCAACAAAAACTTTCCATCAAGAGCTCATTTTTGCCGGCGAAAATGGCGCTAAATATAGTGGCATTCTTGGCGGGCGAGCAACATGGTTTGAAGGTGTTGCAGCCTATGCAAATGGTGGAAAAGAGGGATTAAAACGTTGGTTAGATCAAACTGGCCGCGAAAATGTTGAGCATCTTAACAAAATATTAAAACAATATGCTACTCCTTGGTATGATATCTATGGTGGTAAAGATAATATTGAAGTGATTGATGTTAAATTAGGTAATTAACATAATCATTTAAAATAATTAATTGCAATAAGTTATTAGCAAACTAAAAAGAGAACAGTTTTTATTCCTATTTTTACTGTTCTCTTTTACTATGATTGCAAGTTGTGTAGCGATAAATCTGTTGCTATAGTTTTATTAAGATGGTTTTACTAATATGGTTTAATATCAAATCAAAATAGCCTACCACACATAACGAATCATCAAATTGCTTTACTGAAAAATAAATCAACCTTACTGAGTTTTGCCATTGATTGAATATAGGCCTTAATCTTAGGTGGAAAAACTAGACTTTTAACACACGTCAAATTTCGTAAAACGGGGAACAAACAGATATCATCTAAAGATAATTGTCCATTACATGCTTCTGGTGAAATAATTAGCAATTCAAGTTTATTTAACACCGTTAACACCTCAGCGACTAGTGCATCGGTTTGTGCCATACATTGATCAAATGATCCCATTTTTTCCTTTTTACTAGTAACAAAATAATCAATAGCACTTTGTGTCGCAAACTCGGCTAAACCTAATTTTATA
The DNA here is from genome assembly GCA_029958995.1 of Bombus sonorus. NCBI lineage: Eukaryota > Metazoa > Arthropoda > Insecta > Hymenoptera > Apidae > Bombus > Bombus sonorus. Next base: position 2,753,384 of record JARWAU010000020.1, on the reverse strand, counting down.
TATCGTGGACACACTAACTTATAATCATATTGCTGTAGTTGCTTTATGAGTTCAGCTATATTTGCTGATCTATCGCCAATTAAAATGGGATTGCCACCATAATTGTTATCGACATAATCAACAATATCTAAACTTTCAGGCAGATAACTGCCATCGTCTTTCTGTAAAATCGGCGCCATCTTTTCACCAATCATACGCTCTGGCGATTGAAAATCATCACTAAGCAATACCTGTAGTTCAACTGGCACGTTTTTTAAACCAAAAATCATTCTAGCTCTTACACAAAAAGGGCAATGTTCATAAATATACAGTTTCATTTTTACTCCTTAAGTAATCAATCAACCAACATAAAAAGGCAATTCCCAAAAATAATAAAAAAAACTTACTTACAGCAAATAGTGCTTGGGAATAACCAATCTTTACAACATTAATAAAAGGATATGGATACAGATTGGTATAGTAACCTCGAATAAAAATATAAACACCATAGCCAATCATTGACAATGACGCCCCCATAATGACTTTTAAATTAATTCGTCGAAATGGTCCAAAAATAAACCAGCTCAATAATCCCAAAACAGGAATAATCACATGTAAACTTTCATTCGCAATTTTCAATAATACATTAGGTGGCGGTGTATGGATGCTTCTTAACACTAGGTTATATACAATAGTCGTTATCATCACACCCGCCAATCCATTCAAACGAATAACTTTAAAACTGTATCGATGACAGTTAGGATTGATAGCTAGCCAAAAACAACTCAATGCTAACATTAAATTTGATAAAACTGTAAAGAAACTATAATAATAAATTAATCGCCCTATTGAAGATTCGGGTTGCCAAGGACGAAATTTAGTATGCCAATAAATGTAAGTTTCCATGGCAATAATAGAGATTGCAAATAGCGCAATAAAAATATTAATAGTTCGTTTTAACATAATGCCTTTTAATATAAATAGTACAAAAAACAACTAAAAGTGCAGTATATAGTAATTAATAAAAAAATCATAAACTACCTCTGTTTAAAAGATAACAAATAGACAAAATCTACAACTTATTGGCAGTTAGTATATAATGTCAGAATTAATGTAATGTAGAGATGATATTGATGTCGAATCACGACACCCCGCCCCAAAATAAAATATTAATAGAACATTTTTTAGATTCTTTATGGTTAGAAAGGAATTTAGCTGAAAATACCATTGCGTCTTATAAGTTAGATTTGCTGGCATTAAGTCAGTTTTTACAACAACAAAATGTCACATTTTTGTCTGCTCAAACAGTTAATCTACAAGCATTTTTAATGCAACGGGTGCAAGATGGGTATAAAGCAAGTAGTTCTGCAAGATTACTTAGTGCAACTAAACGTTTTTTTCAATATTTATATCAAGAAAACTATCGTGCAGATGATCCTTCAGCGGTATTATCATCCCCCAAGCTTCCCAAAAAATTACCTAAAGATTTAACCGAATCACAAGTGGAGGCATTACTTGAATCGCCAAGCATAGACGATCCGATTGAACTTCGAGATAAAGCAATGCTTGAAGTACTTTATGCAACCGGTTTACGTGTATCTGAATTAGTGAATTTAGAAATTAGTGATGTTAGCCTACGGCAAGGTGTTGTAAGAGTGATAGGTAAAGGCAATAAGGAACGTTTAGTACCGCTGGGTGAAGAAGCGGTTTATTGGCTTGAATATTATTTTAAATATGGCAGAAATGATCTTCTAAAAACAGGGCCTGTTGATGTTCTTTTTCCTAGTCGATTAGGAAAAAAAATGACACGTCAGACCTTTTGGCATAGAATTAAATATTATGCCGTATTAACAGGTATCAATATTGAAGCACTTTCACCTCATGTGCTTCGTCATGCCTTTGCAACGCATCTGCTTAATCACGGTGCTGATTTGCGTGTTGTGCAAATGTTGCTTGGGCACAGTAGTTTATCAACGACGCAAATTTATACGCATGTGGCAACTGAAAGATTAAAACAGTTACATAGTAAACATCATCCTCGAGCGTAATACTCAAAAAAATAAGGGTAATTGAATGAAAAAATTAGGTTTAGCTTTAGCTTTAGCTTTAATTTCAACCTCAGTATTAGCGAGTAATGCTGATATAACAAAAACTTTAAATAAGTTAGGTTACGACAATAAAGAGTTAAAAATTACTAATAGCCCAATACAAGGGTTTAAAAGCGTTTCTACGCCTGATGGTATTTTTTATGTTACAGAAGATGGCAAATATTTAACTCAAGGTCCTATTTATAATGTTCAAGGTGACAATCTTGAAAATATTGCTAACAGTAATAACCTTAAACTAATGCAAACAATTGCAAAAGATGCCATTGTTTACAAAGCGCCTAATGAACGATATGTCATTTCTGTTTTTACTGATTACACTTGTCATTACTGTAAATTATTGCACGAAAATATTGATAAATATTTAGAAGCAGGTATTTCGGTGCACTATTTTGCCTTTCCTCGAGCAGGAGATAAAAGTGATGTTGGTAAAAATATGCAATCTATTTGGAGCATGAAAGATCGTAAAGCCGCATTTGAAAATGCTTATAAAGGTAATAAAATTTCACCAGCTAGTAGTATGATTCCTTACGTTACCCAACAATTTAATGTTGGGAAGCGACTTGGAATTAGCGGTACACCAGCAATTATTTTACCTAATGGCGAGCTTGTTTCTGGTTATGTACCAGCAGATAAATTACTTGAAGTTTTAGATAAAAAAACAAGTAAATAACTAATTACCGCTGTTGAAATATAATATTAAACTCAATGTTAGCGCTAATGCGCTAGCATACAGAATATGAAAAAAAATAAATTAAGACATCGCAAATTACCTGATGGATCTCCAGAATTTTCCGAGGATATTCCATTATTATTACAGCGAGTTTATGCATTACGTGGGGTGACTAGTATGCAAGAGCTCGACTATACCACACGCAATTTGCACAATTACGACACATTAGATGGCATTAACAAAGCCGTTGAAATTCTTTATTTGGCAATGAAGAATAATCAACGGATCATGATTGTTGGCGATTTTGATACTGATGGTGCTACTAGTACTGCTTTAACCGTTAAAGCCCTTAAAAATATGGGGTGCCAATTTGTTGATTATATTATTCCGGATCGTTTTGATGATGGATATGGGCTAAGTATTTCAATTGTAAAAAAAGCGCTATTAAAAAATGCGCAACTCATTATTACTGTTGACAACGGTATTTCTGCTGTTGAAGCTGTCGATTTTGCCAAGCAGTCAAATTTGCCAGTGATTATTACTGATCACCATTTATGTCCAGAACGATTACCTGATGCAGATGCTATAATCAATCCTAATTTACCTAATTGCGTGTTTCCTTCTAAGCATTTAGCTGGAGTGGGTGTGGCTTTTTACTTCATGCTCGCTTTACGAGCCAAATTACGGCAAGAAAATTGGTTCATGGACAATAAGTTAGCCGAATATAATGTGACGAATTTATTAGATTTAGTTGCTTTAGGTACGGTTGCTGATGTGGTTAAACTTGATCATAATAATCGTATTTTGGTTCACCAAGGTATAAACAGAATTCGATCTGGTTATTGTAGCGAAGGTATTAAAGCCTTATTGCATATAGCGAAGAAAGATCCTGCTTCGATTACATCAACCGATTTAGCTTATTATATAGCGCCTCGATTAAATGCTGCGGGAAGAATGGATAATATGACATTAGGCGTTGAATTATTACTTTGTGATAATTATGATTTAGCAATTAATAAAGCAGTAGATCTTGATAATCTCAATTGTGATAGAAAATTGATTGAACAAACAATGCATAAAGAAGCTTTATTGTTTATTCAAGAAATTGAAGAGCAAAATATATCAATTCCTAACGCACTGGTGTTTTATCATCAACAGTGGCATCAAGGTATTATTGGTATATTATCTTCTCGTTTGAAAGATAAATATCATCGACCAGTTATATCGTTTGCTTCAACCCAAGATGGTTTTTTAAAAGGATCTGGACGCTCAATTAAAGGCGTTCATTTACGCGATCTACTTGATGAATTAAATCAGCGACACCCTGATTTAATCGTTAGCTTTGGTGGGCACTCAATGGCAGTTGGTTTAACTATTCACGAAAAAGATTTAGCGCATTTTACACGTTGTTTTCAAGCACTTTTAAACACACAAGTCGATCCTGATTTACTAGAACATATTATTGAAACAGACGGTGAAATAGATAGCCAAGACTTTACTTACGCAACCGCCAAATTGTTAAAAAAATCTGGTCCTTGGGGCGAGGGGTTTGATACGCCTATTTTTGATGGCGTATTTGTTATTCATCAACAACGGTTAATTGCAGACAAACACCTTAAATTAGTATTAGAGCCACAAAATGGTGGTCCATTTATTGAAGGTGTCTGTTTTAATGTCAATCGACAACAATGGCCTGATCAGTCGATAAAAAAAGTAGAATTAGTTTATCATCTGGATGTAGATGAATTTCGGGGTAACCAAGCTCCACAATTACTGATAAAATATCTATGGCCTATCGCCTAAGCAATTAGAATGGATTATAATTTGACAATTGTGCTTAATTTACATCTAATTACGATGGTTATCTAACATCATCAACATAAAATTTACGCAACGTTAAGGATTCAAAATGCATATTCATATTCTTGGAATTTGTGGTACATTTATGGCTGGGATTGCATTAATAGCTCGCTCGCTAGGTCATAAAGTAACAGGTTCAGATAAAAATGTTTATCCACCAATGAGTACACTGTTACAAAAAGAGCACATTGATATTATTGAAGGATATGATCCATCACAACTCGCCTCTACACCCGATTTAGTCATCATCGGCAATGCCTTATCAAGAGGTAACCCTTGCGTTGAATATGTCTTAGATAATAACATCCCTTACATTTCTGCGCCTCAGTGGTTACATGATAATGTTTTGCGCGATCGCTGGGTTATTGCGGTTGCTGGAACACATGGCAAAACCACAACCGCAGGTATGATCAATTGGATTTTAGAAAAACTAAATTATAAACAAGGTTTTGTTATTGGTGGTGTACCGGGTAATTTTGATGTATCAGCCCGATTAGGGGAAGGGAATTTTTTTGTGATTGAAGCTGATGAATACGATTGTTCATTCTTCGATAAACGTTCCAAGTTCATGCACTACTGCCCTAAAACACTTATCATGAACAATTTAGAATTTGATCATGCCGATATTTTTGATGATCTTAGCTCAATTCAAAAACAATTCCACCATTTGGTTCGTTTAGTGCCAAGCAAAGGGTTAATTATTTCACCACAAGAAGATGTAAATTTAAAACAAGTATTGGCGAAAGGTTGCTGGAGCGAGCAAGTCTTTACTGAGTCTGAAACAGGCTGGTTGGCACAGCGCATAAATAACGACGCAAGTCGTTTTGCAGTTTACTATAACAATGCAAAAGTAGGCGAAGTGAAATATTCCTTAGTGGGCGAACATAATATGCATAATGCATTAATGGCAATCGCCGCAGCACATAATGTAGGCATTGATCCAGCCGATGCTTGTTTAGCATTAAGTTCATTTATCAATGCCAAAAGGCGGCTAGAACTCTATGGTGAAATAAATAACATCGAAATCTACGACGACTTTGCTCATCATCCAACTGCAATTTTAGCAACATTAGAGGCATTACGTAGTAAAATTGGTGCAAATCGTCGCATTTTAGCTGTTCTTGAACCTCGCTCAAATACCATGAAGCTAGGCGTATCTAAAGATGAACTAGCGCCATCACTAGGTCGTGCTGACGAAATCTTTATCTTTCAACCAGAACAATTGCCTTGGTTAGTTGCCGATGTTGTTGATGCTTGTATCCAACCTGCTCACTGGACGGGTGATATTGATTTACTTGTTGAAATGATAACCAAAACAGCTCGCCCAACCGATGCCATTTTAATTATGAGTAATGGTGGCTTTAATGGCATCCATAAAAAGATCTTAGAAAGCTTAGAAAAGCAACAAATCAAAGCTCATGAAAACGAACAATTAATTCAATAACAGTAGATGATATGTCACATACTGTGGCATATCATACCTAAAAGATATTTTATGAATGAAACTGCCGAAATGATTGCTATGTTATGTCGCAGAATAAAAATAGCAAGAATTGAAAAAAATTTATCTCAGCAAGAATTAGCTAACAAATCTCAAATCGGTATTGCGACAATAAAACGCATTGAACAAGGCGAATCCATTACATTACAAACATTAATTGCGGTTCTTCGTGGGTTAGATGAACTGGATCAACTGAATAATTTGCTTGCCTATAATGAAGTGATTCATAAAACATCAATGGAGCAACTTAAGCGGAAAAGAAAATACCGTACAATAAAACAAGAAAAGGTGGATGTGTTGGTTGAGAATGATTTTTTGCGTTCTAAAGTCAATACTATGCGCTGGAAACATTAAATGCAATTTAAGAAAGTTCAATTTAAGAAAATACAATTTAAAGTAATATAATTTAAAGAAATATAATTTAAAGAAATATAATTTAAGGTTTCGCCGATTGCATAATCGGCGAATTTGACGCAATAAATAATTTCAACTTAACTACAATGAACGGTAATGGCAAGCCCCCCGCGTGATGTTTCTCGGTATTTTGCATTCATATCTTTTCCTGTTTCATACATAGTTTGAATCACTTTATCTAAAGATACTTTTGCCGCAGTTGTTCGCCTTAGAGCCATTCTTGTTGCATTTATCGATTTTACCGCGGCAATAGCATTACGTTCGATACAAGGTACTTGCACTTGACCTGCAACTGGATCACAAGTTAATCCTAAATTATGTTCCATTGCTATTTCTGCTGCCATGCAAACTTGCTCAGGATTACCACCTAACAGCTCAGTAAGTCCAGCAGCAGCCATAGAGCAAGCTACGCCAACTTCCCCTTGGCACCCGACTTCTGCACCAGAAATGGATGCATTAATTTGATAAAGTTGCCCTATTGCACCACAAGTTAGGAAAAATCGAATATAAATATCAGGAGTAACTGGATTAATAAACTTATCATAATAAGCAAGCACAGCGGGTATAATGCCGCATGCGCCATTTGTTGGTGCAGTGACCACCCGTCCACCCGCTGCGTTTTCTTCACTAACGGCAAGTGCGAACATATTTACCCAATCAATAATTACCATAGGGTCACTAATAATTTTGTCTTTAGTGGTGGATAATTGACGATATAACGAAAATGCCCGACGCGGAACTTTAAGCGGTCCAGGTAATAAACCTTCAGTATTCATTCCACGGTTAATACATTCCAAAATAGTTTGTCCAACGCGAGAAAAATAATTTTCGATTTCTTCATAAGTGTGCAATTGCAACTCATTTTTCATCATAACGCTAGAAATTGATAAGGCATTATCTTCACAATGTTTTAATAATTCTTGAGCTGAAATAAATGGGTAAGGCAGTTTTACTGCATCTTGCTCTTGCTGGCCAAATTGCTCTTCTTCAACAATTTGACCGCCACCTACAGAATAGTAAGTTTTTTGAAATAATAAGGTATCACCGTTATAGGCACTTAAAGTCATACCATTTTCATGTAATGGTAAAAATTTAGAATGAAATACCATGCAACTATCTAATGGGAAATCAATTTCGTAGGAATGATTATAAATAGGTAAACGGTGCGTTTGGCTAAGTTTTTCGATAAAATTTGGGATATTATCAATATTTACAGTATCAGGCTTTTCACCCGCTAATCCCATAACAATAGCAATATCTGTTTGATGCCCTTTACCTGTTAGCGACAAAGATCCATAAACATCAGCCACAATTTTTGTCACTGATGACATCATTTGTTTATTAATTAGTTGATCTATAAAAGCTTTACCCGCTCTCATTGGTCCTACTGTATGTGAACTTGAAGGCCCAATACCAATTTTAAATATTTCAAATACTGAACTCATAATTTTCCTTTTTAATGCCAAGTATAAATAAATATCATAGGCATAGTTATATTTTTGTAAATTTATCTTTGCTAATAAAATGCTAAACAAAAGTATCAACAAATAACATCACTTTTGGGATTACGAAAATAAGTTTTTAATTCTCATTAGTGGTTAATGCTTATTGTACCCATTGTTTATTTTACTAGTAGGATAACCTACAGACTATTTTGTCCACCGACGAATGTCGATGGATTTCATACATACATTAATTAAATAGGTGATTATTACCTATTAGGTAATCTTTATAATAAATTATAGATAGCCGCAGAAATTGCAACTAATCCCATAACAACAATAAATACATTACTTAATTTTCCACGATATTTTGCCAATGCTGGGATTTGATGAATTGCATACATAGGCATTAAGAACAATAATATAGCTAAAATAGGTCCACCAAGTGATTCAATAAGCGCTAAAATGCTTGGATTAATTGTTGCAATTCCCCACGCTGTTACAAACATAAATGCAATGGCTAGTTTATCAAGTTTCTTTTCTGAAATCGTTTTGTTGCGGCTACGTAATATTTTTTGCACAAGGCCGTTAAAGCCTTCTTTACCGCCAAGATAGTGACCTAAAAACGATTTAGCCATGGCAATAAAAGCAATTGGCGGCCCAATGTATTCAATAACTGGCGAATTAAATCGATTAGCTAAATAAGATAAAGTCGAGATATTTTGTGTTTTTGCTTCTAAAAGTTCAGCTGGCGATAAGCACAGAGCACAACTAAAAACAAAAAACATAACAGTCACAACCATCATTATGTTACTGGCAGCAATAATTTTAGTACATTTCGGTTCTGCATAAATATTGCCATATTCTTTACGTTTAGCAACAGCTAATGAGGAAATAATGGGAGAGTGATTAAACGCAAAGACCATAACGGGAATAACCAGCCAAAGTGTCATTAATATACTATGTCCACCTTCACTATTAAGGCTAAAGGATAAATTACTGCTATTCCATTCAGGGATTAAAAATAAAGCTAGCATCATTAAAACCGCAATAAAAGGGAAAACTAAAACGGACATCACTTTAACAATCAGCTCTTCACCAAAATGAACAATTGACATTAAGAATGCAACTAAAACAAACGAAAGCAAAGCACGGGGTATTGGCTGCATACCTAGTTGATTAACCATAAAACTGTCTACTGTATTGGTAATACCAACACTATATACCAATAATATTGGGTAAATGGCAAAAAAATACAGCACCGTTATCCAAATTCCTGCGGTGCGCCCAAAAGACTCTTCTACAACAACAGTAATATCGCCATTACTGTTTTTTCCTGATAGAACAAATCTACATAAAGCTCGGTGGGCAAAAAATGTCATTGGAAAGGCAAGAATCAACATAACTAATAATGGAATCAATCCACCAACACCTGCATTAATGGGTAGAAAAAGCACTCCAGCACCAATTGCGGTACCATAAAGACTAAGCATCCATAAAGTGTCGCTTTTTCGCCATTTTGGTAATGTTGATTTATTGTTTGAACTGATAACATTTTCGTTATTCATTAACTTACTCATTAGGTACTACTCCTTAATTAATATTCTGCACATATGATATCAATTTAACGACCTTTCTAAAGTGATCGTTATCACATAAATAAAAAAATATTAAATATAATCAATATTATGCAGGTATCTATTTTGATGCTTAGTAAAATTAAAAATAAATAAAGTATCAATTTTGATTCAAAAAGTTCGAAACTAGTGACAACTGAAAGCAAATTAAAAAGGAAAGTTAAGGTGATAATCAAATATTTTGGAAAATGTTGTCTGTTGAGATCAAACGTTTAACTGTGCTTAGTACCTAAAGTTAATAGTGGGTTGGAAAATATCGGCTTATCAAAATGGGGGTTTTGGTCATTACTGAAAGTGTGTCTTTAGGTGATTATTTTAATCATGAAATGTAAGCGACTGAGCGTTTTTTACAAAGTATTAATTATCAAATTGGCACAATGACCGATTAATCTAAAACAGAGTCATAATAACAGGTTATTCCTGTCTCTAAATGCTCAATTTCTAACTCACCACCTGTTAAAATTCCACCGTCAGAAAAATAACTTGGCTTTTCTTTGAGGGTTGCTTTTCCAAAGAGTTTATCATTGTCATAAAAATACCCTTCTTTACTAATTTTATAAGAATCGTCTGGTTCTATCAATCCTGTGCCACAAGGACAATAGATAGAATCTACCCAATCACCATCTTTAGTTTTACACCCGTCTCCTCGCCAGCCAAAATCTAAAATTTCATCATAACTTAAATCCATTAAATGATATTTGGTTATTTTCACAGGATAATAGAGTATAGCAAAGACTAATAGCAGATAAATAATATGCGATATTTTTAATTTTTTTAGTTTCATTATTTTCATAACCACTTACTTTCTTATTAAATTATTCGTATGAATAAAAAGTACATGTTATACCTGTTTCTAGATCCTTTACATACAGCTCACCTCCTGTAAATCGCTCAAAAGAAATATAATCAGGTTTTTTCTTCAAATAAATTTTTTTCATCATATCACGGCCAACAATATAGCCATTACCTTCTTTTTGGATATACATGTCATTGTTTTTATATGGGCTTATTTGATTACAAATAGAACAATCTTTACTGTAATCATACTCACCACTATCTGATTCACCAGAGTAATAGCACATGTCATCATAAATCCACATATATTCCATTATTTTGTCATAACTAAAATCAACTAAATAATAGGTAATCAATTTAATTGGTTGGTATAGTACCAAAATTACAAAAACGGCGGTAACGAAGTGCGATAAATTTAATTTCTTCATATTGATTTTATTGTATTGTTTATATTGGCTAATTTATTATAAATGTTTTTGACTATCAATAATTGCCAATAAATTACTTTAGTGTTATGCAAGGTACTGCTAAACTAGCTTACATTTTTATTATATTTAATACATCAATTATTTTTTAGGATAAATGTATGCGAACCAGTAAATATCTTCTTTCTACGTTAAAAGAGACCCCTGCTGATGCAGAAGTCATTAGCCATCAATTAATGTTACGTGCCGGTATGATCCGTAAAGTTGCCGCAGGGTTATATACTTGGCTTCCCACTGGTTACCGTGTACTTAAAAAAGTAGAAAATATTGTCCGTGAAGAGATGAATAAAGCTGGCGCAATAGAAGTATTAATGCCAGTTGTACAGCCTGCTGATATTTGGCAAGAAAGCGGTCGTTGGGAACAATATGGACCTGAGCTATTACGAATCAAAGATCGTGGCGACCGTGACTTTGTATTAGGTCCAACTCATGAAGAAGTGATTACTGATTTACTGCGTAATGAAGTTAGCTCATATAAACAATTACCTCTTAATGTGTATCAAATTCAAACTAAATTCCGTGACGAAGTGCGTCCTCGCTTTGGGGTGATGCGTTCGCGTGAATTTATTATGAAAGATGCTTATTCTTTCCATACTTCACAAGAATCATTACAAGAAACTTATGATGATATGTATAAAGCCTATAGCGCTATTTTTACACGCGCAGGCTTAAACTTTAGAGCAGTACGTGCTGATACTGGATCGATTGGTGGTAATTGGTCTCATGAATTCCAAGTTCTAGCGGATAGTGGGGAAGATGATATTGTTTTCTCAACAGAGTCAGATTATGCCGCTAATATTGAAATGGCGCAAGCTTTAGCACCAACACAACAACGTGCAGAGCCAACTAAAGCGATGGAACTAGTTGATACTCCCAATGCAAAAACGATTGATGAATTAGTTCAGCAGTTTAATTTGCCAATTGAAAAAACGGTAAAAACCCTAATGGTAAAAGCAACTAAAGAAAGCGGTCATCAGTTAGTGGCATTATTAGTTCGAGGCGATCATACTTTAAACGAAATCAAAGCGGAAAAAATTGATATCGTTGCTTCACCCCTTGAATTTGCAACCGAAGAAGAAATTCGTGCTTTAGTTAACGCCGGTCCTGGTTCATTAGGTCCAATTAATTTAAACATGCCAATTATTATCGATCGTGATGTTGCTGTTATGAGCGATTTTGGCGCAGGCGCTAATATTGATCACAAACACTATTTTAACATTAATTGGGAGCGTGATGTTTCCCTACCACGTATTGAAGATATCCGTAATGTGGTTGAAGGCGATATGAGTCCTGATGGCAAAGGTACATTACAAATCAAACGTGGAATTGAAGTTGGGCATATATTCCAACTTGGCACAAAATATTCACAAGCTATGAAAGCGACAGTGCAAGGTGAAGATGGGCAAAACCATGTGATGATTATGGGATGCTATGGTATTGGGGTTAGTCGTATTGTAGCGGCAGCTATTGAACAATGCCATGATGATCGAGGTATTATTTGGCCAGAAGCTATTGCGCCATTTAGTGTTGTGATCATTCCAATGAATATGCACAAATCAGAAAAAGTGCAAGCGACAGCCGAAAAACTTTACGCAGATTTGCAAGCAGCTGGCATTGAAGTGCTTTTTGATGATCGTAAAGAACGTCCTGGTGTTATGTTTGCTGATGCTGAATTGATCGGTATACCTCATACCATTGTCATTGGTGAGCGTAATCTTGATAATGGCGAAGTGGAATATAAACACCGTGCTGGTGGCGATAAAGAAATGGTAAAAGTTGATAATATTATTGAATTTATCAAAACTCGTTGCAAGCTAGCTTAACATTAAGATAACTTGATAACTAGTTATAAAACATAATAAAATTGGGAATCATTACCCTCAATACAACAGTAATTAGCTTATTACTGTTGTATTGTTATTATTTAGCTGCCATAAAGCCAATACTAATTAACGACTAGCGTAAGGTGATTTTTTTACAAAACTACTTTTAATTTTCAAAAATAAACATCCACAAATACTTAACAAAGAAAATGTTGAGTATAAATTCAAAGTGATATTGTTCTTTTTTTCGGCTAAAATAAATCAATAAAAATCTTACATCAATGGGTTGAAATAATGTTAAAAAAAGCCATCGCATTTGCACTATCTACCTCGTTATTATTACAAAGCACGTCCATTGTTTATGCTGATAATATTAACCTACCCGATATAGGTACCGCTGCTGCTACAACATTAAGTATTGGCCAAGAAATGGAAATGGGCGATTATTATATGCGAATGTTGCGAGCCGATGCTCCAATTATAAACGACCCTGTTTTAAGCCAATATATTAATGATTTAGGTAAGAAATTAGTCTCTAAATCAGAATCAGTAAAAACGCCTTTCCATTTTTATATTATGAAAAGTGATGTGCTAAATGCATTTGCCTTTTTTGGGGGAAATGTTGTTATTCACTCACGATTAATATTAGATACTGATAATGAAAGCCAACTAGCGTCAGTAATGGCTCATGAAATTGGTCATGTCACCCAACGGCATTTAGCCAGAGCGATGGAAAATCAAAGTCGAAATAGTCCTTATGTTTGGGGGGCAACGTTAGGCTCTTTATTGCTAACATTAGCGAATCCGGAAGCTGGCATGGCCGCGATGACAAGCACCATGGCAGGTTCAACTCAAAATATGATTAGTTTTACACAAAGCAATGAGCAAGAAGCTGATCGTGTCGGTTTAAGAACGCTTGCCAAAGCAGGGTTTGATCCTTATGCTTCATCGGAGTTTTTACAAAAGCTGGCTGATCAAAGCCGTTTTAGTAGTAAAGCGCCTGAAATATTACTTACTCACCCATTACCCAATAGTCGGTTAACGGATATTCGCAATCGCTCAATGCAATACAGTAAAAAAAGTGTATCGCCATCATTAAATTATTATTTAGCAAAAGCACGATTAGCAATCTTAATAACTAAAAATAAAAATGCTGCTAAACGATTACTTGAAGATTACAAAAAGATCAATAACGAACAAACTAAAACAGCTGTTATTTATGGTAACGCATTAGCTGACAACTTGAGTGGTAATAACCAAAAAGCAAAACAGCAGTTACAACCCTTATTAGACCGCGATCCAAATAATATTTGGTATATTGATTTAATGACTGATATTGATTTGGCGCTCAACAATAACGATGCAGCCATTACTCGCTTACAAGCCGCATTAAAAAAAGCCCCAGACAGCTCAGCTTTGCAATTGAATCTTGCTAATGCATATATAAAAAATAGAAATTACCAACAAGCCGTCACGTTATTACATCGTTACACTTTTGACCATAATGATGATACTAATGGTTGGGATTTACTTGTTACAGCTTATGGTGGATCACGTTCAAGGGCTCAAGAAATGAGTGCTAAAGCAGAGTTACTTGCATTAGAAGGTCAATTCCAACAATCAATACAATTACTACAAAATGCGAAAAATCAAACCAAAGGCAATCAAACAATGATTTCTAAAATCGATGCAAGAATTAATCAATTAAAACAGTTGCAAAAACGTTATGCTGTTTATAAACGATAACAAGCTTTAATGATCATATCTCGACTAATTTTTGTAATAATATTAGTCGAGAAAATGATAAATCAGGTTATTTTTTAAGACAAATGATCTACATTATTGAAGAATTTTACCGTAAATGCTCCTTCAGGATGCTCATGGCTTTGTTTATAATTAACCAAGCTAATGCTAGTATTTAGCATTCGAGGAAAATAATTTTCATCACGATGTAAACGCCAATCGCCACCATTTAACACACAAAGTAAAATTCGTAATACTGTCCCATGTGACACAACCAAAATATTACCCGTATCTTGAGTCGCGCTTTGAACAATGGTGTTTAATCCTTGCTTCATACGCGTTAGTATATCAAGATAATTTTCACCTTGATTAACTGAAGCGTCGAAATTAGCTGGATCAGTTAAATAAGTCGTAAATTCAGGAAACGTCTTTTTCAACAGAGGGACATGTTTACCTTCCCAAATGCCAAAATCCATTTCACGTAGATCGGCAAGCTCAAAAGTGGGAATAGTAAGATTATTTTCTTTAACAATATAATCGCGTGTTTCCATCGCACGTTGTTGTGTGCTTGAGTACGCTTGCATAAAAGGAATATCTTTTAAATATTGTCCTGTTATTTTAGCACCCAAAATGCCTTGTTCGGTTAACGGTGAATTTTGAGATCCTTGCATCTGATCTTTAATGTTCCATTCCGTTTGGCCATGTCTAATTAAGTATAAATTAATATCTTTCATTCGCACTTACTACCTTGTTTATTTTAAGAATCGGTTCGCTTATATTTATCTTTTCTAAGATAGGCTAAACAAGCCTGTAAAGTATCATCCATTGGTGCATTTAATAGCATTTCTTGTAAGCTTTTAGGATGAATAAATTTAACACTTGCTGCATGTAAAAATAATCGATTAAGCTTTGTTCCTGCTAACAATGCATCAAATTGTCTATCGCCATAGCGGTCATCAAAAGCAATTGGATGGTTAGCATATTGTGTATGAATGCGGATTTGATGTGTTCGCCCAGTAACGGGGCTTGCTTTTATTAAAGTTGCAAAATCAAACCGCTCTTCAACTTTAAAACGTGTTTCTGATGGCTTACCGTCTTTATCGACTTTCACGACTCGTTCACCGCTTTTTAACACATTTTTGAGCAATGGCGCTTGTATGACTTTGCAGTCAGAAGACCAATTACCTTTAACCAAAGCTAAATAGTTTTTCTGCATTTGTTTAAGGCGTAATTGTTCGTGTAAGGATTTTAATGCGGAGCGTTTTTTAGCAATTAATAGCACCCCTGAAGTTTCGCGATCAATGCGATGCACTAGTTCTAAAAACTTTGCTTCAGGTCTTAAAGCTCGTAATGCTTCAATTACCCCAAAACTTAAACCACTGCCACCATGTACGGCAATACCGGATGGTTTGTTAATCGCCAATAAGACATCATCTTCATAGATAATCGCTTTTTCTAAATCGGCGACTTTATTTAGCTTGGTTGAAATTTCTGGCATGGCTTTTTCTGTCATTCGAACCGGTGGGATACGAATTTCATCGCCAATATTTAATTTATATTCAGGTTTGATCCGTTTTTTATTAACACGCACTTCACCTTTTCTTAAAATGCGATAAATCATACTTTTTGGCACACCTTTTAAATAGGTGATTAAAAAATTATCAATACGCTGTGTCGCATTTTCTTCTGAAATAGTAACAAATGAGACTTGTAATTTTGTTTGTGGAACTGTTGAGTCCATAGAAAATGATTAATCCGCTATCAATAAATAAAGTCGTTTACATTATAAAAAAATAAACTACACTATCGTAATTAAAAAATAAGATAGATTATATTCAGTATAATTAAAGAAGAAAGATTATAACGGAATATGGAGGAATAAAATAGTATGTTATCACTGCTTAATCAATACTCAAAAGGTAGATTTGCTTGGTTCTTATTGTTCTTTTCCACGCTTGCTTTTGAAATAACCGCACTTTATTTTCAACATAGCTTAGGGCTTGCACCTTGTACACTCTGTATTTACCAACGTTGTGCTATTTTGGGCATTATGCTAGCTAGCATTGTTGGGCTCATTGCTCCTCGTAACATTATTGTTCGATTAATCGGTATTTTAATTTGGATGATTAGCGCCTATAAAGGCTTTTTGCTAGCAACATTTCATGCCCATTTACAATTTGAACCTAATTTAAGTGATACTTGTTCGATTAACGCTCAATTCCCTTCGTGGTTTCCCTTAGACTCGTTGCTTCCTAGCATGTTTAAAGCTTATGGCTCTTGTGCCGATAAAATTTGGACATTTTTAACTATTGAAATGTCACAATGGATGATTATTATTTTTGCTTGTTACCTGATTTTTGGTTTAGCTGTATTAATTTCACAGATATTTCCATCGCCAAAAGGTTCAATTTGGAATAAGTAACTTTATTTATAAAACTGGCACTTTTTGTTGAGTTTGTTAGAATGTGTGGCAATTTTATTTTACGAATTGTCACATATAAATGCTTTTAGAATATCACCCGCCTATCGAACCTTGGCTGTCCATTTTATATCAAGATGACCATATCGTGGTTGTCAATAAACAACCCGGTATTTTGTCAGTTTCAGGCAATAAACCACAATTTATTGATAGCATTATTCATCGTTTACAACAAAAATATAGCTATGTCGAATCCGTTCACCGGCTTGATATGGCAACCAGCGGTATCATGGTTGCTGCACTGTCAAAATTAGCTGATCGCGAAATAAAAAAACAGTTTCGAGAACGTATCCCTAAAAAAATTTATATCGCGGTCGTTCATGGACATCTTGAGCAAGATGTTGGTCGTGTTGAGTTACCATTAATTTGTGATTGGCCTAATCGCCCAAGGCAAATGGTTGATTTAGAAAATGGCAAACCTGCGTTAACTGAATATCAAGTGATATCCAGAAATCCAGACAACACAACTCGCATAAAATTATTCCCATTTACAGGCAGGTCGCACCAATTACGTGTTCACATGCAAGCCATCGGCCATCCCATTTTAGGTGATAAATTCTATGCTCATCCTGATGCTTTTGCGATGTCAAAAAGGCTACTATTACACGCTCAATTGTTGACGATTAATCACCCTAAAACAGGTGAAAGTATGACATTTAGTTGCGAACCTGATTTTTGAAAATTCAACATAAAATTAGCCAGCGTGGGCTACAACCAGCTCAAGTCAATAATGAATAAACAAGTAATATAAAGGAAGTCAAAATGCAAAAAATTGTGTTAGCAACCAATAATCAAGGCAAGGTCAAGGAATTGCAACGGTTACTCGTTGATGCCGGTTTTGATATTGTTGCACAAAGCCAATTTAATGTACCTGATGCTAACGAAACAGGTTTAACATTTATTGAAAATGCTATTTTAAAAGCACGGCATACCGCTAAATTAACAGGACTGCCGTCCATTGCTGATGACTCTGGCTTATCGGTAGATGCTCTTGGCGGTCAACCAGGAATTTATTCTGCGCGTTATGCTGGTGAACACGGTAATGATCAAAGCAATAATCAAAAATTATTGGATGCATTAAACAATGTTCCCAAAGAAAAACGTACTGCCTACTTTTATTGTGCACTGGTGTTTATGCGCCACGAAAATGATCCAACACCAATTATCTGCTTAGGAAAATGGCATGGTTTAATCTTAACTGAAGCACAAGGCGACGGTGGATTTGGTTACGATCCGCTTTTTTATGTGCCTGAATTGGGTTGTACAGCGGCACAACTAACCAAAGAACAGAAAAGCCAAATATCGCACCGAGGTCAAGCACTAAAACAATTGATTAGTAAAATTAAAACTGAATATTAATTATTCACTATATTATGTATACTCGAAATTGCATATTAATAAGTAAACAGTATATACTTAATGCATCAATGATATCGGAGTTAATATTGTGATTTTACTGATAGTAAGTGGTCGCTCTGGTTCTGGCAAATCCGTTGCCTTGCGAGCGCTTGAAGATATGGGATTTTATTGTGTTGATAATATCCCCGTTGTTTTATTACCTCAATTAGCCAATTCACTAAAAGACAATAATACCCCTGTTGCTGTTAGCATTGATATCCGAAATTTACCTGAACAATTTGATTTTAATAGTGATATCTTTCAACGCTTACCCGCATCAGTTACACCCGAAATTATTTTTTTTGATTGTAGCCCAAATACCTTAATTCGGCGCTATAGCGAAACTCGACGTACGCACCCATTAACTAATCAACAATATTCTCTTGAAGAAGCCATCGATTTAGAAGAAAAATATCTAGAGCCGTTAAAATCGCATGCAAGCCTAGTTATTAATACCGATAATCTTTCGGTTCATGAACTATCTGATATATTAAGATCGCGTATTTTAGGTAAAAAAGAACGAGAATTAACGATCATTTTTGAATCATTTGGCTTCAAACATGGTTTACCTGTTGATGCGGATTTTGTGTTTGATGTTAGGTTTTTACCTAACCCTCATTGGGAAGTTAGTTTGCGTCCACTAACAGGATTAGACAAACCTGTTAAAGACTATTTATTAAGGTATGAAGAAGTCTCAAATTTCATCTCTCAAACTGCTAATTACTTAAATCAATGGCTACCGCTGTTAGAAAAAAATAACCGCAGTTATCTAACCATTGCTATTGGCTGTACAGGAGGGCAACACCGTTCGGTCTTTATTGTTGAACAATTAGCTGAATTTTTTAAGGCACAAAATAAACAAGTACAAATTCGCCATCGAACGTTAGAAAAGAAACCGTGATTATTCATTCTCGGTAGCATGGGTTGATAATTCTTCAAATCGTTCTTTGCATTTATCAATAATATTCTGGCATTTATCCGCAATATTTTTCAATATTCTTTGGTATTTAGCTGGATAATGCGTTGCATTAGGCGATGATGTAACTAATTTACCAACTTTAACTAATTCAATATCCGCAGGTAACTTAGCAAGTTTTGCTTTTAATACATTAATCGTTTGTGGATGTGGGTGCCCAATAACAATAGCAACGCCTTTTTTACGCGCTAATTTGACGGCTAAATCAAATTGCCGGCTAATTGCTCGCTCAGTTTGTTCATCATCTAAAAATACATCACGCGCTAGCACTGGAACATCATAATAACTAGCAGCCTTTTTTATTTGTGTTCGGCCAATTGTTTTGCTATCTAAAAAAAACATTGGATGCGCGCTTAATGCCTTCATCACATTAGTCATTCCGTTAAGATCTGCTGTCATCAAACTGCCCATATGGTTATTAAAACCAATAGCATGTGGCACAAGCTCAATTGCATTATTTACAATCCGACTTATTTGCGTTTCGTCCATTGATGGAAATAAAGTGTCTTTTTCTAGCCGCTGTTTGCTAAGTGGTGCCATAGGTAAATGAATTATTACATCATTACCATGTTGGTGAGCAATATTAGCTATACGCGCAGCATTTGGTGAGTTAGGTAACACAGCTACAGTGATATTAGGCGAAAGCCTAATAACCTGCTCTTCATTATGCTGACGATAACCAAAATCATCAATAACAAGCGCAAGCTTAGCCGCCCAAACAGAGTGTGTATTTAGCGCAAAGACAATTATAATAAAAATAGTTATAAAACAACGCACTATTTTAACCATCCACTTGGATCAAGCGCCTTACCATCACGGCGAATTTCAAAATATAACGCTGGGGTGCGTTGACCGCCACTGGATCCTACTAGCGCTATAGCTTGCCCATGGAGGATCCTATCGCCTACCTCAACTAACATGCGTTGATTATAACCATATAAACTCATATCACCTTTACCATGCTCAAGTGCCACAACAAAACCATAACCTTGTAGCCAACTGGCTAAAATAACTCGACCATCAGCAATGGCTTTAACTTGAGTACCATCTTTAGCATTAATCACCATTCCTTTCCAATACAATTCCCCTTGTAGCCGCTCACCAAACCTATGCGCAACACTACCGCTAACTGGCCAATTAAATTGGTGTTGAGGTTTTCCTATACCACTCACACGCGCCATTAAAGCTTGCTCGTCAGGATTAGGGATGTAACTTTTATTTTTTTGTTTTTCTTCAATATTTTTTGCTTGTTTTATTTCTTCTTCTGCTATGCGCTTGCTTTCTTGCTTTGCTTGGGCAATTTTAGCTTGTAACTTAGCTTCATTATTACGCAAGTCCATTAATTTTTGTTGATTAACTTGCATTGCTGAATCAAGATCGGTTATCGTGCTTTGTCGATTTTCGCGATTTTTTTCAAGTTTTGCTTGTTGTTCTTTCTGCTTACTTTGTAATGTTTTATGCGAAGATTGCTTTTTTTCTAACTGTGCACGCTTTTCAGTCAATTGAGCTTGCGTATTTTCAAGAGCTTGGATTTGCTGTTGCCTTGCATCATTAATATAAGCATAGTAAGTCATTATACGATTATTACGCTCACTTTTCTCGCTGGAAAAAATCAGCTCTAACCCTGTCATATTACCTAGTTTAAAAGCACTCTCAAGTTGTTTGGCTAATACGCTCCGTTGCTGTTTTTGTTTTATCGTTAATTGCTCAATTTGCTTAACTAAACTATTAATCTCTTGATTGAGCTTTCTCAGTGATAAATCATTTTTTTCAACAGAAGTTAATAGTTTAGCTATTTCGGTTTCTTGCTCTTTAAGTGCATTGACAAGCTTTGACCGTTCTTTTTTTTGCTGGGCTAAACGCTTTTCTTGCTCCTCAATAGAGTGGCGTAAAGATTGCAGTTGCTTATTATCGTCCGCATACAAATAATGAATTTGTAACATTCCAACAATAACAATAATAACAAATTTTTGATAAATAGACATGAAATTGTCTTTATGATTTATAACCAAGCAATAAAAATGGTGTCACTATACCGATAAATAGACAAAGATGCAAAACGAAAACAACCTATCAAATTATTATCTTTTTTATATGAAGTGTTTATCGGTGATTAACCGTATCGTAATCTTAGTTATTTTAAAAATAAGCATACCTGCTTAAAAACAGTTCAGAAAAGCTATTGATTTTATTAAAGTTTTTATTTTGTTTTTTATGGTAATTAACTGATTTTACGCTATTTTTTAACTATTTTTTTAACTATTTTTTGCTGTTTTGGCATGTTTTTTTGCAATAGCTTTGCTTTGGAGCGGCTGCCGTTTGCAAATAAAATTAACGGTTGATGATAACGTTCGAGCAGGAGAGGGCGAAATTTAGCACGGTTGCGTATGGTTGTAGAATATAGCTTATGGCTATTCAGCTCTGTTGCTGAGTTTTAAGACAACGGCACTGAATTGTTTCTAAAAAAACTGCATCTTGTTCAGTCGATAGCACATTCTAACGCCGAATAAGGCGCAGCGTTAGCCTTTTGGGTAAAAATGTTGATTTTTATAAAAACAAAAACTTCAATAAAATCAATGCTTTTTCTGAAGTGTTTTTAAAATCTAAAATGCCTTGTTTTGGGGGCGTTTGGTATTTTTAGCATTAAGCCTCCCTCTTTATTGTTTACGTATAAATTGTTTATGTGTAAAGAGGGAATGCTATTGTGTTTATCTGTTTTCTAAAATCCTACTGACCTTGATCAGATAGTTGCGTGATTCTTGAGAAACATGAGAAGTGACTAATTTTTGATAAACTTGTTGTGGTGTCATTGAGTTTATAATACGGATAGCTTTGTTGCGATCTTTATCAAAAGTAGACAATACACTACCAGCCCCACCGTTATAGGATGTAATCATGGCATATCGCAATGATGTTGGGTTATTAATTCCTGCTAGATATTTGGTTTTTAGCAAGGATAAATAGGCCGTTCCCATGTCAACGTTATTACGAGGATCGAGCAAGAATTTTCGACTTGGCTCTCCTGATTTGCCACGTAATTTAAAAATATCACGACCAGCGGTATGTTGTTGTACTTGCATGAGTCCCAGTGCATCAGTGCGGCTAACCGCATATGGGTTAAATGCTGATTCAACTTCCATAATAGCTAAAATCAAACGTTCATCAATCAAATGGCGATTAGACGCTTCAGAGACAAGTGGTAAAAATTTTCGTGCTCGTTGATTGATGTGGTTAGGAACCAGTTTAATTTCAACATAAGTAATTTGATGTGAGCCTGATTTGCGCTGTTTCAAATTATTCGCTAATACATAATCAGCAAAGCTGTTGGCTCTACCACTCCAACGGATAGGTTGGTGCTCTTGATCTAATACCTGATTGTATAAAAATGGATCTTGGGATAAATCTCGGCTAATTTTATCACGACGAATAATATCGACGGGCTCTGACATCAGTAATGTTGAAACTATCGCTTCTTTCAAATTATTTATTGGTGAATCAGACAGCGTTTCGATTGTGATCACCCCCGAAACAAAGTTAATATGAACACGTGTTTGCAGATTATCTTCATATTGAACATAGTCTTTAGGACCCGCAATAAGGACTTCTTTCGGCCCCCAGATTTGTTCAATGTTATTGGCATATTGGCTAATTAAAATATTGAAAGCATTGGTATCTTTAGCGTAATAATCATTATTATTCGATTTTCGGCTCGGGCAACCAGTTAAAAGGCTTGTAATAATGAATAACGCAATGATTTTTTTATTTTTTTTCATTTTGTATCTCAATTTTGGGGTTTATATCCATCAATCAGAATCTCTCCGCCTTCAAATAGAAACTTAACCATTTCTGCTTCAATTTTTTTGCGGTGCTCAGAATTCATCATATTGAGTTTATGTTCGTTAATTAGCATAGTTTGCTTTTTAAGCCATTCTTGCCATGCTTGTTTGGATATTTCATTAAAAATACGTTTGCCAAGCTCTCCTGGGTATAGTTGGAAATCTAAACCTTCTGCTTCTTTTTTTAAATAATGGCAATAAATAACACGACTCATTTTTATCTCTTTTAAGTACAATTAGCAAACGATGGCTGATTATACCTGAAAATAATTGTAGATAAGAAGAAAATAATTGTAGAAGTTTTAAATTAAAATCGTTATCAAATGAATATTAATATAAAATAAATGAATAATTATTTACTTTACACCGCGATTAATTCACTTAAAATGACATAAACTACTTTAATAATAAATGAGGATTCAATCATGCAGCCAAAAATGACCCGTGAACTATTCGATAAAGTTATTTTACCTGTTTATGCACCAGCAAATTTTATCCCTGTAAAAGGTTTCGGTAGTCGCGTTTGGGATCAGCATGGTGAAGAATATATAGATTTTGCGGGGGGGATAGCTGTAAATGCGCTGGGGCATTGTCATCCTAGACTCGTCAAAGTGCTACAAGTGCAAAGTGAAAAGCTATGGCATGTGAGTAATGTTTTTACTAATGAACCCTCGTTAAAGTTGGCGCAAAAACTGATTGATAACACATTTGCTGATCGTGTTTTTTTTGCAAATTCAGGCGCAGAAGCTAATGAAGCGGCGTTTAAATTAGCGCGTTATTACGCAATACAAAAATACAATCCTTATAAAACTAAGATTATTGCCTTTTATCAATCATTTCATGGACGTACATTTTTTACTGTGTCGGTTGGCGGGCAAGCTAAATATTCTGATGGCTTTGGTCCAAAACCTGCTGATATTATTCATGTGCCTTTTAATGATTTGGATGCTGTTAAGGCTGTAATGGATGACCATACTTGTGCTGTTGTTTTAGAGCCCGTACAAGGTGAAGGAGGTTTAGCCTCAGCAACACCTGAATTTTTACAAGGGGTACGTAAGCTGTGTGATGAATATCAAGCGCTACTTGTATTTGATGAGGTCCAATGTGGCATGGGGAGAACAGGGCGTTTATATACTTACCAGCAATATGATGTAAAACCTGATATTTTAACCTCTGCTAAGGCATTAGGTGGTGGATTTCCAATTAGTGCTATGTTAACAACGAATGAAATTGCTTCTGTTATGCATCCTGGCGTACATGGTACAACTTATGGCGGTAACCCTTTGGCCTGCGCTGTGGCCTGTGAAGCATTTGATATTATCAATTCTCCTGAAGTGCTTGAAGGCGTGCAAATTCGACGAGCTTTATTTATTAAAGAACTTGAGCAAATCAATGATAAATTCAAATTGTTCCGAGAATATCGAGGTAAAGGCTTATTATTAGGTGCTGAGTTACAACCTGAATTTCATAATAAAGCCCGTGATTTGTTAAATGTTGCGGCCGAGTTTAAAGTGATGATTTTAAATGCAGGCTCAAATGTGTTACGTTTTACCCCATCGCTGATTATATCCGAAGATGAGATAAAAGAAGGAATGGCACGTTTGACAAAAGCAGTCGAAAAAGTTGTCAATGTTTGAGTTTTTCTATACAGTAACGGCATTTTAATCAATTAAGTGCCGTTGTGCGCTTAAAGGTATTTTTTTATGACAACAATTCGACCATTAAATTACGCAAAAACTCATTTTATTTTAAGCGCGCCTGATATTTCTCATTTACCAAGTGATAGTGGTGTTGAGGTGGCATTTGCTGGCAGATCTAATGCGGGTAAATCCAGTGCACTTAACACATTAACCAATCAAAAAACGCTAGCCAGAACAAGTAAAACACCGGGAAGAACTCAGTTAATTAATCTTTTTGAGGTTGAAGAAAATTGCCGTTTAGTTGATTTGCCAGGTTATGGTTATGCACAAGTTCCCGAAGCAATAAAACGTAAATGGCAAAAATCTTTAGGGGAATATCTACAAAAACGTGAAAGTCTGAAAGGGCTAGTTGTCCTAATGGATATAAGGCATCCGTTAAAAGATTTAGACCAACAGATGATTCAATGGGCGGTTTCAGTTAATATTCCTGTCATGTTATTACTTACTAAGGCCGATAAACTTGCTTCTGGAGCACAAAAAAAACAAGTTAACATGGTTAAAGAAGCCATTTTGCCTTTTCAAGGGGATATTATCGTTGCGCCATTTTCCTCGCCTAAGCGCATGGGATTAGAGCCTTTAAAACAAAAATTAGATGAATGGTTTAGCCAACAGTAAAGGTAACAGTTTAATGGATAATACCCCTTTTTCATATAACTCGTTATCGCCTGATCTGATTGTTGATAGTTTGGGATCCATCGGGATTCGTCTTGATTCAGGACTTACCGCCTTAAATAGTTATGAAAACCGAGTCTATCAATTTCATGATGAAGATCACACCCGTTATGTTGTTAAATTTTATCGTCCTCATCGCTGGAGTCGAGCTCAGATTCTTGAAGAACATCAGTTTACCCAGCAGTTATTCGATGCGGAAATTCCTGTTATTACGCCATTAACATTTAATAATACGACGCTACATGAATACCACGGTTACCTGTTTTCCCTATTTCCAAGCATGGGCGGACGGCAATATGAAATGGATAATATTGAGCAGATGGAGTCTGTTGCTATGTTGCTCGGGCGTATTCATCAAATAGGTGCAAAACAATCTTTTTCATATCGCCCAACTATCGGGTTAGAGGAATATCTTTATCATCCACAAGAGGTTTTGCTATCTTGTCGCTTTATTCCCAATAAAGTTCAATCCGATCTTAAAATAATTTTAGCGCAATTAATTAAAGCTGTTGAACAATATTGGCACAATGATTGGCAACCTATTCGTTTACATGCTGATTGCCATGCTGGCAATATTTTATGGCGTGATAATGCGATGTTTGTTGATTTTGATGACTCACGCAATGGACCTGCAATCCAAGATCTATGGATGTTACTACATGGCGATCATAAACAGCAACGTCTGCAATTAGATATGCTAATTGAGATGTATCAAGAGTTTTATCATTTTGATAACCATCAATTAAAACTTATTGAGCCTTTGAGAGCAATGAGAATGATTCACCATTTAGCATGGGTTATAGCGCGTTGGCAAGATCCTGCTTTTCCAATCGCCTTTCCATGGTTCACTGATGATGATTTTTGGCACCAGCAATTAACTGAATTTAAACAGCAAATTACTGCTATCAAATCACCACCACTACAATTAGCACCAATGATATAAGGCTAAAAATTAAATAAAAAGCTTGGTTGATATTATGAAAACTTAATTTATTACACTCTATTACGTTATAGTGAAAGGGATTGTAATAACTGCTCAAAATTAGGTTGCTTTAAAATCAACCACTCTTTTTTATGCTTAGAAAGCTGTTTTATTCGATACTCAATTTTTAGCGCTGTGGATTTATCACCCACGCTAATTTGATAAACAATGCTAAGATCTTGATGCGCTTTTAAATATTTAGAACCTTTGCCATTTTTATGTTGCTCAAAACGCCTTGTAATATCTGTCGTAATGCCAGTATAAAGTGATTGTTTAGCTGTTCTAATAATGTATAAAAACCATTGGGAAGCGTTATTAGCCATAGATGTCAGCAATATAAATAAACAATTTCACTATAATATCATTTTTTATTAAGTAACAAATATGTATTATTCTAAATCGTTGTTATTAATCTATGTTGCTGAGTCCCCATTACTGTTCCATTTACTTTAACGCGGATAATGTTTAAGATAAGCTAAATTTTTTGATGTATTTTGGGATAATAAATTTGAATAACTTTGCAAAAATTATTGAGGTTCAACGTGGCAATTTAAAATTCGCTTACGTGCAAAATGACGAAATCAATTATTTAGAGCTTTTTGACCAATTTTTGGCAGAAGAAGGGCATCATGAGTTACTGGATCCAAGCGATAAAATTGAACGATATACTTATCTAATCAATCATAAGCAAGACAAATTTATTTTTAAAATTGATGGTGGCGTTGAGCATCGTTTAGAGCGTCGTTTGATAGCCAAAATTACTGGTGATTTTTATTTTAATTTAATTCGTAAGCTGGCAAGAATATCGCTTGATAAGTGTGATATTGCTTATGAACTTTATTTGGTTGCTTTTGACCAAAAAACCAATCGCCATTATATGATTTTTAACTTCATTGAAGGTCGCTCTTTAAAATGGGATGAAATGAAAAAGTATGGCGATCAAGTAAAAGAGTGCATAGAAACGCTGCACAGTTATAATCTCGTTTCTAATGATGTGCATGGTGGAAATTTTATTTTAACGCCTGAAGGAAAAATCAAAGCCATTGATTTAACTAATTCGGGGTTTATTTGGTTGACTAAGGCCAATGATGCAATTGAATTAAAAGAACGGTTTAATATCATAATTAAGGTGCCTTTTTGGGCTATGACGATTAAAAAGTTTACTCATGGTTTTAAACGATTATCCCGTAAAATCCGTGGTAAAGGAGATTAATTATCTTATTATTGTGAGCAATTTTGTCACTTATAAAGATACTTAATCAATAACCTTTTCTTCAGCCTTAATTAAATTTGTATTCACTATTGATAAATACTAGTAAATTAGGATGCAAAAAGCTAGAATTGATGAGCTTATTCAAAAAAGGATGGGATATGAAAAAGTTAATTGGTTATTTGGCTGTTTTAACTATTCTAACAAGTTGCACATCGCAAAAAATGTTGTCAATTTATCAGACTAGCGGTGTTGAAATTGCTCAAAATTCGTCAGGCGCTGATATATTAAATAAGTACAATACATCACGACCAATTACCGCCCTCCACTCCTCTTTATCTTTATGTATTGCGCAAGAACTTGATAATGGTCCAGTGGTATTAGCAAGTGAAAACTATTCTGGATCACTTTGGTGGCCTTATTACAATGTGCCGAGCCAGCAAGCAATCACAGTTAGCGGAGGTGACACAATTAAATTAGTTGAAGGTAATCATGTTGTGGCTAATGCTGTAACTGACTATCTTTACCATACTAAATATTTTATCAGTTATATCCTAACGGCAACTCGTCATCAAAATAACATCCATTATCTATTTAGCAATATTAAACAAGCTCACCAATATACAGGTTCAGTTGTAAATGATGGATTTGAAAATGTGAAAACGCTTGAAAGTGCTCACCCGAATCTGGTTATTGATGCACTTAATAAAGAGGCTGATAAAATTCAAGAATGTTTATTGCGCTAATAATACGTTATTTTTAATTGCTATTTTTAAAAAGTTTTAGGTCAATATGCGTTTAAGTCTATTTTAGCGTTCTACTGTTTAAAACTATTAACTTCAATCTTAATCCTACTTAATTACTCAACAACTCCAAAGCAGAAAAAGCTATGTATACTTATATTATTAGTGCTAGATGCGCGATTACCCAAATAAAATGAATAGTCTATTAGTATTTATCAGAATTTTTAAAGGATCTTTGGATGCAAAAGCTAAAAATATCACTTTAAAAATATAAGCAAGTATTGTGACTGCTCATAAAGTATCGGTAGAATATATATTATTCAATGCTTTTGAGCCAAATATTGCTAAATTAGTAACTGAAAGCATAAATAACGCAGTAAAATAAGCAAATTATTTAGTCTGTTAAATTGCATTAGTAATAATCTGTCAATTAACTAATGTTATTAGCAGATTTTGTAATGAATATCAATTCAAACCATTGTGGTGGAAAGAGATATTGAATTTCAATGAAATACCTTTTAATCAAGTAACACTTAAATTTAAGCTTATTAGCTTCTTTTGTTAGTTTTCACTTTATTTCTAGCTGATAAAATATTTATATGCGTTGTATTGTTAATATTTACAATGTTTACGCTCTCGAGTTGAAAGCGCTACTAAATTTATCTCTTCACCAAATAAAATCGAAATCATTAATAACGGTGATAATCTTTTAGAAGAAAGCTCACAACGTATATTTCAAAAAAGTTATTTAGCGAAAGGAGATAATTGTAAGATTGGTTTTATAGTGTTAGCAAACATTGATGCGTTTAATGAGCATATTCAATTGTGTGATTCAACTAATTAAGAAAACCTATTGCAGCGTATCATTGCTCATGATAATTGTGTGGGTTTAATTTTACTTGATGTTTTTATTCTAAAACTTACAGGGTTAGAGTTATTAAAATATATTTGTATCAGTTATCTAAAAACAGATATCATTGTGGTAACTGTCGCCTGTAAAAATATTTACTTTTGGATGTCTACAGGTTGCTTTGAGTCGATATCAAAAACGTGTATATTTGTTATCTTCATCCAAAATATTTAATCACAATCAAATAGCAAGTGGGCTTATTATAACTTATAACTATTGTGAGAATCTATTTTTGACCACTATAAATGGAATGCTAAATATAAAAAACCATTTTAATTATAGAGCATGATCGAAATAAAAATACGCGGGTAAATAAGTTATTTTACATCGTTATTTCGTCTAATGATAAGCTAAAGCTTGGCACAAAAACATCTAAAAAGTAGTCCATTTCAGGGCTATTACGTTCAGATAAAGTCTCTTTTAAACGTTGCTCTGCTAATTTAAATTCATTATTACCCGCACTTAATTCCTCAATTGTTTTCAGATAAGCACATAATGCGTCAGCTTGTTTTACAATGTTTTTTTCTGCTTCGTTATAAAAATCATCATCAATTAATGTCTTAAAATCATTTTGTAACTCTTCAGGAAGCATATTAAGAAGTTTGTGTTGTGCTATTTTCTCAATTTTTTTATATTCAACAGTAATTTGCGGATTATAATATTTTGTGGGCGTCGGTAAATCGCCAGTTATTACTTCTGAAACATCATGATACATTGCTAATAATGCGATGCGTTCAGGGTTTACATCTCCATTAAATTTCTTATTTTTAATTACAGCTAAAGCATGTGCAACAAAAGCAACTTGTAAGCTATGCTCTGATACATTTTCTGTTCTTACATTACGCATTAAAGGCCAACGGTTAATTAGTTTTAGGCGTGATAAATGGGCAAAAAAATGGCTATTTTTCATATTAGTATCTCTTTAAATATAAAATAAAAACGCTCCTATTTTTAATAGGAGCGTTTATAAAATATAACTATTTATGATTTTACGCTAAAACAAGCTGTTGAGTACCTAACACGAGTGGCACCGTTTGCTCTTCTGTAAATGTTACATATTCCCAAGCATCTTGTTTCGCCAATAATGCTTGTAATAATTGATTATTCAATGCATGACCTGATTTATAACAAACTACTTCACCAATCATATTATGACCACTCATATATAAATCGCCAATAGTATCAAGCATTTTGTGACGAACAAATTCATCATCAAAACGTAAACCATCGTCATTGAGTACTTTGTAATCATCTACCACAATTGCACAGTCTAAGCTACCACCTAAGCATAAACCTTTAGATTGTAATGCTTCAATATCACGCATAAACCCAAAAGTTCTAGCTCGGCTGATTTGGCGAATAAAAGACTCAGATGAAAAATCCAACTGATAACGTTGTGAACTGTTATCAATAGCAGGATGATGAAAATCAATGGTAAAATCTAATCTAAATCCATTATAAGGTCTTATTTCGGCCCATTTATCACCATTTTCAACTCGAATAGTTTCCTTTACACACAAAAACTTCTTCAAGGCATTTTGTTCAGCAATACCTGCATCAAGCAATAAATAAACAAAAGGGCTTGCGCTACCGTCCATAATTGGAATTTCGGGAGCATTAACTTCAATAATGAGATTATCAATACCTAGCCCAGCTAAAGCAGCATTGATATGCTCAACTGTTGAAATGCGAACATTATCTTCGTTTACTAAACAGGTACAAAGCATGGTATCTCGCACTGATTTTGCATCCACTGGAAAATCAACATATGGATCCAAATCAGTACGACGATAAATAATACCTGTATTTTCTGGCGCAGGGCGTAATGTCAAAGTAACTTTCTTGCCAGTATGTAAACCAACACCAGTTGCTTGAATGGTTTTCTTTAATGTTCTTTGTTTCACTTTACACCTACTTTTTTGTTTGTTCCTATCGATTTTGACAATAAAAAATCAAATAAGTTCAATTCTAATTCGCTTGCTTACGGATGAAAGCTGGAATATCTAAAATTTTATGATCCTCAAGCGGAGAAGCTGTTGGTTCATTAGCAACCTTAGCTAATTTCTCTTCTTGTTGTCCTAATGTATTGCTGTGGCCAAACAAATCATTGTGTGACACGGGTGGTTTAACTATTTTAGCTTCTGGTCGTTTATCCATACCAATACCCGTTGCAACTACTGTTACTCGAATCTCATCAGACATATCTGGATCAAATGTTGTACCAACAACGACTGTTGCATTGTCAGAAGCGAACGCTTTAACTGTGCTACCTACTGTTTCAAACTCTTCTAAACCAATATCTAACCCCGCAGTTACATTTACTAATACACCACGAGCACCAGATAAATCAATATCTTCAAGTAATGGACTAGAAATTGCCATTTCTGCTGCCTCTTCGGCTCGGTTATCGCCACTAGCTCTACCAGAGCCCATCATAGCATATCCCATTTCAGACATCACTGTTCTTACATCAGCAAAGTCAACATTGATAAGACCTGGTTTAGTGATAAGTTCAGCAATACCTTGTACTGCACCTTTTAAAACGCCATTAGCTGCCGCAAAAGCATCAAGCAATTTAACTCCACGACCTAATACTTTTAATAATTTGTCATTTGGAATAGTGATCAGTGAATCGACATGTTTTGCTAATTCAGAAATACCCTGTTCAGCAAAAGCCATACGTTTTTTACCTTCAAAGCTAAAAGGTTTAGTAACAACAGCAACCGTTAAAATACCTAATTCTTTTGCTATCTCGGCAACGACTGGAGCTGCACCCGTTCCTGTGCCCCCGCCCATTCCAGCAGCGATAAAAACCATGTCAGCACCTTCAATTGCACTGCGGATGACCTCGCGATCTTCCTCTGCAGAATTTCTACCAACTTCTGGATTAGCGCCAGCACCAAGTCCTTTAGTAACATTAGTCCCAATCTGGATAGTTTGACCCACCTTAATTCTTTTTAATGCTTGCGCATCTGTATTTGCCGCAAAAAACTCAACACCTTCAATATGCTCTGCAATCATATGCTCGACAGCATTGCCACCGCCACCACCGACACCAATAACTTTAATGACTGCTGCTGGCTCAGCATCTGCAACCATAGGCTCAAACATAACTTATCTCCAAATTTACGATCTGCGGACATTGTACAGATAATCATCTACAATGTCCACGAAGTTCTTGAAATATACTAGCTAAAATTCTTTTTTAAACCATCCGGTCAATCGTTTAGCTATCCCTTTTAATGATGATTTATTGCTATCTTTAGCATCATCATTTAATAAATCTTGTTTTCCATAATGTAATAACCCTATAGTTGTTGAACAATAAGGTTTTTGAACATAATCGGTTAATCCTGATATGTTTAATGGCTGACCAATACGCACTTGGTTTTTAAATACTTTTTCGGCGCATTCTACCATTCCTTTTATTTGAGATGCGCCACCAGTTAAAACAATACCTGCTGCTAATTGATATTTAATATTTTGTTTCTTAAGTTCTTCTTGTAATACAAGTAACTCTTTTTGTACCAACGCAAGAAGTTCTGAATAGCGTGGTTCAATTACATCGGTAAGCGTCTGTCGTTGCAATGAACGAGACGGCCTTCCTCCTACACTAGGGACATCAATAACCTCATCTTTACCCACTAACGAACCTACAGCACACCCATAACGAATCTTAATGTTTTCTGCATCCATAGGTGGTGCGCCAAACGCATATGCAATATCGCTGGTAACAACATTGCCAGCATAAGGGATTACAACAGAATGACGTAATGCACCATCAGTATAGACTGTCACATCCATTGTACCGCCACCGATGTCTATTACGCAAACACCTAATTCTTTTTCATCATCAGTTAAAACTGCATAGCTGGAAGCTAATCCAGAAAAAATAAGCTGATCTACTTTTAATCCGCAACGTTCAACTGCTTTCACAATATTTCTAGCCATATCATTATGACAAGTAATTAAGTGAACTTTGGCTTTCATCCTTACTCCAGATAAACCAACGGGATTTTTAATACCTTCTTGTAAATCAATAGAATATTCTTGTGCAATGACGTGTAAAATACGGTGTTCATCTAAAATTCTGACTGATTTTGCTGTATGAACAACATTATCTACGTCCTCTGCTGTGACTTCTTCGTCGGCTATTGGCACCATTCCTATTTCATTTTGGCACCGGATATGTTTACCAGAAAGGCTTAAATATACTGAGGATATTTGGCAATCTGCCATTAGTTCAGCTTGATCAACCGCTCGTTGGATTGATTTCACTACAGACTCAAGATCGTTTACACCACCTTTATCAACACCTTTTGATGGGCAGTGCCCCACGCCAATGATATTGACAATACCATCAGGAAGAACTTCACCAACAAGAGCAAGCACTTTGGATGTGCCAACCTCTAATCCAACGACCAATTTTTTTTCTGTTGCTTTCATACTTCAGCCTTAATTTATTCCTTACAGCATTATTTTTTCTCTTTGTACTGAAATACCATTTTCGTAACGTAAATCAGCTACCGTTATTCTTTCATTTTCAGGCACTCTTGATTGAATTTCTGGAAATAATTTAATAAATTGTTGATATCGCTGTTCAATTTTTTCACTACCTAACAATAATTTTATTTCTTGATTTTCAAGGCAAAAACCAGATATACATTGTTTTATCATCAATTGCCATGCATTGCGTTCATCAGTTATAGCGAATTTAATATGTAATGCTAACTCATTATTAGCTAATTTTTTAGAAATATCTTCTAATTTCAAATAAATTTCTAAAGCTGCTTTTGCCTTACCCTCTGGACCGTATAGCCTTGGTAATTGTAATTCGGCAATACGGTCAAGAGGTACACTAAATACATTACCATTTTTATCAAGTAAAAATAGATCATTCCAATAAAGTACAGGTTTATATTCTTCTACATAAATAATTAGCCTATCAGGCCATTGTTTTCGCACACTGGTTTGTTTAACCCATGGAAATCGCATGATTTCTTGTTGAATATCATTAACATCTTGTCCTATATAGGTATTAGGCAACCCTAATCCTAAAATCGCATTTCGAAGATCGTCCTCAGTTGTATAGGTGTGTTCCCCACTTAGCGTTAATTGTGATAATACCATTTGCTCGGGATCATCCATCCAATTCTTAAAGCTTTGAATCACCCAAATGCTAATAAAAATAATCATAATAAAGAACAAAAAACCTAAAAATTGTTCTGTATTACGAAAGATAAGCAACCGCCTTTTATTTTTTTCTTCTCTTCTATGCGCTGCTTGCCGAACTTGTTTCATAAAATAAGGCCAATTAGAGAATTGCCAAATTTAAGATTTTGGCTACAAGTTCGTTAAATGACCAACCATGTTGTTTTGCCGCCATAGGTACCAAGCTGTGATCTGTCATTCCTGGCGCAGTGTTTACCTCAAGTAGGAATGGTTTTTGATTAGCATCAAACATGATATCAACTCTTCCCCAGCCCCTGCAACCAACCGCTTTATAAGCATCTAATGCTAATTTTTGAATTTCTTGCTCTTTGTCATTAGGTAAACCGCTTGGACAAAAATACTGGGTAGTGTCAGATAAATATTTGGCATCATAATCATAAAACTTGGTAGTAGGTTTTATGTGAATTGACGGTAAAACCTCTTCACCTACAATAGATACTGTAAATTCTGGACCAGCTAAAAATGACTCAACCATTACCGCACTATCATATTTAAAAGCGGCATCAATGGCTGATTTTAATTCAGATTCTTCAT
This sequence comes from Bombus sonorus, assembly GCA_029958995.1. Classification (NCBI taxonomy): domain Eukaryota; kingdom Metazoa; phylum Arthropoda; class Insecta; order Hymenoptera; family Apidae; genus Bombus; species Bombus sonorus. Next base: position 2,718,255 of record JARWAU010000020.1, on the reverse strand, counting down.
TAACACGAGCCATACCGACACTAGAACCCTCATGAATTGGTTTAACAAACAGTGGTAATCCAAGTTGTTTAACAATAGAGTCCGTATCAATTGATTGTGATTTTTCTACCATGATGTAATCAGCAACAGGTAAATTGAGCGATTTCCAGATCAATTTAGTTTTTAACTTATCCATGGTTAATGCTGATGACAAAACATCACTGCCCGTATAAGGAATATTTTGATAAGTCAAAATTGCTTGAGCAATACCATCTTCACCACCACGTCCATGAAGGATAACAAAAGCCTTTGTGTAACCCTCCGCTTTTAAATTAGTGATAGGGTGATATTTAGTATCAATAAGATGTGCATCAACACCATTTGCCAATAATCCTGCACATACAGCTTTACCTGACTTAAGCGATACTTCACGCTCAGAAGAGGTACCACCATATAATACAGCAACTTTATCAACCATTTTTATAAAGCCTCTTTTGAAGATAATTGAGTTTTAGCTAATTGGCGAGCAATACGACCAACACTACCAGCGCCTTGTGTAATTAATAAATCACCACCTTGTAATACTTCTTGCATAATTTCAGGCAACAAATTTAAATCAGAGATATAAATGGGATCAACTTTACCTCGATTACGAATTGTTCGGCATAAAGAACGACTATCAGCCCCTGCAATGGGTTGCTCTCCAGCAGGATAGACATCTAACATCACAAGAGCATCAACTTGAGAAAGTACTTGCGCAAAATCATCAAATAAATCGCGAGTGCGCGTATATCGGTGTGGTTGAAATAACAACACAAGCCGTCGTTCAGGCCAACCATTTCTTGCCGCTTGGATTGTTGCATTAACCTCGCTTGGATGATGCCCATAATCATCAACCATCATAATATCCCCACCGTCGGCATGAGGAAAAACACCTAATAAATCAAAACGCCTACTGGTACCTGCAAATTTAGCTAATGCATTTATAATCGATTCATCATCAATGCCATCTTCAGTGGCAGCAATAATTGCAGCTACTGAGTTTAAGGCATTATGTTTACCTGGTGCATTTAACTCGATTTGTAAATTTGGCCGCTCTGGACGGCAAACAGTATAATAGCTTATACCTTTTTCTTGGCGATAATCTTTAATAACAACATCAGCTTCTTCACTAAATCCATAAGTAATGACTTTTCGTCCTACAATCGGTAATAATTCACGATTAATCGGATCGTCATAACACATAATAGCTAAACCATAAAATGGCAGGTTTCGTAAAAACGAAATAAATGTTTGTTTAAGATTCTCAATACTGCCTTGGTAAGTATCCATATGGTCAGGTTCGATATTAGTTACAATAGATACCATTGGTTGCAAATGAAGAAATGAAGCATCACTTTCATCTGCTTCTGCAATAAAATAACGACTACTACCTAGCTTAGCATGTACTCCTGCTGCCTTAACTAAACCGCCATTAACAAAGGTTGGATCAAGTTTAGCTTCAGCATAAATAGTGGTAACCATTGCCGTTGTCGTGGTTTTACCGTGCGTGCCAGCAATAGCGATGCCGTATCGAAAACGCATCAATTCAGCTAACATTTCAGCGCGTTGAATGACTGGTATACGAGCCTCACGGGCAGCAACCACTTCAATGTTATCTTGCGAAATAGCTGAAGATATAACGACAACACTGGCGTTAATAACATTTTCCGCGGCATGACCAATAACGATCTTTGCTCCTAATATTTCTAGGTGTTGAGTCACAGCATTTTCAGCAATATCTGAACCGCTAATGTTGTACCCTTCATTAGCTAGAACTTCGGCAATTCCACCCATGCCCGCGCCACCAATACCCACAAAGTGAATATGTTTTACTCGTTTCATTTCAGGAATAATTGCTCTTAACTCTGCTAATTCCCTTGTATTCACTATTGAACTCCTAATTATTTTTTCATTGCATAGTGCACAGCGTCATATCATCATTGAACATTTTTATATCTGTTATTTTTAGTTCAAACAATTTATTGACTCAAACATACACCTAACCTGAAACTTTTTTAACAGAATTATTACATAAATTCATATTATAAGTTTACTATTTTATCACTGAATTAAGGGTTTGCGCCACTTTTTCAGTGGAATTTACAATAGATAAACTTTTAGCTTTAATCGCCATTTCAATTAGTTTGTCGCGATTCAGATTTAGTAATAGTTTTGATAAGGATTCAACGCTAAAATCTGGTTGTTCTATGATGTTAGCTGCGCCTATATCTGCTAATGATTTTGCATTCCAAAATTGTTGGCGATCTTTATGCATAAACGGAACAAAAATAGCACCGATACCAACAATTTCAATTTCACTAACGGTTAATGCGCCACTTCGACAAATTACAAGATCTGCCCAATTATATGCCTCAGCAACATCAGAGATAAATTCAGTCACTTTGTTATTTTTCATATTACAATCTTGATAAGATTCAGTGACTGAATTTAACATTCCTTTACCAGTTTGGTGCCATATTACATATTTATCTGATAATTTTGTTATCGCTTGAGGCACTATATCATTAATAACTTTTGCGCCTTGGCTTCCCCCCATGACCAATATTCTAATTGGCCCATGGCGATCTTTGAATCTTTCTTCAGGTCTTGCAATAGTTAAAAGTTCACTACGCACAGGATTGCCAACAACTTCGGCCTTAGGGAAAGCTGTTGGGAATGCTTGCAAAACTTTAGTTGCAATTTTAGCTAGCCACTTGTTGGTTAAACCCGCTATACCATTTTGTTCATGTAAAACAATAGGGATGCCAAGTGTTTTTGCCGCGATCCCTCCAGGACCTGAAACATATCCTCCCATTCCAAGGACTACATCGGGGCGATAGTTTTTTAAAATTTTCCGCGCCTGTAAAACGGCTCTTAAAATTTTATAAGGTGCTTTTAACAATGCGATAACACCTTTTCCGCGTAGCCCTGATATTTCGATAAAATCAATATCAATGCCATTTTCAGGAACTAGGTGTGCTTCCATTCTATCGGCGGTGCCTAACCATCTTACTTGCCAGCCTTGCTTCATTAAATAATGCGCAACAGCAATACCGGGAAAAACATGCCCACCAGTTCCCCCTGCCATAACTAATAATTTTTTCATTATTTTATTAACCTTATTCTTGCTTGCGCTTGTTGTTGTCTAAATTCAAAATCTATCCTAAGTAATATTGCAACTGCAATACTCATCACAATAAGGCTTGAACCACCATAACTAATAAATGGTAATGTTAATCCTTTAGTTGGTAACATACCCGATGTAACACCAACATTAACAAATGTTTGGAATCCAAACCAGATACCTATTTCACAGGCTAAATAGCCTGAAAATAGTGATCCATCATTAAGCGCACGATAACCAATTGCAAGTGCCTTAAATGTCAAAAAGAAAAGCAATGACAACAAAGCGACTACGCCTATATATCCATACTCTTCTGAAATGATTGAAAAAATAAAATCAGTATGGCATTCAGGTAAATAGCCTAATTTTAAGATAGAATTTCCCATGCCTTGCCCAGTAATGCCGCCATTACCTATTGCCATTAATGAAGCAACTAATTGATAGCCTGAACCCGTTGCATCTTGCCAAGGGTCAAGAAAAGTTAATAACCGTGTTAAACGGTAAGACTCATATAAAATCAAACAAATCACTGTACCAACACCCGTTAGTAAAATCGCAATAAATTGCCACAATTGGGCTCCAGCAATAAATAAGATACCAATAGTCACCATAAATAAAACAATAACAGTGCCTAGATCGGGTTGTTTAAGTAACAATACCGAGAGTATTGCCATAACAACCATAGGTTTAAAAAAGCCCCAAAATCCACTTTGTACCTCGTCGGATTTGCGCGATAAATAACCCGCTAAAAATAAAAATAGTGCTAATTTTGAAAGCTCGGCTGGTTGAAAATTGAATACACCTAAAGGTATCCAGCGAGATGCACCATTAATCGAAGAACCAATGCCTAGCACAACAATCAACATAATAATAGCAATAATTAGTAATATTGACCCAAACTGTTGCCAACGTTGCATTGGAATATATAATGTAATAAACATTAAAAATAACGATAACCCTAACTGAATAAGCTCTCGTTGTGTATAAAAGAACGGATTACTTTCATTAAATGACATTGAAGACGATGTCACCATGATCAAACCAAATATCATTAAACCAAGCACAGTCCAAAGTAATTGATTATCAAATGGGACATGTGGATTCACTTGTTTTTTTAGCCCAAAAAATGTCATTTTTCATTTCCTTGAGCATATTGTGTAGCAAGTTGTGCAAATCGCTTTCCGCGTTCAATATAATTTTTAAACTGATCTAAACTTGCACAAGCAGGGGAAAGTAAAACCACATCGTTGGGCTCCACTTTTTGAGCAATAATTTTTACAGATTCCGCCATGGTTTCGGTGATTGTTGTTATATTGGCAGCTAGTTTACCTAGTAAATAGCGATCTCGCCCAAAGCAGAAAATCTCCAGGTTTCTATTTTGTAAATAAGGAATAAGTGGCGAAAAATCAGCTGATTTTCCATCTCCACCTAGTAATAAAAATAATTTTCCTTTGCAAACAATACTGTTTAAAGCAGCTGCAGTGCTACCTACATTAGTTGCTTTAGAGTCATTAATCCATTTCACTCCATTTTTTTCCAGCACTAACTCAAAACGGTGAGGCAATCCACGGAATGATGCGATTGTTGCTATGCTTGATTTTCGTGGAATCTTTAATTTATCGGCTATTGCTAAAGCTGCAAGCGCATTAAGATAATTATGGCACCCAGTTAATTTCATGGTTTTTGTTGCTAATACGTCCTGCTCTTGTGCTATAAGATGCTCACAGTGTTGATCTAAATGATAATCGCCTTTAGTCACACCAAATGAAACACAATTACTTTGTTTATTTGTTGGAGTAGTTAGCTCATCATCATAATTAATCACACAATATTTAGCGTTATGGTAAATACGTTGCTTCGCCTCGACATATTGCATTAGACCAAAAGGATAGCGATCCATATGGTCTTGTGAAATATTTAAAATTGTTGCAACGGTAGCTTGTAAACTATAAGTTGTTTCTAGCTGAAAACTTGATAGTTCAAGAACATATACATCGTAATCTTGGTTCAATAACGATAATGCTGGTTGTCCAATATTTCCCCCAACAGCAACTTTAGTGCCTGTTGATGCAATGATTTCACCAACTAATGTTGTTACAGTCGTTTTACCATTTGCACCAGTGATTGCCACGATCTGCTTATTATTTTGTTGATTTATTTCGCGACAAAATAGCTCTATATCCCCAATAATTTCAATCCCTTGTTTGGCTGCTAATTGTAGTTCAGGCGTAGCTAAAGCAATGCCTGGGCTTGCAATGATTAAATCAGCATCTAGCAACCAATCAATATTTAATTCACCTAAATGATAAACAACGCGTTTGTCTAATTGCTCTAAGCCTGATGGGGATAAACGAGTATCGATAACTTTAGGTATAACATTTTGAGCAAGAAAATAGTTAACACATGAAAGACCTGTGATACCTAAACCAACAATAACGACTTTTTTGCCTTGATAGCTAACCATAATTCAATCCTAGTATTGTTTATTAACGTAACTTCAATGTTAATAAACCTATTACAACTAACATTAATGAAATTATCCAAAAACGCACAATAACACGCGGTTCTGGCCAACCTTTTAATTCATAGTGATGATGAATGGGTGCCATACGGAAAACTCTTTTACCACGTAATTTAAACGATCCAACTTGTAAAATAACGGAGAGTGTTTCGATAACAAAGATCCCGCCCATAATGAGTAATAAAAATTCTTGTCGTAATAACACAGCAATAATACCAAACACCCCGCCTAAAGCTAACGAGCCAACGTCGCCCATAAAAACCATTGCAGGATATGTGTTAAACCATAAAAAACCAAGTCCCGCGCCAATAATTGCCATGCAGACAATCATCAATTCACCACTAAATTTAATATAAGGGATATTTAAATAGGCGGCAAAATTGACATTGCCAGTAGCCCAAGCGACAAGAGTAAAACCAGCTGCAACAAAAACAGTTGGCATAATGGCTAGTCCATCAAGTCCATCCGTTAAATTAACGGCATTACCTGCACCGACAATAACAACATAAGTTAACAAGATAAACCATAAACCCAATTGAGGCATCACATCTTTAAAAAATGGCACAACAAGTACTGTTGCTGCGCTATCTTTTCCATAAACATAAAGACCAAAAGCGACAATTAACGCAATGACTGATTGCCAAAAGTATTTCCATCTGGCAATAAGACCAGCACTATTTTTACGAATGACTTTTAAATAATCATCAGTAAAACCAATAATGCCATAACCCATTAACACAAATAAGGTAATCCATATATAAGGATTACGAAGATCTGCCCATAACAACACCGATAATAAAATGGATGCTAAAATAAGCGTCCCCCCCATAGTTGGCGTTCCTTTTTTACTTAAATGGGATTCAGGTCCATCATTACGAATTACCTGTCCTATCTGTAGTTTTTGTAACCAATCAATAACTTTTTGTCCCATAAATAATGAAATAGCTAACGAGGTTAATAGACCTAAAATGGCTCTTACTGTTAAATAAGAGATAACATTAAAAAAGGTAAAATGTTTAACTAAATATTCTGATATCCACACAAACATAATTTTAATCCTGATTCATTTTCAGCTGTTCAATTTGAATTTTTTCAATAAGTTCTTCCATTTTGGCACTACGCGACCCCTTAACCAGCATAGTTAAAGTTGGATATTGACGTAATAACATTAATAGATAATTTACTGCATCTTGTTTATTATTAAAATGGTGACCTACCCCGCTATATTGGCTAATAAATTGACTTAATTTGCCAACACTTACGACACAATCCAGTTTTTCATCATGAGCAAGTTCACCTATTTGTCGATGATATTTTTCTGCTTCGCATCCTAATTCCCCCATATCACCAACCACTAAAATTCGATACCCAGGCTGCTTTGCCAAAACTTTAACTGCCGCAGACATTGAACCAACATTGGCATTATAAGTATCATCCCAAATTAATTGGGTTTGATTTAGCTTGATTGGAAATAACCGACCTTTTACTGGTTTTAAAGTGGCTAAACCTTGCTGAATCTGGTTGAACGTTGCACCAACAGAGATCGCCAAAGCGGAGGCTGCAATCGCATTTGAAATATTATGTTGCCCAATTAGTGGTAACTTAATTTCACATTCGCCTTTAGGAGTATGTAACATAAAAGTAGTGTTTTGAGCATATGTAATATTGCTGGCATAAAAATCAGCTGATGGATTAGCTAATGAGAAAGTCCAAATTGTTTTATTTATCAGTTGAGTAAACCATTTATCTGAACAACTATCTAAATTAATAATAGCGATGCCATCTTTGGGCAAACCTTGAAATATTTCACCCTTAGCTTTTGCTACACCTTCAAGCGAGCCAAATCCCTCAATATGAGCTTCGGCAATATTATTAATTAAAGCACTTTGTGGCTTAACAATATTTGTAGTATAAGCAATTTCGCCAATATGGTTAGCACCTAATTCTATTACAGCAAAATTGTCTTGGGGAGTTAAACGAAATAAGGTAAGTGGAACACCAATATCATTATTAAAATTCCCTTGAGTATAAAGTGTTTGGCCACAAAAGCCTAAAATTGCAGCTGTCATCTCTTTAACAGAAGTTTTGCCAGAAGAGCCTGTTAATGCGACAATTTTTGCTTGACTTTGCTGGCGAATAAATGAAGCAATTTTACCTAATGCATGGCGTGTATCATCAACGACAATTTGCGGTATTAGACAATCGAGTTTACGATTGACAACCACAGCAATAGCACCATTTTGAATGGCTTGTTGGGCAAATTCATGCCCATCAAAACTATCACCTACTAAGGCGATAAACAATGATTTTTCAGTTAGTTTTCGTGAATCAGTGCAAATAGTATCAATCATAATACTTTCGTTTTGGATATGATAAAATTTACCATCTACAATTTTTTTTAATTGTTCGATTTTTAATGGGATCATGATTGACTTTCAACTCCTAAAAGTCTTTTGACTGTTTCTTGATCTGAGTAATGATATTTAGTTTTATCCACAATTTGATAATCTTCATGCCCTTTTCCAGCAATCAATATCACATCATTAATATTTGCTTGAGCAAGCGTTTGGGTTATCGCTTGTACTCTGTCAGTAACAACTTGTACATTTTTTTTACTTACTAAGCCTTGCTCAATGTCATGAATAATTTTCATCTCGTTTTCTGTTCGTGGATTGTCATTTGTCAGAACAATCTTATCGGCAAATTGTTCTGCTATTTTAGCCATTAAAGGCCTTTTACCCGTATCTCTATCTCCACCACAGCCAAAAATCACCCATAAAGAACCTTTACAATGTATTCGGCTTGCTTGTAAGGCTTTTTGTAATGCGTCTGGAGTATGCGCATAGTCAACAATAACCGTTGGACTATTTTTTACGTGTAACACCTCCATTCGCCCACAAATGGGGTTCAAAAAAGCGGCCATATTAACTACAGCAAAAAATGGAAAATTCAATGTTAAAAGTGTAGCTATCGCTAATAACAAATTAGAAACGTTAAACTCACCTAGTAGCCGACTATTAATAATGGCGTTTCCCCAACTTGACTCCATATAAATTTTGGCGCCTTTGTCGTGATAATCAATCATAGAAACACCAACATAAGGTATATTTAATGCTTTCAATTGCCGTAATGATTTAGGTTGGCATGAGACAGCCGTCACTTGCGTGAGCTTTTCAATCCATCTTTTTCCATATTTATCATCATAATTAATAATTGATTTGCCAGCGGTTAAAACTTGTTTTTCTTTTTCATCAGGACTAAATAGCGACCATTTTGCTTTGGCGTACTTCCCCATGGTTTTATGGTAATCGAGATGATCGCGACTTAGGTTGGTAAATACAGTGGCAGCACAATTTAGTCCTTTAACACGATCCATTGCAAGCCCATGAGAAGAAATCTCCATGGCTACAATTTTCACCTGTTTTTTTACAAAATTAGCTAATAATGTTTGTATATCTATTGCAGATGCCGTCGTATTGATAGATGGTTCAAGTTGATTATAAATGCCATTACCAATAGTCCCCATTATTGCTGTTTTCTCATTCAATAATGTTGTACATTGAGCAATAAGCTGGCTAACGGTTGTTTTTCCATTCGTTCCTGTCACACCAATAACGGATAATTTTTTTGAAGGGGTATGGTAAAAATCATTAGCAATTAATGATAAACGTTGTGAAAGTTGAAAAACACTTATTTGTGGAATGACAGATTTATTGTTTTGCTTAAGATAATCAATTTTTAAGTCATTTGATTTTCTTTTTGTTTCGATCAATACAACAGCAGCACCAGCAGCAATAGCTTGTGGAATAAATGTTCGACCGTCAACGGCATGCCCTTTGATAGCAACAAATACATCATTTTTTTTCACTTTACGGCTATCAATACACAAATGATTAAGTGAAAAATTGTCTAATTTTAGATTTCGACTTTCACCTCCACCTAATAGCTCAAATAATGTATAAAAAGAACTTGTAGTCATTATTTTCCACCTATTAATAAATAATCATTTGGCCATCAATTTGGCGATCTGGTTTTACATTCATTGTTCTAAGAACACCTCCCATAATGCGACTAAAAACAGGGGCAGAGACTGAGCCACCATAATACTGACCAGCTTTAGGATTATCAATAACAACCACAAGAGAATATTTTGGCCCTGTTGCTGGGGCAATACCTGCTGTATAAGCCAGATATTGATTAACATACCGGCCACCAGATAATTTTTTTGCAGTTCCTGTTTTAACCGCAACACTGTAACCAGGGACGGATGCCTTCGTACCGCCACCAGTAACCGCTACAGCTTCCATTAATTGAACAACTGTTTTTGCATCTTTTTCAGAAACAACACGTTTGCCTTTAACAGGTTCGGTGGCCTTTAAAATTGTTACTGGTCGATAAATACCATAACTACCGATAGTCGCATAAGCCCTAGCTAACTGTAATGGTGTAACTCTTAGCCCATACCCAAACGCAAATGTAGCTCGTTCAATATCAGCCCATTTTCTTGTTCTATCCGCTGCAATTGAACCACTGACTTCGCCACCTAAACCTAATTCTGTTGGCTGGCCTAACCCAAAACGACTATAGAATTCTACAAGATCACCTTGCTGCATTTGTAAGGCAAGTTTACTTACGCCAACATTACTGGATTTTTCTAATATACCAGCCAAATTTAGTGATTTTTGATATGACACATCTTTAATTTCATAGCGATTGACATAAAATGGTCTTGTGTCAATAATCGTATTTAAATTGGCAATTTTCTTTTCTAAAGCAGCCATTACTACTAAAGGTTTAACAGTCGAGCCTGGTTCAAACGCATCTGTAACAGCTCTATTTCTCAATAAATTATAATCAAGCGATGAACGATTATTCGGGTTATAAGATGGGCTGGTTGCCATTGCTAAAATCTCGCCAGTGTGCACATCAACTAATACTGCTGTTCCACTGTCTGCTTTGTTAAATTCAACAGCTTGGCTAAGCTCGGTATAGACCAACGATTGTAAACGCTCGTCTATGCTGAGTGTTAAGTCTGCAGCTGTTTCACTTTCTGTTCGCTCTAATTCTTCAATAACACGACCGACTCGATCTCGCCTTACAATTCTTTGCCCTGATTCACCAATTAACCACTTATTAAAGCTTTTTTCAATGCCTTCAGAACCCTTTTCAGCGCCATTTTCATCAATGTCTGTTAAACCAATTAGTTGAGCTATATTTTCTGCCGCAGGATAATAACGTTTGGATGTTTTGGCAAATGATATCCCTGGTAATTTTAGCTTTTTTAAATAATCAGATATAGTTGGTGTTACTTGTCTAGATAAATAAACAAATCGCATTGATGCATTACCTAGTTTTTGCTCTAGTGTCGACATTGGAATATTCAACGTTTTAGCTAAACCTTGCCACCTGATATCATCTGCTTTAACTCCGCCTTTTTGTACAACGATTTTAGGATCTGCCCATACATCAAACATTGGCACACTTACAGCTAATGCTCGGCCATGACGGTCAGTTATCATTGCTCTTGGCGCATCCATTTCTTGATGACGTATCGAGCGTTTATTACCTTCAGCAATGAGTTTGTCTGGCTCAATAATTTGTAATAATGCCATTCGAACAATAAGACTAATAATCGCAAAAATAATAAGAGTATATACAATATAAAAACGGCTTGGAGTAAAAAATTGCTTTTTACTATTCAACTTATTTGTTTTTGTTGCCTTTTTAGTTTTATCTTTTTTATGTTTAGTAACAGGCTTCATTATTTACTCTTTATCACAATAACTGTTTCATTTTGTGGTGTTACATAAGACATACCTAATTGAATCTTAGCTTTCTCTTCAATACGCTTGGGTTCTGCAAGTACATTTTCTTCAATAATTAGGTTCCGCCATTCACTTTCTAATACATCTTGCTCTAATAAAAGTTGCTCACGCTCAAATAGCTGTTTACGAACCTGTTGCGTTGTTATTAATACAGCACCAGCAGAGATAATAATCATTACAAGTAATAATAATGAAATTTTTTGATGTCCAAACAAATCGCCAATAATTAAGCCAAATAAGCTTTTATTTGGCTTTTTTTGAATATCTTTATCAATATAGATGTTATCTCGAAAAGCATCATTGAGTTGGTGGCTATTCATGTTTCCTTTCTGCTACCCTTAATATTGCGCTTCGAGAGCGCGGGTTATTATTAATTTCAATTGTATTCGGTTTAATTTTACCGAGTGATTTTAATCTAGCACTGCCATATTGTTGAATTTGTTGTTCTGTTAATGGTAATCGAGCGGGTAAATCTGGGCCTTTACTCTGTTTGCTAATAAATTGCTTTACAATTCTATCTTCTAAAGAATGAAAGCTAATAACCGCAAGCCTGCCATGATTGGCAAGAACCGACAAACTGCTATTTAATGCTTGCTCAACTTCTTCTAGCTCACTATTAATATAAATACGTATAGCTTGAAAACTGCGTGTAGCAGGATGCTTATTTTTATCTTTTTTGGGTGTCGCTTTTTCAATTAACTTAGCCAATTCCAGAGTACGAGTAATGGGTGAAATCTTATTTTGCTCGACGATCGCATGTGCAATACGTTTGGCAAATTTTTCTTCACCAAATGTTTTTAACACCCATGCAATATTGTTTTCATCACTGTTTAGTAACCATTCACTTGCAGTTAAACCTTTTTGGTTATTCATTCGCATATCTAAAGGTCCATCACGCATAAAAGAGAATCCTCTTTCAGGATCATCAAGTTGTGGTGATGAAACACCAAGGTCTAACAAAATACCGTCAATTTTACCTAATAATGCTAACTGATTAATATACTCATATATATTTGAAAATTCACCACGAATAAAAGTAAATCTAGGATCAATTATTTCTAAAGCAGTTTCTTCAGCACGTTCATCACGATCGATAGCAATCAATCGTCCTTGTGCACCAAGTTGTTCAAGTATTAAGCGAGAGTGCCCACCTCGCCCAAATGTACCATCAACATAAATGCCATCTTTTTTTATATTTAATGCTTGTACAGCTTCGTTTAATAAAACCGTTGTATGTTGATAATCCATCAATCTTTTGCTCTTATTAAATAGTTAAAATTTTCAAATTATCTGACAAGTTTTCAATATCTGTTGATAATGCAGTAATATCATCACGAATTTGTTGATACCAAATTGTCTCATCCCAGATCTCGAATTTATTCGATTGACCAACAAGCATTATATTTCTTTCCAATTTTGCATAAGCCCGTAGTGTAGATGGCAATAAAATTCGCCCCGAATTATCCATCATGCATTCAGTTGCATAACCCAATAACAATCGTTTAATTCTACGTTCAGCTTCTACAATCGTTGATAATGTTGCAAGCTGTTGTTCGATACATTTCCATTCAGACAGAGAATAAAGCGTCAAACAAGAATGGTATAAACCAATTGTGCAAACCATACCTTCAGACAAAGATTCACGGTAACGAGTAGGAATTGCTAACCGTCCCTTATTATCTAAATTGACCGAAATTGCACCACTAAACATGAAAGTACCATTATTTATAAATTTCTTGTTAATTTTTATTTAATATAAATCATCAAGTTAATTACATAATCTATTTTTACCACTAACCCCCACTTTTTACCACAAATTCTCACAAAATAATAGGTTGTTGGTTAATTATTTATAAAAGATTGGTTTTCTTCCTCAAAATGAACAAATATCACAAAAAATCATAGAGGGAAACATATTATATGTTAAAAAATTTAAAGGACAGTTTAAAACAATAATTGGTAAATTGTGCCTTAACCAATGCCTACCTTTTTATAGGCGAGTTAGCTAAACATTTTGGACTAGGCAAAGCAACATTAGATGAGTGAATTAGCTAGTTTTTACGACACAAAAAATTATCTATATCAAAAAAATATTAGGGGCTGTTGATCTTTACTGTACATAAATTACTCAACAATACATTGGCAGCCACATTAACATAAATGCCAGTGATACCATACTGGCATAATTCCTTTCTAACTTATCATATCTAGTTGATATTGAACGATATTGCTTGATTCTAGCAAAGGCATTCTCGACTAAATGACGATAGCGATAAAGGCACCTATCCATACTGCTTTTATCTATATCCTTACCATAATTACGTTTAGCAATCACCGTTCGTCCGCCTTTTTGACGAACAAAGCACCGAAAAGGCTCGCTGTCATAACCTTTATCGGCTATCACTGTATTCACTTCATCGAGCTTTTCAACTAGGTTTTCTGCATAAGTGATATCATGTCGTTGTCCTTCAGAAAGCTCAAAACAAATAGGCAAACCACCACTATCAACCGCAAGATGAATTTTAGTTGAATGACCACCACAGCTCTGACCTATTTGCTCGGAATGCTCTGTTGCAGCGCCTGTACTATGTTGATGAGCCCTGATAATCGAGCCATCTAGGAACACCCATTCAAAATCCGCTAGTTGTGATAAATGTTTGAAAATATCAACTAATATTCCTTTTTTAGACCACAAATTAAATCGTCTATAGACGGTGCTCCATTCACCAAACTCTTCTGGCAAATCTCGCCAAGGAATACCGGTTCTCATTCGGAAAAGGCTCCCTTCAAACGTCATCCGATGCTCGGATTTATTATAAACTCGGCCGGTATTTTTCATTATTTGTAGTAGCTTTTCCCACCGTTTATCTGTTAGCATTGTTCTTGGCATGATGAATGAGTTATGGTTGTTTTTTGCAGAATTATTATAACTCACATCATGCCATCTAAAAAATAATCACTAAAGATCAACACGCCCTAATTTATCATTAATATAATTATCATTTTAAATGATAGTGTCATTAAAGTTTCTCCATGGGTGGTTATTTCTCATCGCTTTTTGATAGTTACCTGGAGTTACCCCGAAATTTCGACGGAAAATAGCAATAAAACCACTAATATTATCATAACCTAAATTTAAAGAAATTTCTGTGATAGGTCTGCCCGCAACAAGCAACTCTAAAGCTTTTAACATACGTAGTTTCTGTCGCCATTCTGTGAAATTAAATCCAGTTTCATTTGTAAATCGACGAGTTAATGAGCGTCGAGAAATCCCAGCCCAAACGCTCCATTCATTAATGTTTCTATCATCACTAGGATTATTAGACAAAGCTAAAGCAATTTTTAACAAACGAATATCTTTTGGCATTGGGAGTGCTATCTCAACTTGAGGGATTATACTAATCTCGTCGACAATCACTGCCATCAATCGCTTATGCTCGGGTTGCAATTCTGAATTATTCCATGTCATGGTTCGGGTAATTGCTTCACGCAATAGACTAGATAATTCTAGCATGCAGGGTTTATTCGGCAGATTATTACATTCGCTTTTTTGTATATAGATACTCCATCCGTGGAATGGCCCATGTGATCCGAGAAGAGAATGCTGTGTATCTGGAGGTATCCATATACCATGAGTTGCGGGTATTACCCATTGACTACTTTCCACTTCAATTGAAATTAAACCTTGTAATGTACCAGCTAGTTGTCCTCTCGAGTGATGATGAAGTTCTGTTACTTTCACTGATGGGGATTTGAGTGATGCCGATATAATCATAGGTTCGTTATCAGAAGAAGCGACCTCTGGAGAAATGAGTGAAATATTCATTTATATGGCCTCTAAGTAATATTTTGTGGCTGGAATTAGTTAGTAATTTTTTGTTTTACTAACTATCCTAAATTAGCCCAACTTAATTCAAATAAAATAAATATAACTATATATATTAAAAATAAATTAGCAATAAATCATGAATGATTTAAAAAAAATATTATTTAATATAATTGATTGAAATAATTAATGTTATATATATTTTTAGTAGCTAGCTGTCTAGAAAGAGGTATAAAATGAAAGGAAAACATGTTTTATTTGGCATAAGCCCTTTTAATTCCAAATTTAATGAAAATTACATTAAAAATATGTTGGAGTGGGGGTTTGATAATTATGATCATGTAGATGTTTTACATCCACATGAAGAGGCTAAGTATCTTTTAATAGGGGCTGGAGATAATGAGGTAAAAGCACGTAAAAAATCACGAAAAGAATTTTATCGAATTGAAAGAGCTATTAATAATTATTTATCAATGTCTGGTCATGATTTTTTTGCAAAAAGAATATTAAAATTTTCCGATTTTTATGCTGACGAATTGTATAAAAAAAATGTAGAGATAATAAAAGAAGATTTTAAAAATAATGAGAATTTTCACTCATTATGTATAACTCAGTCATATAAAGCTATTTTGAATAGAAAAAACGCCATCAGTAAAACATCTGAAATAAAAGAACAGGATATTATTATTGCTACAGAATATATAATAAGAGAAATTCCTTTTATTATTTCCCCTTCTTTATTGTCATCTTCACTAACTAGTCTGCATATATCTTATTACTGTTCATGGCCAATAGCTGATTATGTTTATGCTGGAAAGTTAAGTATCAGCCCTAGTTCAGATACAAAAATTATTGTTAAAGATCATTCAATTTAATTATTAATTAATATGGAGGTAATATGTTGACTATGAACAATCATTTTCCAGGAGTGTTGTCTGATGAATATGGACAAGATCCATACAAATATATTGATTTATTGGATAAAACGGAGAACGTTATTTATGACAAAACTTTAAATGCGCATTTAGCTATTAGTTATGATGCTGTTCGTAGCATACTTGGAAATTCAGTATTATTTTCAACAAAACCTTTATCTAAAAGAGCTGAGCCAGTAATGAGGGGAAAAGTTCTGGCTCAGATGGAAGGTAATGAACATAAAATAAAAAAGAGCATGCTCTTACATCAGCTTACCGGTCGTGTGTTGAAAGATTATTATCACCCCAAACTGACAAATCTATGTGATTCATTGTTAACAGAAATTATAACTAAGAACAAATTTGATTTTATTTATGATTTTGGTAATAAATATGCTTTATTAACAACATTCAATATCATTGGTATTGATTATAATAAATTAGACTGGTATCTAGAAAGATTAAAACTCATAGTTCAATTTGCGACTGGGTTTAATCTTTCAAAAGAGACTGAAGATATCGCACTATTTGCATCTGAAGAATTGGAAAAAGTGATATTGGATTTAATCGATGAACGTAAAAAGTGTGCTGGAGATGATATTATTTCTTTTATTATTCATAATAGTAATGAAAGTGAAATATTAAGTGATAGTGAGATAGTCGCACTTTCATTAAACATTTTACTTGCAGCTTCAGAACCAGTTGATAAAGTTTTAGCAAATTGTATCTATCACCTTTATAGAAATGAATCTTATATTGATCTAGTTATCTCCAATGATTGCAGCACTAATAGTATCTTGCAGGAAAGCTTACGAATTACACCACCTGTTCATTTAATTCCACGCCAAGTCGAGGATGATAGTTGTGTTGAAGGTGTTAACTTAAAAAAAGGAGATTTAATATTTTCCTTAATACCATCAGCAAATAGAGATGAAAAATATTTTGAACACCCAAACACATTCAATCCACGAAGAGAATTTAAGGGACATCTTTCATATGGAGTGGGAATTCATGCTTGTATTGGTGCTCAATTTGCAAATATGCAATTAAATATCGCCCTTCAAAAATTAGTTTTAATACTTAAAAATTATAAAGAAATTACACCACCAACGTTCGGTGGAATATATACACGAGGCGCAACTCAATATAATCTGGAAAGAGTTTAATATGAAGCAATCGATTGACCTGACAACCTCAGAAAGAAAGTTAGTGTTTGCTATGACACTATCTAGTATATTGCCATTATTAGATAGCAGTATTGTTAATGTTATTTTACCCTCAATTTCGAATGACATTAATACCTCTTATGCTTATATGCAATGGGCTGTTACCATATATATGCTTGCTTGCGCAGCTGGCATATTACTATCACCTTATGTACATGAAAATTTTGGACTCAAGAAAGCATGGGTATGCTCAATTTTTGTCTTTCTTGTTGGTTCTATATTAGTTGGATTTTCATATAATCTGGTTTCTTTAATCTTGTATAGATGTCTACAAGGTTTTGGTGCAGGAATTTTAATTCCTATTACTCAATCTACAATAGCAACTTATTTTGGTAAGGAAAGACTAAAGCTGGTTATGGCATTGATTGCTATTCCGTCAGTCTTTGCCCCTGCACTAGGGCCAATTTTTGGAGCAATCATATCAGAACAGTTAAATTGGAGAATAGCTTTTTTTATCAACATACCTTTAGTACTTATGGCTTTTTTATTTGGTAGAACGACAATGCCTGATAATAAAACGTCTAAATACAATATGAATATTTATGTATTAATGACATTTTTAATTGCTTTAATAATATTTTTCATCTCTATTAAAAATATCACTTCTGGGCATTTTTTTGATATTTTTAATATTATTATGCTAGTTTTAGGTATTGGTTTGATGATGGTTTCGCTTATTATTAATAACAAGTCAGACAGTAAACTGATCGATTTAAGTTCATTTAGTTGTATTCAATATTCGTTCGCAATAATTATGGGATTTCTGACGTCACTTATCTTTTTTGGTTTCATGATTTTTTTTCCTTTAATACAAGCAATAAATGATAATATATCTATTACATATATTGGTATGTTGCTAGCTCTACAAGGTGTAGGTGCCTGGTTGGCTAGAAAATTTATTTATAAATCTCTAAGTGAGATAAATTCATTTCTAATTATTGGTGTAGGATTAATAATATCAGCAATAAGTATATTAATAATTCAAGTAGGTGGCAACGCCTTTGAAATTATCGGTTTTACTGTTCGAGGTTCCGGATTAGGCGTCGCCACGATTGCTGTTCTCTCTTCTCCATTTGAGTTCTGTGATAAAAATCAAATTAAGGACACGAGCGCTATCACGCGTGTTACACAGCAAATTGGTGGTGCATTTGGAGGCGTACTATCAGGAATATTAATCAACCTCACTCAACATCAAATAATTTCAATAAACTGCGCTTATCAGGCAATGTTTTTTGTGTCTCTGGCTTTTGGTTTTCTAGCGGTTATTGTCTATATTTTCTTTGGCCGAGTGAATACAAGGATTTAGCATACAAAAAAACGGAACATGTGAGTTCCGTTTTTTTCGCTTATTCAACGATACTGCTAAGCCACTTATTCAGTATTGAACAATTGAATGAACTATAAAGAGTCTCAACCGCTGACGCAGGTTTCAACTTGAATAAGGTATTTTTTCTGTTTAAACTAATTTTCTAAACCACTTACACAGTGTAACGGTATACTTTTCTTGCAGATATTCTTAGCGGTATGAAAAAGCATCAACTAATAAGATTATCCCGTGACAAGACAACTAAGTAGTGAATTTAAAAGAGAATGTGCAGAATTAGTTCTGAATTCTATATTTTTGGCAGGAATACCTTGTAGATATCTGCTCAGAACATCATGCACTAACATTCGGGTTACCAAATATTGGTGTTTATACTTGTCAAAGTATAATTTTGCCACTGCTCCAATTCCTGATGATTCAAAAATTGGACATAGTTGGTTAAAGCAAAATCGGGATTTATTTCCTCATTATAGGTAAACCAGATGTGTATTTCATTTTCTGCTATCTTCATAAAGCTTTCTACTTATTCTTTGGTTTCGTAAATACGGTTTAATTTGAAACTCCATTGACTGAACTAATCCAAGCTCATCTTTCAGGCAGCTTATTGAACTTTGATATCAAAATAGAGTTATCTGTACAGCAGGAAAGGCGCCTAGAATAGGGAAATGGCGATAAATAGTCACTTATCTAGAGGTATTTAGGTCTAAATATAAGCCCAAATGCCTCAAAAAAGCACGGTTAAAAATTTAGTTTGAGTGAAGCTTTACCGTACAAAGGTCTCAATAAAAATCAAAGTGGTTTATACATATGGTAATTTATCAGTACCTTGATCCTCGCCAAAATATTAGACAGTGCCCGCCTCTATCATTTTTTCGTTTTGGTAATATTGTTGTTCATATTGTTCAGGTGATACCCAGCCATTAGCTGAATGACGACGTATCCGATTATAATAGATTTCAATATATTCAAATAGTGCTTTATTAGCCAGTTTCCTCGTTTTGTAGTAACAGTCATGAATAATATGTGTTTTGAGTGTATGAAAAAACTCTCAACAACCGCATTATCAAAGCAGTTTCCTCTTCGACTCATGCTTTGCCTGAGTCCATATTGTAACAATAACTGCTTGAAATCAGCACTGCAATATTGGCTTCCTTGGTCACTATGAATGAGTACATTTTTAGGAAAGTGACGCCGAAATAAGGCTTGTTTTAATGTATTACACACTAAATGATGGTCTATGTAGCGACTCGTTTGCCTAGCAATCACTTTTCGTCCATATAAATCGATAATCACCGACAAATATAACCAACCTTCACCCGTTTTAATATAAGTAATATCGGTTACCCATGTCGTATTTGGCTTATCAGGGTTAAATTGCCTATTTAACGTGTTGGGCGCAATATTGCGATGAGCCGTGTCTGTTTTATACTTGAATTTACGTGCTGCTTTACTCCGTAATCCCAATTGTTGCAAAACACGGCTAATTGTCCTTTCTGAAACTTGATAGCCCGCTTCCCTAGCATCATGAAGCAGGCTTGGCGCACCCAAACGGGCCTTATGTTGCCAATACTGCTTTTTAATATACTCGCTGAGTTTGGCTGATTTGTTTGCTCTTTTTAACCAAGCATAATAACCCGATGAACTGACACCAAGTAATGAGCATATCTTAGTAACGGGATAGCAGGTTAAATGATTTTTCATATAAGCGTACTTCACCGACTTGGATTGTTGATGAAGTACACATGCGCCTTTTTTAGTATATCATTGGCCATTTTCAGTTCTTTAATCTCTTTTTCTAACGCCATAATCCGCTGTTGCTCAGCCGTTAACTCTCGACGGCTGGTTTTATTCGGGGAAAGTTGCCTAATCCATTTATCTAGGGTTGATTTACCCACACCTAGATGGTTGGAAAGTTCGCTAATAGAAAGGTGTGCATGAGATAATGCATAATCAACTGATTGTTGTTTGAATTCGATACTAAATTTTTTAACCATGATATTTATCTCGCCATTTATAGAAAGTTGAATTTCCCATGCCATATTTACGGCAAAGTTCCTTGACAGGGATACCGGCCTCAGCTTCTTTTAAAATAGATACAATCTGATGTTCAGTCATTTTTTTCATGGTTAAATCCTCAGTGGATTAATAAAGAGAATTTTCTACTCTTTTGCTGTACTATTTTAAGGGGTAGTTACAATGTCTGTCGCTTGGGATTATTCACGCTTCGCCATATTCGGGTACGGTTTAATCGGGTAACACGGCAAGTGTATGTACAACGCCCTAAATATTGTGGCGAGACAGGCTCGGATATGGGCGGTACCAACTTAGTTAATGTGTTCTCCTTTCACCCTTATAAAACTGGCTTTCCAGTTGCACAGTCCGTGGGTGTAGGCAAAAACACTTATGATCCCCAAGATTATAAAGACGAGTGGGAATTTATCCGCCGTTATATGGAAGACGGTCCACAAAACCTGCCTAAACCACGCCTAAGCACCCACTTACCCATGCCCTTTCACGGTGTTGAGGGGCATATTAGCCCCATGATCCATCTGGCAAAAAATAATCCCAGTGTGATCATACTGTTAATGTTAATCCCCGTCTTTTTAATCTTATTGCCATTTTATACTATGGGTTACTTTATTTCGGAATGCCTATGCTGGCAACCTCGTTGGCCAAAAGTGATCAGGCAAGCGGGTAAACTTGGTAAACCTCTACCAAAAGAAACCACCCTATCGGATTACCCACCCGAGGTACAAAAGGCGATTTTAGATAATAGCCAAGAGTGGGGCGTGATTGATGACGAAACGGGTGAGCTTATCGACTATGGTCAATTTAAAAGACCCAAGAAAAAAGCCAGCCGAAAAAGAAAAACAAAAACAGCAAAACAAGCAGAAAAGCCCATAAAAAAGGATTAATTGGTAAGGCCAAAGCACTGCTGATCCAGTGCTTTGGAAGCAAAATTTATTGTAAAAATTCATTACCTACGTAAGTTGGCAAACAAAACTGAAGAAAATTTAAGATGCAGTCCAAAACCCAGTGACATTCACTTTGTCCTGCTGCAAAACAGCACGAATAGGCATTTGATTAACATTATGATCTTTTTCGGCTTGTTCTAATACCTGCATCTTGCTTTCACCAACTAAATGTAGATAGATATTTTTACTATTTAAAATAGTTGGCAGTGTTAATGTTATACGATCAAGTGGCGCGGTTAATGGTGTCATACCCACAACTTTTCGACCGGATTTCATATCTAAACCCGTTGCCAAATTAGCTGCACCAGGAAATAATGAAGCAGTGTGTCCATCTTCTCCCATGCCTAAAATTATTACATCAAATGGCATTGGAATTTTATCTAGCATCTTTTCAGTAATTTCTGCTCCATTAAATGGATTATCACAATTATTCTTCAAGCCAACAAAATTAGCCACTTTTGCATTGTTTTGTAATAAATGAGCTATTACAAGCTTTTCGTTACTGGCATCATCAGTATTATCCACCCATCTATCATCAACTAACGTAATAAAAACTCGGCTCCACTCCATATCTTGTTGGCTGAGTAAAGCAAAAAGTGGAATTGGTGTTTTACCCCCTGAAACAGCAATGGAAGCATGGCCTTTTTGTTCAATCGCCTGTTTTAACTTGTTGACTATATGTGAGGTTAAATCTTCAATCAATAACTGATTATTCTCATATTTATTTAACGTAAACATATTTTATTTTCCTTTATTAGAATTCGTGCCATGAATGCCCATCTTTAGTAATCAATGCAACTGATGCTACAGGTCCCCAAGTTCCGGCTTGGTAAGTTTTTGGCTGTTCATTGTCTAACTCCCACGCTCTAACAATTGAATCGACCCATTTCCATGCTGCCTCAACTTCATCACGATGAACAAATAATGCTTGGCGACCACGCATAACTTCAAGTAGTAAACGCTCATAGGCATCAGCACTTTGTTGATGAAAAGTTTCGCTAAAACTTAAATCAAGTTTAGTAGTTTGCAAATTGTGAGTGCTATCTAAACCTGGTACTTTATTTAGAATCTCAATATCCATACCTTCATCAGGTTGTAGACGAATAGTCAATTTATTTTGTGGTAATTCTGGATAAGATTCGCTAAAAAGGTTAAGCGGTAACGGTTTGAAATAGACAACAACTTCAGAACATTTACTTGGTAAGCGTTTGCCTGTGCGTAAATAAAAAGGAACACCTGCCCAACGCCAGTTATCAATGTCAACGCGAATGGCAACAAATGTCTCGGTATTGCTTTTTTGATTTGCGCCATCTTCTTCTAAATAACCTGGGACATTAACGCCATTAACAAAGCCTGCTGTATATTGACCCCGAACTACTTTTTCACGGATATTTGTTTTATCAATTGGTCTAAGCGCATTAAGTACGGCTATTTTTTCATTACGTAGACTATCATCTTCAAGATTTGCTGGTGGTGACATTGCAATCATAGTTAAGATTTGTAATAAATGATTTTGTACCATGTCGCGCATTTGCCCTGCTTTGTCAAAATATCCCCAGCGGCCTTCAATACCAACTTGTTCAGCCACAGTAATTTCGACATGATCAATAGAATTACGATCCCAAAATGACGCAAACACCGTATTTGCAAAGCGTAAAGCTAATAGGTTTAATACAGATTCCTTACCTAAGTAGTGATCAATACGATAAACTTGCGATTCATTAAAGAATTTAGCCACTGAATCATTAATTTCGCGAGATGATTTTAGATCGGTTCCAAGCGGTTTTTCCATTACAATTCTATTTTGTAATTGGTTTAATCCCGCAGCAGCTAAGCCTTGGCAAATAGTACCAAAAGCTCCTGGATGCATTGCAAAATAAAAAATAGCAGGGTTGTTTGAATCAAGTTTATTTTTCAGTGTTTCAAATCCAGCGTGATCATTAACATCTAGTTTATGAAAGTTTAATCGTTGGCTGAATCGTTGCCAAATACTATCGTCTAATGGCTCTGGCATAAATGAGGTTAGGGCATCTTTTGCTACCTCACAATAAGCAGCGTGATCCCAATCAGCACGTCCTACACCTAAAATCTTGGTTTGTTCAGGTAGTTTTCCATATTTTTCTAATTGGTATAAAGACGGTAGTAATTTACGTCTTGTCAAATCCCCTTTAGCACCAAAAATAACTAAATCGCAAGCTGGGATATCAGACATGGTTCTCTCCTACGATGATATAATGTAATCATTCTATTATGTTGGGTAGTCAGTGTACAGGATAAATCATAACAATAGGCATTAGCCTTTATTGATTCGAAAACAAAAAGGTCACCATCACGGTGACCCTTTGTTTAAAACAAGTAATTGGATAATTTTCCAATCAATAAATTATGTGCGAACAAAATCCATATGAACTAATTTTGGTTTAAACGCATGACGTTGTACTGCTTGTACTTTTACTTTAGTTGCTTTTCCGTCAACTTCAATAGTCAATACTTCAGAATAAAATTCTGGTTTTTCTTGCATATTAAAAATTTGGTTGTGATCAAGTACCACAGAGATTGCAGGTTCAGTACCGCCATAAATAATGGCTGGGAATTTACCAGCGTGACGCAGGCGGCGGCTCGCACCCTTACCATGCTCTTTTCTAACTTCAGCTTTAAATGTAAACATATTTATTTCTCTTAATGATTTAAAATAAAACCAATTACAGGCGACCCAGTAGTTGGCTATCAAACTTGCACTTTAATAAAGTGCCCAAGATTATAGAGTGTTATCCCAATAAACGCAATCAAATAATCATATTACAATCGAGCAAAACATTGATTGTGCTTATCGTGTATAGTGTGAATTTTTAAATCAATTCTATTTTAAAACCATAAGTCGATTTTTTATTTGGTGATAATTTCAATGGCGTTGTAATGCAACCAGATTCGACACAAACCATAGATTTATATTCGTCATCACCAAAGTCACTCATTGTTTTAGCTTTATTTACCCATGGATTCCATGTTACTACATCACTTACATTAGTATTAGTTAATCGAACTGTTCGAATGCCATTTGTGATAGTTATTTGATCACTAGCATTAGTATAAATACGATCAACCTCTTGGTTAAAAATCAATTGCCCTATTTTTGCAGGTTTATTTTCAACGGCTAATCGATCTTGATAGGTTTCACCTAATCCTTTGACAACAACGTCTTCAATATTATTGATATCAAAATAAGTATG
Source organism: Bombus sonorus (assembly GCA_029958995.1). NCBI lineage: Eukaryota > Metazoa > Arthropoda > Insecta > Hymenoptera > Apidae > Bombus > Bombus sonorus. The sequence goes on along the minus strand of JARWAU010000020.1, from coordinate 2,693,269 downwards.
TAGTGCGCTAGTTACATCAAAATCACCAGAACAACTTAAAACAACTTCACAGGTCTTACCTAAATGAAGGTTTAATGATACAGTGAAAGGTTTGTTGCAATAAGGCGCTGTCTGTTGATTATTGACGAGAGATAGAATGAGATCGACACCATGCTCATCTTCAGTGCAAGAGTCTAAATTCCATTCAACAATACGAGCAAAACCGTGAGACGGCGTTCCTGATTGACCGAACCAAGGCCAGCAAACAGGTACACCACCGCGAATAGCCACGCCTTTTTTAAAGTTTGTTTTGTTGCTCAACCAAATAACAGGAGTTTGCTCATTAATTGGTTGCCAAAATAACAAGTGTGCACCTTGTAATGTCACCGCTGCACAACAAGTTTTATGGTTAATCACCAAAGTAGGGAGTTCGCCATAAGTTAATTGCTTAACCGATGAGCTTAGCGAGACCCCTGATAAGCTATTTTCTAAAATATTTTTGTAAATACTCATACTTACTCCTAAATAACAAATTTTAACAACAGTTAATACCGAAAATTATTAATAATTGTACGCTTTTTAAGTTAATAATAAAAATACAATAGATGCCAAAAGCTTTTTTTACTTTTTTGAAGTAAAATGCCACACTATAAAAAATAGAACAACATACTGGTTATTGTTGTCAAAAAGTTTCAGGAAAGACAGCGTTTATGTATAAAATTCCAATGAGTTTGTATATTCATATGCCATGGTGCGTACAAAAATGTCCTTATTGTGATTTTAATTCGCATACGATAAAAAAAGCCCCCAATTATGAAGCTTATATAGAACATTTAATTAAAGATTTACAACATGATGCTGTTTTGTGCTCAAACCGCTTAATTCATTCGATCTTTATTGGTGGTGGCACTCCAAGTCTGTTTTCTGCTGAACTCATTGATAAATTATTATCAAATATAAATAAGATCATTCCCGTAGATAATGATGCTGAAATTACTATTGAAGCCAATCCAAATTCTATTGATATAGAAAGGTTTAATGGTTATCAACAAGCTGGTATCAATCGAATATCCATTGGTGTACAAAGCTTTCAAGCCGATAAGCTTGTAAAATTAGGGAGAATACATAATCCCAAAGAAGCATTCACAGCAGGAAAATTAGCCAAAACATTAAATTTAAGAAGTTTTAATTTAGATTTAATGCATGGGTTACCAAGTCAATGTATTGATGATGCTATATATGATTTAAAACAAGCTATTGCTATTGATCCACCTCATTTATCTTGGTATCAATTAACCATTGAACCCAATACATTATTTAGTTCAAAACCGCCTGTTTTACCAGATGACGATAAACTTTGGGAAATTTACCAACAAGGTCATCAATTATTAACTAAACACGGTTACCAGCAATATGAAACCTCTGCTTATGCTAAAAAAGGTTTTCAATGCGAACATAATTTAAATTATTGGCGATTTGGGGACTATTTGGGGATTGGCTGTGGCGCCCATGGCAAATTAACCCAATCTGATGGTAAAATTATTCGTACAGTAAAAACTCGCCATCCAAAAGGTTATTTAGAAGGGCGTTATTTGGATAAATATTATGAAGTTCCAAAACAAGAGTTACCTTTTGAGTTTTTTATGAATCGATTTCGGCTATTTGAGCCAGTGCCAAAATACGAATTTGAACAACGGACTCATTTATCATTACAGATAGTTGAGAAACAAATAACTATGGCCATTGAAAAAGGCTATTTAATTGAAGACGAACAAAACTGGCAAATAACTGAACATGGAAAACTATTTCTAAACTCATTATTAGAGTTCTTTTTATAGCTAAATTAAATATTAATTTCTGACAAAGGCAATTAGAGCCTATCTTTACGATTATTTAACGTAATAGGTACCAACTATTTAAGCAATCATTCGCATAACTTTACAGACATTTTTAAAAAATAAAGGCATAATGTATCCCGACAATGCATTTATTTCATTGTTTTCCTATTCCTTATGTTTTCCCAATAACTTTGTTATTGGGATTTTTTTTGCCTATACTTTGATAACTTCATTGCTTTTAATTATTATTTAATAAAAGTGTAAGAAAGGAACTGCTTTAATTCAGGTGGTATGTCCACACTTTTTAGTACCAAAAAGATAAGGTCATAGATTCATTTTATATTCAATGGGTGACTGGTAATTTAAAGACGAATGAAGCCTGTTGTAATTAAACCAATCCACATAGTGATTAAATTGCAACCTGAGTTGTTCAAGTGAATCAAAAATCGTGTTTGACACAAATTCAGTTTTCACCGCTTTAAATGTTGCTTCAGCAACAGCATTATCATAAGGGCATCCCTTATGGCTTAATGAACGCTCAATGCCAAATTCCTTTAAACATTCATTAAGGAGATGATTATCAAATTCTTTTCCTCTATCTGAATGAAATAACTCAACTGAATTTAAGTTAATAGGGATTTGGCTGATAGCATCCATAACCAGTTGAGCATTTTTATGTTTTCCAGCACTTCGTCCCACGATTTCTCGATTGCTTACATCAATAATCACACAAAGGTAATGCCATTGTTGTTTTACTCTCACATAAGTTAAATCAGTCACTAACACTTTTCGTTGTTGGCCTACGGTAAACTCACGATTAAGTTGATTACTTACTGTTGATTCGTTGCTTTGTTCTGTATTAGCACAATATTTTTTACAGGTATATTTTGATACTAATCCGTTTTCTTGCATGATTCGACCAATTCGGCGACGGGATAATAGTATGCTTTTCTCCCTAAGCTCTGCTTGTAGTCGCCTTGTTCCATAGGCTTGATAGTTATCGTTAAATATCGCTTTCACTTTTTTACTAAGCTCTTTGTCTGTTTTTTTACTGGTTAATGGTTGTTGATAATAAAATCGATTTCTTGACACTTGTAAACATCGACATAACGCACGTAAGCTATATCGATGTTGATTCTCGGTGATTAATTTGATTTTCGTTCTATTATCAACGCCGCTTGCTTTAGGATGTCATTCTCCATTAACAATCGCTTATTCTCTTTACGTAGGGTTATGAGCTCATTTTCTTGAGTACTACGATTAGCTTGAGCTGTAAACTCACCAATAGTTTGATATTGCTTTATCCACTTATCTAATGCGGATTTAGTCAGGTCGTATTCGGTGACAATATCCGCTCGTTTTTTGCCATTTTGGTATAACATTACCCTCTGTTTTTTAAATTCATTATTAAAACTGCGTTTTTCTCTTCTTGAAATGAGATTTGTCATTGTTGGTTCCTTTTGTTTTTTGGTTATCATAACAATGACCTTATTAAACTGGTACTAATTAGTGTAGCCTGTCCAATGCAATCGGGAGACAGTATTGAGGCAGAAATACTGACCGTGTTAATTTTGGCATTAACGCTAGAGGTCACAAAAAGGGCCGTTAATAACATCATTGAGGTCTGTTTAAGGTTCATCCTGACCTCGCTGCTTGATAAGCTGTAAAGCAATCGAAACATCGGACTTGCCATAAACCACATAGCGATTATCTTGAATCACCGCGGGAATTTTAATAACACCTAATTGATAAGCCGCTAACGCATCTTGTAAAGTCTGTTTCATGTTTTTTGGTAGCTGCTTCCTAACGTCGTTAATCGTTCTTTGACGAGTTGTTCAGCCTGTACAGGATCATTTGGCAGATTGTCAGATAAGGAAGCATGAAGCTTGATGCTGTCATCCAGCATAATGATTTTGGCATTATCGGGGATATTGTGCAGAGGATGTACACTGTCCGTCACGATAGTGGCTGAAGCGTAAGCATTTAAGCTGCATAGCAGTAAGCTGATGATAAGTAATATAGGGTTGATTCTCATGGATTGCCTTCAATGTAATTGCAATGCATGAGATTTAAACGGAATTAGGCGTTTTGAACGAGGTTAAATAGAAAATAGGGAATGTTTATTTTTATATGTGAAAATGGAGTTATAATACTAATGCCCACAAGTGAGCATTAGTATTATATAAATTGATTGTTATTTGAAACGTTCTTCTAGTATTGGTTTTAAATTTCGACGACCATCTATCACCATTTGAATAACTACTATTTTTTTGTTTTCATTAATTTGATAAATGATTCGATAGACTTTAAAACTAATTTCCCGATAACTAACCTTCTGAGTACCATAAAACTCTGCTAGATTAGCACCTCGTTGAGGAAACATTTCAAGTGTTTTAATAGTTTTTAAAAGTTGATTAAACACATATTTTGCATTTTCAATACAATCATTTTTTTTGATGTAATTATAAATATGCTTAATGTCTCGTTCTGCACTTTTAACAATGACTACGCTATAATTAACCGTCATCGTTAATTCTCGCTGTCTGCCGCTAAAATTTCATCAAAGACTTCATCGACTGAACGATATTGCCCTTGTTCCATTTCTTGAGCAGCAACAAGCAACCGTTGTAACATTGCAATTTTGTGCATTTGCTCGTCATAATCATTAACTTCCATTAAAACGGCTTTAGCTTCACCGTTTTGTGTAATAACAAAGGGTTGACGTTCCTCTGCTAACTTGCTCATGACTTCGCCTGTATTATTTTTCAAATACGTGATAGATTTAACTTGTCCACTTAATTGCATCATAGACTCCTTATTGGAAATTTAACTCATTTAATTATATACCTAATTAGGTATTAAAAAAATACTTAGTTATATTTGTTTTACACACCAAACATAACTTCTCTCGTCGTATTACAAATCATGAGGTTCTTTTGGAATAGATAGAAGAAAGCACCCAAAGGGTACTTTCTTAATAGTTAAAACCTAATTAATTAAATGATGAAGTGACTTAGCCTTTAGGGGAATTAATAATCTTTTTATCAGTAAGATAAACGGGATATAAACCACCTTGTAACTACCCCCTAAAATAGTACAGCAAAAAAGTAGAAAATTCTCTATGATAAAAGTAAAAGAGGATTTAATTATGAAAAAAATGACTGAACATCAAATCGTAGCTATTTTAAAAGAAGCTGAAGCAGGTATTCCTGTCAAGGAACTCTGTCGTAAATATGGTATGGGTAATTCAACTTTCTATAAATGGCGAGAAAAATACGGCGGTATGGAAACTTCAGGCATCAAACGCTTAAAGGTACTGGAAGCTAAAAACTGTAAGCTTAAACAGATGTTTGCTGAGCTAAGTTTAAAATCACAGCTTCAGGAACAAATCATAAAAAAGCTTTAGTGCCCACAAAGGTACGTAAAACGTGGGCACAGCAACTACAACAAAATCATTCGGTTACTATAGCTATGAGTTGTGCCATTGTTGGCTTAAGCCGCTGTGCTTACTATTACCAACCTAAGTTGCAGGATGATTCGGTGATTATTTCGGCGCTGAATACTATCACAGATAGGCATTTACGCTGGGGCTTTCCTAAGTGTTTTAATCGAATCAGAAAACTGGGATATCGTTGGGATCATAAACGTGTTTATCGGGGTATTGTGAGTTAAAGCTTAATCTTAAAACAAAACGAAAACAACAAATTCCACCTCGGGAGCCAGAAAAGTTATTGGCTCCCAATAAACAAGGTGAATGTTGGTCAATGGATTTTATGAGTGACAGTAGTCGTAATCAACGTCGCTTTAGGACATTCAATGTCATCGATGACTTTAATCGTGAGGCGTTAAGTATTGATATTGCAGTAAGCTTACCAGCAGGAAGGATTACCCGTTACTTAGATAAACTGGCCGAATATCATGGGTATCCATTAAAAATACGGGTCGATAATGGCCCAGAATTTACAGGAAAAACCTTTACCAACTGGGCTAAATTACATGATATAACCATTGATTATATCCAGCCCGGTAGCCCTTATCAAAATGGCTATATTGAACGATTTAATCGTGCCTATCGTACTGAAGTACTCGATTTATATCTTTTTAACAACTTAGCGCAAGCAAGGAGAATAACTGAAGAATGGTTAACGGTTTATAACACCGAAAGACCGCATGAGGCATTAAATAACATGACACCGATTGAGTATAAAACACTAAAACAAGCAGCATAATTTTCTACGTGAGTTGTGTACTAAGTTTGGGGTATTTACAATCATTTTGTCTGTTACTATTCCATTTTGTTTTAGCGCTGTTTTTAAGGCTGATTCAAATTCTGTTAAAGCAATTTGACTATTTATTGATGTAGTAAAAGTTCCTATGTGTTTATTACTACTAGTTAAAGATTCTAAAATAGGTTTAGTGCCATTAGGAGCGGCCCATAATTCCCTATTTCCAATTTTAATATTAAATGATGATGCAGTGGTAGTCTTGGGTTTTACTGATTCTGCGATCAAAGGCGTCATATTGATATAGCAAAAACAGCCTTTGGGTAGGCTAAAAAGTTATTGTGTTTTTTATAATAATCGTTCAGAAAAGATATTGATTTTATTTGATTTTTTAACAGGCAGTAAAATTACAGAGTAAATAAGGAAAATCCTCGCTGTTTTAATGCAAGGATTTGATATAAGCACGGTTGCTTATTAGTCGTCAATTATTCTATTTTAAGGTAGCCTGCGTCTAGGTTTTTCTGGCTCTGGTGTGGGTAATTTCCATGATGCTAATAAATCTAATTCGCCAAGAAAATTGTTGATATTATCAAGTTCGTTCTCGGGAACCTGCCATAACCACAATTTATCACTTAATTCTTCAAGTGTACCATGGCTTGTATCACTTAATATCCAATCTTTCAACGTGGTATTATCTACACCAATCTCTAAATGATAGCAATTAATAATATTAGCGGTATAAATCATTCTTAATCGCTTATTGTCATCCAATTTTTTTTCGTCAAAATGATATTTTTCGTAAGGATATATTGTGGCAAAGTTGAATCCTCCTGCATACTCTGTTGCATTAGCTATATCATCACACCCTGAATATTTTATACCATAAGCAAAATAGTTTTGACGAGCAAAGTTTTTTATCAATTCCAAAACAATACCATCGTGATCAAGTTTATTATCATATAAAATGTGAATTTTGTTTTTGCCTCCAAATTTATCAGTTTTATAACTAAATTGAAGACGACATATTGCGTCTAATACATTCAATATATAAAAGGTTATAATTTCCTGTAGATTTATTTTACGTTTTAATCCCTTTAAGGATATATTAACTAGTTTAAAATCGCGATCGCCATTCTTAGTTATCGGCTTAACATAACTAGCCTCTGTAATAGGAGTATTTAATGCCGAAAATAGTGTTTCAGCAAACTCTAACGCAATATTTTGTGAAATATTTTCTGTATTATATAAAACAATGCCACTGTACATAGCTAATTTCCTTCTTTTATACCTTTAATTAATAAATCTAACCGATGTTTTATATCCCTCGCATTATATGGATGCTTAAATGAAGAAATAGCATCCTCTCTATAAATCCCTAATATCCTCATAGCCTCTTCATTTCGGGTAAGTAAATAATCAAAATTTTTCATATCAGATTTAGAGGCTATCTCTATCGCATGCACTTTCTCATTTTTATCGATAGCCATAATATCAGGTCTGCGTGCACTTGCTTTTGTTTTTAAAGCCATGTTATAAGAGCGATTTAAATATATTTCGGTGAACTGACCAGACATTGCCAGTTTATTGGCAATAGCCTCTGAAAACTGGTCATGCCCCAGTGTTCCATCAACTTGTCCTGTTCCATATATTTTTGTTCTATTCACTTCTCGGACAGGACAAATTTTTGCCAACCCCAACGGGTCAATCCAAGCCAGTGGGTCAGGAACGTAGCTATAGGCATTTTCACCACCGGCCAGTCCTATTGGGTCTTGGCTGATGTAGCGGGCGGTGTACGGGTCGTAATAGCGGTAGCGATTATAGTGTAGTCCAGATTATTCGTATCATCCTGATACTCACCCTTTCAGGGCCAATGCTAAAGCATTGTTCAAATTTGTTCCAGACAAATTTGTCTTCGTCAAAATACTGTCCTTGAAAGCGCAGGTTTTGTGGTACAGTGCGGTATTCTATGGCAAGGTTGCCATAGGATTTGTAAACACCACTCCAGACAATGTCGCCATTCGCCGTTATGAGCTCTTGTGGAGTGCCGAGTTGGTCGTTGAGGTAGTAGTAGATTTGCCCACCCCGTCCACGACCGACTAACTGCGCCATCGGTCTAAAGCCGGTGCTGCCCGGCTCGTAAATGTAACTGATGCAGCGGTAGTCTTGGGCCTTGGTGTGTTCATTGCGGATTACCTCTACACTAAAGTCCGCATCATCGGCGTGGCATTCCGTAATGAGGTTTTCACCCTGCCAGAAGAACAGCGTTTTATCGCCCGTTTGCATGTCGGTTTTGCTGATTCGGCGACCAAAGGCGTCATACTCATAACAGTGTACGGTTTCTACCGTTTGATGGAAGTCTTTGTCGTTTTCGTCCCAGTAGTGGCGAATTTTTTTAAATTCAATAAGCTGATGTTGCCCATTCCATTTAAATTGGTGTTCAGTATGTTGCCGTTTACCGCGTAACTCTCGAATCACATTGCCGTATTGGTCGTATTGATATATGTATCAAAAACAGCCTTTGGGTAGGCTAAAAAGTTATTGTTTTTTTTATAAGAATCGTTCAGAAAACGTATTGATTTTATTTGATTTTTTTAATAGACAATAAAATTATAGAGTAAAAAGAGCAATCCTTGCTGTTTTAATACAAGGATTTGTATAATGACAATGACTTAATATAATTTAAAAAATTACATCATTAATATTTTATATCGCTCTATAAACTTAATGCTGAGGGTAATTATTTTCCCCTAATTTTTTAAAGTCTTTTTCTTCAACATGGTAATGCTCTTTCAAAAAAGCCATGCATTTGTAAAAATCATCAAATACAAATTCTTCACAATTTTTTGCTTTTGTGGCAAAAAGCTCTACATCATCAACTAAAAACTCATTTTCAATATCATCCACATAGACTTTATATAACCAAAATACCTTATCCCTATCGGGCATATATCCCAATTTTTCCGTTGCAGGGTACATATCCTCCCAAGTCATAATCCCTTGTGCAACGAATTGACATTCCCTTTCATATACATCATCATGCATATAAGGAATAACTCTTATTGCAATAAACCGAGTGTGCTCGTTATTAAGTTTGATTTCACAGTATGTGCCATCTTTTTTATCACCTCTAAATCGCCATGGAAAAGGATTATATTGATTTATATCACTCATTATTACTACCTCTCTTTATTAATCTAAACCATAAAATATACGAATAGTTTTACCTTCATAAGTATGAATTTGAATATGATCGCCTATTAATGCATGATCCCCCGGTTTTGCATTGATATCTGCTTTATCATAATGGTTTTGATAAGCTTTCTCTCCTCCTGGCAGCCATTCTGAAGAATTGGATGATTTTTTGCCACTTGGTGGCATGTCCACATTTTTTAGTACCAAAAAGATAAGGTCATAGATTCATTTTATATTCAATGGGTGACTGGTAATTTAAAGACGAATGAAGCCTGTTGTAATTAAATCAACCCACATAGTGATTAAATTGTAACCTGAGTTGTTAAAGTGAATCAAAAATCGTGTTTGACACAAATTCAGTTTTCACCGCTTTAAATGTTGCTTCAGCAACGGCATTATCATAGGGACAACCTTTCTGTATTATATAAAGCAATGCCACTGTACATATTTAATTACCCTCTTTATACCATTGGATAATTCATTTACCCTCAGTTTTTCGCTGATATTACGATGGTAGCTGGCTTGGTCACCTTATTATTGTTTTTAAATTAATAATCAATTAGTTGTCGATATTTGATATATTAAATTTAAATTTATCGGGAAGGTTGCTAGGATAGCTATCCAATTTCACCCCCCAAGGAGTAAATTCTAAGTAAAACATACCGTTATTCCATAAACACAATTTACATAAAACAAATATTTCTTTTAGATGATTACACATCTCATTGTCATTCTGTGAATGAGCCTCATTTAAAACCACCTCAATATCTTGCATTAACATATTAATATCTTGATTGCTTTTAAATACAGAAGGAGATGAATCATCAATATTCCATAGTACTTTAAATTTTTCTGGCTCACCTTCCCTTTCCAAATAACGCCCATTATTTTCGTGAAATGTTCGGTAGAGTACTATATCATCATCTTCATTATTCAAACGTGTTTTTTTTAAATTAATCAGAGGCATAATTATCCTTTTAAATTAACTACAATTTACCAGGAAAAGTATTAATTAAATTTCCTTTCTTATCAGTAATAATAGTTAGAATAGACGTTTTTCTTCCACTTTGATCAATACCTATAATTTTATCTACGCCAACTTGACGTACAAATTTATCTACTTCAACCTTGCCTCCGATTTGAATTGGATTATAAACGGGTTTATTAACAATATCGGAACGTTGCAAAAGCATTTTAACTTCATCATTTGTAATGACAAAACGACTTTTATTGGGGATAGTCGCATTAATACCATGTTTTCCCATGGCGTATTTAAAACCTCTTACTTTACCATTATCATGAGTAACATTTGCAACATTAATTCGAGATTGCGCTACTCTTGGAATATCTGGCAGTACAAATCTATTTTCATCTACAGGAATTTGAGTTGCACTTGCATCCTTTCCAGCTTTTACTCCCGGACACTCATCCGACAATCCCAACGGGTCAATCCAAGCCAGTGGGTCAGGAACGTAGCTATAGGCGTTTTCACCACCAGCCAGTCCGATGGGGGTCTTGGCTGATGTAGCGGGCGGTGTACGGGTCGTAATAGCGGTAGCGATTTTATTAACTACTATAATACAATTAAACCTATAAAGCGATTTCGGGAAAAATTCCTTATGAGGTTTTCGAGAATTATTTTAATCATGAAGTGTAAATAGCTAGGCTGATTTCTTACAGCCGAGCTATTTTAGTTTAGCTAGTAGATTTTTAATAATAAGTTCAACAGCAGTTTCTAGCTGTTCTTTATCTACTGTGTAACGTAATAATTCAATTTCATTCTCTATGTTAAAAAGTAATTCTCTTAACCATTTTTCTTCTATAGATAAAATTTGATGTTCCGTATTATAAATGATAGATTGTATTTCCTCTACACTGATTTCTTTATTCAAAAAAGAGTAACATTTGATTTTTAGAAAGTTAATAACATTGGGATATATCCAATTCATTATTACGTTTTCCCCCTTAAAATAGTCAAAACAAATTTGCCATTACTTTCAGTTACAACACCTACATTACCACTTCTATGCACAGTTCTTTCCACTCCATCAACAATTGAATGTGTCTTAGTTCCATTTTTTATAACATATTCTACGATGTTTGGTGAAATGCTACGCCCTGAACCAACAGTACCAGCAGGAGAGCCTAATCCTGAAGGTAACATTCTATCAACAGCATGGCGTGAATATAACCTATCACCAATTTTTGCATATACTCGTCCATTAACCGTAACTTTTTCATAATAGTCCCAAGAATTCCAATCTAACTTTTGCCCTTTACTATCACTATTTTTTACTGAATTTGTCCCTGGGCACTCATCCGACAACCCCAACGGGTCAATCCAAGCCAGTGGGTCAGGAACATAGCTATAAGCATTTTCACCGCCAACCAGTCCGATAGGGCCTTGGCTGATGTAGCGGGCGGTGTACGGGTCGTAATAGCGGTAGCGATTATAGTGTAACCCTGATTATTCGTATCATCCTGATACTCACCCTTTCAGAGCCAATGCTAAAGCATTGTTCAAATTTGTTCCAGACAAATATTGTCTTCGTCAAAATACTGCCCTTGAAAGCGCAGGTTTTGTGGTACGGTGCGGTATTCTATGGCAAGGTTGCCATAGGATTTGTAAACACCACTCCAGACAATGTCGCCATTCGCTGTTATGAGCTCTTGTGGAGTGCCGAGTTGGTCGTTGAGGTAGTAGTAGATTTGCCCACCCCGTCCACGACCGACTAACTGCGCCATCGGTCTAAAGCCGGTGCTGCCCGGCTCGTAAATGTAACTGATGCAGCGGTAGTCTTGGGCTTTGGTGTGTTACCTCTACACTAAAGTCCGCATCATCGGCATGGCATTCCGTAATAAGGTTTTCACCCTGCCAGAAGAAGAGTGTTTTATCGCCCGTTTGCATGTCGGTTTTGCTGATTCGGCGACCAAAGGCGTCATACTCATAACAGTGTACGGTTTCTACCGTTTGATGGAAGTCTTTGTCGTTTTCGTCCCAGTAGTGGCGAATTTTTTTAAATTCAATAAGCTGATGCTGCCCATTCCATTTAAATTGGTGTTCAGTATGTTGCCGTTTACCGCGTAACTCTCGAATCACATTGCCGTATTGGTCGTACTGATAATGGCGGTCACCTTGAATCAATAAGCGGTTAGCCTTGAGCTTGTTGCTGTGGGGGCAGGGTGCTTGGGGGGTGCCATGGGTTTTGGCCGGTGATGCGTGTTTTAATTCATCAAGCGGCTTTTCACTGCCCAGTAAGTTATCGGCCCCGTCAAAATAAAAGTGCTCATGATAGCCTTTATAGCTCAGCTCATCCGGTAACTGCCCTTGGCTATAAGGTTGGTGGCTAGCGCTACTGAGTCGGCTTTTTAAGTCGTGGGTAAAGGTTTTTACCCCTTTGTAGTTGTCGGTCATTTGGGTGAGCTCACCGGCAACATTATATTGGTAATGACGTTCAATCGGTTTATTCAGGCTGTCTTTGACCCTGACTTTTTGATTAAGCAATCGACCACGGCTATCAAATTGCTGATGACAATTGAGTTCCCCAAATCGCCCCATGCTACGGGCAATTTCATTGCCCTCCTGCCAGCGGTGGGTTGATAGTGTTTGACCGTTTAGGTCAATTTGGCTGACTTCATCACCTCGGTAATAGTGGGTTAAGATGTTACCATCAGGCAGGCGCATTCTAAATAAGCGTCCCGCTTGGTCATAATCAAAATATTGACTACTAAAGCCTTGGTGCTCTTGCGTGATGCGTCCACATTTGTCGTATTGCCATACCAGTGGCCATTTGCCATCGTCCACCTCATTGAGTCGACCAAATCCATCATAGTGGTAGGTGACCTTTTGCCCATCAGGCAATATACGGGCTGTTAACCGTCCGCAATGGTCACGCTCATAGGTGGTGATTAAGGCGGTGTCGTCTTGCCGAGTATCGCCGTATTCTGTTCGCTTGATTATCTGGTCATTAGCATCATAATCCCAAACGATATAGCGCCCATCAAACAGTTTTTCTGTTTTTACTTTGCCACTCGGCGTGTAATCAATATGATGATTGATGGCTTCGCTAAGTTGCCCTCGTTCATCATAGGTGTAGCGAATAATCGGCTCGGGCACAACATCACTCAAGGTAATATGCCGTTTTAGGCGAATTTCGGCTAGGCGATGGCTTCCTATAACAATTGTTCAAAAAGGTATTGATTTTATTTTTTTAAAATAACAAAGCAAAAAAAATCAGACAACATTAAACGATGAAATTGAACAAAAAATTCTCAGTATGTATGCGCTGGAGATGAGTTATAAAGACATCAGCTAGCATATTGAAGAGATTTATGCTTTTCGTCTTTCTCCTGCAACTTTAACCGCCATTACAGATAAAATCATTCCTGAGCTCAGATTATGGCAACAACGACCGCTAGAGCCGCTTTATCCGTTTGTTTGGATGGATGCAATTCATTATAAAGTAAAAGAAGATGGGGTTTATCGCAGTAAGGCTGTTTATACTGTACTTGCACTTAATTTATCAGGAAAAAAGGAAGTATTAGGCTTGTATTAATCTGAAAACGAAGGGGTTCATTTTTGGTTATCGGTGTTGACCGATTTACAAAACCGAGGATTAAATGACATTTTAATTGCTTGTGTCGATGGATTAGTTGGCTTTCCTGAAGCGATTAATACCATTTACCCACAAACAGAGGTTCAGCTTTGTGTTATTCATCAAATCCGCCATTCAATTAAGTATGTTGCCTCTAAACATCACAAAGCATTTATGTGCGATTTGAAACTTGTTTACAAGGCGGTCTCTCGTGAAGCAGCAATTGAGGCATTAGATGAACTTGAGAAAAAATGGGGCGATAAGTATCCAATCGTCATCTAATCATGGCGTCGTAAATGGGATAATTTATCGGTTTATTTCCGCTATCCTGAGCCTATTCGTAAGGTGATTTATACCACCAATGCTATTGAGTCAATTCATCGACAATTTCGTAAATTAACAAAGACAAAAAGCGGATTTCCTAATGAAAATAGCCTACTTAAGCTGCTGTATTTAGGGTTGCAAAATGCGGAGAAAAAATGGACAATGCCAATCCAAAATTGGAATTTAGCATTGTCACAATTGATGATATTTTTTCCTAATCGTCTTGATAAGGTAATCTCTTTGTGAATTAAGCTGACACAGAATTATGAACAGTCTCACATATTATTAAAAATAAAAAAATACTCCTGTTTTATACTTTATTGCATTATCAACCTGAGTTAATAATTGGATTAACACTTTGCTGTTATTTGATATTATTGAGCTTTCAATAATATGTTTAGCTATCATAAGTTTATCAATATTAATTATCTTTTCGTCTTCATAATCATCAATATTTATACCTAATGCATTATTAAGTTGATTGATAACATTACTTCTTAACAGATTGGCATAATTATCTTCATCAATAGTTAATTCAATCAGATCACCATCCACACAATCATTAAAATCTAATCGTTTCATGGCTCTTGTGTTTATTGGAACTGTTATATATTTCATATTATTTATTCCTTTCTATTCTATATTAAAATGAGTTACCTCATTATATTCGGCTTGACTTCGACCTGTTTGTTTTCCATTTTTTAATAATTTGTTGTTAGGAACATTTCCATTCAAATCCAAATAAGCTCTTTTCCCCGAAATATTCGGGTTATAAATTCTGAAGTAGTTTCCAGACATATCCTCAATAACCTGTATCCCTGTTGTAGGATTAGTATAAATTCTTTTTCCTTTTTCAGTTATAGTTATTATTGGATTTACGCCTGCAAACTTTTCAATAACTTTGTTAAGATTTCCTGTAGACCAATTCTTTGAATATTTTTTAGCTCTAGCTGCACCGCCAGTTAGCTCTTCAGTATTTGTGCTATTCGTTTCTTTTTTAGCCTTTATCCCCGGACACTCATCCGACACCCCCGACAATCCCAACGGGTCAATCCAAGCCAGTGGGTCAGGAACGTAGCTATAGGAATTTTCACCACCGGCCAGTCCGATAGGGTCTTGGCTGATGTAGCGGGCGGTGTACGGGTCGTAATAGCGGTAGCGATTATAGTGTAACCCAGATTATTCGTATCATCCTGATACTCACCCTTACAGGGCCAATGCTAAAGCATTGTTCAAATTTGTTCCAGACAAATTTGTCTTCGTCAAAATACTGCCCTTGAAAGCGCAGGTTTTGTGGTACGGTGCGGTATTCTATGGCAAGGTTGCCATAGGATTTGTAAACACCACTCCAGACAATGTCACCATTTGCGGTTATGAGCTCTTGTGGAGTGCCGAGCTGGTCGTTGAGGTAGTAGTAGATTTGCCCACCCCGTCCACGACCGACTAACTGCGCCATCGGTCTAAAGCCGGTGCTGCCCGGCTCGTAAATGTAACTGATGCAGCGGTAGTCTTGGGCTTTGGTGTGTTCATTGCGGATTACCTCCACACTAAAGTCCGTATCATCGGCATGGCATTCCGTAATAAGGTTTTCACCTTGCCAGAAGAACAGCGTTTTATCGCCCGTTTGCATGTCGGTTTTGCTGATTCGGCGACCAAAGGCGTCATACTCATAACAGTGTACGGTTTCTACCGTTTGATGAAAGTCTTTGTCGTTTTCGTCCCAGTAGTGGCGGATTTTTTTAAATTCAATAAGCTGATGTTGCCCATTCCATTTAAATTGGTGTTCAGTATGTTGCCGTTTACCGCGTAACTCTCGAATCACATTGCCGTATTGGTTGTACTGATAATGCCGGTCACCTTGAATCAATAAGCGGTTAGCCTTGAGCTTGTTGCTGTGGGGGCAGGGTGCTTTGGGGGTGCCATGGGTTTTGGCAGTAGATGATGCGTGTTTTAATTCATCAAGTGGCTTTTCACTGCCCAGTAAGTTATCGGCCCCGTCAAAATAAAAGTGTTCATGATAGCCTTTATAGCTCAGCTCATCCGGTAACTGTCCTTGGCTATAAGGTTGGTGGCTAGCGCTACTGAGTCGGCTTTTTAAGTCGTGGGTGAAGGTTTTTACCCCTTTGTAGTTGTCGGTCATTTGGGTGAGCTCACCGGCAACATTATATTGGTAATGACGTTCAATCGGTTTATTCAGGCTGTCTTTGACCCTGACTTTTTGATTAAGCAATCGACCACGGCTATCAAATTGCTGATGACAATTGAGTTCGCCAAATCGCCCCATGCTACGGGCAATTTCATTGCCTTCCTGCCAGCGGTGGGTTGATAGTGTTTGACCGTTTAGGTCGATTTGGATAATTATACAGGAATTTTATCAAGTAGCTTATTGATCTTATCTGTATCTTCTGGATGAAGTTTTAAATAATTTTCGCACGCTAGTCGAACATATTTAAAACCGATTTTCTCTGGTACTATAATTTCACCCTCCCAGACACCAAACATTATTCCATTGAAATGATATTCAGGATCTAAATCATTCCAATCAGGGAAATTACAATATGTTTCATCCATTACAAAACCGATCCTGTTAATAATATATTCAATACTCCAAACAAATTTTCTATAAAGGTGGATTGAATTAAAAAAATCTTTAATAACCCAATCAGGATCATTGTCATAATCAATGTGTTTAAAAATATATTCGTTCATTATTTCGTTACCGGAAAGAAGTTTGTTACAGTTCCTGTTTTAAGGTCTAAATAAACCCTAAAACTTACTCCACCTGCGCTACTTGTGTATTCTCTAACGCCTGATGCCATTGCTGATTTATACCCACTAGCAGCAGCTTGTTGCCCTAAAGCTAATATTTTTTGATCTGATACTATTTTAGGATCATAAATAGTTTTGGTTAACGGTTTGTCTTTATAACCACTAATATTACCAGCTCTATCCTTTGCTGGAATTTTGTATTTTATTTCAGTTATACCAGGAACCCCTGTAGGTGTTTCGCCTACGATCTTTATACCATATTTGTTTGCAGCGGAATAAAATGCATTTGCATTGTGCCCACCTGTAATCCCTTTTCTCTGAGTATATTCCTTTACAGTACTTAAATGAGCTGGCTGATCGATGTCAAAACTAATACCATCAGGAAAAGTTTTAACCGTTGTCACTCCCGGACACTCATCCGACAACCCCAATGGGTCAATCCAAGCCAGTGGGTCGGGGACGTAGCTATAGGCGTTTTCACCGCCAGCCAGTCCGATAGGGTCTTGGCTGATGTAGCGGGCGGTGTACGGGTCGTAATAGCGGTAGCGATTATAGTGTAACCCTGATTATTCGTATCATCCTGATACTCACCCTTACAGGGCCAATGCTAAAGCATTGTTCAAATTTGTTCTAGACAAATTTGTCTTCGTCAAAATACTGCCCTTGAAAGCGCAGGTTTTGTGGTACAGTGCGGTATTCTATGGCAAGGTTGCCATAGGATTTAACTTCCTGCATCACATTTTATTATCTTAATTCAAAATTAATTTTTTCTGTTAAATTTGAGTCTATATCTTGTTCTCTTACTAATTGAAATATTTTTATAATATTATTAAATGTTATTTCTCCTAACTGTCTTTTTGAATAATCTGAATTGTTCCATATTATTAAAATCGGGCGTTCTACGTCATAACTCAAGCAATCCCATAATGCATCTAGATTTTCACCATAGTATTGACCAAAACCCAATAAAGTTGCTATTTGTTTATGAAAATCAGATTCTGAATGAATATTTTCCCCATTTAGCACTATTTTTTTCATAGCTATTTCCATTTTCCTATTTTAGTGGCAGTTAAATAATGATCAGCTGTTATGTATAGTAAACCATCATTCGAATATAACAATCTTGTCCCTAACTGATTACTTCTAGACATCTTATTGTTTATTCCAATATCTGCTTCGTACCAAACACGATTTGAGCTATTAGGTAATATTCCTGTTGTATTATGAAAAATATCACCCCCAATTTGTCCGTCTGGCACTGTATTATTTAATGCTTTACCTGGAGACCAACCCCGTTGAGCAGCCTGTTTCTTGGTTACGTAATTTGAAGGTAACTGTCCTGTTTCTCTAAGACTTTCAACAACATTATTAGCTGCTTCGGTTGTCTTAAGATCTAATTTTAATTTTTCATAACTAGCAGCGTTGTGAGCCGAAGAGTTTGAATTGCCATTAGTATTATTAATTCCCGGACACTCATCCGACAACCCCAACGGGTCAATCCAAGCCAGTGGGTCAGGAACGTAGCTATAGGCATTTTCACCACCGGCCAGTCCGATAGGGTCTTGGCTGATGTAGCGGGCAGTGTACGGGTCGTAATAGCGGTAGCGATTATAGTGTAACCCTGACTCTTCGTCAAAATACTGCCCTTGAAAGCGCAGGTTTTGTGGTACGGTGCGGTATTCTATGGCAAGGTTGCCATAGGATTTGTAAACACCACTCCAGACAATGTCGCCATTCGCCGTTATGAGCTCTTGCGGGGTGCCGAGTTGGTCGTTGAGGTAGTAGTAGATTTGCCCACCCCGTCCACGACCGACTAACTGCGCCATCGGCCTAAAGCCGGTGCTGCCCGGCTCGTAAATGTAACTGATGCAGCGGTAGTCTTGGGCTTTGGTGTGTTCATTGCGGATTACCTCTACACTAAAGTCCGCATCATCGGCGTGGCATTCCGTAATGAGGTTTTCACCTTGCCAAAAGAACAGCGTTTTATCGCCCGTTTGCATGTTGGTTTTGCTGATTCGGCGACCAAAGGCGTCATACTCATAACAGTGTACGGTTTCTACCGTTTGATGGAAGTCTTTGTCGTTTTCATCCCAGTAGTGGCGGATTTTTTTAAATTCAATAAGCTGATGTTGCCCATTCCATTTAAATTGGTGTTCAGTATGTTGCCGTTTACCGCGTAACTCTCGAATCACATTGCCGTATTGGTCGTACTGATAATGGCGGTCACCTTGAATCAATAAGCGGTTAGCCTTGAGCTTGTTACTGTGGGGGCAGGGTGCTTTGGGGGTGCCATGGGTTTTGGCAGTAGATGATGCGTGTTTTAATTCATCAAGCGGCTTTTCACTGCCCAGTAAGTTATCGGCTCCGTCAAAATAAAAGTGTTCATGATAGCCTTTATAGCTCAGCTCATCCGGTAACTGTCCTTGGCTATAAGGTTGGTGGCTAGCGCTACTGAGTCGGCTTTTTAAGTCGTGGGTGAAGGTTTTTACCCCTTTGTAGTTGTCGGTCATTTGGGTGAGCTCACCGGCAACATTATATTGGTAATGACGTTCAATCGGTTTATTCAGGCTGTCTTTGACCCTGACTTTTTGATTAAGCAATCGACCACGGCTATCAAATTGCTGATGACAATTGAGTTCGCCAAATCGCCCCATGCTACGGGCAATTTCATTGCCTTCCTGCCAGCGGTGGGTTGATAGTGTTTGACCGTTTAGGTCGATTTGGCTGACTTCATCACCTCGGTAATAGTGGGTTAAGATGTTACCATCAGGCAGGCGCATTCTAAATAAGCGTCCCGCTTGGTCATAATCAAAATATTGACTACTAAAGCCTTGGTGCTCTTGCGTGATGCGTCCACATTTGTCGTATTGCCATACCAGTGGCCATTTGCCATCGTCCACCTCATTGAGTCGACCAAATCCATCATAGTGGTAGGTGACCTTTTGACCATCAGGCAATATACGGGCAGTTAACCGTCCGCAATGGTCACGCTCATAGGTGGTGATTAAGGCGGTGTCGTCTTGTCGAGTATCGCCGTATTCTGTTCGCTTGATTATCTGGTCATTAGCATCATAATCCCAAACGATATAGCGTCCATCAAACAGTTTTTCTGTTTTTACTTTGCCACTCGGCGTGTAATCAATATGATAATGGTCGCCATTGGCATTAATAATGTCGCTAATTTCACCATGCACATTGTCATAGAAGTATTCGCTATAACTGTTGTCGGGATAACGAATGCGTTTAATCAGCATGGTGTTGTCATGATATTCGTAGTGCGTTTCACGCTGCTTTTCGTCAACTTCTTTTGTTATGCCACCATACGGGTTATAGCTAAATTGGCGTGAACTACCATCCGGCCAACGTACGGCAGCTAGCCGTCCAGCATCATTCCAGACCAACCGAGTTGCTGGTAGTTGGTCAATCGCTTTTTTATGCTCATATTGTTGCGGATTGCTGGTGCTTTCAAACACCAGTTTACCCATGGCATTGTAACGGTAATAGGTGATTTCACCACTGCGACTTTGGTATTCAAGCAGTTGCCCCAGTGCGTTGATGGTATAGTGTTCGCTGGTCTCATCGCCATAGCGGATAGCACTTAATAGGCCGCTATCGGTCCACTGATAGTGCAACTCTTCTTGCATGGGGTTGATATAGCACAGCAGTTGTCCATCACTATCATATTCCCATTTTTCTTTGCTTTTTTCACTGGCATCGGCACTGTACTGTATACGCTCCATTAATAAGCCACGATTAAAGCGTTGCCATAAACGCTGACCATCGGGATAGGTGACCGATATGCAATTGAGCTCACCGTCATAGCGATATTCGGTGGTATTGCCTAAGGGGTCGGTTTCGGCTAAAAGCTCTCCTTCTTGACCATAGTGACGTTCAATTGTTGCACCACTCGGTGAAATATGCTTAACCTGACGGGCGGATTGTTTATCATGCACCCATATCTCTTTTGAGCCATCGGCATAAATCGCCGTAGAAGTGCCCGCCGCATCATCCCATTCATAGCGTATTTCTGTATTAGGAATATTACTCCAGTGACGCAGTGCTCGCACCGCTTTGCCTTCACCTTGCCATTCCCAATAAAATTCGGCGCCACCGGCTAAATGGCGTTGGCTAAAGACATAATCGTCACGATACGTATAACGCTCCGCTTCGTTAGCCGGATTGATGGCTTCGCTAAGTTGCCCGCGTTCATCATAGGTGTAGCGAATAATCGGCTCGGGCACAGCATCACTCAAGGTAATATGCCGTTTTAAGCGAATTTCGGCTAGGCGGTGACCTTGCTCGGTGGCAATATAATCAAACAGTAAACTGGCCCCCGCTGGGTTTTCTAATCTTATTGGTAGGTCGGTTTTATCGTCATAATGAAGATGGAGATGTTGTTTTTTCTGAGAAAAGCCGGTTATTTTACCGCTATTATCCGCTAAACGGTTAACATGCATGACCCAACCATTTAAACTGTCCGAGGTAAACAGGTATTCCTGCTCTTGCTCTCCTAACCAGACTGCGGTTTTCGCCATCAAATTAGCCGATAAGGAAATCGCCTTGTCGGGCATGGGTAGGGAAATGATAAGATTTTGATGGTCAACCCATTTAATGGTTTCGTCTTTATCATTAAAGGTAAAATGATGCTGTAATGAGTGGCTCCAACCATAACCAAATACTGAGCTCACTTCGACGGCGGTGGTACGATATTGTCGTTGGAACGTAAAAGGATAAACCCCTAATAGTGTCGCATCATCAAGTAATAACAACTCTTCACCGGTGACCATGGAGATAGGGCATCCTGTGGTTGTGCATTTTTCTGTCGGTGGCGAGGCGGTATCGTTATGGGTGCTTCCTGATGAGGTTTCTTTTTTGTGTTCAATTTCTAGATGTGTTTTTTGCTTTGCTCCTGCTCTAGTTTCTTTATTTAATTTTGTCATTAAAGTGTTTTTCATTTGGTGTACTAATTTAGCCACTTTCTCGAAAAAATCTTTGACAAGATTTGTGAGGGACTTCAAAATAGTTTTTAAAATTTCCCAGATTTTTTTTACTAATCCAGATGCTTTTTGGGCAACTGAGGTTAAGCGATAAGCCATATAAGCCAAGCCAACAGGACCCGCAACTAATGACAGCAAAGCGCCAAATATTAGCCCGCGAAGGATATCGCCCAATATGTTTCCACCAAGCGAAACCAGCTCCGGTAAGATATTACCCCATGGATACATTTTGATATTTAATAATACGGCGTTAGCAATTAAGTAAATCGCACTTTCATCACTAAAAAATGCCGCTAAATGTAGCGCAAAATCTTTGCTTTGCTCAAGCGATGCTTGAATATCAATGTTAGGTATATCACCAATAATATCGTATAATTTTGCTGCACCATCATAAATCATTTTTCCGTATTTTACTGGGTCGGTAATAACGTTATAAGCCAGTTTAATGTCATCCCAGACACTAATAAAACCATCAAATAAGCCTTTAATGAATTTTTTTATCAGTTCAACAACATCAATACCTTTTTCCCATTGCGGTTTATATTCTTGCCAAGAAGCATTTAACTGGGTGTACATCGCTGACATGAGTTCATCATAAGCTTTGAATAACTTTTTGTTGTTTTCCACTAAATTGTTATCGATTGCTTCAGCAAAATAGGATTCATTTACCGTTAAATCAGTAAATACGGCTCGCCCTTCAGGGTCGGTTTTTTTCTCGTCAACCGTTTCGTTAAACCACGTAGAATTATATTTAATTAATTTAATTAAAACATCAGGAATCGGTAAATTAAGTATTGACTCGTGCTTAAGCACAACTTCTATTTTTCTATTCTCTGGACAGGTTATGGTGGTGGTTTCGATACTCTTTTGTTCGTAACTGGCTTTTTTATCGTTATTATTAATAGACAACACTCTGTCCATTTCAAAGGTCGGACCGCCCAAAGCACCGGACGTTTTATTAAAGGCTTGAACACACCAGTCTTCAAGTATTTTTTTGTATTCTTCAGTTAATAAGGCTTTTCGTTTAAATAAGTCTAAATCGCGTTCAATTGATTCAATGTATTCCATAACATTCCTTATTTATTACTAAAAAAGTCAGCGTTTAAAATTTCAAATGGATTGGTGGCTAATTGCAACTCTTGTTGTAACGCTAAAACTAATTGTTGTGTCATTTGGCTATCTGCCGTTTTTGATTTATGCTTAGCGGCTAGGTGCATAATTTTTTGTTTGATTAATGCTTCTGGAAAGGCGTCATATAGGGGTAAATTATTTTCTTTTAACCATAACAACATATTACTGATTAAAGGTGTCAGTGTCGTTTGCACTAGCGTGTCAATAAGTGGCTGTGGCACCTGCCACCAAGGCGAAGTTTGTACCGCTTGCTCAACGGGTACATGCACCACATGTGATTGGTGATTAATCCAGTAAAAAGCAAAAGCAGGCAGCACGTCTTGCCAGCTATCGGTAAAATAATCAAGCATGATTGACAAATATTCGCCATCCCAGTAGCGAAAAAACACTGTTTCACCATCGGGCATAATGGCTTGGGTTAGGCTACGTAAATGGGCACAGATGTCTGCAAAGGGTAAATGAGAGCGTGCCAGCCAGCCCCAGTCTTTGTGCTCAGTGTTATTAATCCAATCTAAAAAGGGGCTATGCTCATCAAGTCTCACTAGCATAGGCATAACAGAAAACCAGTGCTCGTAAGGCGTGCCAGTATAAAGGCCATAGGGCGTTTGTGAGCCATCAGTGATATAGTAGTTTTTAACCGCTTGCGCATCACTGACATTAGAAAGTACGGCATACAAAGGCATGGCAGAGGTAGCGGTAATCGTGCGCCATTGAGACAGTGGCATAGCTAACATAATCTGCTCCTTGCATTGCGCAATAAAACCAACAAAGCTAAAAATTCGTTTAACTTATAAAAGACAAGAAAGGGATATTGAATAAAGCGATTGATGATTAAAGCAATACGACTAACAGCGCGCTCCATGATATTTACCTAAATTCCTTTAGAAAGTATTAAGAAACCGAAAAATAAAGCTATTTTTTAGCTAAGATAAGATTATTTTTTATTCTATGCAACCTTTTTTTAGTCTATTTTTGTTATTTTTTACTTATTTTGAAAAATCAATACATCTGTGTCAGGTTGTTACGCTTGGCGTAAATGTGAATCAAAATTAAAGGGGCTATTTGATAATATCGAAGCACTTTATTGGCAACATAAAGTATTAGCTGCATCAAGCTTAATGCACCATATTAGGAATATGGGCTATGATGGAGCAGAAAGAAAGGTAAATCAATATGATAAAAATCAGTCAAAAAAGCCATTGATTTTATTGAAGTTTTTATTTTACTAAATAATAGTAAATAATAACGTTACTTCTTTTGCGACAAGGCTATTTTATGATGCACTGCCCGATATATTTAAATATTGGGCGTATGTGAATACTAACTTTTTTGTAACGAATATTTGCTTTGCACTAACTGGCTATTAAAGGCTATTTTAGCTATTTGCTATAGTCTTAATAAGCGTCTTATCAACCATATAATCATCTTCTTTTTAAAACAACCCGCAGATCTTCACCTACCATCGTAGTCGATTCGAACTGAAAGTTGGGTGCCATGGATAATTTTTGTAAATTAGGCAATATACACATATCTTTCGAATTATGCCCAAGTAATTTTGGCGCATAATAGATAATCAGTTCATCAACTAAGTCTTGCTCTATTAGTGCGCCAGCTAAGTGTGCACCAGCTTCAACCCAGACGGAATTTATGCCTTTTTTTCCAAAAAGTGTTAGTAAATGAACTAAATCAATATGATTTTGGGGAGAAGATTCAATAATTAATTGAGTGTTGGGTTTATTGATCGCAATATCTTGTTTGCGCACTATCCATATTTCGCCCAGTTGCTTAAAAATATTTTCTTCGCCTGTTAGTTGATTCTGACTATCGATAATGACTCGTATGGGTTGCCGAATATTTTCAGGAGGATAAATTTGTTTTATGTCATCAGGCAATTGTGCATGCCTGACTGTTAAGCTCGCATTATCCGTTTGCACCGTCATGCGAGTGCTCAATATACAACTTGCTTGCGCTCTGTATCTTTGTACATCTTGCCTTGCAATACTTGATGTTATCCATTTGCTTTCACCTGATGCCATAGCGATTTTACCGTCTAGCGAGGCAGCTAGTTTAAGTTGTACATATGGCAATCCAGTTCGCATTCGCTTTAAAAAACCTTTATTAAGCGATTCAGCTTGAGCGGCTAATACTCCAACAATAACCTCAATTCCCGAATCACGTAATCGTTTAATTCCATTACCTGAAACATCGGGGTTGGGATCTTGCATAGCAATCACAACACGTTTAATTTGCGATCTAATTAAGGCATCAGCACAAGGAGGAGTTCGCCCAAAATGACTGCAAGGTTCCAATGTCACGTAAGCGGTTGCACCTTGTGCGGCTTTTCCAGCCATGTTAAGTGCGTAAACTTCGGCATGTGGTAAACCTGCTTTTTGATGATAACCCGTGCCCACAATCTGATTATTTTTTACGATCAGGCAACCGACATTAGGATTAGGTGACGTGGTAAAACGACCCAGTTTAGCGAGCTCAATAGCTTGCTGCATATAAAAATAATCGTTATCGTTTATTATCATTTAGGGTGTTATTTCTGTTGTAATTTGGCAATTTCATTACTAAATTGTTCGATATCATCAAAACTAAAATAGACCGATGCAAAACGGATATAAGCTATTTTATCAAGCTTTTTGAGTTCTTCAATAACGTAACGACCAATTAATTTCGCTGGTATTTCACGTTCGCCTGTTGATCTAATTTTTGATTTTATACGTGTAATAGCATCTTCAATCGAGTCAAAGCTAACAGGGCGTTTTTCTAAAGCTCGTTTTATACCATTGCGCAATTTATCTTCATTAAATGGCTCACGAACTTTATTACTTTTAATGACATTAGGCATAATTAATTCAGCAATTTCAAATGTGGTAAAACGCTCATTACATTCAACACATTGTCGTCTTCGACGTACTTGAAAGCCTTCACTAACAAGTCGAGAATCAATCACCTTAGTATCATTTGCATTACAAAACGGACAAAACATAATAATATCCTTATAATGACACAATTTAGATTACAATAGCTCAAAATTTTGATTTAAACAAGATTGATTAGTATTTTCTATTCTTGATGAGATGTATATTTTAGCGTTAAGAATAAAGGGAGCTATTTAATGAGTAAGATTAGCTAAGCGGTAAAGTAAGACAATTGAGAGCATTATCACTCAATGAATTAAATGCCGCCGATTTCTTGGCGGCAGTACAAAATTTACCATTCTAGCTTCATTAAAAAATTACGTAATTTGGTAAAATCATTCGGCATATAATGGGAAAGTAGTGTCATATCTGCTCGTTCAGCTAATGCGTTAGGAAGTGCAATTTGCTTGCCAATAATATTTTCAACGACTTCTTTAAATTTAGCGGGGTGCGCAGTACCTAAAAATAAGCCATATTCACCCTTTTGTAACTGATCACGTAAAGCACGATAAGCAATTGCGCCATGTGGTTCGGATAAATAGCCTTTTTGATCGAGTTCACAAACGGTTTGTTTAGCAACTTCATCAGAAACCGCCGCATGAGCCAGTGATTTAAGATCCCAACCTTCACGCTGATAAATTTCTTCAATTCTAGGCCAGTTATTGGGTTGACTAACATCCATTGCATTAGATAGCGTTGCAATTGTTGCATGTGGTTCCCATTTACCAGTTTCTAAATATCGAGGTACTGTATCATTCGCATTAGTTGCTGCAATAAAACGCTTAATTGGTAAGCCCATGGTTTTTGCAAGTAGCCCAGCGGTTAAATCACCAAAGTTGCCACTTGGAACAGAAATAACTAATTGCTCACGTTGTTTAGGGGTTAATTGAGCGTAAGCTTCAAAATAGTAACATATTTGAGCGAGTAATCGGCTGATATTGATCGAGTTAGCAGAGTTCAAACCAATTTTAGTTTTTAATTCTTCATCATCAAATGCCTTTTTCACTAATGCTTGGCAGGCATCAAAATCACTTTTGATGGCAATAGTATGAATATTATCACCAAGTGTACAAAAGAGTTTTTCTTGTAATGGGCTGATTTTTCCTTCAGGGTATAAAATAACGGCCCGAATATTCGGCAAATGATAAAATGCATGGGCGACAGCTGCGCCTGTATCGCCAGATGTCGCAGTTAAAATAGTGATTTTTTTATCTGCCGCCACTTGAACTAACGCTTGTGCCATAAATCGCCCACCAAAATCTTTAAATGCTAGTGTGGGACCATGATAAAGCTCTAATGAGCCAATATCTGCTTCAACGGATGTTATGGGAGCAGGAAATTGAAAAGCATTTTTAACTAGTCTGTACATATCATCACTGCTAATTTCATCACCAATAAAAGCAGATAATATTTTGGCGCTACGAGTAACAAAATCAAGATTTAATAATGATTCAATTTCGTTTATGGAAAATTTAGGGAGTTCTTGGGGAAAGAATAGGCCTTGGCCTTTTCCTAATCCTTGTTGTACCGCTTGAGAAAAACTAACTTGTTCTGAATGATCTTTTAAGTTATATAATTTCATAATTATGTTCCGGTTATCTTTAATCTTTCACTTTTACTGCTATCAACTTGAACAGTAAAAAGTTAACGTATTTTTTAGATTTAGTCCTGTTTTTATAATAAATAAACTTAAATAATTCTTGCGCCTAGGGGATCTATTTTACAAATATGGGTAAAGCCTTCATCATTTTGTAAATAACAATGTTTAAGTAGTAATTCAATTTGTTGTGCAGTTTCAAGTTGATCTGCAATGACAAACATTGTTGGACCTGAGCCAGAAATTCCCGATGCTAGAGCTCCGAGCTGTTTGACCCGTTTTTGTATTTCATCAAAACTAGGTAATAATTGTTTGCGGTAAGGTTCAGCAATATTATCAACAAGCATTGCCGAAGCCAATTTAGGTTGTTTGGTATAACAAGCATGCAAAAAACCACCCACATAGCGACCGTGTGCTACGCAATCCGCTTTTTGATATTGAGCCGGTAATATTGCTCGCGCTTCAGCGGTTGAAACCTTAATACCGGGGTATGCCATCACCCAATACCAATCTTCAAAATGAGGTATTGATTCGCTAATTATGCCTATTTCATCAAGGATAAGTTGCATTCCACCTAAATAGCAGGGTGCCACATTATCATAATGTACGCTACCCGAAATGCGTCCTTCAAGCTTCCCCATCATTGTAAGCATTTCAAACTCATTAAATGGTTTATCAAAAAACTCATTTAAGGCAACAAATGCGCCAACCACAGAGCAAGCACTTGATCCTAATCCCGAACCTATTGGCATATTTTTTTCAAGAGTCATACTGACGGGCAATGTTTTACCCATTGCTTGACAAAAATACTGCCAGCATTGATAAACAATATTGTTTTTGGGATCATTGGGGAGGTTTTTCACAAATGAGCCTTTGCTAGTTAACAAAAATTTGCTAGCAGGTTCAACAGTGATACAATCGCCAAGCATCACACCACTAATAGGGCTAATTGCTGCACCTAATATGTCAAAGCCAACACTAATATTAGCCATTGATGCAGGCGCATAAACAGTTAAAGATTTATGATTCATTTAGCCTCCAATTTTGCCTGATGTGGTGCGTAAAATATCAGCAAAAACACCCGCGGCGGTAACATCATTGCCAGCGCCATAGCCTCGTAATACGAGTGGTATAGGTTGGTAATAACGCGTATAGAAAGCTAAGGCATTTTCACCATTTTTGACTTTATAAAGAGGATCTTCGCTATCAACGGCTTCAATCTTAACACAGCATTGCTTGTTTTCTATGCTGCCAACATAGCGTAGAACTTTGCCTTTTTTTGCGGCTTGTTCTGATTTTTCTTTAAACACGGCATCCAATTGTGGTAATTGTTTCATAAACTCATCAAGGCTACCTTGTGTATACTCAACAGGTAGAACTGATTCTACATTGATTTGATCAAGCTCTAATTGTAATCCTGCTTCTCGAGCTAAAATTAATAGCTTTCTCGCCACGTCAGTGCCTGATAAATCATCACGAGGATCAGGTTCAGTAAAACCTTTCTCTTTAGCCAATTTAGTTGCTTCAGACAATAACATGCCTTCATCAAGTTTACCAAAGATGAAAGAAAGTGAACCTGACAATATACCTGAAAATTTAATAAGCTCATCCCCTGCATTGAGTAGATTTTGTAAGTTTTCAATAACAGGTAATCCAGCGCCAACATTAGTATCGTACTGGAATTTTCGTTTACTTTTTGCCGCTTCTTGGCGTAAACGCAAATAATAAGCCATTGAACTGGTATTGGCTTTCTTATTTGGCGTGACGACATGAAAGCCATTAGCTAAAAAGTCCGCATATTTATCAGATACTTCACTACTTGATGTACAATCGACTAGAATTGGGTTGAGTAATCGATTATTTTTAGCAAACTCAATAATTCCGTCTAACGTGTAACTATGTTCACTTTGTCTGATTTGATCTCGCCAATTGGTCAGATCAATACCATCACGGTTAAGGACATTATGTTTAGAATTAAATAGCCCACAGACACGAAGATCGATCTGTTTGTTTTTCAGCCATTTTTGCTGGCGATTAATTTGATCAATAAGTGCGCCACCAACGCCACCAACACCAATAACAAATACATCAAGCATTTTGTCCGTACCAAATAACATTTGGTGAGCAACTCTTACGCCCATTATGGCAACATCATTATCAACCACAACAGAAATTGAGCGCTCAGATGAACCTTGTGCAATGGCGACAATATTAATATTCGCTCTGGCTAGGGCTGTAAAAAAGTTAGCTGATAAGCCTCGTAATGTACGCATACCATCACCGATAACTGAGATAATTGCTTGTTTTTCAATGACTTCAATAGGTTCAAGTAAACCATCTTTTAGCTCTAGGAAAAATTCATCATTTAATGCCTCTTCAGCTCGGCTGAGCTCAGTTTGTGGTACACAAAAACTAATACTATATTCTGATGAAGATTGGGTAATAAGCACCACTGAAATGCCGGCATAAGACATGGCAGAAAAAACGCGAGCCGACATACCGACCATGCCCTTTAAGCCAGGGCCAGAGACGTTAATCATTGCCATATTATTTAAATTAGTAATGCCTTTTACTGGTGTTGTTGAATCAACAACATTGGCACCGATTAATGTACCTGGTGCATCAGGATTATTTGTGTTTTTAATTAAGCAAGGAATTTGAAATTGAGCAATAGGTAAAATAGTTCTTGGGTGAAGAACTTTGGCGCCAAAATAAGAAAGCTCCATTGCCTCTTGATAAGATAGAGTCTTAAGGAGTTTTGCATCAGGCACAGTACGGGGATCACAAGTATAAACACCATCGACATCAGTCCATATTTCACAACTATTAGCACGCAGACACGCAGCTAGTACCGAGGCAGAGTAATCCGAACCATTACGCCCGAGAGCAACGAGCTCACCTTTATCATTACCCGCAGTAAAACCAGGCATTAAAATTATATGATTTTGGGGAATATGCATTTCACTAAGTCGGCGTGAAGACTCTGCAATATCGACGGTTGATTCTAAATAGTTGCCTTCAGCAATTAGCATTGCTACTGGGTTTATTACAGTAACTAAATGCCCCTTAGCCTTAAGCAGTTCTTCCATAATGGCAATAGAGAGTTTTTCGCCACGGCAGATAATTGATGCATTAATGCTATCTGGGCATTGGCCTAATAAAGCGATCCCCTTAAGTAGTTGCTTAACATTGTTTAATTCATCAAGTGCAAAGCGCTTCATCTGTTCATAAGCAAAATTAGGTTGTGCTTTTGCAATTCCTTCTAGTAAATTAGCAAAGATTTTTTCAGCATCACAGATATTATTTTGTATATCCTGCCCAGCAACCGTTTTTTCTACCATTGCAACTAAATGATTAGTAATTTTAGCTGGTGCGGATAAAACAGTTGCGTTTTGCTCTTGTTTAGCATTATTTTCGATAATCTCTGCAACGCGTAAAAAACGTTCTGCGTTAGCGACAGATGTTCCTCCAAATTTTAAAACTTTCATATCACACCTTTACTTATTGTTCTAATTTATGCCTGTTACCATTCAAAATACCTTTTACCTAAAAACATCAGTGGTTTAAAAGTAGTAATAAGAAATCAAAATATTAAAATTTTATCTTTCTTTACTCTTATGGTTTTTGAACCTGTTTTTATAAAAACTAAAAACCCGCCTATTTTGGCGGGTTTTTTATATTTTCAAGGAAAAATTAACCCGCCCTATATTGAATAATAGTGCTTAAGGTGCTAATAATGTTTGAAATCATCATTATCATTTTCATCATTTTCCTAATTAAATTTATTTTTTAAACGTTAAAAACAAAACAGCCTGACATTTTCATGTCAGGCTGTAATTTTAAAAAAACTTTTTGCTATTTTCGTACTCATTAACAACTTTATTCAATGCTTGATAGATACTTTCAGTATCTTGCTTTTTTAACGCTTCATCAAGAATGTTAAGATACGATAACATTAGCTTTTGATTGTCTTCTGCAAACTTTGGTGATATCTCCTGATCTTCATATAGCATGACATAAGTGCGTGCAAATCCAAAAATCAAAAAATAGACCGCTGCGTTTTTTGTATCTTCTTGAATCAATGTTTGCATAGCATTACGCAGTTTTACATAACTGTCTGTGCCTGGTAAACTTGCCGCAAATGTTTTAGTTACTTCAGTAAATACCATTACGATTAACCTCAATCAAAACCACAAGAAAAAAGAATAGCAACCCTAAAGCAGAAGTGCAAGTCTATTTTGTTCTTCAAATCTATTTTTTATTATTAAAGGGAGCGAGCATTTATAATTTACCTCCACAGTCAATACGTTTTAATTACTCCCTTTCTTTGTAAAGTGCTAATCCTGCTGGAGCTTGAGCAACTGGCATTATCTCTAGTGAATTGACATTAAAATGTGCTGGCGTATTAACTAACCAAGAAATGGTATTTGCAATATCTTCTGGTGTTATATAATCAATACCTTTGTATACAGCGGCTGCTTGATCATTATTGCCATGAAACCTGACATTAGAAAATTCGGTGCCTCCACATAACCCTGGTTCAATATTGGTGACTCTGATTTTTTTTCCTAAAAGATCAGTGCGTAAATTAGCGCTAAATTGTTTTACAAATGCTTTTGTTGCACCGTATACATTTCCACCTTTATAAGCATAGGTACCAGCTACTGAGCCAATATTAATAATGTAACCAAAGTTGCGCTCAACCATACTAGGTAAAATTTGATGAGTTAAATGAATTAATCCCATTATATTAGTTTGAATCATTGTTTCCCAATCATTGAAATCAGCTTGATAAGCTGGTTCTAATCCTAAAGCCAATCCTGCATTGTTAATTAAAATATCGATAGGTTGAAATGCTTTAGGAAGCTGTAACAATATTGATTCTATTGCATCTTTTTTTGTAACATCCAAAGTTAAAAAGGTAAAGTTTATTCCTAATTCATCTGCTAATTTTTGTAACTTATCTCCACGTCGAGCAACACCAATCACTTTATAGCCGTCAGCAACGAGCTTACGACAAATTGCTTGACCAAATCCGGATGAAGCACCTGTAACTAAAGCGATATTCATAATAAGCCTCCTTATCGGTTAAACAACGGTTTACGTATATTTCCATAAACTGTGATATGCATAAACAAAAAAGATACAAATAAAAATAGAGTAAAGCACATAATTTTTTGAAATGATTTTACAAAATATTTATTTAATACCTAAAAAAAACCCGCTAATTAAGCGGGTTGATATTTAATATTTCATGTAGCAGGTTCTTCTGCGGGTTCTTCATCTTTCAATGGAACAATCAATGTATCGATATGTGTATTATTAATAAGTTGACGAGCAGAAGACATTAACTTACTCCAAAAGTCTTGATGATGGCCACACACGACAAGATCAGCGCCATATTCGTGAATTGCTTCAATTAATACTTGGTCAAATTCTCCATTTCCTGAAAGAGTATGAGCAATAGGATAACCCGCATCGTCGGCCAATTTATTTAAAGCAACGTGCGCATCTTGAGTAATTCGGTCTTTCATATCATTCATATTAATATCAACCAAACCAGTATAAAGATCTGAATAATTAATACCAACATGAATCAATGATATTTGAGCATTATATGGTCTAGCCATAGAAACAGCTTTTTCGACAAGAACTTCACTTTCAGGTGATAAATCTACTGCGACTAATATATGTTTATAAGCCATGATATTTTACTCCTTCCTATTTTTAAAGCCCAAATAAATTGAAAACCAGTTCTCTATTTTTACTCCTAAATTAATTTTTGAGCAAGCCAAAAAAGTGATCCAGATAGCAAAATTGAAATTGGAAGTGTTAAAATCCAAGTTAATGCGATACTTTTGATTGTTTTACTTTGTACTCCACCGCCATCAACAATCATCGTTCCAGCAACTGAGGAAGAAAGAACTTGGGTTGTTGATACTGGCATGCCAGTATAGCTTGCAATTCCAATTGATAAAGCTGTTGTGATTTGTGCTGATACTCCCTGAGCATAAGTCATGCCTTTTTTACCAATTTTTTCACCAATAGTAATAGCTACACGGCGCCATCCTATCATTGTTCCAACTGCCAATGCTGAAGCTACGGCAATGATAATCCAAATAGGTGCATATTCGACAGTTTTAAGCAGATCATTATTCAAAGATTTTAAATATTGCTTATCTTCTGGTGTCACGTTAGGTTGTTTAGCAACATGCGAAACCGTGTCAGATAAACAGAGTAATATACGTCTAGTTTGTGAACGTTGTTCTACCGTAAGTGACTGATAATCACTCATTTTATTGAATAAATTATTAGCAATCGCTAATGTGGTATATGAACGCGAATAATCACAATGATATTTATTCAAGTCGCCTTCTGGAACACTCGTATCTAACAGTGGTTGTTTACCTATTATCGTTGTTAAATCGTCATTATGGGTAACAAAATACTCTTGAATATTGTGAATAGCATTACGAGTATTTGTAATATCATAGGTAGATGCACTCATGTTAACAATAAACCCTGCTGGAGCTATGCCCATCAACACTAACATCAATAAGCCAATACCTTTTTGGCCGTCATTGGCTCCATGAGAAAAACTTACGCCAGCAGCCGAGATAATGAGCATAATACGAATCCAAAAAGGAGGTTTCTTCTTGCCATAGAGTTTTTCACGTTGCTCTGGCGTCATAAATATTCGCTCTCGTTTTTTACTACTTTTTTTACTTTGTCCTTTACGAGTCCAATATTTTCGTAGTAAAAATATCATTAGACCTGCGATCACAAGGCCAACAGCAGGGGAGACAATCAATGATAAAAAGATATGAATCATCTTAGGAATATTGAGTGCATTTATTATTGATGTGTCCATAATAAATGCGTTAGCAATTGCCACGCCAATAATTGAACCAATTAGGGTATGTGAGCTTGATGCAGGAATACCTACATACCATGTTCCAAGATTCCAAATAATGGCTGCAAATAAAATAGAAAAAACCATTGCAAGCCCATGAGCAGAACTTACATTAAGTAATAAATCAGTTGGCAATAGATGGACTATAGCATAAGCAACACTAAGTCCACCAAGTAGAACACCAAAAAAGTTAAACATGCCAGCCATAAAAACAGCGAGTTGTTCTTTTAATGCTCTTGTGTAGATTACTGTCGCAACGGCATTAGCTGTGTCATGAAATCCATTAATTGCTTCATAAAAAAGGACAAAAAACAGCGCCAAAAATAAAAATATAATGGTCGAAAATTCTAATTCAGCAAATAGAGGTAACATAATATATCTTTCTGTTGTTAATAGCTCCCCTATTATCCTTGAGAATAGGGCAATGAGCAAAACAAATTTTAAATTTTTCGTTTTGCATAACGCTCAGCTAAAATGGCACAAACCATTAATTGAACTTGATGAAAAATCATTAATGGTAAAATGATTATCCCTGTTATAGACATTGGGAAAATAATACTAGCCATTGGAATACCACTTGCTAAACTTTTTTTCGAGCCACAAAATACAATAGTAATTTCGTCTTCTTTACTAAAGCCAAGTAATCTTGAAACATAGGTTGTTATTAACAAGACAATAGTTAATAACATAATAGAGTAAAAAATAATTTCTAAAAGTGATAAAAAGCTAATTTGAGACCAAATGCCATTTGCGACGGCATCACTAAAGGCAACATATACAACTAATAAAATTGAGAGGCGATCAATTTTAGAAATAATACTTTTATATTTATCCACCCATTTACTAATGAAATACCTTGATAAATGACCCAGTATAAATGGCAACATAAGTTTAAACATGATAGAGATAATAGCATCTAGCATATTCATAGAATTCGAGGCTTGGGTATGCATCAATAAGCCAACCAAAATAGGGGTAATAAATACGCCTAAAAATGTTGACGCTGAGGCGCTACAAATAGCCGCAGCAACATTACCTTTTGCTATAGAGGTAAAGGCTATAGCGGATTGAACAGTTGCGGGTAGTACACAAAGATAAACAAAACCTAAATAAAGATTTTGCGGTAAAAAAGTGGGAACCAATATTTGCATCATTACTCCTAGAACAGGAAAGATAACAAAAGTGGTCATAAAAATAACTAAATGTAACCGCCAATTTTTTATACCAATAACAATCGCTTGGAAAGAAAGCTTGGCGCCGTGCATAAAAAAGAGCAAGCCAATAGCAAAGGTAGTCAGATTTTCAAAAAAAACTTTAGTCTGCCCTTTACATGGTAAAAAACTAGCTGTAATTACGACACAAATTAACGTTAACAGAAATGGATCGATTTTAAAACGTTGTAGGATATTCATAGTTTTGCTTTTAGTCTAATTAGTAAAAAAAATCGCCACGATTGTGGCGATTTTTATAGGTAATAACTTTATTCTAAGAAACTACGAAGCACATCGGAACGGCTTGGATGGCGCAACTTACGCAAGGCTTTAGCTTCAATTTGACGAATACGTTCACGAGTAACATCAAATTGTTTACCCACCTCTTCTAACGTATGGTCTGTATTCATATCTATACCAAATCGCATACGTAATACTTTCGCTTCTCTTGGCGTTAGCCCTGATAAAATATCACGTGTTGCACTACGCAAGCTTTCAGATGTCGCTGCATCTAACGGTTGCTCAAGAGCGGTATCCTCAATAAAATCACCTAAATGCGAGTCTTCATCGTCCCCAACTGGTGTTTCCATTGAGATTGGCTCTTTAGCAATCTTAAGTACCTTACGAATTTTGTCTTCTGGCATTTGCATTCGTTCGGATAACTCTTCAGGTGTTGGTTCACGACCAATTTCTTGTAACATTTGGCGTGAAATACGGTTTAATTTATTGATTGTTTCAATCATATGTACCGGAATACGAATTGTTCTTGCTTGGTCAGCAATTGAACGAGTAATGGCTTGCCTTATCCACCAAGTCGCATAAGTCGAGAACTTATAACCACGACGATATTCAAATTTATCGACCGCTTTCATCAAACCAATATTACCTTCTTGGATAAGATCCAAGAATTGTAACCCACGATTCGTATATTTTTTTGCAATGGAAATAACTAAACGCAAGTTAGCTTCCACCATCTCTTTCTTGGCGCGACGGGCTTTAGCTTCACCAATAGACATCCGTCTATTAATATCTTTAATCTGTTCAATAGATAGACTAGTTTCTGTTTCAATTTGTTGCAATAAGTTAACCTGAACTTGGATTGGTTCTTCAAACTGTTTCAAACTTACAGCAAATGCGCCTTTAGCTGTGAGCGCTTTTTCATACCAGCTCATATTATTTTCGTTACCGGTAAAATACGTCATAAACTGTTTTTTCGGCATTTTGCATTGTTCAACACAAAGCTTCATAATCACGCGTTCATGTGCTCGGACTCGCTCCATCATACTGCGCATATTATTAACGAGAATATCAAACTGCTTAGCGACTAAACGAAATTGCTTGAATATTTCTGATAGATTTTCGATCTCTTTTTGTGCTTTGTTATGAGCTCGGCCATATTTTTTGATCGCATCAGACGTTTTATCGTGTTGCTCTTTTAATTCAGCAAATTTAGCTCTGGCAACTTCAGGATCAATAGAAACATCATCATCGGTTGAAGAGTCTCCTTCTTCATCCTCATTTTCATCGTCACTATCATCAATTTCAATTTCAGATTCACTAACTTCTAAATCTTCTGGCAATTCGTCTGTCACTTCTTCAGCATTTGGGTCAACAAAGCCTGTAATCAAATCAGATAAACGAACTTGGCCACTTTCGATTAAATTATATTGCTCTAAAAGATAAGTAATTGCTTCTGGATATTCTGATACTGAAGTTTGAACTTGATTGATACCATCTTCAATACGTTTAGCAATATCAATTTCGCCTTCGCGTGTTAGTAGTTCAACCGCGCCCATTTCTCGCATATACATACGAACAGGATCAGTTGTTCTACCAATTTCTGATTCAACATTAGATAATACTAAGGCAGTTGCAGCTTCAACAGCCTCTTCATCAGGGACATTATCTGAAAGTAATAGTTCATCAGAGTCTGGGGCTTCTTCAAGCACTTGAATCCCCATGTCATTAATCATTTGGATAATATCTTCAATCTGATCTGAATCAATAATCTCTTCCGGCAAGTGATCGTTGACATCAGCATAGGTTAAATATCCTAGCTCCTTACCTCGAATGATCAGGAGTTTTAGCTGTGATTGAGAATTTTGCTCCATAAAAGGTATCCACTTTAGTTATTTGGTCATCTATATTATATATGTAGACTAATAGTTGGAGTCTACATATAGCCTATATATTTAGTCTTTTCTTGATAAAACAAGTATTAAAGTCGCCAATTCTTTTTTCTCTGCGGCACTTAAGCCAGAGACTCTCTCTTTTGCGATCAGTTCATCTTGCCTTTGGGCGAGTATATTATCATACAACTCTTTTAAAGTATGTGAAAAAGTTGAGCTTATTTCATCATCTTGATAATGGTGCTCCCATGTTGATAAACGGCTTAACTGTTTGTAAAACGGCCTGTCTATGCATTCTGTTAATATTTGTGCTGTTGTTATATTGGGATAACGTTGGCATAATTCAAGCAATTCGATAAAAATCTCAATTCCAGCCATGTTAACTTGACGAATTGCATTGAGATCAGAAACTTGCTCAGCAAGATTTGGGTATTGAAGTAATAAACCAATTAAAATGCGCATCGTAGTTAATTTTATTTGTGTTCTAGGTGTATTTTCATTGGCTTTTTCATCCTTTTTAGAACGATTTTCATTTAACAATTGTTCTAGTTGAGAAACATCAAGTAAACCTAAATAATTACCTAATTTTTGTAATAAATTTAATCTGAAAGCTTTTGCTCTAATTTGATCAAGCAACGGTAAAGCTAGCGAACTTAATTTCGCTTTTCCTTCAGCCGTTTTTAAATCAACTTGCTTTAAAAGCTCATCAAATAAAAATTTTGATAGATTTGGCGCTTCATTTAAATATTTTTCAAAACCCTCTTTACCAACTTTACGCACAAAAGTATCCGGATCTTCATCTTGAGGTAAAAAAGCAAAGGTAATTTTCTTTCCATCGATTAAACAAGGTAATAAAACGTTCAAAGCTCGCCAAGCAGCGTTTCGTCCAGCATTATCACCATCATAACAAAATATGACCGAATCTGTAGCTCTAAACAGCAATTTAATATGTTCTTCTGATGTTGCCGTACCTAAAGCAGCAACAGCATAATCAATGCCATATTGAGCAAGCGAAACCACATCCATATAACCTTCAACCACTACAAGTTGCTGAGGGTTACGATTAACTTCAAGTGTTTCATAAAGTCCATATAGCTGAAAACCTTTATGAAAAATAGGCGTTTCTGGCGAATTAATATATTTTGCAGGATCATTAATGATAGTTCGCCCACCAAATGCTATAACATTTCCTTGCCTATCTCGAATAGGAAACATGATTCGCCCGCGAAAACGGTCATATTGGTTACGGCTATCATTGGTTACTAACATACCCGCTTGCTGATAAAGTGCAGCTTCAGCTTTTGTTTTAACCACATTTTGTGATGTTAATCGCCATTCATTAGGCACAAAACCAATTTTATATCTGGCGATAATTTCGGCATTAAGCCCTCTTTGTTCAAGATATTTATGGGCTTCTATGGATGTTGGCAAGGCCAATTGCTGTTGATAAAAATTAGTAATTTTAGCCATTAATGCATACAAGTCACGGCGCACATTTCTAGATTCGATATGCTTTGATTGATCTATTTGACTATTATCAGTATCAATATAAGGTACCTGAATACCTTGCATGCTAGCTAATTCTTCAATAGCTTCAGGGAAAGATAACCGTTCATATTGCATTAAAAAATTAACAACAGATCCAGAGGCACCACACCCAAAACAATAATAAATCTGCTTTTTCTCATTAAGTGAAAAAGAGGCGGTTTTCTCATCATGAAAAGGGCAACAACCAAAATAATTATTCCCTTTTTTTTTCATTTTGACGCGCTTGCTAATGACATCCAAAATATTGGTTCGAGCAATTAGATCTAAGGTGAAATCGCGAGGAATAAAACCTTTCATGATAAATTTTAACCAATTTTACTGTTACAGAAAGGCAACAAGCCGTATTAAAAATACGGCTTGTTAGAATTCTTTATATTAGAAGATAACAAATTGATTTTAATATCAATCCCAACTTTCAGTATAAATAATTTTAAAACTATTAATATAGACGAGTGCGACGAGCGTTTTCTCTTTCTAATTTCTTAGCATGACGTTTAACAGCTGCAGCTTTTGCTCGTTTACGAATAGTGGTTGGTTTTTCGTAAAATTCACGATTACGAACTTCAGCTAAAACTCCTGCTTTTTCACAAGAACGTTTGAAACGACGTAATGCTACATCGAAAGGTTCATTTTCACGTACTTTAATTACTGGCATGTGCCTCTCACCTCAAATTTGTTTAATATCACAAGGGACTAAAATTTAGTGCGTAATTTTACTCCTAATCGATATATGTTGTAAAGTAAAAAATAGAATTATTATCAGACTACAAATTAATTTGCTAATCAAAATATAGCGTCAGATAATAAATCAAATCTCATTAAGAATAAACAGGAGTTTTTCATGCCATCATTTACAGGTCAATACCCACAACGCCGCTTACGTCGTAACCGAGTTCATGACTTTAGTCGTCGTATGGTTGCTGAGCATAGCTTAACAGTTAATGACCTAATTTATCCCGTTTTTATTGTTGAAGGGAATAATACAACTGAACGGGTAAGTTCAATGCCAAACGTTAATCGAATGAGTATTGATGTATTATTAAAAGAAGCGGAACAAGTAGTTAAATTAGGGATCCCTGTCCTTTCATTATTTCCTGCTATTGATCCGATAAAAAAATCATTACTAGCGCAAGAAGCGTATAATGAAAATGGGTTAGTACCAAAAGCTATCCGAGCATTAAAAAAAGAGTTCCCAGAGCTAGGTATACTCACCGATGTTGCTCTTGATCCTTATACTACACATGGACAAGATGGTATTATTGATGAATATGGATATGTACAAAATGATATTTCCGTTCAAACGCTTGCTAAACAAGCTTTAATGCAAGCAGAAGCAGGTGCTGACATTATAGCACCAAGCGATATGATGGATGGA
Organism: Bombus sonorus; assembly: GCA_029958995.1. Lineage (NCBI taxonomy): Eukaryota > Metazoa > Arthropoda > Insecta > Hymenoptera > Apidae > Bombus > Bombus sonorus. The sequence continues at coordinate 2,652,521 of JARWAU010000020.1, read as the reverse complement.
CGCATTGGAACAATACGTGATGAACTAGAAAAACAAGGCTTTGTTAATACGCAAATTATGGCTTATTCAGCAAAATATGCATCAAGTTTTTATGGACCTTTTCGCGATGCGGTCGGTTCTGCTAAAAATATAAAAGGTAGCAATAAAAAAACTTACCAACTCGATCCAGCGAATAGTAGTGAAGCATTACAAGAAATTTATCAGGATTTAAGTGAAGGTGCAGATATGGTCATGGTTAAACCAGGTATGCCTTATCTTGATATAGTTCGAAGAGTGAAAGAAACTTTCGCTGTGCCCACATTTGCTTATCAAGTATCTGGGGAATATGCCATGTTAACAGCAGCAATCCAAAACGGTTGGTTAGATGAAAAATTAGCAATTATGGAATCTTTACTTTGTTTTAAACGCGCTGGTGCAGATGGTGTTTTAACCTATTTTGCTAAACAAGTCGCTGAGTGGTTACATCAAAAATAACAATATTTGTTTAAATGTTGATAAATCCTTTTCTAATTCAAGGTGATTATATAAAGAAGCTAAATTAATTAGCAGTTTTGTTGTTTTTTTATAATACTTTTATAAAAAAAGTTACCTTTTATCAATATGCAACAACACTGAAAGCCCAAAATAAGCCATGTTGTTTTTATTTCGGCTCGCTAAGATTCTCTTATTTTAAAAAAGATTTGAGTTATCAACTAAAATGAGCGAGCCGATGTATGGGAAAAATTGATTAAATCATCAATTAGTATTTTTTCCCAGTTTTGGGCGATTGACTCATTGTGGGATGAGTAGCTCCAACTTACCATCATCGTCAATGAGCATAGCTTTTAGTTGTAGCCATTACGCTGATCGCAGATGGCTGCCTAATTTTTTATGATATTTATCATGGCATAACTATTCGTCCATCTCTGAATTAAGGCGCTTTTCGATAGCCAGTTTATTAAAAATAACCATTAACTTATCTAAGTCGTCTTGAGTTTTTCTATTGTTAGCTAATTTTGCTAGTAGATATTATGAATATTTTTTATCCATTTTTATTTGTCTGTTTTTTATATTACAATATGTTAACAATAAGCAAATACACAAAATTATTTACAAGATCGATAAAATTTTAAAGCTACGCTAAAATTTGGAATTACATATTTTTTAAATGTGCTATGGCAATTAAATCCAATGTTAATAACTAAGTAAACTTGCTAATTTTGGTTATTACAAGAGCCATAACCCAAATAAAGGTATATGATATGAGGCACATCATTTATCGTTCTGATGTTAAACCGACACTCAAACAAGCAATTACCCTTTATCGTCATTGTTCGTTAGGTGAACGTCGTCCTCTTACCGATACTGCACGCTTTCAAGCTATGTTAGATAATGCTAATTTGGTGATAACCGCTTGGCATGATGAGAAATTGATTGGCATTGCGCGTTGTTTAACTGATTTTGTTTATATTACTTATTTGGCAGATCTTGCAGTGGATGAAAATTACCAACGACAAGGTATCGGTAAGCAATTAATTCAAGAAGTGAAAAACAATACTGGTAAATCATGTTCAATTACTCTACTAGCTGCACCACAGTCAGTTGATTATTATGCTTATATCGGTTTTAATGCGCATCCTTCCGCTTGGATTTTAAGAGAAAATTAAAATGAGAATCATCTTAGCATCAACATCTCAATCACGTAAAAAAGTGCTTGAAAAATTAGCTATTCCTTTTGAATGTGTGCCACCGATTTGTGACGAGACGCCACTTAAAGGCGAATCAGCCGAGCAGTTAGTCGTTCGTTTAGCCCAAATGAAAGCACAATCATTAGTTACTAGCTATCCCAATAGTTTAATTATTGGTTCAGATCAGGTGGGGGTGTTAGACGGTAATATTGTTTGCAAACCGCATACGGTTGATAATGCCCGCAAACAGCTTCGACAAAGCAGTAGTAAAGCTTTCTATTTTTATACTGGTATGACAGTAATTAATACCAAAACTCAACAACAAACCACCATTTGCGAACCGTTTAAAGTGACCTTTCGACATTTAACTGATTCAGAAATTGATGCCTACATTAGCAAAGAGATGCCTTTACAATGCGCTGGTAGTTTTAAATGTGATGAGTTAGGTATTACCTTATTTGATAAACTAGAAGGTAATGATATTAATTCGTTAGTCGGGTTACCACTGTTAAAACTAAATAAAATTATGATTGAAATGGGTTGTAATCCTCTATTGTTGTAAAGCAAACAAGTTAAATTCCCCCATTTTGACTTAGCGTTGTGTTAATCGACTTATTTAATCAATAAATTTTCCAGCCGACATTTTCAAAATTGTTTGGCTATAACTAGCTACATCATTATCATGGGTGACAATTAATAAGGCTGTGCCTTGCTGGTTAATTTCGGTTAATAGTTGCATGATATCCGCCGAGCTTTCGTCATCAAGATCACTGGTTGGTTCGTCAGCTATAATGATTTGTGGACGACAAATTAATGCACGTAAAATAGCAACTCTCCGCATTTCACCACCAGACATATTGGCGGGATAAGCATCTTGTAAATAACTTATTTTAGCTTTTTTAAGCAGGCTTTGTGCGTAACTTAGGCTGTTATCATTGGAACGCTTAGTTAAATAGAAAGGCAAGCGGATATTATCTAGCGCAGTTAAATTAGGGAGTAAACTACAACCTTGTGGAATATAACCAATATGCTGATTGCGAAATGCCGATACCTGTTGATCATTAAGTTCAAATAAGTTGGTTTCATTAACGGTGATCTTGCCTTGTGTTGGTGTGAGTAATCCTGCAATCATGTTAAGTAATGTTGTTTTACCGCTGCCCGATTTACCCATAATGCAAATAAAGTCATTTTTTTTCATTGAAAAACTGACATTATTTACTGCTGAAAAGGTTTGCTGGCCACGGTAATAATCTTTACGTAGATTTTTGACATTTAGTAACATTATTCGCCCTCTCTAAGCGTACTGTAAGTATCAAATTTAGTCATAGATAATGCACTATAGGTACTTGATAACGGGGCAATGATTAACGTAAGAATAAAAACTATTATTGCATATAATAGTGCATCAAATAATGAAATATTCATACACGGCAAACCGATTGATTGACAAATTAATAAGCTAAATGCATAGAGTAACACTGTTGCGATTATGATGCCGGCAATACCACCTAATGCACTGATTATTAAAGATTCTCGTAACAACATTTTGACTAGATCACGGCGTGAAGCGCCTAATATTCGTAATAAACTGATTTCGCGTTTCCGTTCATTAAGTGAAGATGAAAAAATAACAAAGATCACAATAATTGCCAGAATCCAAAAAATAGCCGATAGACTATAAACAATAGTTGAAAAGCTGGTTAACCATTTAGATATATTGCTTAACATGCCTTTAGTCATGATAAAGTCAATATTATAGTCAATAGCATATTTAGGCATAATTTGATTAACAATGTCTTTAGACTGATAATCAGAATTAACTTTGATAAAAATTGACGAAGCATAATCTGCAAAATGGTCAATATCGCCCTCAATTAACTTAGCTTCTTTCATTAATGATTGCGCTGCTTGCATGGTCATAAAGACTGACGTGTCGAAGCCCATACCGGTACTATCCATTTTTGCAGCGATTTTAAATGGGTGATTAAAAAACATGATTTCACTGCCTGCATTAGCACTAATTTTTGAACCGACAACGACTTGATTGTCAGTAAGAGGTGCTGAGAGTTGTGATTGCAACCAAGGTTTAATCACAAAATCACTATGCTGATCAAAACCAATTAATTGGACTTTAGATGAACAACAACCTGCATTTAGCGATGCAATAAATAGTTGTGGTGAAATAGCATCGATGCCTTTGATCGCTTTTATCTTATCGATCAAATCAACTTTTAAATAAAAACTACTCGGTTCACCACGCAATAAGGCAACTTCTAAATTTTTTTCATAACCATGGGGGACAATAAGAATATCAGCTCCTAACCGATTAGCCATGCCAGTAATACCCAAGCTAAGGTTTTTCATTAGCACGCTACCACCAAACAGTGTTGCAGAAAAAAGCATGATAATGATAATCAAACAGCAACTGCGAAATGGTCGTCGCTGTATATTGCGCCACGCTAAATTTGCCATAGTGATCGGTTTTTCTTGCATGTTAACTTCCTGCTGGTGTAATTAAAAAGTATCTTTTTTTATGCCGAATAAAGATAAATAAGCGTTTAGCCTTTAAAAGTTAAATTGTCGATTTTTTAGTCTTTTTATTTAAATAATAAGTGTTAATGATAGCAATAATAAATAATAAACTAGATAATAACACTAAGGCTGGTTTTGCCCCCATATTACATCGCATCATTTCGTTAGAGCAAACGCCAATTAAAATGGTTGGAATTGCTATGGCTAATAACGAAATACAGGCAAGTGCCATACTTAATCCCATGCGAACAAAGGCAGTACTGCTAATTAATAGCAATGTGCCAATAGTTATCACTAAACAACCAATACCGATTTCAGCTCTGGCTGTCCAAAAACATTTCATGATTTTTCCTGTACTAGCATGCATGTGCCCACTATGCGCAAGCTCACTACTAGTGCTACTCATTGTATCAATCGGTGTGGTTACAGCTTCAGGCGGTGGACAAACTGGCAATATATATAATGGAAATAAAATAATTAACACACCAATAACGATAAAAATACTTGACGAAATAATACGATTTTTCATATACGACAACCCATTGTTGATTAGTTGTTTATAACACGCGCAATTTTGCCGTGCTCAAGTACTACTGTAGTTTGAGCATGTTTTGACACTTCTGGAGAGTGAGTAACGACTATTATTGTGCTACCTTCTTCGTGTAGCTGATGCAGTAAATTCATGACCATCGTTTCATTACTTTCATCTAGATTACCAGTTGGCTCATCGGCCAAAATTAATTTGGGGTAATTAATCAATGCTCTGGCAATACATACACGCTGCTGTTCACCGCCTGATAGCTGCCTTGGTAAGTGTTTAGCTCGTGCAGCAAGCCCAACTCGTTCTAATGCTTGCATAGCTTCTTTTTCATCAACCATGCTGTGATAATATTGTGCAACCATCACATTTTCTAAAGCAGTTAAATATGATACTAAGTGAAATTGTTGAAATATTAGTCCTATCTTATCTCGGCGAATTTCGGTCAATTCGGGCAAAGAAAGTTGAGTAATATCTTGCCCATCCAAAATGACTGAGCCCAATGAAGGCTTATCCATGCAACCAATGATATTCATCAAAGTGGTTTTACCACTGCCTGATGGTCCCATAATTGATAACCATTTGCCTTCTTCAACCGTTAGATTCACTTCAGACAGCGCATGGAGCGAACCATAAATCTTAGACACATTGTTTACTTCGAGTATATTCATACTTTATATCCTATTCGCCACGCAACACTAACGCAGGCTCTATTTCAAGTGCACGTTTTACTGGAATTAAACATGCAATGACTGTTACTATCGTTGAAATAATAATCGTGGTTGGGATTAAATAAAACTCAATAATAACGGAGCGCCCAAACACACTACTGCTTATGATTTGAGCAAAAATAAGCCCGCAAATAGCACCTATAATTCCTCCTACGACACCTAAAACTAATCCTTCAGCTAAAAACTCTTTGGCAATACTTATATTATTTGCGCCTATTGCTTTTTTAAGACCAATTTCTTGACGGCGCTCCATAACCACTGTCATCATGGTGGTAGCAACACAAATCATGGTAAGTATCAGCACGATAAAAGTAACTAAGTAAAGTAATGAAGATAGTTTACCTAATACCGAAGATTCCGATTTTATTACCCATTTAATTAAATGAGGCTCAAGTGTTGTCATTTGGTTTTTAATGACTTCAATGTAGTGTTGTAACTCAGATTCTGTTGCAGTAATACTGACTTCAATAACTTCAGCTTGTTCGTTTTCTTCAAGTAGTTGTTCTAGCGCATGCAAGTCAATAAAGATAAAACCATCTTCTGCCCGTCCTGTTTTAACAATACCCGTAATTTTAAGTTCTTCATCAAAACGGGAATCTTGTTTTGATTTGCCCAAAATGGGCATAGTGTTGCCAACGGTTAATTTTGCAAAATTAGCAATATCGGTACCAATAAGTATTTCATGTGAATTTTGCGGTAATGTTCCTTCAATACGCCAATAGGGGCTAGTTTTAGTAATTTGTTTAAAGTCTGTTCCCACAATCGTATAAGGTTGCTGATTGCTACGAATTAAATCATAACGAAATGGCGTGACGCCAAGCAATTTATCTTTTGGTAGAAGGTTTACCGCTTTATTGACATCAGCTATTGCCACAGTTGGTTGATTATTAGTTGGCAATAATAGAAGATTGGCGCCATAAGAACGAAATTCTTGTCCCATTTGCCGTGGTATATCATAACAAAGTGTAATCATACCAAGCAGTACAGTCGCACCTATGGCAACACCAAGTAAAGCAATAGTGATGCGCGAACAACGGCGAATAAGCGAACTCAGCACCATTTTAATGATAAAGCGTTTATTGTTATTGATCATAATACTTACCTTTCATCTTATCGGCCATGTAACACATCGGTTGGGCGTAAAAACATCATAATACGTAATGCGGGTAAGCTACCTAAAAAAGTGATTAGGCAAACCATAATTATAACTAACGGAACAATGATCATTTTAGGTTCAACAAATGAACCAAATACGGTATAACCTATAATTTGCGCAAAACCAAGGCCAATAAAATAACCCAAAACGCCGCCGAGTAAGGCAATAATCAAAATTTCAGTAAGTATTAACATAGCAACAGCCGTATTGGTTGCACCAAGCGCTTTTAATAAACCAATTTCGGTACTTCGCTCTATTACATTGGCTGTTACCAAATTCGAAATAGCTAGAGCAGAACAAACTAGTGATAAGATAGTGAGCAATAACATTAATAATTGCGTTTTTTGTAAAATAGAGCCTTCAGACTCGGCAACCTGCATAATGGCCTTTACACGCACATTGGGCATTAACTCTTCCAATTGATAAGCAATTGAGCTGATATAAGCGGTGCAATACCATGTATCCCACTCTGTTCTGGATAAGCTATTTGGATCTTGTGCTGCTTTTCTGGCAAGTTCGTTTTCAGGTGTGGTTAATGCGCTGACTTCAACTCGTTCAACCAATCCTTTTTTATTAGCAAGATCTTGTGCCACAGGTAACGAAACAAAAAGCTGCGTATCTTCAATTCCACCACTATGAAAAATATTATTAATTTTCAATGTGATCTTTTTGTTTGTTTGAGGTGAGACGATATCGATTGAGTCTCCTAGCTCTAAATTCCACTGTTTAGCAATAGATTCCCCTACCATAACGGCTTGTATATTATCATCTGTTATAGTGTTACCTTCAATTGCCCACCATGACTTCATGGCTAATATACCTGTATCAACTTGATCACCTGTCGGTATATTAAGGTGTTTATTAAACCAAGTTCCAACTACTGTAACAGGTTTATCGTTAAAAATAGCTTGAGTTGTTAAAAAAGGCGCAAAATCAACAATATTGTAAGCCCAAAAAATCATTTTAATTTTCACAAGATCTTCTTGCTTAATATATTGTAATGTCTGTTGCCTACCATTATTGTCGAGTTGATACATTTCATTAATAATGGCATTACCACGAGGAACAATGTTTAAATTAGCACCATAAGCTTTTAATTCTTGATTAACTTTATCGCCAACATCAAACATTACATTTAACATAGCAGTAGCAAGCGAAACACCTAAAGCGATAGTTAAAGCAATAAGCAAGACTTTCTTTTTTTGGCGAACTAACACGCTTATTAACATTCTGCTAAACATTATCCAATTCCTTTTAATACGTTTTTATTTAAAACGACTTTTTTCTGCTTCAAGATTAGCAGGACGGATCACCATGTTACCATCAATAATTTCATATTTAAGTGGTACAGGATTACAACCACCAGGAAATCCAATTGTGGCAATATTCATCACTACATCACATAAAATACAAACCACTTGATCACCCCGTTGGTAATAACCACTTGCTCCACAAATATCACAAGCATCAAATCCAACACCATAAGCATTATCGCTTTTTTTTATGATAATAAAGCGAACTAAGGTACCATCGGTTGCTTGGTAGCCATAACGATGTAAATTACCATCATTGACTTTATCAAGAGAAATAACAATTAATCCATCACTATTAGGCGATATTGGTTCTGCTGGTGTAAGTTCTACTCCTTTTTCAAAAATATAACGAGCACGCGTTACGGTATAAGCGGTTATCGCCGAACTTGCCATAATCAATAGCGCATTTCTTCTATCGTTGCGCAATTGCGCTTTAAGTTTGCGAATTTGAGCAGGGTTGCTGCCTACTAATGAGGTGGTTTTTGACTTTATGAACAAGATTAAAGCTAAACCAAGCACAATTGCCATAAAAATAAAAGTGAAGAAATTAACATGGCTAAGGATAAAAATGACTAATTCCATCATCCATGGTTGTGATGAAATAAAGCGCCTAACAATTAGAATTTGTAGAATATTAATACTGTTTTGGATAGTAAAAATAATGATAGACAGTGAAGTAATGACAAAAACAAATTTAGCAGATAAGCGATCGCAGACGCGGTAAATAAATAATCCTGTTAGCAAAACAACAAGCAAAGAAAAACTATAACCAACCCATTTAAACAAGTAATCATTATTAAATATAGAATCCATCCCGACTGAAAATTCGAATGGATAGAGTATTAAATTGGGTAAGAACTGGGCACTTATCGAGCCGATACCAAGCGTAAATAGGAGTGAAAATAAGATTATGCCAACGCAGTTATCAATAGTTTTTTGTAAGTAAATGCTAGCCATTAGTGGTATAGCAATTATAACCCAAAGCGTAATTACTCCAAGATCATAAAACTCACGAACCGCGAAGCCAGTATTACGTTTTAAAATGGCATAAATCAATGATGCTATCAATCCCAATATAAAACCGAACAAAATACTCTTTTTACCATAAGGAAAGGTTGATTTTACAATCGCTGCACTTAGTAGTGCCATCATCATTACAGGAACGAAAGTATTATCGGTAATATTAATAAGATATTGAAGCATATTTATTGCCTAGCTATTCCAAATGTTATTGGTGAGCACAAGCTCACCATAACTGATGATCAATTATTAAATATAATTATACTTAGTTTTTTCTAATAATTACCATGCACGCGGGATATAATCAAAGTCCCAAGAAACTTCGATTGGCTTTTTCCAAAAACGCCCCTGGACACCGGTTTCTTTATCTACGTGTAACAAATAACCTTGCTTTTCTGGATTTTCAATAATAAATGTAACTTTATATTTACCAGCACCGTCAAGCTTAATATTATTACCATAATGAGGACCATCCGATGCATTCATTGGCATAAAGTTACCTTCGATAGCTTTATCACTGCCTTGTTTTTGAATTTTATATTTAACGGTTAAATAAGGTACAAAATCACCGACACCATAACCTAAATTATTACCTTCAGCAGCCGAGATATCCGCTTCAATATGCATATCTGATTTTGATGCAGGAAGCCCCCCCATACTAGCTGGCTCCATATCCACTGGTTGAAAATAAACAGCACCAATGTGTAATGGGCCAACAGTGACTTCATCACCAATTGGAAACTCCTCAAATCCTTTTTGTTCACCTGGTGTTGGCGCCGCTGCGTGAACAAATGAAGATAAAGCAAGCATTGAGGCAATACTCGCTGATAAAACTAATTTTTTCATTGAAAACTCCTTCACGTTGTTTTTGACTACTTTTTATTTTCATAATATTTATGCAATATTCTAACCATACATTCCAAATGGTTTGAATTAAATAATATTAGTCATGCTTACCATTTTTTATTTTTATGGTTGCATTGAAATTTGTAATACATAACTGACACTAACACAATAAATACCATAACAACTTGTGGTAATAAAGTTTCGATTGTTGGGTAAATACCTAATACTTCAATAGAGTGCACAAAATCAACAGGCGTAACAGTAATAATATCTGCTTCTTGGAGTTCTTTTACTCCACCTCCAGCAAAAGCTATCGCCATGATATACATCAAAATACTCGTGCCTATAAAGAAAGGTCTGATTGGTAACTTCATAGTACCAAAACGAATAACAACAAAAATAATTGCAAGAACAATCGTTCCTATCACAAGTCCATACCAAACCATATGTATGTGTTCTTTAGCTTCAGTAATCATGGCTTGATAAAATAAGATTGTTTCTGCTCCTTCACGAAAAACAGCTAGAAAAGCAGCGAAACCTAAAGCTAAACAACTACCAGATGAAACAGCAGTTTGTACTTTTCCTTCAACATAACTCTTCCAAACTTCAGCTTCTGCCTTTGAAAACATCCAATTACTAATAAAAAATAACACTATAGTTGCCAAAAGCATAGCAACGCCTTCAATAATTTCTTGATTTGCACCACTGATATCAAACACAGTATAAAGAGCAATAGCAGCTAAAATACTGGCAAAAACTGCAACAATTGCGCTCATATATACCACTTTGACCATAGCAATATTACCAGAACGCACTAAATAAGCTGATATTGCTGCAATCACTAAAATAGCTTCAAGACCTTCTCGAAAGATGATAATAAACGATGCGAATAAAACACGCCAGCCACTCTCTTTTTTACCATCCAATTCGTTAGCATCTTGATGCAGCATTTTTAAAATAGTGTCAATTTCTGCTCGAACAACTTTATTGGGAGCACCATTTGTCATTAATCGTTTAATTTTAGCAAATTGGTATTCGGTATCAGTGCCTCGTTTGCCCGAAATATAAGACATAACAGCACGCTCAACACCATGTTTTTCATAAAAGCCAAAATAAGCTTCATTAACGCGGGCTTTTGCACGTTCAGCATCTGTCATGAAATAGATATCATAAGCATCATTTAAAATTTCATCCATTTCATCAACAATGGCATTCCAACTTTCATACTTTTTTGCTTGTGCATAAGAGGTTGGCGCAAAAGCAATTAAGCTTGCAATAAATAATAAAACCAGTGTTAAATATTTTTTCATAATTATTTAATTGCCTTTTATTTTCCTAATATCAGCATACCAAGAGGCTTGCGATCTTCAGGCAATTCTAGTGCTTGAATTATGGCATCTGACTTGATGGAATGAATATAACGAGCATTTAATTTCAATGCTGCCGCAGCTAAATAAGCATTCTGACTCATTGCGCCAACAGCAGTATAATTAAAGTGAGCACTTTCTTCGGGATTTATATCAGCCAATACATTAGCATCTGACACAAAAATTAATGAATAGGCGGCTCGCTTAGTAAAATTTTGCAAACCAATGTCGGCGCGAATATCTTTATTATTAATTTCTCTTAAATAATGACCTTCCCACTCATATAAAAAAGTGCCTTTTTCACTAGCAATATAAATTCGTACATAAGGAGGCTTACCTTTAACCATTGGTACTGTCCATCCTGTTTTACCTCGGTTCAACCCACTTGCTGCCCAAAGCACTTGTGAAAGTTCCTCATCAGAAATCTTACCAGTAGGAAACCCGCCACCAGATGTTGAAGCACGTTTTTTTAAGCTTTCAAATAAGCTCATTCCATCTTTTATTTGTGGCTTAGGTAATGAAATATCGGCATAACATAACGCGAAAGGAATCAACGATGATAATAGAATTAAAGCTAATTTTCGTACATAACACGACATAGTAATACCTAATTATTTGACATTATTGGCGATATCTTATTGCTAACGGTTTCAATTATCAACATCAAATGCTAATAATTATCATTTGATATATGAAAAGTCTGCTTTTGCCATTAGCACTTTTCAAGTTAGGCTATGAAGATAATGTGATAAATTAAACAGCATTAACCGATATTTTTATTTTTTTATGTATTGAGTATATACTTTAGCAAAATTGATTTTTGAGAAATTGAGTAACAAATCTTATGCCATTATCGACATTCATTGTTTTACCTCTTTTTATTATCACAATTGTTTTTGCCTCGCTCTTTAAAAAGAAAAAATGGCAATTTTTAATCGTAACTTTATTAACGATTTTTATTGTAATGGAGCTAACTTCTATCTACTTTAGTGGTGGATTTATTGATTATCAGTTTTATGTGAATTTAAATATAAATGATATTATAGAAGGGCTATTTATTTTTAAATTGCAAGCAGTTTTGGTCATTGTAGTCTTTTTTTCTTTCATTTTTTTACTATTAAAACTCGCTAATTGGTGTAAAGGGAAATGCCGATTATTGCCTCGTGCGTTACTCGCTGTTATCGCTATATTTTCAATTAGTTACCACAATGGACCATTAAGCCGGTTATATGAAATATATCAGGTTACTAGTGCTCCGCGCGAACCATTTGAGCAAGCATTGCAATCACTCAACATGACTAATTACACCAATAAAAACCAGCTTGTTAGTCAACAAGGTAAAAATATTATTGTGTTATCATTAGAATCGTTTGAACAAGGTTTTCTCGACTTTGAAGATATTACACCTAATTTACGGCATCTTCGCCAAGATTATCCTTTTTTTGCCAATATGCCAATGAGCCCTGGAAGCACTTGGACGACTGCTTCCATGTATACTTATATGACAGGCATGCCATTTTTAATTGGCGGTTACACAACATCCCCATTAATGCGTGCAAACCAAACAAACTTAGTTAGTTTGGGTGATGTGCTAAAACAAGCTGGATATCAAACCCGTTATGTGATGCCTAGCCCTGATTTTGCTGGTATTGGGCATACTGCTGAGCTTTTGGGTATGCAAGTCATTTCGGAAAAAAATTACGTTGGGCAATACCCAGCAGCACCATTTGGATTATATGACAAAGATATTTTTGATGTTGCGCAAAAACAGATTACACAAATGCGTCAAAATAACCAACCATTTGCCTTATTTGTATCAACCGTTTCAACTCATGCTCCAAATGGTTTTGATGACGAAAGAATGAAATCAATTATTTCACCCAAACCAGATAATATGTCTTTTGTTGCTGCTTCATTAGATCATAATTTAGGGTTATTTATTCAACAATTAAAAGATGAAGGGGTATTAGAAAACACTGTATTTTATATTTTCCCAGATCATTTAATGATGGGATCTGGTACGCCAACCATTAATCGCCTTTCACAAAAAGAGCGCAAGCTTTATCTATTAACTAACGCAAGTATACAAGATCTACAAAAAACACCCGATCAAACCATTTATCAAATTGATTTGCCTCGTTTAATTTTAAATGGGGCACAAGTTGCAAGTAATGGCAAATTTCTAACTGACTATTTATCTGCCCCTAATTTTGATAAAAAACAGTTTATTGAAAAAAATAAAGCCAATATCGCAACGATCAATAATTCAGCACAGGTATTTAAATAGGTGCCGAAAATGGGGGTTGATACATTGCTTTTAGTTGGCTCGACCAGTTTTTTAAGGATGATTTCGCCTGGGCCTGATTTCTTTTTAGTGTTAAAAACAGCTTAAATTATCGCCGAAAAACAGCGTTATTTACTTGTTTAGATGTGATCACTGCTATTTTGATTCATATTAGCTATTGCGTTGCCGGTCTTGCGGTGTTGATTGGCACCATTCCATTGCTCTATAACACGCTACGCTATGCTGGTGCCGCTTACCTTATATGGCTTGGCTTTAAAGCATTATTTGCCTCTAATGTGACCACTTGCTTAGTTGGCAAACAACTAACTAAGCAGCTAATTTCAGCAAAATTGGCTTTTATGCAAGTTTTTTTATGTAATCTACTTAATCCTAAATCAACGTTATTTTTTCTAGCAATTTTTACGCAAATGCTTGATGCTGAATCATCAAGATTGATAAACTTATCATTGCATTTATCATTTGGATTGAAGCCTTTTTTTGGTGGTCTTTTGTGGTGTTTGTTTTTCAAAATCAAACAATACAACGGCGTTATTTTAAAATTCAAACTATTTTCGATAAATTATTAGGTACCATTTTAACTACATTAGGCGTAAAAGTTGCTTTCGGACTTTAAGTTACTCTAATGTTGTGAACTCATATTTACTTTCAAGCACCTGTTTACCTGAAAGGTTTTGACAAAAAGACTTTCTTTTTTTGAATATTCGATCGTTAATTGTTAAACTGATAACAATTTAGCTTTTATAATCGATTGCTTTTATTTACCGATTATACATTCACCGGACACTGATTTTTTTATTCGACAGGCTAATTGAAAATGGATAAATTATTACAATATGGTCGAGAAGTTCTTGAACTAGAGTTACAAGAAGCGGAAAAGTTACCTAATCGGCTTGGCAAAGATTTTATTAATGCATGCCAGCTTATCTTAACCACCAAAGGTAAGGTTGTTGTTTCAGGTATTGGAAAATCAGGACATATTGGAAAAAAAATTGCTGCATCGTTAGCAAGTACGGGCAGCCCCGCTTTTTTTATGCATCCTTCGGAAGCCTTGCATGGCGATTTAGGCATGGTAACAGCCAATGATGTGGCTATTTTAATTTCTTATTCCGGGCGGGCAAAAGAATTTAATATTATTCTGCCTATCCTTGCTGCAATGAATGTACCTGTAATTGCAATTACTGGCGGAGTTGATTCACCATTGGCTAAATCAGCTCAAGCTGTTTTAAATATCTCGATAGAAAAAGAGGCCTGCCCAATGGGATTAGCGCCAACATCAAGCTCAACCAACACATTATTGATGGGTGATGCGCTGGCGATTGCTGTAATGCGAGCTCGAGGTTTTAGAGAAGAAGATTTTGCTCGCTCCCACCCAGCAGGTAGTTTAGGTGCTAAATTACTTAATCATGTCAGAGATGTGATGCGAACAGGCGATCGGATACCTAAAGTTCCACAAACAGCAACGGTTCTTGATGCTATGCTAGAATTAAGTCGAACAGGTGTAGGTTTAGTTGCAATCTGTCAGAATAATAATAAAATAATTGGAGTATTTACCGATGGCGATTTACGTCGGTTATTATTGAAAAATGGTACATTACAAGATAGTATTTTGGATGTTATGACTAGCCCTGGATACCTTATCCCTGATAATTGGAAAGCGGTTGAAGCATTAAAATCCTTTAATGATCATAATATTAACGCTGCACCAGTCGTTAACAATGAGGGTGAATTAGTCGGTGCTTTAAACATTCATGATTTGCATCAAGCTGGTATTAGCTAAAACTATTAATAAATACCTATTGCCAAAAGGTACTATCTATTGAGATAATTACCGACCTAAATTTTTGTCGTTAGACGGAGATCAAAGGAAAAGTTACACAATTGAGTTTTGTATGATTTTTAATCAATTCAAATTGATGTTGTGTTGTATATTTTAACCAAAATTAATAGATGATGAAACTACAATGGCAGAAAAGCGAAATATCTTTCTAATTGGCCCTATGGGGGCAGGAAAAAGCACAATAGGCCGACAAATTGCGCAACAGTTAGGCATGGATTTTTTTGACTCAGATCAAGAGATTGAGAAACGTACTGGAGCCGATATTGCATGGATTTTTGACCTAGAAGGAGAAGAGGGATTCCGTGCCAGAGAAGAAAAAGTCATTAACGAATTGACTGAAAAACAAGGCGTAGTTCTGGCAACTGGTGGTGGTTCTGTCTTATCAAAAGAGACACGCAACCGATTGTCAGCACGTGGAATTGTTGTTTATCTTGAAACAACCATTGAAAAGCAAATGGCAAGAACACAAAAAGATAAACGCCGTCCATTACTGCAAGGTGGTAACACACCTCGTGAGCTTTATGAAGAACTTGCAGGTGAACGTGAACCTCTTTACAAAGAAATTGCCGATATTACCATTAAAACTGATGAACAAAGTGCCAAAGGTGTTGCCAGTTATATTATTGATAAAATAGAACAGATTTAAGCAACTTATTTTGGATGTAATAGCTATTAATGAAGTAATAAACCTTTTTATAGGTTAAGGAGTAAGTATGCGTGTAGATAAAGATGACCGTTATATTTCAGAGCAACCGAGTAAGGACTCTACGCCTTCATTAAAGTTGCTAAACCTTCTTCAAAATTTTCCAAAGAAAAAATTAGCTATCTTCGGTTCGGTAGCCATTATTCTTCTATTATTGCTTGGCTTGATTGTTTTTTACTCTTCTCGCAAAAATGAAGTGGCAGCATTAACACCACCTACCGTTAATGATGTTACGGCAACAGAAGAAACTAACAGTTTGATTTCGAATGGACAAAGTGGCGCGGTTGTTAATGGATCTCAAACTGAAAGTTCTGATAATACAGATGATAGTTTAAGCTCAATAGATAATCTAAATTCTGAGGCTAAGGGACACTCTAATACTATTACAACACAAAATAGAAGAACTAACGCTGGTATTTCTAATAATATAAATATTTCACAATCAACTAATACTAAGAAAAATAATAATGATCATGATAAGAAAACAGTTAATCGTAAAGAAGAAAAAGCTGATTTAGGAAAAAAAATTAAAATAAGTAATGATCATTATGTTATTCAGCTAAGTGCATCCAAATCAGTTGAGGGTTTGAAAAAATTTATTAAACAAAACAATATAACTAATTACCATATATATAAAACTGAATATAGTTCAGGAACGTGGTTTATTTTAGTAAAAGGTGATTATTCATCAGCTAATGAAGCACGTAAAGCTATTAAATCTTTACCATCAGCACTCTTAAAAGATAAACCATGGGTTAAATCGGGTGCGGTTGTTAATAAAGAAAAAATAGAAAAATAATAAGTAATATCGTTTATTTATCCAATCAACGACAAATAGGAGTATCCGTTGAAGAAGCAACGAGCCTTTTTAAAATGGGCTGGAGGAAAGTATGAGCTTGTGGACACAATCAAACGGTATCTTCCAGAAGGCGATCTATTGATTGAGCCTTTTGTCGGAGCTGGTTCTGTGTTTTTAAATACAAACTACGAAAACTATATTTTAGCGGATATCAATCAAGACTTAATTTCACTATATACCTTGTTACAATCAACTCCAGATCAATTTATTCGTGATCTCAGATTGCTTTTTACTACTCAAAATAATCAACCTGATGCGTTTTATCAGCTTAGAGATGTATTTAATCATAGTAAAGATCGATATTTTAGATCATTATTATTTGTTTATTTAAACCGACATTGTTATAACGGCCTATGTCGTTATAACAATAGTGGATTATTTAATGTGCCATTTGGGCGTTATAAAACCATTTATTTTCCTGAAAAAGAACTTTATTTTTTTGCAGAAAAAGCACAAAAAGCGAAATTTATTTGCGCACCTTATCATGAGGTCATGAAGAAGGCAGAAAGAAATTCGGTTATTTATTGTGATCCGCCCTACATATCCCCAAATCAATCAGTAGGGTTTACAGCTTATTATTCAAATATTTTTGGATTTGAAGAACATAAAAACTTGTCGAAATTGGCTGAAACTATAGCATATAAAAAAAATATACCCGTGCTAGTATCTAATCATTATACTGATTACACAATGACTCTTTATAGCAAAGCAAGCGAGCTTTATCGCGCAGAAATGCGTCGTTCAATTAGCTGTGCAGGTGAGGGTCGTAAAAAAATTGATGAGATTTTAGCGCTCTATAAAAAGTCATAATCAGGCTTGAATATAAAATGAGTTATCATGAGGTAGGTTATGAGAAAATTTATTATTGCTCCATCAATATTGTCAGCTGATTTTGCGCGCCTTGGTGAAGATGCACAAAAGGTCATTGACGCTGGAGCCGATGTTATCCATTTTGATGTTATGGATAACCATTTTGTACCTAATCTAACAATGGGAGCGATGTTTTGTAAAGCACTGCGAGATTATGGCATTAGCGCACCTATTGATGTGCATTTGATGGCATCCCCTGTTGAAGAGCTAATAGTCTCATTTGCTAAAGCTGGTGCTACTAATATCTCTATTCATCCAGAAGCGACGATTCATTTAGATCGTTCATTACAATTAATTAAAGATCATGGTTGTACGGCAGGTATTGTACTAAATCCAGCCACACCACTGGATTATTTAGATTATGTCATGGACAAAATTGATATTATTTTGTTGATGAGCGTTAATCCTGGCTTTGGGGGGCAATCTTTTATTCCCGCAACCTTGAAAAAATTACAACAAGTTAAACAACGTATAATTGCATCAGGATTAAATATTCGTTTAGAAGTTGACGGTGGGGTAAAAGTAGAAAATATTGCTGAAATAGCTAAAGCAGGTGCAGATATGTTTGTTGCTGGTTCGGCGATCTTTAATCAGCCTAATTATAAAACAGTTATTGATGCAATGCGTAAAGAGCTAGCAGGAGTTATACATGAATAAACTAGACAATATTCAAGCGATAGCATTCGATTTAGATGGTACATTAGTTGATAGCGTACCAGGGCTAGCATTGGCGACACAAAATATGCTAGCGGAGTTGAATTTACCAACCATCAGCAATGAGCAGATCAAAAATTTCGTTGGTAATGGTATTGATGTCATGCTAGAACGTGTTTTTAAAGCCATTAGTATTGAGCCATCAAAAGAACTATTCGCCAAAGCCAAGATATTATTTAACCAACATTATGATAAAGTCATTGATGCCGAAACTAGGCTGTTTCCGAATGTTAAAGAAACTTTAAAAGTGCTTTATGATAATCATTATCCACTTGCATTAGTGACCAATAAGCCAGCCCAATTTTTACCTGCATTACTAGCGTCACTAGGTATAAAAGAGTTCTTTTCGCTAGTGCTTGGCGGTGGAGATGTGATTAAATTAAAACCACACCCAGCGCCTTTGTATCAAGTAATGGCGAAATTTGGATTGTTTAGCGATCAGTTACTTTTTGTTGGTGATTCGAAAAACGATATCACTGCTGCGCAAAATGCCAACTGCCCAACTGTTGCCTTAAGCTATGGCTATAACTATGGCGTTTCAATTGCTACTAGCAATCCCGATTTTTTATTTGACGATTTTAAAGATATATTAACAATTCTACCTCAGCCAAAAACTGATGCAAAAAAATAATGAGTATAAATTAGGAATAAATTATGAGTAAACCGATTGTATTTAGTGGCGCTCAGCCATCAGGGGAACTAACACTTGGCAACTACTTAGGTGCTTTAAAAAATTGGGTGTCTTTGCAAAACGAATATGATTGCGTTTATTGTATTGTTAATCAGCATGCAATTACCGTACGTCAAGATCCAAACAAATTACGTAAAGCCACATTAGATACACTAGCGCTTTATTTAGCTTGTGGTATCGATCCACAAAAAAGCACTATTTTTGTACAATCGCATGTGCCTGCACATGCAGAGTTAGGCTGGGCTTTAAATTGCTACACCTATTTTGGTGAACTCAGCCGTATGACGCAATTTAAAGATAAGTCATCACGCCATTCAGAAAATATCAATGCAGGGCTATTTGATTATCCTGTGCTTATGGCTGCTGATATTTTACTCTATCAAGCAAACTTAGTTCCTGTTGGTGATGATCAAAAACAGCATCTTGAATTATCCCGTGATATTGCTATGCGTTTTAATGCGCTTTATGGTGATATTTTTACTGTTCCTGAGCCTTTTATTGCCAAGGTTGGTGCGCGCGTTATGTCATTGCAGGAGCCGGCTAAGAAAATGTCTAAATCAGATGAAAACCGTAATAATGTGATTGGGTTACTCGAAAATCCAAAAGACATTGAGAAGAAAATTAAACGTGCGATGACTGATTCTGATGAACCACCAGTAGTACGCTATGATCTTAAAAATAAAGCTGGTGTTTCAAATCTACTTGATATTTTAACTGGTGTGACAGGTAAACCTATTGCCGAGCTTGAAAAAGAGTTTGAAGGTAAAATGTATGGTCACCTCAAAACAGAAGTTGCAACGCAAGTCATTGACATGCTAACTACCTTGCAAGCTAAATATCGTGAGTATCGTGACGATGAGCATTATCTATTTTCAATCATGCAAGATGGGGCTGAGAAAGCACGTTCAAAAGCCGAGCCAACGTTGAAAAAAGTCTATGATGCAATCGGGTTTGTATAATTGCAAAATCAATAACAGATTGCGACTAAAAAATGAATGATATGCAATGGCTTTAATAACTAAGTAAATGGATAATGGTTAAAGCCATCTAAATATATAGGCTAGTTATGAAGATTATTATTCTTGGTGCAGGACAAACAGGTAGTGCACTTGCGGAATATCTTGTTACCGAAAAACAAAACGATGTTACTGTGGTGGATGAAGATCATGATAGATTGCAATCGCTACAAGAGCGTTTTGATTTACAGGTAATTTGTGGAAAATCATCCTATCCTCAGGTATTAGAAAGTGCTGGCGCTGAATCGGCCGATATGCTTGTTGCTGTAACTAACTCTGATGAAGTCAATATGATGGCCTGCCAAATTGGTCATGTCTTATTTAGTATTCCACAAAAAGTGGCTCGCATTAGAGCGCCTGAATATAATGATGAAAATTATCCTTTTTTCAATAAAGACTGTATTAATATCGATCATATCATTGCCCCAGAAAATCTTATCACTAATCATATAAGTCAATTAGTTCAATACCCTGGCTCATTGCAATTTGCTTCTTTTTATGATAACCGAGTGTGTCTAGTGGCGGTAACGGCTTATTATGGCGGTGCTTTAGTTGGCAGTGAATTATCCGAGCTCAAAGAACATTTACCTCATGTTGAAGCGCGAGTGGTTGCTATTTATCGTAAAAACCGCTTTATTCGTCCGCTTGGCTCAACCTTGGTTGAAGCGGGAGATATGGTGTATTTTATTACGCCACCAGTTAATATCAAAGCTGTAACCAGTGAACTACAACGATTAGAAAAACCTTATAAGCGAATCATTATTAGTGGTGGTGGTAGTGTTGCTGTTGCTTTAGCAAAGCGTTTGGAAAATGATTACCAAGTCAAGTTAATTGAACGCAATGCTGAGCGAGCCGAACTCATTGCCGAGCAACTGGTTAATACCACAGTGTTGCATGGTGAGTCATCCGATCAAGAATTACTTTCACAAGAGCAAGTCGAGCTTACCGATCTTTTTATTGCAGTCACTGGTGACGATGAATCCAATATCATGTCATCTATGCTTGCCAAAAGAATGGGCGCAAAAAAAGTGATCGTACTAATTCAACGCCAAGCCTACCTTGAATTGATTAATGATAGTGTGATTGATATCGCAATATCGCCACAACATGCCACCATTTCAGAACTATTAAGTCATGTAAGACAAACTGGTATGGTTAAAGTCGTTTCGCTAAGGCAAGGTGAATCTGAAATTGTCGAAGTGGTTGCCAAAGGCAATAATGATACATCAAGACTGGTGGGTAAAAATATTAATGGCTTAAAACTACCTTCAGGCGCAACAATTGGAGCTGTTGTTCGTGGTGAAGATGTGATTATTATTAATACTGATTTGATGATAGAAGATAATGATCATCTAATCATCTTTTTGCCAGATAGAAAGGCAATAACAGATATTGAAAAGTTATTACAATAGCTTGTTAAAAACTGATAGTCAGTTCATAATGAATGAGTAAATTTTGACTCGGGGTGTTTTTTGTTTTGACAAAAAACTGAGATTTTACCCGTTGAACCTGATCTGGATCATGCCAGCGTAGGGAAGTCTAAGCCGTCTTAGTTTTAATTTGGCAAATTCTTCCCAATATTTTAGTTCTAAAATAACAGGGAATAAATATGTTAGACAATAAGCCATTTCAATTAGTACAAGCAACGCCTTTTATCCATCATGTAAAACAACAAAACCCATTAGTGCATTGTATTACAAATGATGTCGTGCAAAATTTTACCGCAAATGTGTTACTCGCTATTGGCGCATCACCAGCAATGATTATTGCCAAGCAAGAGGTGGAATCATTTGTCGCCATTGCGGATAGTTTATTGATTAATATTGGCACCATTAACAGTAGCACAGCCAAAAGTATGTTATTAGCAACAACCCAAGCTTTGCAAACACAAACTCCATGGGTACTTGATCCTGTCGCTGTGGGGGGGGCGCTTGATTATCGAACTGAAATTGTACGTCAATTACTATCATTAAAGCCAACAGTCATACGCGGTAATGCATCAGAAATATTAGTACTAAATGGTGAAAATGGAGCATCGAAAGGACCTGATGGTCAAAACTCAACGACATCTGCTGTACATGCAGCCAAAGCACTTGCACAAAAATATCAAACGATTGTTGCAATGACGGGGGATATTGATTATATCACTAACGGCAACATCTTATATAGCATTACTGGTGGGGATATTGCGTTAACAAAAGTAACAGGAACAGGCTGTGCACTATCTGCTATGGTAGCTGCTTTTATTGCCAATTCACCAGATCCTTTATCAGCTACCGCCTCAGCTTGTTTTATGATGAAAAAAGCAGGTCAACGTGCCAATAAACAGCAAGGATTAGGTACCTTTGCGGTATCATTACTAGATCAACTATCTCTATTTAATTCATTACATCAATAAGGGACAAGATGAAAAAGCAATTAGATTTAACGCTTTATTTGATCCTTGATCCATTATTATGTGGTGGTATTAGTGGCATGGTAAATACCACAAAAATTGCTGTTTCTAATGGGGCAACTGCAGTACAGTTAAGATCTGAACATAAGTTTAGCGGTAAAGATTGGTATTATGCCGCATTAGCATTGAAAGAAGCGCTGAATGAAACGCCCGTACCACTGTTTATTAATGATCATGTCGATATTGCTTTAGCCGTTGATGCCGATGGTGTACATATTGGACAAAGTGATCTTCCTGTTGATGTTACTCGTCAATTAATTGGCAGAGATAAATGGTTAGGATTTTCGATCGCTAATCGACGGCAACTTGATAGCGTTCCATGGCATAAGGTTGATTATATTGGTATTGGTCCTATCTTTCCAACAGCAACGAAAAAAGGTGCAGCAGTAGCACTGGGAACCGAACAATTAATTGAACTAATAGAACTAAAGCAATGTCCTGCTGTAGCTATTGGCGGTATTGATGAAAATAATGTGACTAACGTTATTCAAACAGGTATCGACGGCGTTGCTGTGGTTTCAGCTATTTGTGGTAAACAAGATATTGAGCAAGCGACGTTATCGCTCATTACTCAAATCAAGAAGGCTAAATAGGGTATACATTATGACAACAATTGCATTAACCATTGCTGGGTCAGATCCCAGCGGTGGCGCAGGAATTCAAGCCGATTTAAAAACTTTTTCGGCACTCGGGGCTTATGGCATGTCAGTTATCACTGCATTAACGGCACAAAGCACACGAGGGGTTGATGCGGTATTAGCTATTACCCCTGAATTTGTTGCAGCTCAATTCAATACGCTATATCAAGATATTCAGATTAATAGTGTAAAAATGGGAATGCTAATGAATAAAGAGATAGTTATAGCTGTTCACCACCTTCTTAGCACAAATTCTATTCCTGCTATCGTCTTAGATACTGTAATGATAGCTAAAGGAGGACATCCCTTGCTCAAATCTGATGCCATAACTGCTATTCGTGAGTTATTATTACCCTTAGCAACCATTGTTACTCCTAATATTCCTGAAGCAGCAGCACTACTTGATTGTGGTGAGGCCAAAAACGAAGATGATATGCAAAAGCAAGGGGATGAATTACTCAAATTGGGTTGCAAAGCGGTTTTAATGAAAGGCGGGCATTTGTTAGGTAGTCAAAGCCCTGATTATTTGATAACCCAAGATAATGTAATAAGAATAACTTCTCCACGAATTCAAACTAAAAATACTCACGGAACAGGTTGCACACTATCTGCAGCAATTACCGCATTATTACCCAAATATAATTTAGTAGAAGCCGTAATGCAGGCTAAAAATTATTTGCAAGGAGCCATTAGCCATGCTGATAATTTAAATATTGGTAACGGAATTGGTCCAACACACCATTTTTACCGTTGGTGGTGATAGCACAATAAATAGTCTAAAAGGGTTTTAAGTTGTCAGCTATTACATATAACAACAAATCCCATATTTCAACTAATGCAAATCTTTTGCTTCACTTGTGCTACAGGTAAGTGTTCCTTTTTTTCCTTGTTCATCTTCAAAATAATCAGCCCAACAACTTTTCATTGATAAATCAATTTTTTTTATTAGCTCAATTCTACTGCCATTATAAGAGCAACTAACATAATAAGGTTCAACATCAGCTTTAAAATCGACTTCCCATATTAACTCATGTTTCTTACCTTCAACTAATCCTTTTGCTGGTTTTAAACTGACCTTTCTAGAAGGTTTACCGTGATAAACAATCATGCTACTAAACGATACCGTTAAACTATTTATATCATCAGAAACCTCCCATCCATTAGGCCTGTTTTCAACTTTTTCTTTAACCTTGATGTTTTGTGGACAATCAATTTGATAGGCATTAACAAAAAAAACCGCTCCAAACCAAGCCATAATAGCTAGAGTAACACTCAATATTTTCCTTTTCATATTATCTATCCTTCTAACAATTACCTATTAATAAAAAGATAAAAGCATTCTAAGATTTCAAAAAATCATGCTAATATCTTAAATAAAAACAATTATAATTATTTATAAGTCATTAAGCTATTTTCACCATGTTATCTAAATTAAACGAGTTTTTTATTATTTCTGTTTTGGAGTAAGTTTTTAGCAAGGTAGCATGACGGAGATATCGCCAAAAAAGCCCTATACCATAAAATAAGACTCATCACTATCATACAAAACTAAAACTAAAAATATCCACGATACGGATTGCACACACTTTACCAAAATTGCAGTATTATTTCCCCAATGTAGCAATCTAGAAGAAGCCATAAAACATTTGCAAGGGGCAATTAATTTAACCATTGGCAAACGTATTGAGCCTACACATTATTTTTATCAATGATGGTAACAAATAAATGATTAGCATTAAGTTGATTTAAGACGTTTTATATAATTCTATGAAAAGTATTATTAGAACATTAAAACTTAAATTAAAATAATGTATTGAAAAAATAAACTAGGTTTTAAAATTTTAGTGGGATTTGAGTTATCGGCTATTACATATAACAATACATATAACAACAAATCCCATATTTCAACTAATGCAAGTCCTTTGCCTCACTTGTGCTACAGGTAAGTGTCCCTCTTTTTCCTTGTTCATCTTCAAAATAGTCAGCCCAGCAACTTTTCATTGATGAATCAATTTTTTTTATTAGCTCAATTCTGCTTGTACTGTAAGCGCAACTAACATAATAAGGTTCAACATCTGTGTGGTAATTAACTTCCCATATTAACTCATGTTTCTTACCAGCAACCGTTCCTTTTGCTGGTTTTAAAGCACCCATTCTAGAAGGGTTATCGTAATAAACAATCATGCTATGAAAAGAGCTACTCAGGCTATCTTTATCAGAAACCTCCCATCCATCAGGCCTGTTTTCAACTTCTTCTTTAACTTTGATGTTTTGTGGGCAATCAATCTGATAAGCATTAACAAAAAAAACCGCACTAAACCAAGCCATAATAGCCACAGTAACACTCAATATTTTACCTTTCATAGTCTATATCCTTTTCACAATAGCTTATTAATAAATAGATAAACGCATTCTAGCATTTTCCAAAATATGCTGATACTTTAAACAAATTTTTTGTTATTTCTTTTTTTAAGGTAAAATTTCAGCAAGGTAGCATAACAAAGATGCCTAAGAAACCTAGTGCTATCAAATATAGAGATAGTCAGTTCGCAGTTCCAACAAACTCATAACCAGCCTCATTAATCGCAGTGATAGCGGCTTCTTGCGTAATGGAACTATTTTCGATAGCAACTTGGCGCTTAGTTAAATCAACGGTCACTTTTGCGTTTGGGTCAATGTCATTAATCGCTTTTGTTATCATTTTCACACAATGCTGGCAATTCATATTATCGACTATCAATTTCATAAAAATCTCTCTATTCCTAATGTTATTTAATAAACAACCAAACAAAATACCTATTTATAACACTAATTTTATTTGATTACATTTAGTTTTTTTCATAAAGATGATAATATTTACTTCCTTTTTACACTTATAACAAAATATTATGATGAAAAAAATAAAATATTCTTTATTGTGGATTTGCAGTTTAATCCTTGTTGGCTGTTCTGAACCTAGTTCTATCGAGCGTTGGATTGACAACCCTACTGCTAACGAAATAAAAGTCACTATTGATGGTAAAGAATTAACTATTCCAGCCAAATCGGGTGTTAATTATACATTTGAATATGGCAAACATACCTTATCGTATAATAATGATGACTTCAATTTTGTTGTAAAACCGGCTCAATTTGGAAAATTAGGTCTTATTAACCCAACACAAAGTAACTATTATTTATACACAGTCATCTATTCAACGTCTGAGTTGAATGATGAAGAATACGAAAAGATTTTAAGAGAAAAAAGAGAAATCAATAACATTCCAGCCATTATTGATGGTAAAGCGCAAGAAATAGAATTGCCAGCAAAATTAATCAATGATGTATTTATTGAACACAGCCAATATCATTGGGATTATTCTTATGATCAACCTTTTCCAAAAGAAATAACCCAAGACCTAAAATTGAAGAAAAACCAATCTTATCAAGAACGTTTTAGAAAATTATATCGTGAAAGCGACTTTATTGAATTCTTAAAAGAAGATGAAAAAGAAGACATTAGCTTCCCTTACAATCCTAAAAAGTTCAGTGAGATAAGCCAATATGTTATTCCTAAGATTGACTTAAATAACATAAAATGCGAAGCAGGTCGTCAATATATGGAAAGCCTATTAAATGACTGGAATCACCTTATGACATTAAAAGGTAGTGATTTTAAAAAACCATACGACAATTTGGCATCAAATGATGCAATGGCTAAAAGTTATCGCTCAAAAGAAAAATGTACAGAAGAAAACGATCCTGAGAAAAGTTACAGTAAAGAATTGGGGAAATTCGTTGATGCTCTTCGAGATACTCGCGATGTTAACTTTTATGTGATCAAATAATAGTCCTTGATCATTTTCAAAAAATCGAAAAAGAGGTTGCTAAATAACCTCTTTTAAAAAGAGTAAAATCATTTTAAACGGTTTTATGCCTCGAGAGCTTACAGACAAGTGTTCTTCCTATTTTTATCTCAAGGATAAAAGGCTAAAATTTTACTTTTTATGTTGTTTTATTAATTAAAATTCTTCACGCCTACTATTTACATCTTATAAAAAAATAACTATGATACTCACCATTATTAACTGCAAAGGAGAATTGATTATGATTTGTTTAACTAACCTTTGCAGGCTTATCGCAAAATAATTAAGTAGTAACACTTCTCATTTTTACTTCAATTCATTCTGCTGATCTTAGCCTGCCAATATAACCTATACCCAATACTTAAAGATAATTTTGCTTTACATTGTTAAAGTAAGCGTTGTTTTGGATTAACAATAATTAACTGTTGTGATCAAATCAATGTTAAGTGCAAAGCTGAATTTTATATGTATTATTTTAATTTATAACGTTTTTTACATGTAATTTATTCAAAAAATTTGTCTTTATACATCATCAGGGTATAACAATAATATTGATTAATATGGATTGATATATGGACAATTCTATACAGGTGCTATCTGACAAAGCATCATATATTGCATCAAAAAACACATGGATTGAAGGCGTGGCTATTGAACAGCTACTGGCAACCGCTAATTTGCCGAATATGGTTAAAGTTGTGGGCATGCCAGATCTTCATCCGGGAAAAGGCTGCCCTATTGGCGCTGCTTATTTAAGCCGTGAAATCATCTACCCAACTTTAATTGGCAGTGATATTGGTTGTGGTATGGGTTTTTGGCAAACTGAAATCAATATAGCTAAATTGAGTATTGATAAATTGGAACGGCAAATTGGTAATATTGATCAGTCAAATACTCATCATAAATACAATCTTGGTACAATTGGTGGTGGTAACCATTTTGCTGAATTACAAAAGGTCAGTAAAATTTGTGATGAGTCATTATTTAATGATTACCAACTCAATGCTAAGAAGTTGTTTTTATTAGTGCACAGTGGTTCAAGAGGATTAGGTCATGCGATTTTACAAAATCAATTATCGCGTTTTGGTAATCAAGGTTTACTTGAAAACAGTCCTGAAGCATTAGACTATCTAGCTAAGCACGATAACGCAATAGCATTTGCCAGATTAAATCGTCAAGTTGTCGCTGAAAGATTAATGGCAAACCTAAATACACAAGGGGTTGAAGTGCTAAATGGTTGTCATAATTTTCTCGAAAAAGTCATGTTGAGTGGTCAGACGTATTGGTTGCATCGTAAAGGCGCCTCTTCAGCAACAGATGAATTAGTGATTGTACCCGGATCGCGTGGGGATTATAGTTATTTAGTTAAGCCAATACAGCATGAAAATCTTCTTATGTCATTAGCCCATGGTGCGGGGCGTAAATGGCGTCGGGCCGACTGTAAAGGCAAGTTAGATAACCGCTATTCAATGCAAGAACTTAAACGAACCAAATTGGGGAGCCGTGTCATTTGTGAAGATAGCAGCTTAATTTTTGAAGAGGCGCCACAAGCTTATAAATCAATTGAGAGTGTAATTGAATCGATGCAACAAGCAAACATTGTTAAAGTGATCGCACAACTTACTCCAATATTGAATTATAAAACACAAGGAGGTCATTAATGGCATTGCTCTTTTTTTCATCTGCCAAAGGGCCTGCTGAATGCACTTTAGCTGTTGCGAAAGCCGTAACGCAATTTCTAAATGAAGCAAGTAAATTATCAGTAACAACCGAAATAGTCGAAAGCGTATTGGGCGATAAGCCCAATACTTTCCGTTCAGTGCTTATTTCAATTGAAGGCTTACAGTGTGATCAATTAATACAGCGTTGGCTTGGAACCGTACAATGGATTTGCCAAAGCCCATATCGACCAGCACATAAACGTAAAAATTGGTTTATAGGCATTACCTGCTTACAAAACCCTTCACAAATAATGGATAGTACTATTGAATTTACGACGATGAAATCATCGGGAGCTGGTGGCCAGCATGTCAACAAAACCGAATCTGCCGTTCGTGCAACACATATCGCAACGGGTATTAGTGTCAAAGTACAGACCGAACGAAGCCAACATGCCAATAAGCGATTAGCGAAATTATTATTGGTGCATAAACTTGCTGAATATGAAAATAATTTACATCAGCAGAATAAAACTATACGCCAGCAATTTCATTACTCAGTACCAAGAGGTAACAGTAGTTTAGTTTTTTATGGCAAAGGATTTCATGAAAAAATAGAGTAACCATATTATGTAGATAACATATTTATTATCTACATAAATCAATATTTATCATAGAGTAAAGATAAGGTCGCTACAACATTCTCACATAGTCTTTCCACCTTATCGTTATATAATGCCATTTTGTACAGGATGGTGTATTTAACTATAGCAAAAAAGCAGACGTATAATTTATCCTCTGTTATAATCGCTTTCTTTTTGAACTTAATGCTATGTTTTGAAGTACATTTTAGAATTATTTTAAATCGCCTTAATTTTATCGATTTTTTTTAGCACAAATAGCAAAAAAAGAATATGTTAATATTTAAGGTTAAAAATTAATAGTTAATCGGCTATTTATTGAAAGGAATTAATGACCATGATACTTGATAATAATCAAAAATTAGGACTTTTTTGTCTTACATTATTTTCTGTTTTTTTCATTATTTTAATGCAAGTTCATTTAATGCCTGCAGTGATTGCAGGTTTATTAACTTATACCTTAACTCAGAAATTAGATGATTTCTTATCGCGAAAAATGATGCGCTTTAGCCATCGATCAAAATTAGTTTCGGTATTAGTCCTAACGACTCTGATTATTGGTATTTTTATTGGTGGTTTTTGGTATTTATTTGCTTGGTTTGTTGACATGGCTAAGCATCCTACCGAAACGTTAACAAATATGAAATTAGTGGTAAACAATGTAATAAACAGCCTTCCACCGAGTATTACTCATTATTTGCCAGATGATTTAGATGAAGTTAAATCCACGATAATGGTTTATCTTAAAGATCATATATTCTACCTACAATCTATCATTAAAAAAGTATTTCACGATTTAATCATATTAATTGTGGGAATGATAATTGGGTTAATTCTTGGTTATAAAGAAAATCAACGTAACGTTGATGACAACAAAGTTGCACAAAGACCACTAACTAAAGCCTTAAAAGCAAGTTTAAACCGATTAGTTGTCGTATTCCAGTATGTTGCTATGTCACAAGTTGTGATTGCATTATTTAATACAATAATGACGTCTATTTTGTTATTTATTATTCTGCCTATGTTTGGTATTCATTTACCGTTTAGCAAAAGTTTAGTCTTAGCCACATTTGTTTTTGGACTTATTCCAATTATTGGAAACTTAATTGTTAACGCATTAATCTTTTTTGTTGCATTTACAGTATCATTCACTGTTGCGATGGCGATTATTGTTTATTTAATTTTAATTCATAAAATGGAATATGTACTTAATGCCAAAATAGTTGGAACAAAAATTCATGCAGGCATCTGTGAATTATTAATTGCGATGCTATTTTTAGAAACACTTTTTGGTGTGATTGGTTTAATCTTTGCACCTATTTTTTATGCATTTATAAAACTATCGTTAAAAGAGTTGGAAATTATTTAATTTAAATATAATCAATATCACTGCATGTTAGCAGTGATTATCATTTACGTAGATAACTATTTACAATAAATCTATTACTGGGTAATTATATCTCGATATTACCCAGAATTAATATGCTAACGAATGCTGTATTAATATTCGCATAGAGATATAACGGATATAGCTTGCCTTTCCCAAAAATAATATAGTGAAGAGTCGGCAATGCTCCATGATAAAAATAAAAGAGGGTTTGAATACGAAAAAAGACAAAACAAGATAAAATAAGTTAATTGTATCCATAATGAAAAGAAGCCGTTCATTACCAAAGAATAATTAACTATAACACCTAAGAACCCCAATAAGGCACATAAATCATATTTGCTTCCTATGGAATGACATGTAGCGTAATTTTCTATACCAAGTGTGAACTCATTATGGCGTATTTACATGCTAATTTTTGATTTTATCAGTTTGAGCAATAGCTAAACACAAAATAGCTCTATATTTTTGAGTCGTATCGGAATGTAAATTTACCCATACAATAAAATCAGGAAACTAAAAGTAATACTCTATATGCTAACTAGTTTATTACTTTTGATTCCTTACTAAATTGATAATTTTATTGATTCGAATTATCGGCCTTTTTAGGTAATAAAGTGAAAATTTTTGGATTTTTACCTAATAATTGTGTAGCTAAATGGTTCGTATCTTGCAATGTAATGGCTTCAATGAGATTGGCTGGCATATTTAACTCATCAAAGTGACTGCCATCAGCCGCAGTTTGTGCCATTGCGGTTAACCAATAAGTAGAACTGGCCTTTTTTTCTTGGTAATTAAGTAACCATGATTTCTTTGCTTGCTGTAACTCATCTAAAGTCACGCCATTACGCGCTACAGATTGAATTACCTCATCTGCCAACACCGTTATAGCATGGGCTTTGTCAGGGGCTGTCGTAAAGTTTAGCCTCGCTAAATAATAGGAAGTCGGATATTTGATCAGTTGCTGCGAAAAAATAATGGTATAGACGCCAGAGGCCTGCTCTCTAACATAATAACGTAACCTTAAATTAATAATATAGTCAATAAGTTCAAGACTAAGTTGATCACGTAGCTGCCATGGTTTTTGCGCTGAGTAAAGTATACTAACCATCGATTTATCGCTACTAGCCATAGGGTATGTTTTTTGCATTGATTGATGAATTGGTATGATACCGTTATCTACCCATCCGTCTTTTTTATCAGTAGTAGGTAGACCCGCAAACCAATATTCAACTAATGGTTTAATTTCATCAATATTAAAACGTCCAGAAATAATAATATTGGCCGATGGTGATAAAGCAAATGCACGTAAATAGTTTTGCTTCAGTTGATCTGCTGAAAAATCCCTCCAAGCACCATCAGGTGAAACTAACAAACGATCACCATGATTAAAGGCATTTTGATTGATTAAGTCTAAAAATTGCCTTTCAACAGGTTGTTTGGAATAAGCTAAGCTTAATTGTTGTTTGGTTTGGGCTAATTGTTGGGGGTCAAAATTAGCGGCGGTTAATTTCAAATAAAATAATTTAAATAATGATGCTAATTGATCATTCGGTGCCTTTCCGCGTAAACCATGATAAAGCAGTTCGGCATAAGGGGAAACAGTAATTTGGTGTTGCCGACTAAATTGGTTTAATTTTGCTGAAGTATACGTTCCATAACCACTATCTTCCGCCAATCTTTGTGACCAACGCATAATACCTAATTGTTGATCGCTATCAAGAGATAATCCCCCTGGGATCTGTAATAACATTTCAACATCACCTGATAAAGTATTATCAGGGCGTGCAATAACTCGAAGCCCATTGCTTAATTGCCATTCATATGCATTGATTTCACTAATATCGTGGGTTGCTGTAATTTTTCCTTGTAATGCAGGCTTGATATCAAGATTAACTTCTTCTTTCTTAAATGGAAACTTTCCTAACTGAGTTTGTCTAATCGTTTGCCATAATTGTTTGATTTGCTCGGCATTAACCGAATTTTGATCACTATCTGGACCAATAACTGCAATCCGTAAATTAGCGCTGTTTAGTCGTTCACCCACTATTTTTTGCAGATCGCTTGCATTAAGTGTTTTTAATATTTGTGTTGTTTTAGTTAATTGCTGTGCTTTATTTTGTATAGGTAAACTATTTGTAATATTGTTAACTAATTGATTAGCTAAATAATCATTTTGATAGTTAATTTCATTTTCTGCCTGTTGTTTTAATTTTGTTAAAATTTGGTTTTTAACTTGTTGCAATTCTATTTCTGATACAGGGCTAGTTGACATACGTTGTACTTCGGAAAACAGATGCCTCATTGTCTCTAAATACTGTTGATCTTTTGGCTGTGCAAAAAGAAGGTATTGCATACGTTTGTTATCAAATAAAATACCTTGTTGATTAATTTGAGCGCTAGGCAATATTTGATTTTCTACTAACAATGATAGCCGATGATTAAGTAACGTTAGCCAGACTAAATCAAAAATATCTTCTTTTATTCCTTGAGGTGTATTTAAAGCTGTGGGTAAATCACGTTGTAATGCGATTTGTATTAGTCGTTGCCCTTGTTCGCGATCAAGGATAACTTTAACTAGTGGCTCGTTTTGTGGTGAAAAAGCTCTTAATTGTGGAATATCAACTGGTGCATCACCTCGTGAACGCTGACCAAAAAGTGTATTAATCCATTGTTTAGCTGATTTAGTATCAAAATTTCCTACTGCAACTAAGCTCATTCTTTGTGGCTGATACCAATTGTTATAGAACGTTTTTGCTTCCTGAACCGGTGCGTTTTTTATGATATCTAACGAACCAATTGGAGCTCGATTAGCGTATAAACTTCCATGATAACGTAGTTCATCTAAGAGGGTATTAATGCGGTAAGCCACGCCTTGCCGTAAGCGCCACTCTTCAATGATAACATCGCGTTCACTTTCATAATCTTGTTGTTCAAATGAAATATGATAAGCCCAATCCGATAATACGGTTAATCCTTTTTCTAATTGTAGAGCTTCACTAGCAGGTAACGATAAGCGATATACCGTTGAATTAAAGCTGGTGGCGGCATTAATGTGAGTTCCCAAATGGATTCCATATTCTTCTAGCGATTTAAAACTAGATTTATTAGGAAAATTTTTTGTTCCCTTAAATGCCATGTGTTCAACAAAGTGAGCTAAGCCTAGTTGATTTTCATTTTCTTGCAATGAGCCACTGTGCACAATTAATCTTAACTCTAATCCTGCTTTTGAGCGAGGTTGTAGATAGACAGTTAACCCGTTGTCTAATTGATAAGTTTCTATCGTAGGATTGGATTCAATTAGCGTATTTGACCAGCATAAATGGGGAAAACTAAGCAATAGGGAAAAGAAAATATAGTATAAAAAATTTTTTAACATCGAATTTAAACCTTAGATATAAACACAGTCTCAAACTCGGCATTTTGCTGTGCCAATTTTTGTATTGGTGAAATAGCCGTATCATCTAAATTGATGACTTGTTTAACATGATTTTGTATTGGTTGATGAGAAATAAAGATCATCGCGCTTTCTGGTAATTTTTTCTGTAATAGCGAAATAAGTTGATAGACACTTGGTAAATCCAATGCCGAAGTTACTTCATCTAACAAGATTAGTTCGGGTTTGTTAAGCAACACCCTAGCAAACATTAAACGTTGTTGTTCACCACCTGATAAACGGTTCCCCCAATCACTTTCGGTTTCTAGCTCATGACTCAATTTATCTAGCCCAACTAATGATAATGTTTCAAGCAACTTTTGTTGTGTAAAGTTTTTTGAGCAAGCAGGGTAAGCCAATAAATTATCCAACCTATCGTAACTAAGGCGTATTTTTTGTGGGATCCACAGATAATTATCTGTACGTTGAATAATACCTTGATAATTTGTCCAAAAACCACTAATGGTTTTTAATAGTGTTGATTTACCTATACCCGAACGTCCTTGAACCAATAACGTATCGCCTTTAGTTAACTGGATATGAGTCGATAATAGGACTTGCTGATTATCTGCACTTTTTAATATTACCTGCGCATCAAGTAGCGTATCATTATGGGTAGTTTGAGTAATTGTATTTTCAGGTAATTCATCTAAAAGCCGAACGAAATGATAAAGCCTTGTTACTGTCGCTTGCCAAATTGCAATATCTCGATATGCATAAATAAACCAACTTAATGCCGAGGAAACCTGCATAAATGCTTGTCGAATTTGCATCAAGCCACCTAAATTAATTAAGCCAGCAATAAAAGCAGGTAATGCAAAAAAAATCGGCGCTAAAGAAGATACTTGTTGGTAACCTACACTAAAAAATGAAAGATTTCTTTCATAATTCATCAAATTTTGCCAATTATGAATAATGGTTGTAAATTTGTTTTTTAACCTAGTCGTTTCTTGTTTTTCACCATGTTGGCCAGCGATTGCTTCGCTAGATTGGTAACAATGAATCAATGTCGCTCGGTAATTAGCTTCGCTTTGCTGTTTTTCGATATTAATTTTATGTAAAGGTTTACCTATAGCATGAGTACAAATAATTCCTAATAATGTATAGATAGCACAAGCAAAAACCATATAACCAGGGATATGAATATCTATCGATAGTAAGGTAAAGGAAATAGCACCAGATAGTGTCCATAAAATGGCAGTAAAGGAGATTAATGTCATAAACGAACGCAAAAATGAAAGTAATAAATCTAGTGATTGTTTAATCAGTAAATTGATATCTTCAGCAATACGTTGATCGGGGTTATCAAGTTCAATATGTTTTATTTTAAGATGATAGTGATGAGAATGTTTGGATAACCATTGCTTAGTTATTTTTTCTGTCATATGGTAACGCCAAATTATTAATAGCTTCTTTTGTAAATAATCAGCGTACACAACGACCAAAATCATCATAATAATAAGAATAATAAAATCGCCCAATAAACGATAAAGATTTTGCTCGTTTAAAGCCTGTAGGGCATTATAAAAATCTCCATTCCATTGGTTTAATTTAACATTAAACCATACAGTGGATAAACTTAAAGCGATAACACTAAGTAATAATAACCAAGCCACTTTTGATGCTGAAGAACACCAAAAAGGCTTTACTAAATATAAGAATTGTTTAATTTTTTGCATGTTTATGCGGCAGTAAAATTTATATTATTGCGAAAAAAGTATAACGTTTTATGTAAATTAGAAGTCATAACCAACTTGAATCCAAAATTGGCGACCAGGAGCATAAGCATTGACAATTCTGTCATTACCTGCCGCATCAGCACCATAAACATAACGATCGGTAACATTTTTTTTATTTAAAATATTATTAATTTCTACAGAAAAATTAGCACCTTTAGCAAAAGTTGGCACCCAACCGAGTTTAGCATCCCAACGAAGCGTACTGGCAAAGCGTTCTTTTTCGTATTTTGCCATTTTATCGCCCGTATTTGGATCGATGTGATATTGGTTACTATAACGAACCGCTTGATTTCGCGGGCTTTGCCATTGTAGTAAGTTGTAAAACGTTAAATCATAGTCTGGAATTTTGCTTGTCAGTTCGAAATTAATCTTAACGGGAATATTAAAATCGGTTGCAGGTAAATCAGATGCTTTAATTATTCTACCGTTATACCAAACTTTATCATGGCGAACATTATTTGCGGGATCATAATGCGCATAACCTAGCTCTTTAGGTGTATTGCTTTCACTTTTTTGCCACGAGATTGAAGCTGATGCAGTATGTTCAGCGTGATAAAATTCGATAGGTAGTCTATTTTTTACCACTAATGACAAAGTATCATGCGTACTGCGCCCAGAGTTATCAAAGGTTCGAATGTTTGATCGACCATTATCATATTTAGGGCGACTGCGAACTTCATCATAGCTTTCACGATGTACATATTGTAATTGCCATAGACTGTTTTTTACAACCTGCTCAAAACCTAAACTAATTTCATCATTATAAGGTGTAGAAAGCGAATTAAGCCCTTCAAAATCAGTTGAGCTTATCCAATCTTCATCAACTTGTCCTGGTGTACAAAAGTAATAGCAGTTCTTTAATCCCGCATTTTGTGCACCATATAAAGCATAAGCCATCATAGTACGGCCATAATAGCGGTTGATTCCAGCAGTTAATACAGTATTACCGTTACCAAAGGTGTCTAAACTTGTCACAAATCTTGGTGCTAGGTTGACGTCTTTAATAAAATTATCATAATCAATACGTATTCCAGGACGGACTGTTAAGCGACCGTATTTGATTGTGTCATCGGTAAAGAATGCGTAATTATCGTAACTTGCTTGATAATGGCCAGCTTGGAAAAC
This sequence comes from Bombus sonorus, assembly GCA_029958995.1. NCBI lineage: Eukaryota > Metazoa > Arthropoda > Insecta > Hymenoptera > Apidae > Bombus > Bombus sonorus. The sequence continues at coordinate 2,615,432 of JARWAU010000020.1, read as the reverse complement.
CGAAGCATGATCGGCATAAGAGAGCCAAGGGAGGGCGTCCCATGTGCCAGTATAGGTGTAACGATAAAAATCTTCATTTCGAATATAACGCGCTTTGGTTTTTGCTAGTTCGAATCCGATAGAGGGCTCATGCGTGGTATCCAACCAAGAAATTGGTTTAAAATCAAGTTTTGTCTTTAATCCCCAATTATCTTGTTTAGTGGTTAAATTACCAACGCCTCCCGAATGATATTGCACGGGGTTACGCCAATCAGAATAATCAACCAATGTAATAAAATAGTTTTGATCGTTGGTTCTTTTATCTTCTAGCTTTTGATAACTTGTTGTCAAATCTAATTTGGCAAAATCAAACTCATGCAGTAATTGCAAGGCCATACTTAAGCCATTATGCTTAGTATTGTAACCAGAATTAGCAACGGTTGCGGCAAATGAGTAATTGTTATATTGTGAATAATTGGTAGAAAAATTTACTGATGTTTGGTTTGTTGCATACCAAGTAAATTTAGATGAATAGTTATTTGAAACACGTGTTTGGTTTTTCATACCGCCGTTTTTTCGAATTTCAATCAGATCTTCACCATCTAATAATAATGATGGACCTTGATAAGAGACAGAAGAGATATCAGATTCTCTTCTTGATGCGGCAAACATTACACCTAAATCGTCAGTAAGACCTGTTTCAAACCAACCGCCAAAACTTTGTTTACTGTACTTAGGTTGAAATCGACTCGGATGACTGGCATCATTGGCGGAACTATCAAATTTAATCGCTGGATCGACATGAGTTTTATTCCATGAAGATTGGGTTTTACGATAAAAAATATTAACATTAGTTTCATGATTCCAACGACGGCTAATTACATCTACAACACCACCTGTAAATCCACCGTATTCAACGGGGATATTATTGTCATATAATTTAATTTCATTAATTAAGCGGCTATCAATATAAAGACCTTGTTCATCGCTATCAACACGCGTATTGGTTACGCCTAATCCTGGATCGACTGGATCGACATCATTATTAAAGCTTACACCATCTAATTGATAATTATTTTGGTAGCTGGTATTGCCATGAATCGAGATATCGGCAGGCTTAATTTCACCTTGCGTCATGCCGTTGTTACTGCTATTCGACATTTGTATCGCAGGCAAAGTTTTCAATACATCCGTGATATTACCATCGCCCGTATTTGATTGATTGATTTTATTTGAATCAATTGCTTGAGAGGTTGATAATTTAGCTGAGGGTGCTGTTACAATAATGACGTCATCGTCTTTTTTGTCATCTTCGCTTTTTTCAGCTATCTGTTGGTCGATCTGATTTGGGCTGGATAATGCTGTTGGGTTATAACTAATTAAAAACAGGGGTAAAGCCGATACTACTACTTTTTTCATACAAAAACGATCCTTGGGAAATACAGACAAATATAATAGTAATAGATTTATTGCCAATTTATATTTAATAATGATATTTATTATCATTAAAGCAAAATATTTATATTTGTCAACTAAAAGAGTTAATTTGTAGTTCGTTCTATCTGATTAAGGCTTACTTTAAAAATATTAAAAAAACGCCAAGTATTAGAAAAAGCCGCCCAAGAAAAGTATTGAACCATGATAGTCAAGTTGGCTAATGCCAAAGTTATTTTTTTATACATTACCCATTGTGCTCTTTGGTCAATTTACAGATAAAGTTACGGGATATGCTTGGAAAAACTTATTGATTCGGTTAATTTATCTCGTGGAAATTTATGATTTTCTATCAAGTTTGAGCATTCAACAGATAAGATCTTGTCCTTTTGGGAAGAAATTTCCCTAGATTTAATTATTTTAGGCTTGTGTTGGTGGATTAATATCCCAACTTATCTTTTAGGATCTAATGCCTCTAGCGTGGCGTGAGTGCTAAAACTTCGGGTTTGATGATAAGGTAGGTTTTAGCATTATATATCGTTTTGCCCAAATCACTAAAGATTCCAGTTAAGTAAGATAGGGGATAATCTAAACATTCTTTGTATCCTTTGTCTTTCCAATTAAGTGACACTCAGAAATTAGAAAAATAGCAACAATATTTATGCTTACTTTTATATACTATAATAAATTTTAAAAAAACACGTTTACAAAATACTAGCGATTTACTTATACTTTCTATCTATTTAATAATAGAAAAGCTCGAATTAAAGTAAATATAAGTTGTAGAAAAGGATTTAGAACGTGCTAAGGAATAGTTGTTTGGTGGCCAGCCATAAATTATTGGTAAAAATAAAAGAAACATTAACTAATTTAAGCGTTTTTCACCTACAAATACTTTTCGACTTTTATTCTAAAACGACAAGATTGTTGTCTTTTTCATTAACACCAATATTTATTGGCATTAGCTTGTTATTAACGACTTATGTCAATAGAGCAATCGCCTTAAGTTCAGAAGTTATTCATGTTGCCGAAACTACCAATGTGATTAATGGTACTGCGCCTTATTTAAGTTTTGATGGCGGGAAAACTAAAATATTAGGCGTTGATGATATTTTTTGGATGAGCTATCAAGTTGGTAATCAAACTTTTCGATATACACTCGATAATAATACTTCGTCACAACAGAATCCTATTTTGTTACCTGAATCGATTAAAACGTTTGCCGATATTAATTCGATTATCCCCAAAAATTATCCAATACCCGAGTGGGCAGAAGATAATGGGCAACAAATAGAATTTAATAGCCGTTATGATAGACAATATTTTTTTGATGATGATGGCGATGAAATTCTGAGTGGTGCCGGTATGGTTTCGCTAAAAATATTTGATGAAGCAGATGATTATGGTAGTGATGATTTGGCCGAGTGGGGAGAGCGCAGCTATAAACGTAGTGACCTTATTGATCCTTGTCGTTATAGCTATAGAATGGTTTTACTATCTAGCATTTCTTCAGTTTTGAGTAAGTTTGGTGTGCCATCTAGAAGATCATTTGGAGCAACTGTCACGGAAGATGAGTGGAATGAGGATCCATGGGCATTTGAGGATCGATTGGTTTTACATATTAAGCCTGCTGTTTCCAACCCTTATGCATGTTGGGCATATCCACTTACTCAACCAACCCCACACAGTGAGCATATAGGTAATGAATGGGTAGCGTCCGATCTGTATAGGGAGTCAGGGGCAAAAAAAGGATATCAACTTCAAAATATTAATAGCCCTTCAGCTAATTTTCCAACCACGGCAGGCGATTCATTTCCGTTTAATTTAACAGTCGCAGGGTCTTTTCCTCATGAACTAAGCTACAGTAAGCAGCCTAAGGATTCAATTATTAATTTAACTATTAGAAAAGCAGAAGAATTTAGATATTATGGAAATTACCCTAATGAAGCGACAATTACGCTATTAGGACCAAAAGCAGGGCAGCCAAATACGTCGTTCTCTCCCACAACGTTTATTATTTATGCTGATCAAGCGCAAACTAAACCTATATATAGTTTTACAATTAACAAATGGTTTATTTTATTAGAGGATGGTAAACGAACATTTAAAGAAAGTAGAGAGTATTGTGAAAGCATTGGGTACCGCCTTCCTACTGTACCTGAATTAACCAATGTTAAAAATGTTGAGCTAAATTGGCATCAAGGATACCCTACTGGCAAAGAAGGGTTCTCTAAGGTACAACTTGGAGGGGGAATCATTCCAGAATGGGGCTCTGATGTTTTTAGGCTAGATCGTCATATTTATAGAAAATTTTGGTCGAATAATCGCCATAAGAATGATAACTACTACTTAGTTGATGCTTATGGATTGATATTTTCAGAACCAATAACAGAACAAATTGGCTATGCACTTTGTATTTCACCGTAATCTTTAAACGGCAGCCGCACAGCAACAACAACGAGTGATTTAACACAGATAGAGTAATACTTTGTAGATAGAAAGGTAATATTAAAATGATTTATTTTGGTTTAGGAGCGACGTTATGATATATGTAGTAACAGAAACAACTAATTAATGCGTAAGAGCAACTAACCATAAAATAATTTTTATTTATATCATAGTGCCAATATGTAATGATAATTCAAATCTAGGATTTAAAGATTTAGCTTGTGATGTATTGTTCAATATTGCATTGTTTAGGCATGGTTACCGCTGTAAAAAATGTTCAGAAAACCTATTGATTTTATTGAAGTTTTTTGGTCGGAATTAACCGCCGTGTAGGCGGTTAATTATTGATGCTTCACAATAAAACAGCAGTGGATTTGCTTGTTACGTTTAAAATCAAGCGAAAGCGTTTTATTGGTAATTTCTTGATAGGTAAGTCCTAGATTTTGCATACCACTGCTATCCATCTTAAAACCACGTTTATTATTCGAAAAGAGGATAGTGCCATTAGGTTTTAGCAAGCGTTTTAGATCCGCCATTAATTTTAGGTGATCTCGTTGCACATCAAAGGTATTATTCATACGTTTGGAATTCGAAAATGTTGGCGGATCGATAAAAATTAAGTCGAATTGTTCATCGGATTGAGATAAATAAAGCAAACAGTCAGCCTGAATTAATCGGTGCTTTTTACCTGTTAAACCATTTTGTTTTAAATTACGATCTGCCCATTCTAAATAGGTGCGTGACATATCAACGGTAGTGGTTGATTTAGCACCACCAAGTCCTGCATAAACAGTTGCACTCCCTGTGTAAGCAAATAGATTTAAAAAGTCCTTGCTAGCACTCATTTCACCAATCATTTTGCGTGCTAAGCGATGATCTAAAAACAGTCCTGTATCTAAATAATCGGTAATATTGACCCAAAATTGGGTTTTTTGGCGATTAATGGCGTATTCATGGACTAAAAAATAATCCTGCTTTTGCCCTAATTTTTGGTATTGTTGTTTACCTTTTTGTTTTTCTCGGGTTTTTAATACTAGTTGATCGGCAGTCAGATTAAGCTCTGACATGGTGGCATTGATAATATCAAATAGCCGTTGCCGTGTTTTTTGTGGATCAATATTTTTAGGGGCGGCGTATTCTTGTATAACTATTTTATCTTTATAGCGATCAATAGCAACATTATATTCGGGTAAATCTGCATCATAAAGTCGATAACATTCAAGTTGTTCTTGAGCTGCCCATTTTTCCAGTTTTTGTTTATTTTTGCGTAACCGATTTGCAAAGTCGGCAGCCGGCACCGTTGGGTTCGTGATAGGTTGTTGAGCATCACGCTTAGCAATGGCATAATTTTTTTGTATACAGTCGAGAGGGCCATTTTTGGCTTTAAATTGTCTATCTGCTCGCATTTGTAAACAATCTAATAGTTGCGGTGCACCACTAAATAGTGATAATCGCCAACCACCAAAGTGTTGTTTAATTTGTCGACCGAGAGCAGTATGTAAAGCAATAAGTGCGGGCTCGTTTTCTAGCCGCTCGCCATAAGGTGGATTACTGATAATCATACCTGTTGTTTGCATTGGTAATGGATTAGTAAGTTGTGTTACATCTTGTAAAGCAAAGGTAATTAAATCGCCCACACCGGCTTGGATTGCATTTTGTTTGGCTCGCTCAAGTACGGTAGAATTATTATCGTAACCAATAAAAGGAATATTGGGTTTACAGGCATTATGTTTTGCTGAAAATAATAATTCATTCCATAGCGTTGGATTAAATCCTTTCCATGCAAAAAATCCCCATTGTTTGCGTTGTAATCCTGGTGGGATTTTTGACGCCATCATAGCGGCTTCAATCAGTAGCGTGCCTGAGCCACACATGGGGTCAAGCAACGGTTCATCACTCAGCCAACCTGAACGCATAATAATGGCGGCAGCAAGGGTTTCTTTTAATGGTGCTTGCCCTGTTTGCTGACGATAACCACGTTCATGTAAGCTATTGCCACTTAAATCTAAAGATAAGGTGACTCGGTTTTTATTTAAATACGCATGAAGTCGAATATCTGGATCTTGTTTAGCAACATTGGGGCGTTCGTTAGTATGGCGTAAAAAGTGATCAACAATGGCATCTTTGATCTTAAGTGCGCCATATTGACTATTGCGAATAAATTCGTTAACACCAACAAAGTTGATCACAAAAGCGTTATCGACCGCAAAAATATCTGTCCATTTAATATTAAATACACAAGAATAGAGATCTAAATCACTATAAATATCAAATTCAGCTATTGGCAACAAAATGCGTGAGGCTAAACGAGACCATAATAATGATTGATATAATGTTTTTTCATCAGCATCAAAATAAACTCCACCTTGGGTAATTTTACAGTTAGGTGAGCCTATTTGTTCTAACTCTTTTTTTAATAACTCTTCAAGCCCGCGTGATGTGCTGGCAAATAGCGTTTTCATGTATAATCCACTTTACAATAAAATTGCAGGCATTATACCGACTAATTGCAATAGTGGGAAATAAAGGCAACGCTTATATCTATTTTTGTTAATCAAAATTTATTAGCTTTTGACAAAAGCGTTTAAACAAAAGGGTAAGTTATATATTTTGATTATGATTTTTTTGTAGAATTAAATACAAATTCGTTTTCATTGTCATAATAATTTTTATATAAAAATGTTATAAATTAAATAAAAATCTTAATATCAATTAACGATTGTTATGGAAAGTAATCTAATTTTTGTTTATTACTGATGCGTAAAGTGAGATCGGTAATTGCGATGATTAATGCAGAGCGGATCATTTGTTGATAACGATTTTGATACATAGATGACTTTAAACCATCTACAATTCCTGCCGCTTTTTCATGCTCTTGCTTGTGATCCCAATTAGGCGGTAAAACCATGTCATGCAATAAGCTAATCGGTCCTAAAATTTCATCATCAAGATAAGTATATTTTTTTTCATCGTTATCTAATTCATCTAAAATGGCCATGAGTAGCTCAATATCTTCAAATTCTTCGCGTGTAATAATACCTAGCACATATAACAGTTTTAAACAAACAGAGGTATCATTCAACGGTCCATTTTTACCCATTAACGAGGGGATAACAAATTTTATTGCGTGCGGTTCTTTACGAAAGGCTTTTTGGATTAAATGGTTAACGCTATCACTAATCAGATTAATTGCAACAGCCAACAAGCTGTGAATATCAGCCTGTTGGTTGAGTTTTTCTAAAATAGTATCTTCTTGTAATATCATTCCTGACATTTTTTTATACAAATTGACGATTTTGCATTGCAGTATAAAGTTCTTCTACCTTTTGAACAATAATATTGTTGTTTTCAATACCTGAAATTTCAGTAAATGCGGCTTTTACCCCTTTATTAGCAATAAGATCTGCAAGTTCAACGGCTTGTTCATCGTCATCATTACGATAGTTCAGCGCAGCGGCAATACCAATCAATAAATTAGTATTTTGTACTTGATACTCAAAAGTGCCAAGTAATGGTTTAATTAAACGATCATTAACGCCCAATTTTCTTATTGGTTGACGGCCCACACGTGCTGTATCATCTTGTAAATAAGGATTTTCAAAACGAGATAAGATTTTTTCGATATAGGCTATATGTTTTTGATCATCGAAATTATAACGTTTGATAAGAACTAGACCGCTTTCTTCCATTGCACCCCGTACGATTAAACGAATGCGTTCATCTAAAATAGCATCTCGAATCGTTGCAATATTATGATAAAACCCTAAATAAGCCGTAATGGCATGGCCTGTATTTAAAGTAAATAACTTGCGCTCAATAAATGCCATTAAATTATCTACTGGCTCCATGCCTTTTATGTGTGGAATTTTGCCAATAAACTGTGTTTCATCGACGATCCATTCCGAAAATGTTTCAACCGTTACTTCTAAAATGTCGCCTGTTTTTGATGTGGCTGGTGGGACAATGCGATCTACCGCTGAATCCACAAAACCTATATGGGTATTTACCCATTCATGCAACTCTACGGGTAATGTTTTAAAAATTTCTTGTTTAAAATGATGGGTACCTTTCACCATATTTTCGCAAGCAATAATGTTTAGCGGTTTAGCATTACCTTGCTTATGGCGAGCAATAATGCCTTGTGCAACGATGGCGGCAATGCGTGCTAGAATTTGCGGCCCTACAGCTGTTGTTAGTAAGTCAACTTTTGCTATATGGTCGATAACTTCACTTGATGTGCTATTAATTGCGTCAACATTTTTAACTATTTCGGTTGTCGATTGCTCACCAACAACATTAACTGGATACTCATGACGTTTAGCGATATCATCAATAATTTGTTGATTGACATCGGCAAACGTAACATGCACACCAGCATCTGACAATAATTTACCAATAAAACCGCGTCCAATGTTACCTGCGCCAAAATGTAATGCTTGCATAATAATTAACCTTTATTTGAGTTTAAATTTAAAAAGAGAAAATTAAATCCCATATTTTCGGGATTTAATCAATATTGTTTAGCTTAATATTGCTAAAACTTCTTCAACGTTATTTGTTGTCGCTAGTTTGGCAATAATTGTTTCATCATCTAATGCATTAGTCAGTTTTGCTATTACATCAAGGTGTTCATTATTGCGAGCAGCAATACCGATCACGATTTTTGCTTTATCGTCTTCTTCGTGACCAAATTGCACACCTGAAGGGTATTGGCAAAATACAATTCCTGTTGTAATGACATCATCTTTTGCTTCAATCGTACCATGAGGAACAGCAATTGATTCACCAAGGTAAGTTGATGTAAGTTGTTCACGTTCAATCATGGCTTCTATGTAGTCCGGTTTCACATAACCATTATCGACTAACTGTTGACCTGCAAAACGAATCGCTTCTTCTTTATTTTTAGCGGTCAACCCTAAAAAGATATTTTTTTCTGATAATTTAAAGAGCGGGGTATTATCTGTGGATGTATTGTTTACAAGTATTGCTTTTTCTTCTGCTATGCTAGAATTTTGCGAGCTTAAAAGATCAACTACGAGCTGGCTATATAGTTGGCTATCTAAAAAGTTAGTTAATGAAATATGATGTGCGTTTGGCGCATGTTGTTTGGCTCGATCAGTTAAGTCTTTATGCGTAATAACGATATCAACATCGTTTGGAAGATTATTAATCGCTAAATTAGTGACAAAAATATCCAAATTGGCATCTTGAACTTTTTTGCGTAATACTCCTGCACCCATAGCACTTGAGCCCATTCCTGCATCACAAGCCACAATGATTTTTTTCACTTTCGCAAGGTCAAGTGTGCCGTTCATCATGCCTTTTGCTTCGCTTTTCATTGCAGAGATATTGGATTTTGCATCTTCAAAGCTTTTGTCTGCTTCTTTGGTTGTCTTTAATAAAATAGCTGAAATGATAAACGTAACCATTGTTGCCGCAATGACAGAAAAAATGACACCAAGCATTGATGATTTCGGCGTTACGGCAAGAACGGCAATGATTGAACCTGGTGATGCTGGTGAGCTTAACCCTGCACCAAATAGTGTTAAAGTAAATACGCCTGTCATTCCACCTAAAATCACTGCAATAATAAGGCGAGGATTCATTAATACATATGGAAAGTAAATCTCGTGTATCCCACCAAAAAAGTGAATTATTGCTGCACCACTGGCTGAACTTTTGGCTGAGCCTTTACCAAAAAACATATAGGCTAATAATAACCCTAATCCAGGACCAGGGTTTGCTTCAATTAAAAAGAAAATCGATTGAGAATATTCAGCCGCTTGTTGAATACCTAACGGTGAGAATATGCCGTGATTAATTGCGTTATTTAAGAAAAGAATCTTAGCGGGCTCAATAATGATAGAGGTTAAAGGCAATAAATTATGTTCAACCAAAAAATTAACAGCAATAGTTAATTTACTTGATGCTACAACGACAGAAGGGCCAATTGCAAAAAATGAAAGTAATGCTAAAAGCATACCAATAATACCAGCAGAAAAGTTATTCACTAACATTTCAAAGCCACTTTTGATTTTGCCATCGACAACTTTATCAAATTGTTTAATTACCCAACCACCTAAAGGACCAACTATCATTGCCCCTAAAAACATCGGAATATCTGAACCAACAATGACCCCCATTGTTGTGATTGCACCAACAACTGCGCCACGTTCTCCGTGAATTAATTTACCCCCAGTATAACCAATCAAAAGTGGTAATAAATAAGTAATCATAGGGCTAACTAGCTTGGCAATAGTTTCGCTTGGATACCAGCCTGTTGGAATAAATATAGCAGTAATAAATCCCCAAGCAATAAACGCACCGATATTTGGCATTACCATATTACTTAAGAAACGCCCAAAGTTTTGAACTTTCAATTTGATATTTGAGGTTGTCATAATATAAATCTTTCCTTCTTGATTGATATAACTATTATGTGATTATTGTAGAAGGATTTAGTTATTTAATTCATCAAAAATAATCGATAAATGTGATGCATATCACGTAGTTAAACCTAGGTATTTTTTATTTTTTGTGATTTAAATCACACTTTTTCTGTTATTAGTAAAATCTGTTATTAAATAAAATGGCTAATTGCGAATACTGCGTGTTTAGAACATTCGAGTTGTTATAAATTAGTTTTTATCATCAAATTGGATAGAATATAATAGGTGTTTGTGTATTAAGATCATTTTATGATTGGCATTAATACCACAAAAAGTTCGTTGAAATTAACTAATAAAACGGTCTCTTGCCGCTTTAGGCTTATTACAGTGTGTGCGCTATTCAAATTATAATTATTATGTGGTTGGATGTATGATTATTTATTGCACAGAGGAGGTGGGAATGACATATGACCAAACGTTTCTTGCCCTATTAATTATATATAAAAAATGTTGGCTGAACTTGTTCAATTCAAACCAACATTAATGTCAGAGCTTAGTAAAGATTAGAACTTTGCTTTATTATCGCATTGATTGCTAATAACTAATAAGAGAAAAAAGTCGCAATACTACAAAATTTATAGTAGATATTGCTATTTCTTTTTCAAAAAAAGTTATAGCAACAATCAATCATCATTAGAAATTTTTAAAAAAGGCATAACGTTGCCATTAGGCATAAAAACACGATCGTTATTTTTTTCTTTATTCAAAATAGTTTGATCAACATCATATCCCAAAAGATTAGATAAAATATATTTATTCATCAATCCACTTAAATAACCGGTTGGACTTCGAAATGACTCTATAAATTGACAGTTATAGCGATCATTTGTTGATATAAACATAAACGGAATTAAAAATTGGTCAACATTTGTGTTACTTACACCATGCCCAACATTAACGATTTCGCCATGATCCGAGGTATAAATTAAGGTATAATTATGGCTGTATTTGTTAATAACATCGTACAACGCTTTCACTGTACGATCCGTGTGATGGATGGTCAGATCATATTTTTCAGCATCAGGTAAAGCTTGCTTATCAACTTCATCATAATTTTCATAAGGTTGATGGCTGCCTTGTAAATGTACGAAAATGAATTTTTTCGGTGAATTATCTTTTTGAAGCGTATCCTCTAATAACCGACTTAAATAAACATCAAGCGTATTTTTACCAAAAGCGACAACATCACTCTTACGTGCAATAAAACCATATTTAGTTTCAAATGAACTTTTAATCTCCTGACCAGGTGAGGCTAGCCAATAGGTTTTGTAATGATTGAATTTAGCCATTTCAATAATTGACTTATTATTAAATAAATTATCATCGCTTTCTGGAACATTAAATGAAAGAGTTAATGGTAAAGAATCCTTTGTAAAAGCGGCTGCTGAGTGGCTATTTTGAATAATACAAGCACCATTTTGGCTAAAAATATTGGTCATAAAAGGCGTTGTTTGTTTATGGTAACCATAGGTGCTGTATCGAGTTACTAATGAGGCTTCCCCCATGATTAATACCACTAAGTCGTTATCGGTTTTATTGGGGGGTAAAAGAATAGCTTCATTGAATTTTTTAATCTCATTTGTACTAGAATAGATGTTTGTTGATGCAAAACTAGCTAAAAGGTAGGATAAATTGCCTACAGCAACGGGATATGTAACACGAAATAATGTTGCACTATTTTTATAGTAACCTCGTTTAAAGTCACGAGTGAAAGATGCGTTTTTTGCTATAATCAATGTTATCATAGACAAACTAATTATATAATAAAATAAAGGAATAATCAGTTTAAATTTAACAGTAATTATTTTTCTAAAAATAAATAAAATAAGAGTTGTTGCAATAAACGCGGGACCTATTATGATTAAAACTTGTTTAGACATTGATAATGCTTCATTAGCATTACTTTCGACAATAGAATCAAGTATACCTACTGATATTATTTCTCCATAATAAATGAAATAACTAATTTCGGATAAGAACAGGAATAGAAATAGTGTGCTAATCCCAACAATAAAATAATGGCGATTATAAACACCTATATGCACAAGTACAATAAAACATAATGTTGTTATCCAGTCTATATAAAATAGTAGATTTTTAAAAACAGATTTATTAAACAGAATATCGGATTTTGTTATAACGATATAAGCCCAAATAGCACTAAGAACAGTGTAAACTAGCAATAAAATTAGCCGTTGATTATTTTTTATAATTTTACATGTTTTCATAATTTATCTCTTATTCCTTTTTATTATTAATTAATGTCGCAAGTAAATGATTGTGCTTAATTCTATCAAAAATATCAGGCAGTGCTCACCTCTATAAATGTGTTATTAAGGTAATACTTTTTTCCATATTACTCTAACCAGAAGTGAGCATTAACCAAATATTGAAAGGCTACTTTATAATAGATTTTAATATATTCACATAGTGTTTTATTTTTGTATTTTCTTAATTTTGTAATTAAGATCATAAATAAATTGTGTTTCTAACAAATTGAAAAAACTTTTAGTGATCATACTATCCCAACAATTTTCAGCGTTGTTTATACTTTGGTTAAGTTTATATTGTTTGTCGCTTAATTACTTTTCTTCTAAACGAATCAATAATTACACAGAGATATAATTAATCTTCACAGTTTGATATAAGTGATATTGGTTACTCAAATATGATTGGGTTTATCAGGATTAAACTGCTTATTTAATGTATTGGGTGATGTATCATGAAATAGGCTTGTAGCAAAAGGATTAAGGTTATTGTTTGCTATCATGTTATAGAATGAAAAATCAATATGCTTTCTGGCAGAATTTTTATAATGCCCAATTTACTACTCTTTCTGCCCCATCATAGCTCATACCTCTGAACATCTGTACTAAATTTAACCGCAATGTGTTATCTTATAATCGTTATTTATATCATAAAAATGATATTTGGTTATACTTAAAGATCAGTAGCTTCAAAATTAATCAACATGACAATTAGTGGTGAAAATGGGCTGGTGTGTTAGTTTCAAATTACAAAAATATTAAAGAATACCTAGCATTAGCAAAGATGATCAATTTAGGGTATGATAATCATTCAATTTGTGGTTAATTTGAATGCTTAATAATTAAGTGCAAAATTCTTCTGAAGAAGATGATTAAATAAAAATAAATAGTAATATTTGACTAAATATTAAACTTAAACTCAAGGAGTGTTGGGAGGTAACATTGACATGAAATATTTTGCTTGGGGCATTTCGCTTTTAGTTGGGCTTATGAGCTTAGGGCAAGAAATGCTATGGTTTAGAATAGTTAGCTTTAATTTGGGTGGTGCACCTTATGCTTTTGCAATTGTGTTAGTTTTTTTCTTATTAGGCATTGCTTTTGGGGCACAGAGAGGGAAGATCATTTGTAAATATAGTTCTAATCTATTATTAACTGGGGGGCGAGTTTTAATCTTCGCAGGTGCCCTCGATATATTAATTCCATTTATTATTCAAAATATAAACCAACCGGATAATATTTCATTTCGTTTAGCGATATTTTGTATTTTGATATTGCTTGTTGCGGCTTTAAAGGCAATATTATTTCCAATCGTACACCATTTAGGTACAAATATTGCTAATGGTAATGTAGGGGCATCAGTTTCTAAAGTTTATTTTTTTAATATTATTGGTTCAACACTTGGTAGTTTATTAATTGGTGGTGTTTTCCTTGATTATGTGTCCATTTCATCAATGTTTATTTTCATTGGTATCGTTTGTGTTTTATTAGGCATTTTGATGATTATTAAAAAATCGGCCGTTTCTGTTATTGCTGTTGCTGTACTTGGTAGCTTTTGCCTTTGTTTCGTAGATAAACACACTGATTATATTTTTAGAAATACGTTTAAAAAAAATATATCTATCAACTCTTATATTGAAAATCGCTACGGGGTAATTCATATAGTCAATGATGATAACGATGGAAGGAAAAATATTGTATTAGGCAATCATATGTATGATGGTATTATAAATATGGATCCAAATAATGACATCAATGACTTAAATCGCCTTTACTTATTAGCGGCAATTCATCCCAACCCTAAAACAGCTTTGGTTATTGGTATGAGCGCTGGTGCATGGACTCGAACATTGTCCAGCTTTCCTTCATTAGAAACCATTGATGCTATTGAAATTAATAAAGGTTATTTAGATATTATTAAGCAATATCCTACGGTCTCACCATTATTAGATGATCCTAAAATAAATATTTATATTGATGATGGACGACGTTGGCTTAAACGCAATAGTGATAAAAAATATGATTTAATCATTATGAACACGACTTACCATTGGCGTTCAGGTATAACTAATTTATTATCGCAAGAAATGATGAAAATACTACAACATTCATTAAATCCTAATGGTATTTTGGCATTTAACAGTACCCGTTCACTTGATACATTAAAAACAGCACAATCGGTATTTAAACATGCTTATTGGGGTCCAATGGGCTTTATTTATGCCTCTGATTCAATGATGAAAATTGATGAAAATGTAGCTAAAGCTCGGCTTGATAAGTTAGTTTTAGATAGTAGACCGTTGTTTAATGAAGAATCTAAACAACTGGAAAACGGTGCTTACAAAAAAACATTAGAGGCAAAACTATTAAGCTTAAACGAAGTTGAAAAACTTTATAATTTAGGGAGAGAGACAGAAGTTATTACTGATAACAACATGATAACAGAATACAAGTATGGGATTTTTACAACGAAAGAGAAATAAGGAACCGTTTATGTTAAGCAAAAAACAATTATTACTATTAAGTACGCTATTTTTTATTTCTGGAATGAGTGGTTTAACTTATCAAGTCGCTTGGCAACGAGTGCTTTATTCTGCTTTTGGTTCAGATGTTGATTCTGTTGCAATTATTGTATCGGCATTTATGTTAGGACTTGGCCTAGGAGCTCTTGGTGGTGGCAGAATTGTTGATAAATACCCAAATAAAGCACTACAGCTTTTTTGTTTTAGTGAATTTGGAATTGGTTTATTTGGAATAATTAGTTATCCACTTATTTTATTTGTGGGTGATATTTTTATTAGTTACAATTTAATTGTTGTTGCCATTGTTAATTTTTTATTGGTGCTTGTTCCAGCGCTCTTGATGGGAGCAACATTGCCAATTTTAATCACTTATATTGCACAGTTTTGGAAAAACATTGGTCAAACAACAGGACATCTTTATGCTATTAATACTTTTGGTGCAGCCGCTGGAGCGTTTTTAACAGGATTTATTTTGTTTATCCATTTTGGTATTAACGGTGTAACGATATTAGCAGCATTCGGTAATTTTGTTGTTGCCACACTTGCTTATCTGTTTTTGAATAAAGCACAGATAAAGGATTGATAGAAAGATCGATAAATGCTATAAAGGTATTTAAAGATGAAAATAAGCGAAAATTATCGCTTATTTTCAATTTCCTCAAAGCTAACTAATTAAGAAGCTTTATTATTAAGTACACATGATCAATAAAGTCAACGATAGCGTAGTTGATGAAGTATTCCTATGTTTTTTTTGATTTCATTTGTCATTTCCCGTTTTTAATTTCTTTTTCTAGAGTGATAATTTTTTGCTACTCACTAGTTAGTTCTCGTTTTTGTGTTGTTGGAATTGATTTGCTTAACTTAACCCTTTTATCAAGCGTTGATTTACCTATAATTAAATGGTTAATGATTTCATCTAATGAAAAACGTACATTAGGTGAGTATAATCAAGCGCCTTTTGAGCCACTGTATGGAATTTTTTGATCATAATGCGTTCTACTATGATTTTTATTTATATCATAGAGGTGACATTTGTCTATTTTAGAAGAGGATGATGATTATTCTACTGTTACCGATTTTGCCAAATTTCGAGGCTGATCAACATCGGTACCTTTGATCAAAGCAACATGATACGCTAGCAGTTGTGTGGGCACAGTGTAATAAATTGGTGCGGTGAATTCTTCGATATGGGGTAGGTTGAGAATCTGCATAGTGTCATCACTAACAAACCCTGCGCCTTGTTCAGCAAAGACATACAATTTACCACCGCGAGCTTTGACCTCTTCGATATTGGATTTGAGCTTTTCTAGCATTTCGTTAGTTGGCGCTATAACTATCACCGGCATGTCAGAGTCAATCAATGCTAATGGACCGTGTTTGAGTTCGCCAGCGGCATAAGCTTCGGCGTGAATGTAAGATATTTCTTTCAGTTTTAATGCGGCTTCCATGGCTATTGGGTATTCATCACCACGGCCTAAAAATAGTGCATGATGCTTATCAACAAATTGCTCAGCTAATTTTTTTATTTTTGATTCAAACGTCAGCACTTGTTCAATGCGATTGGGTAAGATTTGTAGTGCATGCACAATAGCCTGCTCAGTGCTTTCTGCCATATTATTTAAACGTCCTAATTTAGCAACTAGTAATAATAATACGGTGAGTTGTGTTGTAAAGGCTTTGGTTGATGCAACGCCAATTTCAACGCCAGCTTTAGTTAATAATACTAAATCCGCTTCACGCACAAGAGTGGATGCTGCTACATTACAAATAGCAAGAGCACTTAAGTAACTATTTTTTTTGGCTAGCCGCAATGCGGCTAATGTGTCAGCGGTTTCACCTGATTGTGAAAGAGTAATAAATAGGCTATTTTTGCGACGAGCTGGTTTACGATAACGAAATTCAGAGGCAATTTCGACATCACACGGTATACCGGCTAAGGCTTCAAACCAGTAACGTGCTACCATACCCGCATTATAAGCCGTGCCACAGGCAACAATTTGTACATGCTCAACTTGTCTTAAGATACTTTTTGCTTCAGCTCCCAGTTCTGACAAATCGATTTTACCATGTGTTATGCGACCCTCAAGGGTATCTTTAATTGCATTGGGTTGTTCGTAGATCTCTTTTTGCATGTAATGACTATAGCCTGCTTTATTACCCGCATCATATTTTGCATCAGATTCTATATATGGGCGGATTACTTCATGATGGCTTTTGTCTAAGATTGTTATTGAATTGTGAGTGATAAGAGCAATATCACCTTCTTCTAAATGGATAAACCGACGAGTGACAGGTAATAGCGCCAATTGATCTGATGCGATAAAGTTCTCGCCTACGCCACAACCAATAACTAAAGGACTGCCAGAGCGCGTTGCAACTAATATATCTGGATTGCGCGTGTCCATAATGACTGTGCCATAAGCACCTCGTAGTTGCGGGATAGCTTTTTGCACGGCGTCAAATAAGGAACAATCTTCGGTTGATATAATGTCATGAATTAAGTGGGCAATAACCTCGGTATCGGTTTCTGAACGGAATTGGTAGCCTTTGGCGATCAGATTTTCACGCAATGGTTCAAAATTTTCAATAATTCCATTATGCACGACAGCAATAAAGCTAGATACATGTGGATGGGCGTTATGTTCAACTGGTTCACCATGGGTTGCCCATCGAGTATGCGCAATTCCAGTAACTCCTTGTAGTGGATGTTTTGCAATGGCATCTTTTAGTGCTTGCACTTTACCAACACGGCGAACGCATTGCAGTTCGCCGTCTGGTGAAATAATTGCCAGTCCTGCTGAGTCATAACCACGATATTCTAATCGTTTTAGGCCTTCTAGTAATATTTCTGCAACATCACATTTGGCAATAGCTCCCACAATTCCACACATATTTTATTCCCCATTAATTAATTTCGTTGGACGTTTCCAATTTGCAAGCTGTTTTTGTTTAACTCGGCTTACCACCAATTCATTGTCATTGACATTGTTGGTAACCGTTGTACCAGCTGCAATGGTTGCGCCTTTACCGACTTTTACTGGTGCAATTAATTGTGTGTCCGAACCGACAAACACATCATCTTCAATAACGGTTTTAAATTTATTTGCACCATCATAATTACAGGTGATAGTGCCTGCGCCAATATTGACATTATTGCCAATTTCGCTGTCGCCAAGGTAACTTAAGTGTCCCGCTTTAGTTAATTTGCCAAGGTGCGCTTTTTTTAGTTCAACAAAGTTGCCAACATGAGCTTGCTCGTCAAGCTTTGAGCCAGGCCTTAAACGGGCAAAAGGGCCAATGGTACACTGTTTAGCAATAATTGAATCTTCAATAATGCTATATGGGCTAATGTTTGAATGATCATCAATTGTGCAATTTTTTAAGATACAACCTGCACCAATAAATACGTTATTGCCAAGTTTGACGTTACCTTCAATGATCACATTACAATCAATCGTAACATCTTTGCCGTGCAAGAGGGTTCCTCGTAAGTCAAAACGGTTTGGATCAAGTAGCGTCACACCAGCTAGTAACAAGTTTTGCGCTTGTTGGTGTTGATATTGCCGTTCTAATGTGGCTAATTGTTGGCGATTATTAACACCTTCAACTTCAAATTGTTGTACTGGGTGTGAGGTTAATATTTCATAACCATCTTGGTGTGCAAAAGCAATAATATCTGTTAAGTAGAATTCTTTTTGCGCATTATTGTTGGTTAACCGTGATAGCCAATTTTTCAATAATTTGCCGTTAACAAACATGATACCTGTATTAATTTCATTAATTTTTTGTTGCTCAAGCGTGGCATCTTTTTGTTCGACAATGGCAACAACTTTACCGTTGCTGCGCTCAATGCGCCCGTACCCAGTTGGGTCATCAAGGATTACGGTCAATAATGCTATACCTTGCTTTGGTTTGCTAGCAATTAAAGTTTCCAGTGTTTGAGTCGATATAAGGGGGGTATCGCCATATAAAATTAGGATATCTTCATCATCTTGAATGTGAGGGATAGCTTGTTGAACAGCATGGCCTGTACCAAGTTGTTCTGCTTGGTAAATCAGTTGTACATGCTGATCTTTAAGAGCCTCTTCAAGCTGTACTTTGCCATGGCCATAAACAATATTGATGCAATTGGTATTAAGTTGTTGAACTGTGTCAATAACATGTTGTAACATCGGCTTATTGCCAATTTTATGTAAAACTTTAGGTAGGTTGGAATACATCCGTGTGCCTTTTCCTGCCGCCAAAATAATCGCATTCAGTTTTGGAGGTGCAATTGCCATAATCAGTTCCGTTCAGGTTAAATTAGCCTAATACTATAATCAAAGTTTTTAATGAAATCACCCCCAATCTTTTAATTTTTATCATAAAAAAAGTAATATTGATATTTACCAAAGGGTTTAACAAAAAAGGAAGTAATGCATGAGTTCCATTATGAAAGTTTTATTACTTTATACCACACACGAAAAGCAAACTTTTAAAATTATGCAGCGCATAAACATGCAACTTAATAGTAAGTGTGATTGTGAGGTAATTGAACTATTGCCCGATACAAAAATCGATTTGACACAATACCAAGCGGTATTATTAGGTAGTTCAATTCGTTACGGGTTTTATAGTAAGGTAATGAAAGCGTTTATAGATGAACATTATCAGCAATTGAATGCCATGAAATCTGGTTTTTTTGGAGTAAATATGGTGGCTAGAAAACCTAATAAAAATACCCCAGAAACCAATTTATATACCAAAAAATTTCTGGCAAAAATAGCATGGAAGCCAACTATTACCGCGGTTTTTGCTGGTGCACTTTATTATCCTCAATATAATTGGTTTGATCGTAATATGATCCGCTTTATTATGTGGTTAGGAAAAGGTGATACAGATGTAACAAAACCAGTTATTGAATATACTGATTGGAAAAAGGTAGATAAATTTGCTGAGCAATTTTTACATTCAAACGTAGCCATTTGCTAAAATTTTTTACATGGAAATTGATATTTTGTTGGGTTTACCAAATTATCAAGCTCTTTTCAATAAACTTTGTGATATAGATCAACATTTCGGTTAAAAAGGTGTACAATATCGCGCCTATAGAATATGTCTCCTAATTGGAATTTTAATTGTGATTGAAAATTTAAGAAATATTGCCATTATTGCTCACGTTGACCATGGTAAAACAACTTTGGTTGACAAATTATTAAAACAGTCGGGTACGCTAGATAATCTGCGCGGTGACGATAACGAACGTATTATGGATTCTAATGCTCTTGAAAAAGAGCGTGGTATTACCATTTTAGCGAAAAACACCGCTATTGATTGGAATGGTTACCGAATTAATATCGTTGACACCCCTGGGCATGCTGATTTTGGTGGTGAAGTTGAACGTGTTATGTCAATGGTTGACTCTGTATTGTTGCTTGTTGATGCAATGGACGGCCCGATGCCACAAACACGCTTTGTAACGCAAAAAGCATTTGCTTATGGTTTAAAACCGATTGTGGTTATCAATAAAGTCGATCGTCCTGGTGCACGCCCTGATTGGGTTGTTGACCAAGTTTTTGATTTGTTTGTTAACTTGGGGGCGACTGATGAACAGTTAGATTTCCCTATTGTTTATGCTTCAGCTTTAATGGGTATAGCCGGTTTAGATCATGAAAATATGGCGGAAGATATGACACCGTTATTTGAAGCGATCGTTAAACATGTTGAACCGCCAAAAGTTGATTTAGACGGTCCATTCCAAATGCAAATTTCTCAACTTGATTATAACAACTATGTTGGTGTTATTGGTATTGGTCGTATTAAACGTGGTCGTGTTAAACCAAATCAACAAGTGACTATTGTCGATAGTGAAGGCAATAAACGCACTGGTAAAGTGGGGCAAGTGCTTGGTCATTTAGGTCTGCAACGCTATGAAGCTGAAGTTGCCGAGGCTGGTGATATTATAGCATTAACAGGCCTTGGTGAGCTCGGTATCTCTGATACAATTTGTGACAATAGTTGCGTTGAAGCTCTGCCAGCGTTAACTGTTGATGAGCCAACAGTGACTATGTTCTTTAATGTTAATAGCTCACCATTTGCTGGTAAAGAAGGTAAGTATGTGACTTCTCGCCAAATTCTTGAGCGTTTAAATAAAGAACTGGTACATAATGTTGCGTTGCGCGTTGAAGAAACCCCTGATCCTGATGCATTTAGAGTGTCTGGTCGTGGTGAATTACATTTGTCAGTGTTAATTGAAAATATGCGTCGCGAAGGTTATGAATTAGGGGTTTCTCGTCCTAAAGTTATCTTTAGAGAAATTGATGGTAAAAAACAAGAGCCATTTGAACAAGTTACTCTTGATATTGAAGAACAACATCAAGGATCCGTGATGGAAGCTCTTGGCTTACGTAAAGGTGACCTAACAAACATGTTACCAGATGGTAAAGGCCGTGTACGTTTAGATTACGTTATTCCAAGCCGTGGGCTTATTGGATTTAGAACGGAATTTATGACCATGACATCAGGTACTGGCTTGCTTTATTCTACCTTTAGTCATTATGATGATGTGCGCCCAGGTGAAATAGGTCAACGTAATAACGGTGTAATGATTTCAAACGGTACAGGTAAAGCTTTGGCTTATGCGCTTTATGGTTTGCAAGACCGTGGTAAGTTATTCCTAGGTCATGGTGCTGAAGTTTATGAAGGTCAAATTATTGGTATTCATACTCGCTCAAACGATTTAACTGTTAACTGTCTAACCGGTAAAAAATTAACCAATATGCGAGCATCTGGTACAGATGAAGCAACTACACTGTCACCACCAATTAAAATGTCATTAGAACAAGCATTAGAGTTTATTGATGATGATGAATTAGTCGAAGTAACGCCATTATCTATTCGTCTACGTAAACGTCATTTAACTGAAAATGATCGCAAACGTGCGTTTAGAAGTGGTAATAAAGACTAATTGTTGTAGTTTTACCGTAATATGAAAACCTCGCTATTTAGCGAGGTTTTTTTTGGCTTTAACTCTGGCAATAGCATCAGCAATGGATTGTTTGCGATCCTTTGGCGCAATTGTATTGGTATTATTAACTGGCATTGCGCGAGGAAATAATATTGTGGGCGGTACGAGTTGGTTATGGCTTAAACGTTGTTGTTTTTTCTGAGTTAGTACTAACTCCTCTGATTCAGTCAATGCAGTACCTAGTGTGCTTAATGTAATACAGTCTGTTGGACAGGTATTAATACAATTACTGCACGAGGTACATAATTGTGGCAAAATGGTGTGCAATACTTGCTTGCTGCCGACAATGGCATCGGTTGGACAAACACGAATGCATTTGCCACAACCAATACAGTTTTCTTCATCAATAAACGCTTTATATTCTTGTTTAGTTTGCATAATCATTTCTTGCATTAACTTAAACCTACTATATTACCATCTTTGTCAATATCGATTTGCCGATAAGCAGGGTTAGTGCCTAATCCCGGCATGGTCATCACGTTTCCAGCATAAACACGAATAAAACCAGCTCCAGCTGAAATCGCTAAGTGACTAATATCGACATCAAAATCGGTAGGTACATTTTTTAGATTTGCATCAGCACTAATTGACATTGGTGTTTTAGCAATACAAAGAGGCAACTGGTCCAGTTTTAGTGCTTCGATCTCTTTGATATTTTCAAGTGCAGTAGCCGATAAATTAGCTTTGTTGGCACCATACTTTTTCACCATAGTTTGAATTTTATCTACTAGAGGCATGTTGTCAGGATAAGGTAGTTTGATTTCGTTTGGTGTATCACATGCTTTAATCACGTGCTTAGCTAGTTTTTCTGCGCCTTTACCACCTTGAGTGAAAACTTCACTTACTTCACAGGCAAATGCACCATGCTCAATTGCATATTTTTGTAAAAATGCCAACTCTTCTTCGCTATCATGTGGAAAACGGTTAATGGCAACAATCACTTGTAGCCCATAACTTTTAGCATTGTTGATGTGCCACGCTAAATTAGCTGCACCAATTTCAAGTAATTCAACATTTGATTCTGAAATTTCTTTCGGGATTGCTTGTCCTGGTTTGATGTTATATTTACCACTGTTTGATTTTAAGCTACGTACGGTAGCAACTAACACCACACACGAAGCTTTAATACCCGCTTGGCGATATTTAATATTGAAGAATTTTTCCATGCCCATATCTGAGCCAAATCCAGCTTCGGTTACAACATAATCAGCAAGTTGTAAAGCAATGCGATCAGCAATGACTGATGAGTTACCATGGGCAATATTAGCAAAAGGTCCTGCATGAATAAGCACAGGAGTATGTTCAACGGTTTGCATCAAATTTGGGTTAATTGCGTTCTTAAGTAAGACTGTCATTGCACCAGCAACTTCAAGTTGCTCTGCGGTAATCGCTTCGCCTTGAGTATTATAAGCGAGAATTATGCGGCCAATGCGCTTACGCATATCGTGTAAATCTGAGGCTAATGCTAAAATTGCCATAAGCTCTGATGCTGCGGTAATTTCAAATCCATCTTGCCGCGTGATTCCATTAACACCACCGCCAACACCAACAGTAATCTTGCGAAGCGAGCGATCATTATGATCAATTACTCGTTTCCAAACAATGCGATTTGCATCAATATTTAGACGAGGTAAACCAGTTTGTGCAGTAAATTCATCGCCTAAACGCGCTTCATGATAAAGGCGCGAATCCAATGCTGCCGATGCCAAGTCATGAGCTGCAGTAATTGCGTGAATATCGCCCGTTAAATGCAAATTTAACGTTTCCATCGGTAATACTTCAGCTTGACCGCCACCAGCAGCTCCGCCTTTGACACCAAATACAGGTCCTAAGCTGGGTTGACGAATGCAAGCAATTGCTGTTTTACCAATATAGTTTAGTCCTTCACTTAATCCAATTGTGTTAACCGTTTTTCCTTCACCGAGTGGGGTTGGTGTGATAGCGGTAACTAATACCAATTTGCCACTAGGCTTGTTTTGATTCGCTTTTAGAATAGACAAATCGATTTTTGCCACATGTTTGCCATAAGGTAGGACAAATTCTTCAGGGATATTGCATTGTTTTGCTATTTCGGTAATTGGGCGTAATGGCATATAAGTTCTCATCTAACAATAAATTGGAATGTCAGTATAAAGAATTTGAATTGCCGAATAAAGAGACAATTTTATCTTTACTTATTTTCGGCACAATTGGTAATTATCTTGTTATAATAATTAAAAACATTCAATAAAAGGATAATAGTTAAATGAATTGGTTTTCCGAATATTCGCTTTTCTTAGCAGAGACGGCGACAGTCGTTATTGCCATTTTAGCAATACTGATTTTTATATTAAGCCAACGTCGTAAATCAGCAACGGTTGGTGGACGTTTATCTGTCAAAGATATTAGTCAAGAATATGAGCAAGTCAAAGATGATATGCTCATGTCAAGCATGGGTGAGCTAGAAGCTAAACTGTTTATGAAAGATATTAAAAAACAGAAAAAATGTGAAAAAAAGCAGGCAAAATTAGCGGCTAAGCAAAAAAAGAAACAAGTCAAAAACCAAGAAAAATCGGCGCTAGATAATGCAACAAAGTTGGCAGAAAACGATATAGATCAACAAGTCAAACCTAAATTATTTGTATTGTCTTTCAATGGTAGTATGGATGCGCACGAAGTTGAAGAATTACGCCAAGAAATTACCGCTGTATTAGCTGTTATTAAACCAGAAGATGAAGTTGTAGTAAAACTTGAAAGCCCTGGTGGTGTAGTCCATGGTTATGGGCTTGCGGCATCGCAGTTGTTACGGTTTAGACAGCGTAATATTCCTTTTACGGCTGTCGTCGATAAAGTTGCAGCCAGTGGTGGGTATATGATGGCATGTACTGCGTCAAAAATCATTGCTGCACCATTTGCTATTGTGGGCTCTATTGGGGTAGTTGCTCAAATTCCTAACTTTAATCGCTTGCTTAAAAAACATGATGTGGATATTGAATTGCAAACAGCAGGTGCATATAAGCGTACTTTAACCATGTTTGGTGAAAACACCGATGAAGGTCGACAAAAATTCAAACAAGAGCTTGAAGAAACCCATCTTTTATTTAAAGACTTCGTTAAAGAATACCGCCCAAATGTTGATATCGAACAAGTTGCAACTGGCGAGCACTGGTTTGCAACTCAAGCTAAAGATAAAGGCTTAGTTGACGAAATCAGTACGAGTGATGACTTTATCTTATCTCACTTAGATACACATAAAATTATCTCTGTTAGTTATTTACGTCGGCAAAAACTATCTGAAAAGTTAGCTAAAAATGTAATAAAAGGTGTGGAAAGACTGTTTTTAAGGCAAGGAAACGGGTTGTGATAGCCCGTTTTATAATGCATTGAATTATTCATAATTTCGTATTAATAATATGCTGATTGGTATATTATTTATTTTTTATTTATAAATCAAATTATTATCTTTTTTATTTAATTCCCACAATCATTATCTATTATCTTCTAACGATAATATTAATTGTTAAAACTGACTATCTATTAATCTAATTGCAATTTAATATAAGTCTATATTCATATAGTTTGATGGATATAGCTCCACCTTATTACATTTCTTTTTTTAATTCATAAATCATTACGCTTGAGGACAATTATTATGTTTCAATGGCTTTCAAACTGGATTTTAGATGGACTAAAACATTCCCCCGAAATTTTATTATTTCTATCGTTGAGTTTAGGGTATTTGATTGGTGGCATTAGGATAGGCAAATTCCAACTCGGTGGTGTTGCTGGTTCGTTGCTTGTTGCTGTCGCTTTAAGCGTTTTTGGTGTGACTATTGACGCAGGTGTTAAAGCGATTCTTTTTGCGTTATTTATTTATGCAGTGGGTTATGAAAGTGGTCCGCAATTTTTCCGTTCACTTGGTATAAAAACCTTACGTGAAATCTTCTTAGCATTATTTATTGCAGTTGCAAGTTTTGTGACTGTTATCGTACTAGCCAAATTATTCCATTTAGACAAAGGTCTTGCAGCTGGATTAGCCGCAGGTGGTTTGACACAATCGGCAATTATGGGCACAGCCTCTGATGCATTAAGCCAATTAGGTTTAAGTGCCGATGAATTAAGAAAAATGCAAGCAAATGTAACTATTGGTTATGCTGTGACCTATATATTTGGTTCACTAGGTGCCATTATTGTCTGCGTCAATATTCTGCCAAAAATCATGGGTAAAGATATTGGTGATGACGCAATAAAAGCACAGGCTGAGCAACTTCATGGTTCGCTTTCATTAAGTGCTGATCAAAATCTAGCTTTATCTGATATTAGTGGTCGGTTGTATCGTATTACCAATAAAATTAATCAAACAGTGGCGCATGTTGAACAAACTATTAATGGCATTAGTATTGAGCGTATCAAACGTGGCAATAAAATCATCGAAGCAATGCCAGAAACAGTATTAAAGTCGAAAGATATTATTCTTGTTGTGGGTCATCGTGATTCAATGATTAAAGCACATGATCTACTTGGTAGTGAAGTGAATTCAGCATCTGGAATGGATGTGGTAATGAATAAGTTAGATGTTGAAATGCGTAATAGCCGTTATGTGGGTGAAAATCTTACCCAAGTACTCCAATCAGATGAAGTGATGAAGTTAAAACATGGCATCTATCTTTTAGCGATTAATCGTGATGGACAACCTCTTCCCCTTAATAACGATATTTATTTAAAACTTGGTGATGTTATTACTATTTATGGTGCTGATAGTGATCTTCGTCGTGTTATTGACAAAATCGGTGCTCCCATTACCAAAAGTGAAAAAACTGACTGGATATTCCATGGTTTAGGGCTTGTTGTTGGCCTTATTATTGGCTTAATTGTGATTCGTGTAAGTAATATTCCTATCACATTAGGTGCTGGAGGTGGAGCGCTTTTATCAGGATTATTATTTGGTTGGTATCGTTCGGTTCACCAAACTATCGGTAATATTCCTACTGGTGCAGTGCAACTTTTAAAAGATTTTGGCTTAGCTGGATTTGTTGCTGTTGTGGGATTAAGTTCTGGTCTTCAAGCAATTAATACAATTGAAGAACAAGGTTTATCTCTATTTTTAATTGGTGTGGTTGTTACTTTGCTACCAATGCTACTTGCCATTTATTTCGGAAAATATGTGCTTGGCTATAAAAATGCAGCAGTATTTGCTGGTGCTTTAGCAGGATCGCGAAGTGCTAACCCCGCTTTTGGTGAAGTGCTCAATAAAGCTGGCAATTCAACGCCAACTAACTCTTTTGCTATTACTTACGCTTTAGCTAATGTTTTCCTAACTTTATTAGGTCCATTAGTTGTTGCTTTTGTTTAATTGATATATCAAATTAAGGGTACTAATGTATGAAAAACAAAACAGAATATAGCCAATATGCTAATTTAAGTCCTTTTGAATTAAAAGATAACTTAATTAAACTGGCACAAAGCCATACTGATCGGGTGATGTTAAATGCGGGTAGAGGTAATCCAAACTTTTTGGCTACTTGGCCTCGTCAAGCATTTTTCCAATTAGGTGTGTTTGCAACTCAAGAATCCGAAATGTCATTTTCATATTTAAATGAAGGTGTTGGCGGTATGCCAATTAAAGCAGGATTAACTGGACGCTTTGAACATTTTATTTGTCAAAATTATAATACCCCTGGTGTTGCATTTTTAGGTAAAGCTTTTTCTTATATCCGAGATCAACTTGGGCTTGATGAAAACGCTTTTTTACAAGAAATGGTAGAAGGTATTTTAGGATGTAATTATCCTGTACCTGATAGAATGCTCCACTTTAGTGAAGATATTGTTAAAGCCTATGTTTTACAGCAAATGGGCGCCCAATATCTAGATCGTGATAATATCGATTTATTTGCCGTTGAGGGTGGTACAGCCGCCATGGCTTATATTTTTAACTCCATGAAAGAAAACGGATTAATCCAAAAAGGTGATAAAATTGCTATTGGTGCGCCTATATTCACACCTTATCTTGAAATTCCAGAACTTAATGATTATCAATTGGTTGAGGTATTAATTAATTCTGATCCTAATTCAAATTGGCAATATCCTGAGTCAGAATTGCGTAAATTAGAAGATCCAGCAATTAAAGCCTTTTTTGTTGTTAACCCATCTAATCCACCGTCAGTTAAAATTGACGATAAAAGCTTAAAAATTATCGCTGACATTGTTAAAAAACGCCCTGAATTGATTATTTTGACCGATGACGTTTATGGTACATTTGCCGATGATTTCCAATCTTTATTTGCCATTTGTCCTAAAAATACCATTTTAGTTTATTCATTTTCTAAATACTTTGGTGCGACAGGTTGGCGATTAGGTGTTATAGCAACGGCTAATGATAATGTGATAGATAAAACCATTAAAGCATTACCAAGCAAAACTAAACAGATCTTAAATAAACGCTATAGCTCAATAACAACTGATCCGGAAAATCTTAAATTTATCGATCGCTTAGTGGCTGATAGCCGCGCTGTAGCATTAAACCACACTGCCGGCCTTTCAACACCACAACAAGTACAAATGGTCTTATTTGCATTGTGTGAAATGATGGATAGTGATCAAAGCTATAAAAACGCATTAAAATCACTTATTCGTCGCCGTGCAGCATCGCTTTACCAACATTTGGGGCTTAAACATACAACTGATGAAAACAGTGTTGATTATTATACACTTGTTGATCTTGAGCATATTTGCCGAGAATTATATGACGATAAATTTGCTCAATGGATATTAAAAAATAAAAATCCGACTGAGATGTTATTTAGAATAGCAGACGAAGCGGGGGTCGTTCTATTACCAGGTAAAGGATTTGCTGTACAACATCCTTCTGCTCGAGCATCGTTAGCTAACTTAAATGAATATCAATATGCAGCGATTGGCTTATCAATGCGTAAATTGGCTGAAGAGTATTATGATGAGTATAAGGGCAAATCAGATAAAAAATAGTTAATTATTTAGATTTGTTCATCTAACTATTAATCAAACCCTAGTTTATCTAGGGTTTTTTTATTGAGTTAGCAAGTTAATTTTTCAATGTATTACGAGGTGTTCCATCTGTTTTCAGCTTAGTTTGCTTTTGTAATGCAGTAAACTTTTGATCTGTCACTTCTACAACACATTGTGCGACTAGAGTCTCATTTTTTACATGGGCAATGGATACTCTTAAATAATTGCCAAAATTGGTTTTTAATAAACTTTCATAATAAAAAACCACGCACTGATCATAAGGCCATTGATTATCATTTTCATACTGTTCAGCAATCATTTTCCTTAGCTCTGATGAGTCAAAAGCAGGTTCATATTCTACTTTTGCCTGACCTGTTTTTGAACAAGCTCTATCTTTATAGTTGCTAGATTTTAATCCTTACTAAGTATGAAGTTATTATCCTTTTCTAGCCAATGAGAAATAATAACCCATTAAATAAAAATAATAATACAAGGAAAATGCGCGTTTATTTGTAGGGCTTTCAGCCTGAATTATCACCATCCTAGCGGGCAGTTCAATACTGTCAAGTTAACTATTTTTTTATAGTAATCTTAATACAAATAATCTATCAATAACACTTCTTTGATTATTTGCTACTACTTGCGATTATATTGGTAGATTTAGTATGTAAAAAAGTGAAAAATGAAGAAGTAATTGGCGCTTTAAGATAATAATAATTAATGTGAAACGATATGCTAAATTTTAATATATTTATTTTAAAACAAGTTTAAAGAAGATAGCGGAAGCGCAGGAAAAAATAAAAACATCCAGTTAATTCCAAATAATTGGTTTAATATAATTTATTCATTACTCTCCTCATATATATAACTGTGTTCTACCTCTTAAAAGTGGACTATATTGGATTGCTATGGACTAAAATAATATGGTGTTCAATCAAAGTCAAACCGAAGTTCTGAGTGATGATCATCAAATTTAGCTTTATGAAAAAAGTTAATTTGACGGTGCCAACCAAAGAATTACAAAACACTCTGGTTCAAAATTATCTATCTCTCATGTGCTTTGGTGAAAAACCGAACCGCTTACGGAAATAAATTGCAAATCTAGATCCTGAATCATATCCAACTTCTTGTGCGATTTGTGTAATATTTAAATGAGTGGTTTGTAGTAGCTTTAATCCATAACTCATTCTTGCCTCAAACAGTATATTAGACAAACTTGTTCCTTCATCAGATAGGCGTCGTCTTAATGTTGACTCACTCATGGCAAAATGTTTTGCAATTGCTTTTGATTGCCATTTTTTTGTAGGTGCACCTAAAATTAATCGTTCCAGCTTCTGCTTAAGACCTTCATTTACTGAGATAGGAAAATTAATATTTACTATTTCTAAGCATCGTAATAATTGTATAAATTGATGTAAAAGCAAATCATAATTTGAGAGAGGATCTTGAATAATACTGATTGTATAATTTATTGATGCATTAAAAATATTGGGAACAGATCGCACGATTTTTATCTGATGGGTAAAGTCTGTTGACTGTGTGGTTTTTAAAGACTCATACTGTTTTAGTATTTCTTGTGGCCAAGTAAAACAGTCGGCCAAATAAATTTTATTTTGAATATTTTGATTAGTAATATCTAAAAGACTGTTAGCAGGAACAACTAATAATTCTCCTGCTAATATCTCATAAATTTCACCTTTATAGCTGATAACCTTTGATCCTTGAACTACACGAATTAACATTGGATCAACTATTCTCACCTGCGATAATTTATAATTACAACTTTGTGAAACTCGTGAGTACTGACCTAATTTAGTAAGCTGCTGTGATTTTTTTATTACCTGATTCAAAAAATATCCTATTAGCAATATTTTATTGCTGATAATTGTACATTATTGTCGCTTTACCTAATAGATTCGTATTTGCAATAAATCCTATTAATGCGGGGGATGTTGAATCACTAACATTAATATGTTCAATACTTAAAGCATAAATAGTAAAAATATAGCGATGACTTGTGCCTTTGGGTGGGCATGGCCCCCCATAATAAACATTACCAAAATCATTGCGCACAGCTTTGCTTCCTTTTGGTAATAGCAAGGTATTATTACCTGCATTTTTTACAATATAATTTACATTCGCAGGTATATTGGCGACTACCCAGTGCCACCAACCAGAGCCAGTTGGCGCATCTTGGTCATACATAGTAATGACGAAGCTTTTTGTACCTTGAGGTGGATCGTTCCAACTAAGACTAGGTGAAATGTTCTCACCATTACAGCCAAATTCATTAGCAATATATTGACTAGTAAAACCATTCTTGGACAGATCACTACTTTGTATGCTAAAGCTTTGTGCGAAAGTATTAAAACTGACTAAATACAAAATAAAAATTATTATCTTTTTCACTTTATTTCTCTTATCATAAATTAGAGTGAAATTATTTTAGATAGAAAATAATAAAAATTCTGCACAAATTAGCTCAATTATAGTACAAATGTGCTTAGATAATAATTCTATTTAGAGTTTAGTGAAGTTTTTTAACACGATTTGGTGTTATCAATTTAACCCATCCCTTGTATGGATATTGTCAAATTAATTTTCTAACATGGGTTTGAATTAGAAGATAGCTATCAAATTACAATTTACCATTAAAAGTTAACTTGACAGTCCCTAACAAAATATTAAAACATGGTGTTTTATTTGATATGATTTTTTAGATATTGATTTCTTCTATGCCTTGAGAGAAGATGGCGGAAGCGCAGAGATTCGAACTCTGGGAGGGTCGCCCCTCGCCGGTTTTCAAGACCGGTGCTTTCAACCGCTCAGCCACACTTCCGCAATGGCTGTGAATATTAAAGTAGACTTGCTTATTTGTAAATAGCTATTTTAATATTTTTTATTGTTTGCTTTAAATTTAATCAAATTATATAGAAAACACACAATGATGGCGCTTTCTTTTTCAAAATTAGTGTTGGATTTTGATTAATTGAGTATAATAAAACGCAAATGAATTAGCGTATGTTAAAAATGTTAGAGCAAATAGAAACCGATGATAAAGGCTATTTAAAAAACTGGCAGGATTGGACTATTGATTTGGTTCCTGAACTGGCTGCTAATGAGTGTATTGAGTTAACTGATGCGCATTGGGAGGTTATCTTATTTGTCCGTGATTTTTACTTAGAATATAAAACATCACCAGCTATACGTGCGTTAGTTAAAGCGATGGAAAAGAAGTTCGGTGCACAAAAGGGTAATAGTCGCTATTTGTATAAGTTATTTCCTGATGGCCCAGCTAAACAAGCGACTAAACTTGCAGGCTTACCAAAGCCCGTTAAATGTATATAGATAAAGGATAACGTTACATTCATGATAAGATGGAAGCTCCCTTTATTACTATTAGTTGTGTTTGGTTATCTCCAATATTCTTTATGGTATGGCAAAAATAATGTGTACGATTATCGAGATAATGTAGAGATGTTAGCCAGTTTGCGGGCTGATAATGAGAAATTGAAGGCTCGTAATGAGCAAATGTTTGCTGAAATTAACGATCTACAACGTGGTTCTGAAGCGATAGAGGAGAGGGCTCGCAGTCATTTAGGTATGGTAAAAGCTAATGAATATTTTTATCGAATTATTATTGATTCAGATTCAAAAAAACGATAATGCATAACATGAATAATCTTAATAATATTATCGCTATTGTGCCAGCTGCAGGAATTGGCTGTCGCATGAATA
The DNA here is from genome assembly GCA_029958995.1 of Bombus sonorus. Lineage (NCBI taxonomy): Eukaryota > Metazoa > Arthropoda > Insecta > Hymenoptera > Apidae > Bombus > Bombus sonorus. The sequence continues at coordinate 2,582,629 of JARWAU010000020.1, read as the reverse complement.
GCCAAATCCCTAAACAGTATTTAAAAATCGATTCAAAAACAATCTTAGAGCACACACTAAATAAATTATTAACACACCCTCAAATAGCGAAAGTTATTGTTGTTATTAGCCCTGAGGATAACATCTTTAGCTCGCTCTCAATAGCTTCGCACGATAACATTAGTATCACTTTAGGCGGTAAAACTCGTGCTGATTCTGTGTTAGCTGGATTACAATTATTAAATGATAAGCAATGGGCATTAGTTCATGATGCCGCAAGACCTTGTGTGGATCATGATGACATATCTCGCTTGATAGAAACGGTGATTAATAAAAAGCAAGGTGGTATTTTGGCTATGCGTATTAGCGATACGATAAAACGAGCATGCCAAGATAATGACACTATTATTGATTACTCTGAAGATCGAACTTATTTATGGGGCGCAGCAACACCTCAATTATTCAATGCTGGTGAGTTAAAATCTTGCTTACAACATGCTTTAAATAACCATATCGCAATTACTGATGAAGCTTCAGCTATTGAGTATTGTGGGGGGCATCCTTTATTAATTGAATGTCGTCGAGACAATATAAAAATAACGCGTCCTGAAGATTTAGCGTTGGCTAATTTTTATTTAACTAAGCAAATTTTAAATAGGTAAAAATATGAGAATAGGTCATGGATTTGATGTCCATAAGTTTGGTGGTGAAGGTCCAATTACGCTTGCTGGTGTAAAAATTCCTTATCAATATGGACTTATTGCTCATTCTGATGGCGATGTTTTATTACATGCAATAACAGATGCGCTGATTGGTGCATTAGCATTAGGCGATATTGGTAAGCTATTTCCCGATACAGATCCAAAATATAAAGGCATAGATAGTCGGATCTTATTGAAAGATGTGTACAGTATTGTTCAAGTTAAAGGTTATGAATTAGTGAATTTAGATGCCACTATCATTGCGCAAGAACCCAAGATGAGACCGCATGTTGATCAAATGAGAGTTAATATAGCTGAAGATTTAAAAGTTCATTTTGAGCAAATTAGTGTAAAAGCAACAACAACCGAGCAGTTAGGCTTTACGGGACGTAAAGAGGGCATTGCTTGCCAAGCAGTAGTATTATTAGCTCGAAAAACTAAAACAGATTAAATTTAAAAGTAGGCAATACAAGTGTTAACACAACTTAATTATTTATATGGAAAACCGACAGCCACAGGGCAATATAAGCAACAATACGAAGATTTTGTCGTTACAGAACATCTTGGTTTTGAGTTGACTGGTGAGGGTGAGCATGTTTTAGTTTATTTGCAAAAACGTGATTGTAACACTATTTTTGTGGCTGAACAGTTAGCTAAATATGTTGGTATTTCAACTAAGTTAGTGAGTTATGCAGGATTAAAAGATCGTCAAGCGATAACAACGCAATGGTTTAGCTTACATATGCCAGGTCAACAAACGCCAGACTTCTCAGGATTTGATTTAGCAAATTGTCAGATATTAAAAGTTACCCGGCATAATAAAAAATTAAAAATAGGGGCGTTAAAAGGTAACTATTTTAAAATTATTTTAAGAGATTTAACCGCTCAATCTGAAATCGAATCTAAATTAGCATTGATCAAACAACATGGTGTGCCTAATTATTTTGGTGAGCAACGCTTTGGCCGTGGTGAAAATAATATTACCCAAGCTATAAACTGGGCAAAAGGGGCTATTACGGTTAAAGATAGAAAAAAAAGAAGTTTTTATCTCTCTGCAGCGAGAAGTGCTATTTTTAACGACATTGTGAGTAAACGAATTGGACAACAGCTTCATAAAACTGTTATTGATGGCGATATATTACAACTAGCACAACGCAGTAGTTGGTTTGTTGCACAAACAGATGAGCTAGCATTGTTACAAGCACGTTTAGAAAACGGTGAGATTAATGTTACAGCACCAATGATGGGGGATTCACCACTAGGTACACAATTTAAAGCGTTGGAGTTTGAACAAGAATGTTTAGAAAATTGGTCTGAATTTTATGATCTATTTAAAAAAGAGCGCGTTGAGACAGCAAGGCGCTCACTATTGTTACGAGCAGATCAACTCAATTGGCAATGGTTAGATTGTCATAGTCTTGAACTTGATTTTTATTTGCCATCAGGTTGTTATGCAACAAGTGTGATACGTGAATTAATAATAGAAAATGAGTAGCCAAAATGCAAAGCCCAAAAATGCAGTCCCTAATTAAATTTTTGCGTCAACAAGCAATAAAAGATGAGCGAGTTTTAGATGCTATCGCTTCAATTCCTCGAGAACATTTTGTTGATGAGGCGTTGTCCCATCAAGCTTATGATAATTGTTCCTTACCAATAGGTAATGGGCAAACTATTTCTCAGCCCTATATTGTAGCAAAGATGACCGAATTATTAAGGTTAGAGCCTCACTCAAAAGTGCTCGAAATTGGTACAGGATCGGGATATCAAACTGCGGTTTTGGCAAAATTAGTTGAACATGTTTGTTCGCTGGAACGTATCAAGAGTTTGCAATGGAATACTAAACGCCGTTTAAAACAACTTGATATTCATAATATTTCGACACGCCATGGTGATGGTTGGTTAGGTTGGCCAGAGCGAGGGCCATTTGACGGTATTATCGTTACTGCCGCCGCATCCGAAGTACCACAATGTTTATTAGAACAATTAGCAGATAAAGGCCGGCTAGTTATTCCGGTTGGTGAAAATAAACAGACTCTCCAATTAATTGAGCGTGATGGACATAATTTTATCGTGAAAGATATGGGTGAGGTAATATTTGTTCCTTTAGTTAAAGGCGATATAGAATAATGGGTCTGCATTTCAAATAGAAAATAAAATATTTATTTTCTATTTGAAATGCACTTGGTTCTAAAATATTTTGACAATATCTTATATATCTATTGTTTCTGCTTAGAACGTTCCCATTCACAGATTCCATAAATAGCATTAAACAAGTAAATTAAGTATTGTGTTGCAATAACGATATTGTCGGTATAGATATTTAAACCAATTACCAGTACATTTAATATAACCCATAAATACCAGTTAAACGCATAGCGCATCATCAATAATAATTGAGCAACAATACCTAGACCAAATATAAAACAGTTAGTTATTAGTTGGTAGGTTGTATTAGTTGCACCAATTTTATCCGTTAAATAAATATTAATAAAAGCGGCAATAATAAGAAATATGATTGTATATAAAAATGTGGTTTCATTGAGTGAGCGAACTTTAACGTTTTTATTATTATCAAGGTTCTTTTTCCAAGTGAATAAACCATAGATGTGTGAACAAAAATAGTAGACTGGCGGTAGTCCTGCACCAATATTGCCGCCAAGAACATTAGCACAACATTCTGCAACTACGGCAAACATACCTAATACATTCCCCATGTTTTTACGTTTTGCTAATAAGATAACACATAGCAGACCGCAAAAAGCGCCTATGTAAGAAGTAGCATAGCGTAAATCAAATTCAGTAAATGGGTCAGTGTATAAGAATGCTAGCGTTACACATAATATACAAAAAAATGGATAGAATTTACTGCGTCCAATTAAAATGGCAAGATTGCTTAATTTATTCATAATTCATTACTCTTCATCATTAATAAGTTGATTAACTAGTTCAATGCAACGTAAATAACGTTCTTCGTAATCGGGCGATTCTATTTCTATATATTTGATATTATTTTTTTCTAATAACGTTATTAATAGTTTTTGAAAATCTTTACGTTGTTTTGGACTGCCTAAATGACGTAAACCGTCAGCCACCCATGGCGTGTTATTGCCAAGTAAAATCACTAAATCAAAACGATAGTTATTGATCATAGCTTGTAAAAATGGATGTTCTTTACCTTCATATTTTTTACAAAAAGCTTGAGTTGTCACAAAATCGGTATCAATAAATGAAATTTTATTGGCATGTTTTATGGCAAAATCGATATATTGTGCATGCCCTAATGCGATTTTATCGTAGTCAGCATACTGTAATGCGCGTTCGTCCCCGCCAAGTTGAGAAAATACATAATCCCGACCATATTCCCATGCACTGGTTGTGTTAAATACGTTTGCTAGTTTATTCACTAAAGTCGATTTACCACTAGATTCACCTCCTAAAATGGCAACGGTTCTAACAAAAAATGGTCTAACTTCGGTTGGTATGTATTGCCAGTTTTTTAGCGGTGCTTGACGGATTTGAGTACCACTTATTTGCATAAATTGTCGTTTTGGATCAATTAAGACGGTTTCTAGATCAAACAAATCTTTATACATAGCAACATCTTGTGGTTCGCTTGAATACACAAGATCAGGGTTAATTCCTTTGGTTTTAAATAATTTTTTTACCCGCTCACTCCATTCATGCCAACCATTAGGATAAGCTGGAATACCGTCTTCTTCGAGTAATTCAATGTGGATATTTTTTTGATATTTAAAAGTTTGCAGTAACCAGCGAATACGATCGTTAATTGTTGGTTGGCGGGACATAGCACTTTGTTCAAATAGTGTCATATCACGAGTTGTATCAGAACAAAGTACGACATAGAGTTCATCCACTTGGCTGATTGCGCGCTGAATGAGATAGATATGTCCTGTATGTAAAGGATAAAACTTACCAAAAATAACCCCCACTTTTTTGTTTTGGGTTGATTCTTCAATTTGTAAATATTGATGAAGTGATTGTAATTTTTGTGCACTTGGATTTTTAATTTTATTATTAATTAGCTGGCTTAGGTAGCCTTTAGTCATGTGGCAGGCATCGGCAACTGTTTGTAATGATATGTTTTTTCGCTTTATTACTGTTTTTAAATAACTGAAGTCACACATAAGATCTCCTTATATTTTGTTTTTTATCTTAAACACAATATAAATCAACTCTTCACTTTGTTCAATATATTAAACAAAAATAATTTATTTTGATATAGGTTATTGGCAATTTATAACAATTAAATTAAAAAGAATAAATACTCTTTTGAGTATTAATAATTGTGCTATAACTTAATTAACTGATAACATGAGATATTAAAATAGGTGAAATTAATTTTTTATAAAAGAGAAAAATGAAAATGAAAATTCAACAAATTGCTTTTTTAATCGCATTCGCTTCTGGTAGCGTTTTTGCCAGCAATAATGTAACACTCAATAAAGTAACCCTGTTTTTGCAAGGAGCTGAATTGCAAGGGCAGTCAACGGTGTCGTTAACTAAAGGTGAAAGCGAAATTGCATTAACTGGAATTGCTGATGGTGTTAGAGCTAATTCAATTAATGTGGGATTTGGTAAAAATGCTAATGTAAAAGTACTCTCAACGTCATTAAATGAAGATTATTCTAACAATGATAAACAAAATGACGAAATTAAGCCTTTACTTGAAGAGTTACAGCAATTACATGAAAAACGTGATACGGCTGATATTCAATTAAAAGCCATATCTGAACAAGTTGCTCTTTTACAAGGAAATCGTTTAGATTTATTAGTAAAAAGTGACAATGATAGTTTAAGTGGAATGAAAAATACCTTAGATTTCATTAAAACCAATTTAATCGCAACACTAAATGAACAAAATAAACGTCAAAAAGAAGTCGATCAGATAGATGTCCAAATAAGGCAATGTCAAGATAAAATTGATAAGCGCAAAGCATTAACAAACAGTCCTAACAGTGCAATTATCGTTAAGGTTTATTCTGACAAAGATATGACATTACCAGTTACTTTATCTTATGTCACCAATAAAGCTGGTTGGGTTCCAGTTTATGATGTGCGTGTTGCTGATATCAACTCCCCGTTACAATTAACTTATAAAGCAGATATTTATCAAAATAGTGGCTTGAATTGGCAGAATATCGATTTTAGTTTATCGACTTCTAATCCAAGTGACGGAATAACGGCGCCTGATTTATTGCCTTGGCATATTGATATCTATTCTGAAAAAGGTGGCTTCTTTTTTTCTAAACATGATGATATAAGTGCAAAAGTATCAAGATCCGTTCGCCCTGATGATAATGCATTAACCAATACTTTAGGCATTAACACGCGCTTTGAGGTTAAATTGCCCTATACCATTAAATCGAATACCCAAAGTAATATCCTTACGTTACAGAACAAAGAAGTTGAAGCAAAATATCATTACATTGCCATTCCTAAATTAGATAGTAGCGTGTACTTACAAGCACAAATTACTGATTGGGATAAATTAGACCTTTTGCCTGGAAAATCGACAGTATTTTTTGATGGCAATTATATTGGTGAGAGTTTTATTACTACTAAAGATTTAAAAGAAACATTGGATATCTCTTTAGGAAAAGATAAAAACATTTTTATATCGCGTAATCGTAATATTAATGAAACATCAAAACCTTCGTTATTTGGTAATGATATTTCACAAAAATATGCTTATACCATTGATGTAAAAAATGCCAAATCGCTACCAATTGATATTATTGTTTATGATCAGCTACCGAATATTATAAACAAGACAGTAGTGCTTGATGATGCTAAATATGATGATGCAAATTATGATAAAAAGACTGGCACATTAATGTGGCAATTTAAATTAAATCCAAACGAAAATAAAAATCTTAATTTAAGCTTTAAACTTACTTATCCAAAAGATAAAGTTAGCGATATAATTGGATTGTAGATAAGTTAATAATAGACGTAAAATATGTTAAATCAGTGGCTCAGCCAATTTAAACAAGACAGCCAAATTAGTTTGCTGGATATTCATTTGGCATATTTTCTAACCAATAAAGCGAAGCTAAATGATGATATTACGGCTAAACGTTTTAGTTTTTTGGTGCTATCGTTAAGTAAAGAGGTAAGATCTGGTCATGTTTGTCTGGATCTTACTTACTTAACTCAATCTACTATTGAGCCGCAACTTTGGTTAGATTTAGGATCACCGAGCGAGCATGATTGGAAACTCACACTAGAACAAGCAGGTAATCATCAGGTTGTGAGCGATGGAGCAAGTTTATCTCCGCTTATCTTTATTGAAAATAAACTCTATTTTCAACGTATGTGGTTGGATGAAAAAAATGTCGCTCAATATTTTAATCACACAACGCTGGATAAAGAGTTAAGCGGTGATGCTGATTTAAGCGCGATACTTAATCAGCTTTTTGTCTACAATGAATCTGAAATTGATTGGCAAAAAGTAGCCGTCGCTTTGGCATTAACACGTAAAGTTGCTATTATTTCGGGGGGACCTGGTACTGGCAAAACAACCACTGTTGCCAAAATTTTAGCCGCAATTATGCAAACCAACCCAAAAGCTCGCTTGATTACCGCAGCGCCAACGGGTAAAGCCGCATCAAGGCTAACCGAATCATTGAGCCGAGCAATAGAACAACTCTCTGTGACAGCACTAAATATAAAAGCTGAAGCGATCACTTTACACCGCTTATTAGGTGCAAAAGCAGATAATCGTTCATTCAAGCATGATAAGAACAACCGATTGCATGTCGATGTATTAGTGATTGATGAAGCGTCAATGGTGGACTTAAATATGATGGCAAGGGTTATTGAGGCACTACCAAATGCTGCTCGTTTAATTTTATTAGGCGATAAAGATCAACTATCATCAGTTGAAGCAGGAGCCGTATTTGGTGACCTTTGTACTTTTATTACACATGGTTATAGTGAGCCACGAGCCAAAGAACTTAGCCAATTAACTGGCTATATTGTACCGGCTTGCAAGCAAACAGTTGCAATCACTGACAGTATTTGCTTATTACAAAAGAGTTATCGCTTCAATGAATCATCTGGTATTGGGTTATTGGCTAATGCAGTAAAAGAGGGACGTTCAACGGTTGTTAAGAAATTACTATTTGATGAGTCGTTAAGTGATATCCAATATCACGCACTTTCATCTCAGCAAGCTTATCATGATGTTTTACAAGATAGTATTAATCATTATCAACATTATTTAAATATGATTAAGCAAAGCGGAACGCACGATATTGCGGCAGTTTTAGCTAAATTCGCCGAATATCGTTTACTTTGTGCCGTAAGAGAAGGTCATTTTGGTGTAGAAGGTTTAAACAAACAAATTGAGTTATTATTAGCTAAAAATAAATTGATTCATTTAAAAAATAAAGAAACATGGTATGTTGGCAGACCAATTATGATTTTACGTAATAGTGCTTCATTAGGGCTGTATAATGGCGATATTGGCATTACATTAATGGCAGAAAATGATAGCTCAAAGTTACGAGTGTATTTTCCCTTCGCAGATGGTTCAATTAAAGGGTTTTCACCATTTCGATTACCTGAACATGAGACTGCTTATGCCATGACCATCCATAAATCGCAAGGATCAGAGTTTGATTATGTTAATGTGATTCTGCCAATTGATTATTCGCCGTTGCTCAATCGTTCTTTGCTTTATACCGCAATTACCCGTGCTAAAAAAACCGTTGCAATTTATGCAGTTGAATCAATTTTAATACAAGCGATTAAATCACAGACACAAAGGCATAGTGGTTTAGTGGATTTATTACAAAATAACTCATAAGTTTGAGTATTTTAAGCACTGTTAAATGAATTGTTATTTATCGGGTTTGTTGGTAAAAGTTTCGGGTGGAGTAATAAAACAGGGCAATAAGCCCTGTAATAATTGAATTAATGGATAATTTTAGCTAAAAAGTCTTTAGCACGATCTGATTGTGGATTAGTAAAGAACTGTTCTTTTGAGGTATCTTCAATAATTTCGCCGGCATCCATAAAGATAACTCGGTGCGCCACTTTACGGGCAAAGCCCATTTCATGAGTAACGACCATCATGGTCATACCTTCATAAGCGAGCTCAACCATAACATCTAATACTTCGTTTACCATTTCGGGATCTAGTGCTGAGGTTGGTTCGTCAAACAGCATCACAATCGGATCCATACATAACGCGCGAGCAATAGCCACGCGTTGCTGTTGACCACCAGAAAGCTGAGCAGGGTATTTATTGGCATGAGCCAGTAACCCAACACGTTCTAGAAGGTTAAGTGCTTTTTCTTGAGCTTCTTCGTCTGTTCGACCTAACACTTTAATTTGTGCAAGTGTTAGATTTTTTAAAATAGTTAAGTGTGGGAATAACTCAAAATGTTGAAACACCATGCCTACTTTAGAACGTAATTTGGCTAAATTGGTTGATTTGCTAGTTATTTCTGTCCCATTAATAATAATTTTACCCTGTTGAATAGGCTCTAAAGCGTTTACGGTTTTTATTAGGGTTGATTTTCCTGAACCCGAAGGACCACAAACAACCACAACCTCGCCTTTACCGACTCTTGTTGTGCAGTTTTTTAATACCTGAAATTGTCCATACCATTTTGATATATTTTCTAAGGAGATCATCGATTTATCCCTTTTTTGTAATAATTAACTAAACGTGAAGCAGTAAAACAAATTATAAAATAACTTGCTGCTGCAAAAATAATCATTGAATACTTAACCGTACCACCTTGTACATTACCGATTTGTGTCACACTTGCTCCAAATAGGTCTATTAAGCTCATCACATACACCAAAGAAGTATCTTGGAATAAGATAATACCTTGAGTTAATAATAGTGGCACCATCGATCTAAAAGCTTGCGGTAAAATAATTAAACGCATGGCTTGACCTTTAGTCATACCCAAAGCGTAAGCTGCATGATATTGGCCTTTAGCAACAGCATTAATACCTGCACGAATAATTTCAGAATAATAAGCAGCTTCAAAAAGTGCAAAAGCAATCATTGCAGAAATAATTCTTACGTCAGCATAAGGAGGAAGATTAAATACATATTTAATAACCTGTGGCAATGCTAAATAGAACCATAACAATACTAATAATAGCGGGATAGAACGGAATAGGTTGACATAGCATTTAGCAAAAATATTAAATAATTTATTATTTGATAAACGCATTAATGCCAGTACTGTCCCCCAAACAATACCAAAAATCACAGCAGTAAAAGTAATTTTCGTTGTTAACCATAGCCCACTTAGTAATAAGTGGTAGTTGTTTAACACGAGTGAGGGGATATTGGCAATCCAATTAAATAACTGCATTTTATCCTCCATGATTCATATTAGGTAAACGCGTGTGTTTTTCAACAATTCGCATAATAGTCAATACAGCATAGTTAATTAACATAAATGCAATAGTGACTCCACATAATATTTCCACAATACTATTGGTTGACTCATTAATACGATCGATTTGACCGATTAAATCAATTAACCCAATAGTTGAAGCAACCGATGAATTTTTAATAATATTGGTCATTTCTGATGTTAAAGGTGGAATAATACGTCGGTAAGCATTTGGCAATAAAACATGCATATAAGCTTGTTGATTGGTTAATCCAAGTGCAATGGCGGCATATCGTTGACCTTTAGGTAAGGTTTGAATACCCGTTCTTACTTGCTCAGCAATACGCGCAGATGTAAATAACCCCAAAGCAATTGCAGCTGTGATAAAAGAGCTAACATTAGGCGATAAACCAGAAATAAACCATGTTTTTAAACTCCCAGTTAAGATTTCCGGAAATAACATGTACCATAAAAACATTTGTACGAGTAGCGGAATATTACGAAATAGCTGAATATAGCCTGCTGCAAAGTTATTTATAAACCGATTTTCTAAGGTTCTACATATTCCCACAAGCGATCCTAGTATAAATGCGATGATCCATGCAGCCGCAGCTAATGAAACTGTCACAAAAATACCATTTAACAGCCAATTTAGGTAAATTCCATCACCGTAAGGTGTTGGTTCAAAAAACAAAGCCCAGTTAAATTTTTCAAAGAATTGAATTATCTCAGACTTAAATATTTCATAAGAATTCATAATATACTTTATACATAAAATTAGGTTATGTACTAAATGTTAAAAACATTATGTTAAAAACATTTAGTACATTGGATTAGAAAGATAAGAAAAGTATTAATCTAATGCTTTATCGTTAGGATTGGCAAAAAGCTCAACCATTTTGGGTGAAATTTCAAGATCCATATTTGCGCCTTTTGGCGGAACAGGTTGAGTAAACCATTTATTATAGGATTCTAGTGCTTTTCCTGATTTTTGCGCATCAGCAATTGTCTTATCCATTAATTGCTTAAATTGTGTATCGCCTTTTCTTAGCATACAGCCGTAAGCTTCATAAGAAAGTGGTTCGCCCACAATTTTCCATTCAGCGGGATTAATTGCGCGTGAGCGTTCACCTGCAAGTAGTGCGTCATCCATCAAAAATGCAGCAGCACGACCTGTTTCTAATGCATTAAACGCATCACCATGATCTTTTGGCGTAATGATACGAATACCTAAATTATTTTTATTGTTGATTTGGTTTAAACGAATTTCAGACGTTGTACCTGCCGTAGTGACCACATTTTTGCCTTTTAAATCCTCAATACTATTGATATTGCTATCAGCTTTTACTAAGAATCGAGTACCAACAATAAAAATGCTGTCTGAAAAACCAACCGTTTTTTGGCGTTCAACATTATTAGTTGTCGAGCCACACTCAAAATCGTAAGTGTAGTTATTGAGTAATTGAATACGAGTCTTAGAAGTAACTGGTAAATATTTCACTTTAAGATCAGGCATGTTTAATTCTTTTTTAACCGCATCAACGATTAAATTAGAATAATCTTGTGAATAACCAATAACTTCTTGTTTTTCACCATAATAGGAAAATGGAATTGAAGATTCACGATGACCAACAACAATAACGCCACTATCTTTAATTTTGGCTAATGTACCACTAAGTTCCTCTGCAATAGCTGAACTAGTCATTAGGCCTAACATTGCAAATGATAACACTAGTTTGGTTAATTTTGTCTTTCTGTTCATACTCATCTCCTACTGTTTAGTTTGTATCATATTAAATAATTTTAATATTTTTACAAAGGGGGTATATTATAACTTATTTTTTATCATAAAAGTACTTTTTACTGTTTATTTGTTTATCATTGAAACTAGGTGCAATCAATAATTCGCATAATATTATGGCTACGAATTACACCAATACTTATTTAAATCCAATTATATAATAAGCAATAATTATGCCAGTATTGTAAATTATGAACGTCGTTTTATAAAAAGTGAGATAAACATTAATATCATAATTACAAAATAGGGTAGAGTGCCCCATTTTGCATAAGGTGTTAAACCTATTGTGGGCGATACAGAAGCTGATAAAACACCTGTTTCAAATTGTGGTAATTGTTTAACGATATTACCATGCTCATCAATAATTGCAGTAATTCCCGTATTGGTACTGCGAATTAAAGGTCTGCCAAATTCCAGCGCCCTAGCTTGTGCCATCTGTAAATGTTGTTTAGGACCAATGCTATCGCCAAACCAAGCATCATTTGAAACAGTAAGTAAAAAATCGGTATCAGAGGCAAAGTTTTGATGGATTAAATTCGATAAAATCACTTCATAACAAATAGCGGGTGTAAATTTAAAGCCTTTTATGTGTAATTGAGGTTGTATTGTTTCGCCAGGCTTCATTGATGACATTGGAATATCGAGAATGGCAGCAATCGGTTCAAGTATTGACTCTAGCGGTGTAAACTCACCAAAAGGCACTAAATGATGTTTTCTATAACGATTGGTTGTTGGGTATTGATAAGGTTCTTTTTCACCAAGCACTAACAGGGTATTATAGATATCTCCATTGGATTGATATCCTTCTTCACCAAAACGATAATCAAGAATGCCCACGGCAATTTCAGCATCATGAGCTCTAGCTTGGTTATCTAAATATTGCAAAAAAGTTTGCTGATTGATTTCGTAATCGGTGATACTGGCTTCTGACCAGATGATAATTTCATTTTTATTTAGATTGTCTAAGGTAAGTTTAGTATAGGTTTGTAACGTGTTATTGAGCTGTTCTTTTGTCCAGCGGATTGACTGCGAAATATTTCCTTGAATTAACGCAAAATGAGCCGAGCGCGTTTTGTCTACAGTAGTCCAATTAATATTGCTGAATGAAATTGGTGCAATAAAGAGCGTAAACAGTGCGATAATCGCACCAATTGCGTGCTTTCGGGATGTTTTGATGGTTATTGACTTAATACTATAAATAAATAACCCACACAAAATAGTAAGCAATAAAGTAACACAATCTATTCCCCCTATAGGGAAATAGGCTCGCAGTGGGCTATCAAGTTGACTATAACCGAGCTGTAACCAAGCAAATCCAGTCAATATATAACCACGTAAAAACTCAGTTATTTGCCAAAGCATTGGTGCTGCAAGTACTAGTTGCTTAAATGAAAATTGTCCAGCAAAACGATTTACCATTCTTAATAGAAAAGCAAAAAGCATAGGATAAAGCGATAAATACAGGATTAAAAAGCCTAAAATAATAATGGCAACAGGTAGAGGTAATTCTCCATATTGTTTTATACTGATATAAACCCAATGTACGCCAGATGTAAAATAGCCGATACCCCAAGTTAATCCCAATAGCATGGCTTGTTTTTTAGATTTATCAGCAATAAGCCACAAAAAACCCGCAAACGAGACAAAAGCTAACGGCCAAATATGAAAAGGTGCATAACTAAAAACGGCTATTGCACCAAGAAATATACTTAATAATATCTGTTTAAGCATTTTCAGGTAACTCTAAATTGGGCACGGTTGCGCCATCAGGAATGGTGACATGTAATTGAATGATTCGTCGTCTGTCTGCAATGGCGACTTTAAATTGATAACCATCAATGGTAATGCTTTCACCACGCAAAGGTAATCGACCAAAATGTTGCATGACCAGCCCTCCAATGGTGTCCATTTCTTCATCACTAAAATGAGTTGCAAAAATATCATTAAAATCTTCAACGGGAGTTAGTGCTCGCACTGTGTAGACTGAGGCCGTTAAACGGCGAATATCACGATCTTCAACCTCATCATATTCATCTTCAATATCGCCTACGATAAGCTCTAAAATATCTTCAATTGTCACAAGGCCAGAAACACCACCAAACTCATCTATTGCCATCGCCATATGATAGCGTTGCATCCGAAATTCTTTTAACATATGATCAACGCGTTTGCTTTCTGGTACAACAACGGTTGGTCTAAGGATTTTTTTGAGATCAAAATTATCAACACCTTGGCGAATAAAAATCAAAAGATCTTTAGCTAATAAAATGCCTTCTATGTGATCTCTATCTTCACTAATAACAGGATAACGGGAGTGCCCATGTTCAGAAATAATATCTAAACATTCATCGAGGGTATAATTGTCTTTAATTGTGATAATTTGTGAACGGGGTATCATAATATCACGAATGCGCTGTTCGGCTATATCCATAACACCTTCAATCATATCGAGCGTATCGGGATCGATAAGTTCGTTTTCTTCCGCTTCACGAATCACTTCAATCAGTTCTTCTTTATCTTTGGGCTCCGAATTAAACAACTGACTTAACCATAATGTAAACCCTTTTTTAGGTCTCCGGTGATTATCATCACTCATTTGCTCTTTTCCTTTCTTGCTTTGTTATTAATGTTGCTTATTTTATATTTGTGTTTAACTCATTCAATTGCTATTGAGTTAAACGGTTAATTGTGTGCTTTTATTCGTCAATAGGCTGATAAGGATCTTTAAATCCTAGCTGCTGCATGATATCAATTTCGATATTTTCCATTTCTTCGGCTTCTTCGTCAAGAATATGATCATAACCCAGCAAATGTAAACAACCATGCACAATCATATGCGCCCAGTGTGAGGTTAGTGATTTATGTTGTTGTACAGCTTCAGTTTCCACAACTTGCTTACAAATAATGAGGTCGCCCAATAAAGGAACCTCAATCTCAACAGGAGATTCAAACGGAAAAGATAAAACATTAGTTGGTTTATCTTTATGGCGATAAGTATAATTTAACTGCTGGCTTTCTTGTTCATCAACAATACGGATAGTCAGCTCGGCGTTATCCATAAACTGAGGTAAAATAACGTCTAACCATTGCAAAATTTGTGCTTCGCTGGGTAAATTCTGTTGCTCTTTTGTAGCAATTTGTAAATCTAAAATAATGGCGCTCATCTTATTTTGTTGACCTTACGTTATTATTCACGGTGATAAGGATGATTAGCGGTTAAGCTCCAAGCTCGGTAGAGGCTTTCAGCCACAATAACACGCACTAAAGGGTGAGGAAGTGTCAAGGGCGACAGTGACCAACTCTGTTCTGCCGCTGCTTTGCAAGCTGGGGACAAGCCTTCTGGCCCACCAATTAATAAACTCACATCACGCCCATCGACTTTCCAGCGTTCTAACTGATCGGCTAAATGGTGCGTGGTATAAGGCTTACCTGGAATATCAAGCGTTACAATACGATTGCTTTTACCGCAAGCACCTAGCATTGCCTCGCCTTCTTTATCTAAAATTCGGACAATATCTGCATTTTTGGTGCGTTTGCCAGCGGGGATTTCAATAAGTTCTAAAGGCATATCTTTAGGGAATCGTGACTGATAATCACCAAAAGCAGTGGTAACCCAGTTTGGCATTTTATTGCCAACAGCAATAAGCTGTATTTTCACGTAATTAACTCCAAAGTTTCTCAAGTTCGTAAAGCTGGCGGCTTTCTTCTTGCATGATATGTACAATCACTGAATCCATATCAACTACAACCCAATCTGCATCACTTTTTCCTTCACTGCCTAATACCAAATGGCCTTGTTTTTTTGCTTCATCAAGCAAATGGTTGGCGATAGACGAAACATGACGGTTAGACGTCCCCGTACAAATAATCATATAATCAGTAATGCTTGATTTACCACGGACATCAAGGGTAACAATATCTTTACCTTTTAAATCATCAATTTTATCAATAATAAAATCTTGTAACGACTGTTGCAAAATAATCTCTCTTATTAAAAAATAAAGCGTCATTATAACATATATTATTAAAAATAACGGTGATGATAAAATTTGGCGAGAAATAGTTTGTCAAACAGTTTCAGATAATCTATGCATTTCAGTAAAAAGTTCGCAACCTAGTCTACACATAAAAACACTATTGTCTTCTCTACAAAAGCAGACATTCTTACGCTAAAAAATTATTCAGAAAAACAATTGATTTTATTAGTTTTTTATTTTATAAAAAATAATTCCTTTTTTACCCCAAAAGACTCATGCTATGCCTTGCTTGGTGCTAGCATCTGCCCCCAACAGTTTGAGGTACTATTTTGTCTGGGGAAAATTAGCGACAATGGCGACGCAAATTCTTATGAAAAAAATTTGAACATCTGATCATTGCTTTACATATCATCATATACCCCATCTATTATATTATTGATATGTTTTTCTGGGTGCTTAATAAATTCTTTCCAAGAACAAATTTTAGCAAATATTTGATGCTCAGGATCGATATAGCAAATTGCTTTTTCTGCTGGAGACCAAACAATGTATAGCTCATAACCGTCAACTTCTTCTATCAAAGAAATTAGTTTTTTCCTTTTCCATTTCATCTCCAGCAAATCGATAAAATGATAAAAAGTAATGTATTTTGAATAACAATCTTTTCCTGAAAAATGAATTTTACCTGGCGATGTTTTAAGATATGTCAACATATCCGCAGGCATTTTATAGCTTTTTAGGCGCTTTAGTTTTTCTTGCTCATTATGCCATTCAATTGGCTCTAATGATTTTAGCAATTGCATCAAATTTGTATTTTTATTCGTTGCAGCAAGAGAATATGGGCGATCACCATATTTATCAGTAATGGTAATATCGGCTCCACATTTTATAAGATATTCGGCAAGTTCGGTGTGATCGTGTCTGACCGCTTCTATCAACGGTGTTGGAGAATAAGGGAAAACCATATCGGGTTGGTGATAATTAACATCGGCTCCCATTTCTACCCACATTTTTGTTTCTTCTATGTTTCCATCTGATGCGCTGGACCTAAGCGCAGCACCGCCATATTGTTTTACCGTTACTCCGTATTGCTCAAATAGCGCTATATTTTCATAATTTTTCCCGTAATGAATGCGGATTAATATTTCCGAATATTTTTTTAGGGGAAGAAAATCAAGCGCATTATTTTTTAGCAAAAGATCTATAATTTTACCATCGCTATATTGTGCTGCCTTTTCGATAATGGTAAAACGACCAACATCCAAAGACACTTTATTTTCTAATAACCACTTAAAAACAGTAAAATTATTTGCGACAACAGCAAGCTCCAAAGGTGTTATATCTGTATATTCACCAAGGTGGATTTTTTCATTTATATCCCAGTTGGCATCATATAAACTTTGCATTTTTTCGATATTTGTTTCATATATGGCAACAGCTGGTTCAGGCATCGTTTCAAAGTTGCCAATGTGTTTTATGTTGTACATTTATAATCCTGTTTCATATTGTAAAAATACTTATTATTATATATATTTTCTGAATTTAGCTAAATTAAAACAGTAAATTAAAAAAAACATTCTATTTTTTACTGTACTTTTAGAACACATTATAGTGCCAGATTTTTTAAGGAATTTTCCCAAATGAATAATAACAAACTTAATGAAATTAACCATTATTTATCGGATCCAATCAACTTTGATTTTTTAAAAGCATTAAATGCAGACCAAGCATTAGATCTAAGAGATGAACCTGAGTTTGATAATCAATGGATGAATAGCTTTAATACCTTAAACAAAAAAAGTTTTAAAAAGGACGAAATCGAACTTATTAATATATTAAGAGAAAAAGCATTCAAACTGTCTTTTCAACTAATTAATCATTTTGAAATTGCGTCTCAAATATCTGACGATATAGAACTAATAGCGAAAAGTTTTCTTGCTCAAGAATATAATAACTGGGCAATTACGCACTTATGGTCGGCTTATAAAAACAAAGAATTTCCAGTATAAATAGCCCAACGCGTAACAAAACAAACAAAAACAAAACGATAATAGGCATATTTTTATGGGCAAGAAACAATTAATTATTGATGAACAAAAATACCCAATCGCATGGCGATTTAACGCTAAAGATTGCTTGCTATCGCTTGATGAAAAGAGAAAAATTACTTACCTTCATTTAGGAGAATCAGCTTAGAAGAATTCAATCACTTTTGGAACGTAACATTTCCATTTAACCACTTAACCCCAATGCCCCATCCTTTTGTTCTGTTATAGAAAAAACGAATTTAGACTTTAATGCCCCCAAAAAACTCGTTATTTTTTAACAACAAACTCACCGATACCGCATTAATTTTTTCGGCAAACAAGCAAGCGCCATTGTTCCAGCGAATATTTTTATAAGATTCTAGAAAGACTTTTTCTACCCTAATGATGAAACAAGCATTCTTTTAATAACAATAAAAATAAAATCATTTTTTCTTATGAAGGCACCTCTTTTTATGCAGAGATCTTAAATGGATAAAAGGCCGAAAAAGGTTGAATTACGACAAATAGCACCTTACCTGTTGGTGGCATATTCTGGGGCTGAGTAAGTATGGCGTTAGGTTTGTTGGGTAAAAATCGGTGATTTTTATAAAAAACAAAAAATAAAAACTTCAATAAAATCAATGGGTTTTCTGACTTATTTTTAAGTGCAAAAATGCCCCATTTTTCACGCTCTTTCGTGTTTATAATTTTATTCAAGATTATTTAATAACATAATGATTTTATTTGTATTAATTCAATAAAGTTTGCGCGTGCTTTAATCTATTTAATCAAATCGTGTTTAATTATTAGGAATCTTCTTGAATAAGTCTTTAAAATTTGATAGTTTACAGGAAAGATTTTTAACATTAAAAACACTAAAAAGAAGGTAATTGTTATGACTATTAAAGTAGGTATTAATGGTTTCGGCCGTATCGGTCGTATTGTTTTCCGCGCTGCTCAAAAACGTTCAGACATCGAAATCGTTGCTATCAATGACTTATTAGATGTTGAATATATGGCTTACATGCTTAAATATGATTCAACTCATGGTCGTTTTGATGGTACTGTTGAAGTTAAAGACGGTAAATTAGTGGTTAACGGTAAAACAATCCGTGTTACTGCAGAACGTGATCCTGCAAACTTAAAATGGGACGAAGTGGGTGTTGATGTTGTTGCTGAAGCAACTGGTTTATTCTTAACTGACGAAACTGCTCGCAAACATATCCAAGCTGGTGCCAAGAAAGTTGTTTTAACTGGTCCTTCAAAAGACAACACGCCAATGTTCGTTATTGGTGTTAATGATAAAGAATATGCTGGTCAAGATATCGTTTCTAATGCGTCATGTACGACTAACTGTTTAGCGCCTTTAGCTAAAGTTATTAATGATAACTTTGGTATTGTTGAAGCATTAATGACAACCGTTCATGCAACAACTGCAACTCAAAAAACAGTTGATGGTCCATCTCATAAAGATTGGCGTGGTGGTCGTGGTGCGGCTCAAAACATCATCCCTTCATCAACTGGTGCGGCTAAAGCGGTAGGTAAAGTTATTCCTGAGTTAAACGGTAAATTAACAGGTATGGCTTTCCGCGTTCCAACACCAGACGTTTCTGTTGTTGACTTAACTGCTCGTTTAGAAAAACCAGCTAAATACGAAGATATCTGTAAAGCAATCAAAGCGGCTGCTGAAGGCCCAATGAAAGGCGTGCTTGGCTATACTGAAGATGACGTTGTGTCTACCGATTTCTTAGGTGAAGTTTGTACATCTGTATTTGATGCTAAAGCAGGTATCCAATTAAGCGATAACTTCGTTAAATTAGTGTCTTGGTATGATAATGAAGTTGGTTATTCAAACAAAGTATTAGATTTAATTGCTGTTGTTTCTAAATAATTAGCATTTAACTTGGTTAAAAAGCGACTTTTGGGTCGCTTTTTTTTATGCTAAATTTTGAGTAATTTTAGGTTTACTTGACATAAAAAACGCCCACCTTTTAAGGTGAGCGTTTTGCTAGTATGGAAATAAATTAGTTAGATAAACTAAATAACAACAACTTCAGCTGCTGCTGGTCCACGAGGGCTATCTTGGATCGCAAATTCAACTTGTTGCCCTTCAGCTAAGGTTTTAAAGCCATCACCTGAAATAGCAGAAAAATGAACGAATACATCTTTGCTTCCATCCGCAGGAGTTATAAAACCAAAACCCTTACTTTCGTTAAACCATTTTACTTGGCCTGTTTTTTTATTCATTTACTAGACATCCTAACAATAATTAATAATTAGCCTTTTAGGCTCGTATGGGCTTTAACACTGTATTAATTATGTAACTCAAAACCATGATAAAGCTATCAAAATTACATTATTAAAGTTAATTGATTTCATAATTTCAACGTTGTTGTTTACCCAGTGCTATTACCGCATAAATTATAATCAAAAGCAAGATGTTAATAATAATTTTTTTTCTTAGAACATGGTTTTTTCTTAAATTTTTAGATAATTACTTAGAAATTGATAAAAGACAAATTATTGCATGATTCAAGCGCTGAAATTACTTCAAAAGTTGGCGTATTATAAAATAAAAAGCCATAAAATATTATTTTATGGCTTTGGATTAACAGTGACTTTTTTGTTATTCAATTTTATTTGTTTTTTGCTCGTTCAAATGACTCAAGTATTTCTTTACGAGCGGCATCGGCATTGTCCCAACCGTCAACTTTTACCCATTTACCTTTTTCTAACGCTTTGTATTGCTCAAAAAAGTGTTTGATTTGTGATTTAAGTAGTTCAGGTAAATCATCAACATCTTTAATGTGATCATATTCTTTTGACAGTTTAGTATGAGGTACAGCAACAAGTTTTGCATCTTGGCCTGCTTCGTCTGTCATTTTTAATACACCAACAGGGCGACAACGAATCACTGAGCCTGGTTGTAATGGATATGGCGTTGGGACTAAGACATCAACAGGATCACCATCTAATGATAATGTATTATTGATATAACCATAGTTGCATGGGTAAAACATTGCTGTTGCCATAAAACGGTCAACAAATACAGCACCAGTATCTTTATCGACTTCATATTTTATTGGATCAGCATTAGCCGGAATTTCAATCACAACGTAAATATCATCAGGTAATTCTTTACCAGCAGGTACATTTAAAAGTCCCATTTTTGTATCCTCTATCTAAGTTAGTATAGTGTTTGTTAATAACAGTAAGCGCACATTATAAAGATTATTCTGTATCGCTCAATTCTTTTAAATATTGAAAAATTTGCCTTGCCGTTTTGGTAGGTTTATTGGCTTCTTGCTCTTTTTTGGCTAAACGCGCTAAGGTGCGTAGTTGCTGGCGATTGGCTGTTGGATATATGCTCATGATAGTTTCCGCATCGCCTGTCGCAATCAGGTCATCTCGTAGTTTTTCGAGTTTATGAAATAAAGAAATTTGTTGATTGTGACGATTTTTGAGCTTATCAAGGGCTTGGCTAATGGGATCAATATCTCGGCTACGTAGTAGCTTGCCAATGTATTGGATTTGTCTGCGATACCCTTCTTTTTTTATTTTCTGAGCAAGTTCAATAGCATAAATAAGATCTTCATCGAGAGGAATTTTTTCCAGTTCGTTTTTGCTTAAATTAACAAGCTCAACACCTAATTTTTTTAGCGCTTCCGCATCACGTTTGATTTCGCTTTTACTAACGTAAATGATTTCATCGTCTTGGGTGTCAATAGCAAAGTTGGGTTCTAAATTTGTCTCTTGATTATGATTCATATTATTTCTTTTGTTAACTAATATTCAATTCTAGCTTATTATAACGTATCACTAGCAGAATTGTAGAAAATAATAAAATGAGTATTGAACAAATTAAAAAAGAAGTGATAAACCAGAAAGAAAATTTATCAGCTATTGTCGCTAATGCTATTAAGCAAGCAAAGTCACGAGTGGATGCCGTTGAAGTATCGATTAATCAATCAACGGGTATTAGTGTTAGCACCCGAATGGGGGATACCGAAAATGTTGAATTTAATAGTGATGGGGCATTATCCATTACTGTTTATCAAAACCAACGTAAAGGCAGTGCATCAACCAATGATTTATCCCCTTCGGCGATTTTGCAAACGGTGGATATGGCGATTAATATTATGCAATATACATCACCCGATCCTTGTTCTGGTTTGGGCGATGTAAGCCAAATGGCATTTAATTCTCCTGATTTGGATTTATTTTATCCAAGTGATTTAAATGTCGATAATGCCATTGAACAGGCAAAACAAGCTGAATTAACCGCGCTCAATCATTCAAAGCTAATTAGCACTGATGGTGGTTATTTTAGTAGCCGATATGGTGTTTATGTCTATGGTAATAGTTTAGGAATGCTACAAGGTTATTGTGCAAGTTCGCATTCGCTTTCATGTTCAGTTATTGCCGAACAAGCAGGGCAGATGGAAAGTAATTATGCTTATACCTCATCACGTGATTTCAGTGAATTAAAATCAGCAAGTTGGGTGGGTACGCAAGCAGCTGACAGAGCAATATCGCATTTAGGTGCTAAGCAAATCGCAACCATGCAAGCTCCAGTACTGTTTAGTGCTGAAGTTGCTGTTGGGCTTATTAGGCATTTAGTCAGTGCCATCAGTGGTGGCGCAATCTATCGTAAATCCTCATTTTTATTAGACTCTGTTGGGCAGGCTATTTTTCCTAAATGGCTGACTATTTATGAAGATCCTTATATTTTAAAAGGTATTGGCTCTTCGCCTTTTGATAGTGAGGGTACAAAAACAGTTAAGCGTAATATTGTTGAGCAAGGCGTGTTGCAAACTTATTTATTAAGTAATTATTCAGCGCGTAAATTGGGTTTAACATCAACAGGTCATGCCGGTGGGATTCATAATTGGCTTATCTCGCCTAGCCAAACTCATGCTAGCTTTGATGATATGCTTAAAAAACTGGATAAAGGCGTTGTCGTTACTTCGCTAATGGGACAAGGTGTTAATAGTGTAACTGGCGATTATTCACGCGGAGCCACTGGATTTTGGGTTGAAAATGGGCAAATCCAATATCCTGTTAGCGAAATTACGATTGCCGGCAATCTTAAAGATATGTATAAAAACATTGTGGCAATAGGTAATGATGTCGAAACGAGAACTAATATTCAATGTGGTTCGATTTTGATTGATGATATGAGCATAGCTGGAAAATAAGGATTAGTATGGGTCGTTTTTTTAACAATGCTTTTTTTCAAAAATTAGCTTTGTGGATGCCAGGATTAAGTAGCCTATTACAGTATAAGCGAGAATATCTTAATTTTGACATTAAGGCGGGGTTATCGGTTGCGGCAGTTTCGTTACCAGTGTCAATTGCTTATGCTGAATTGACAGGTGTTGGTGCGATAGCAGGACTATATTCGACCATTTTGCCTTTAATTGTCTATGCGCTTTTTGGATCTTCGAAACAACTGATTGTCGGACCTGATACGGCAACATGCGCTGTCGTTGCGGCTGTTGTGTTGCCGTTAGCAGCTAATGATCCCATATTACGTTGGCAATTAGTCATGATATTAACAATAATGATTGGTATTTGGTGTATTATCGCAGGAAAGCTACATCTTGGCGCTTTGGCTGACTTGCTTAGCCAGCCTATTTTAATTGGTTTGCTTAATGGCATTTCAATCACCATTATGGTTGATCAGTTAGCAAAAACACTTGGTTTTAGTTATGATTATTCTTATCTGATTGAGCGAATTGTTTATTTACCTTTTAAAATATCGCAAATCCATATAGCCACGGCACTGGTTTCATTTTTTACTTTGTTTATATTAATTGCTTTAAAGCGATTAAAACCGTTATATCCAGCGCCATTATTAGCCGTCATTGTGATGACATTTTTTTCATGGTTATTTAATTTTGAGTATTTTAATATCCGTATTATTGGTAATGTGAGTGGAGAGTTTATCCCTGCCAAATCATGGCTTGATTTTGATAAAGGGTTGATGCGTGATTTAGTTGTTCCCTCACTGAATATTGCTATCATTTGTTTTGTCAGTATGATGATAACCGTGCGCAGTTTCGCATCCAAAAATAACTATGAAACCAACGCTGATATCGAATTTAAAGCGCTAGGTATGGCTAATATTGTAGCGGGGTTATCACAAGGTTTTGTTGTTAGTGGCACCTCATCAAGAACTGCTGTTAATGATGCCAATGGTGGTAAAACTCAGTTAGTTTCAATTATTGCTGCTATATTAATTGGTATTGTCGTGTTGTTTTTTCTTTCGCCTTTACAATATATTCCCACTTGTGTATTAGGCATAATTTTGATTTATTCATCCATTTCGTTAATTAATTTTCAAACAATCATCCGCTTTTTTAAATTTGATCGAGATGCGTTTTATTTAAGTTTAACAACACTGATTTCAGTTCTTGTGATAGGTATTATTCCCGGTATGGCCCTGTCGGTGTTACTTGGGATATTTTTATTTTTGCGCCGTGTCTTTAGGCCGAAAGATCAATTGTTAGGTGTTGATGCAAGTGGTCGAATTCATTCAATAAGCCAAGGTGTTAAACCAATCAATAATACTCTGATTTATCGATTTAACTCTCCACTAACTTATTTTAATATTGCCTATTTTAAACGGAGAATTATTAGTTATATTGATGAAGCAAAAGAGCCAATAAACTATGTGATTGTTGATGCAATTCCTTGTTTTACTTATAAAGACGTGAGTGTATTGTCAGGAATTGATGAATTAGTAAGATCCTTAAAAGTAAGAAACACCATGTTAATCTTATCCGGTCGGCGTAAAACACTCAAAAATTGGTTTAAACAAATGAATATTAAGCTTGATAACGATCATATTGATTTTGCTTATGATCTTTATTTTGCTGTGAGATTAGTGCAAAGTAAAGAGCATATGGATAATAAAATTGATGATGAATATGAAAAGTTATCGTAATCAATGATAAGAACCTAGCAATTTTTTATTATCTAAGATCCCTTTATTTCAATGTATAAAACAATATTAATATAGACAAATCACTACAAATTTAAGTAGAATATCAGATCTTTCAAATGAAGCATTTTAGTAAACAATTTAGAGGTAAAAATGGCACGTGTAACTGTTCAAGATGCAGTAGAAAAAATTGGTAATCGCTTTGATCTCGTTATTGTAGCAGCAAGACGCGCTCGTCAATTACAAGTTGAAAATAAATCACCGCTTGTTCCAGAAGAAAACGACAAAGAAACGGTTGTTGCTTTACGCGAAATTGAAGAAGGGCTTGTTAATAAACAAATTCTTGATATTGCTGATTTCCAAGCTCGTCAAGATGAAGAAGCAGAAGCACGTGCAACACTTCATGAGTCGATTCTTCTCGAAAACACACCATCATACGAATAAGCTTTACAGGAATTGCTTATGCAATATTTTGATAGCTTAAAAGAGGTTGTAGCATCTTATCTTCCTGCTAAAAAAGTAGAATTGATACAAGATGCTTATCTTTTTGCTAAAAATGCACATGAAGGGCAATTCCGATGTAGTGGTGAGCCTTACATCACTCACCCGGTTGCAGTTGCAACAAATTTAGCCGAGATGCGGCTTGATTATGAAACAATTATTGCCGCACTTTTACACGACACCATCGAAGACACCCCCGTCACATTTCAAGATATTACAATCAAATTTGGTCAACATGTTGCCATTTTAGTTGAGGGCGTGTCGAAATTAGACAAATTAAAATTTCGTAATAGACAAGAGGCTCAAGCTGAAAATTTTCGGAAAATGGTGCTTGCCATGACCGAAGATGTGCGCGTTATTTTAATTAAGCTTGCTGATCGCACCCATAACATGCGTACACTTGGTGCTTTAAGACCAGAAAAACGCCGTCGCATTGCCAAAGAGACTTTAGAAATTTATGCCCCTTTAGCTCATCGTTTGGGCATTAATCATATTAAAACAGAGCTTGAGATTTTGAGCTTTACTGCAATGCATCCAAATCGTGCCCAAGTGATTGAAAAAGTAATTAAAACGGCGCGAAATACACGAAAAGAGCTTATCCAACAAATTTTGTCTGAAATACGTAACCGGTTATTAGATGCTCATATTGACGCGGAAGTTACTGGTATCGAAAAAAATATTTATGCGATTTATCAAAAGATGAAATTGCGTGAGCAGCAGTTTCATTCCATTATGGATATTTATACGTTTAGAATTGTAGTAAAGGACGTTGATGCTTGTTATCGCGCTCTTGGGTTAGTGCATAATCTTTATAAGCCACGACTTAATCGTTTTAAAGACTATATTGCGATCCCCAAAGCGAATGGTTATCAGTCGTTACATTCATCATTAATTGGACCTCATGGAACACCTGTTGAAGTACAAATCCGCACTGAAGATATGGATCAAATGGCTGAAATGGGTGTTGCTGCGCATTGGGCATATAACGAAACCGATGAAATGAACAATACTACCACGCAAATTAAAGCTCAGCGTTGGATGCAAAGTTTATTAGAATTACAACAAAGTGTGGGTAACTCTTTCGAATTTATCGAAAATGTAAAGTCTGATCTGTTTCCTAAAGAAATTTACGTTTTTACCCCTAAAGGGCGTATTGTTCAGCTACCTGAAGGTGCAACAGCAGTTGATCTTGCCTATGCAGTCCATTCTGATATTGGTTATCAGTGCATTGGTGCAATTGTTGATCGTAAACCTTATCCTTTATCGCAACCATTAAGTAGTGGTCAAACCGTTGAAATTATTACTTCATCAGAAGGGCGACCTAATGCTAATTGGTTAAGCTTTGTAGTTAGTGCTAAAGCGAAGTCTCGAATTCGTCATGCGCTTAGAACACTTAAACGTGAAGATGCAATTAAATTGGGACGGCGTTTGCTCGATCTTTCGTTAGTTAAATCTGGCGGTATTAGTGAGTTATCATCAAGCCAAAAAGCTCGTGCAGCTGAGTTAGCTAAATTGCCAACTTTTGATGATGTTTTGTCCGAAATTGGGCTAGGCAATATTATGAGCCATTTTATAGCTAAAGGATTAGAACATAAATCGCTATTACAAAATAAAACAGAACCCAATAAAACACTAGTTATCACGGGTAGTGAAGGCGTTTTGGTTACGTTTTCTAAATGTTGCCATCCTATTCCAAACGATCCTATCGTGGGACATGTCAGCCCAGAAAAGGGGCTGATAGTGCATCACGAATCTTGCCGAAATATTTCAGACTATCAAAATAATCCAGAAAAATATATTCCGCTTAAATGGGCGCCAGATATTTCTCAACGCTTTGTTGTTGAAATTTGGGTTGATATTTTAAATGTTCAAGGCGCTTTAGCGAATCTCCTTTCAATTATTAATGGTGAAAATACCCACTTGCAGTGGTTAAATACCGAAGAAAAAGACAGACAAATTTATACCATCATTTTGCAAATAGAAGTGAAAAACACTCAGCAACTTAATGAATTAATGCGGAAAATATCGCTACAGCCCGATGTAGTGAGCGTGACACGAAATATAAATTAGTCATTATGATAAAGCGATTTTTTGATCATTTGCCGTTGATAAAATTAACGGGGATTGGTGCAAGTTTAGAAAAAAAATTTAATACATTAGGTATTTATACCGTCAAAGATCTGTTATTGCATTTTCCTTTACGTTACGAAGATCGTACGTCGTCTTGTTCCATTGGTGATGCGGTTATTGGTGAGTTCACTACAATTGAAGGCGCTATAATCAAAAGTGAAGTTGCCTTTAAGCGTCGACAAATGTTAATTTGCTATATTCAAGATGATTCAGGCATTGCCATATTAAGATTTATGCATTTTACACCCAGCATGAAAGCTTCGTTGATTAAAGGAAAATGGGTGAGTGCGTATGGCGAGATAAAACGTGGCAAAAATTATATTGAAATTATCCATCCACAATTTAAATTTAAAGCCAATGGAAACGTGTCATCAGTCAGGTTAGATGATACTCAAGAAAAATATACACCTATTTATTCAACGACCTATGGACTATCTCAAGCATTGATTCGACGGTCAATCATGGC
The DNA here is from genome assembly GCA_029958995.1 of Bombus sonorus. Lineage (NCBI taxonomy): Eukaryota > Metazoa > Arthropoda > Insecta > Hymenoptera > Apidae > Bombus > Bombus sonorus. Next base: position 2,554,715 of record JARWAU010000020.1, on the reverse strand, counting down.
AGCACTTTTGTTGTTAAAAAATAATCCACCTAATGAAATTTTACCAGCAAAGCTAGCATGCCACTTTTTGCTAGTATTGGATTCTTTAAATATTGTACATAACCCGCCTATTGATACTCATATTGAACAATTAATGTCGGGCGAACACCCTGCTATTAAACGATTTATTTTTGAAGAATTGATTGCTTATCATTTAAGTATGTTGATGCTAAAAAAGCATAATCAAAAACAGCAAGCACATCTGTTTTCTCCAAATCAATGTTTGATTAAACCGTTTTTATCATCATTGCCTTTTACACCCACTTGTGCTCAGCAACGTGTTGTGCAAGAGATTTATCAAGACATGGCAAAACCAGTACCTATGATGCGATTAATTCAGGGGGATGTTGGTTCAGGCAAAACATTAGTTGCTGCATTAGCTGCATTAAATGCTATTGAAAATGGTTGTCAGGTCGTATTAATGGCGCCGACAGAAATATTAGCAGAGCAACATTATAACAATTTTAGTACCTGGTTTGCACCGTTGGGGATTAATGTTGATCTGTTGTCGGGGCGATTAACGGCTAAAAATAAACGACAGTGTTATGAACGTATTCAAAATGGTGACAGCACGTTATTAATTGGTACTCATGCGGTGTTTGTTGATAAAGTAGAGTTTAACTCGTTAGGATTAGTCATTATTGATGAACAGCATCGCTTTGGTGTAAACCAACGTCTAAGCTTGTGGGAAAAAGGTATTAAAGATAATTTTTTCCCTCATCAATTAATTATGACCGCAACACCTATTCCTCGAACACTAGCAATGACCGTTTATGCTGATTTAGATGTTTCAGTCATTGATGAATTACCACCAGGGAGAACACCAATTACTACGGTAGTAATACCGAATACTCGTCGAGATGAAATTATTGAACGGGTAAACCAAGCTTGTTTAGCAAATCGCCAAGTTTATTGGGTGTGTACTTTAGTTGAAGAGTCCGAAACACTTGATGCGCAAGCGGCCGAAATGCTGGTTACCGAATTACAAGCCCGTTTACCCCATTTAAGTATTGCGTTAGTGCATGGCAAAATGAAATCGGATTTAAAACAATCAGTCATGCAAGATTTTAAAGCTGGGAACATCCAATTACTTGTTGCAACAACAGTTATTGAGGTTGGTGTTGATGTGCCTAATGCGAGCTTAATGATCATTGAAAATGCTGAGCGATTGGGTTTAGCTCAATTGCATCAATTACGTGGACGAGTTGGGCGAGGATCAGCCGTATCGCATTGTGTATTGATGTATCAAGCCCCCCTAAGTAAAGTTGCTCAAGCACGCATGAAGGTGATGCGTGAAAGTAATGATGGTTTTGTTATTGCACAAAAAGATCTTGAACTTCGTGGTAGTGGCGAAATCTTAGGTACCCGGCAAATGGGTATCGCTAATTTTAAAGTTGTTGATTTGGTTCGTGATCAACATTTGATTAGCCAAGTGCAACAAGCCTCTTACGACATTCAAAAGAACTACCCACAAAGTGCCACTCAACTAATTGATTGCTGGCTGCCAGATCGTGAAAGATACATTAATGTTTAATTAATTGGGGTAAAGAGATTGATGTGTGGACGGTAGAAAGTGTTGTTTGAATCAGTCCACACATTGAAGCCTAATAGAGGTTTAATAATTATATTAGCCAATTATAAGAATGATCGATACGGCAATTCTGGTTCATCGGTAAAAATATCTCTAAAGCCACGGTAATGCTGATAATGCATTTTATGTTTATCAGTTGGATAAGTGTATCTACCACCAACTTGCCAGAAGAAAGGTGTAAATTGATAATCAAGACGATCTTTCTTCATTTGCCATAATACTTCAATTTCGCGTGGGTCACTTTGGAAGTTTGCCCAAATATCATGATGGAAAGGGATCACAACTTGAGTATTAAGCGATTCAGCAGCACGTAAAATATCAGCTGATGTCATTTTATCGGTCACTCCTCGTGGGTTTTCACCGTAAGATAGCAATGCCACGTCAATTTTGTAGTCATTGCCATGTTTGGCATAATAGTTAGAATAGTGGGAATCACCCGAGTGGTACAATGAACCTCCTGATGTCTCAAATAGATAATTAACTGCTCTATCATTCATGCCATCTAAAATAGATTTATCGGTAGATGAAACGCCTTTTGGCAAAGTAACTAACGATGTTCTATCAAAAGAGTCTAATACGCGAATTGTAATATCACCAACCTCAATCGTTTCCCCCACTTTGGCAACAATACAACGATCATCTGGCACGCCCCAGCTTTTCCACAATTCTACACAAGCTTTCGGGCCAATAAATTTTACTTTTGGTGAACAGTTTTGAATAACTGCTGCAGCAACATTGACATCAATATGATCGGCATGATCATGAGTTGCCATCACTGCATCGATTTCTTTAATTGCAAAAGGATCAAGAACAAATGGGCTAGTTCTTAAGTTTGGTTGCAATTCACGGACTCCGCCCATTCGCATCATTTGATGCTGTTTGTTCATTAATGGATTTGCGTGAGTTTTTTTACCAGTACCACACCAAAAATCAACAGAAATATTGGTATTACCCGCTGATTTTAGCCAAATCCCCGTACAAGCAAGCCACCACATAGTAAATGTATTGGGTTTGACCTCGGTTGTTTCTATCTCCTCATTCAGCCACGTTCCCCATTCAGGAAATGTATTTAATATCCACGATTCACGGCTAATTTCATTTACTTTACTCATACTCTGTTCCTTCTACAATTTTATTGTTAAACTAAAATAACCTCAACGCCTTGCTCCTTAATGCATTCAATTACGTCCTTATTAGCTTGTTTTCCTGTGATTAAAATATCTATTTTATTAACAGGGCAAAAAAGCATGCCTGAATTGGCTTTGGTATCAATTTTGGAGCTATCAACTACAACAACTAATTTCTCGGTTTTTTCCAATATTTGTTGTTCAGCTACAGCGCCTAATATTTCGTTTTTATAAAGACCTGTTGGTGTTAATGTTTTACCACTGGTAAACATCCACTTGCCAGCATAAGAATCGGTTATGTTAGCAATAGGATTAAGAATAATATTTTGTGTTTTGTTATATAATCCTCCCATAATGATGACATTTTCATGATCATGCTCAATTAAGTAACAAGCTAATGGAAAATAATTAGTAATAATTGAAACATTTTTACCACACAATTCACGGCCAAGTAAAAAAGCCGTAGAACCGCAATTTATAACAATATTTTCGTCACTGTTGCATAATTGTGCAGCTCGAATTGCAATACGGGCTTTTTCGTGATAGTGATCGGTATTATTACTGTCAATCGGTGCCCAAATTGGTTTTATTTCTTCTAATCGCATAATACCATTGCGGACTTTTTTAACGCGCCCTTCCTGATCTAGCTTAGTAATATCGCGCCTTGCTGTTGCTGGTGATATAGCAAATTTTGCGATTAATTCGGACACTCTAACCATACCTTTTTCGTTTACTAACGCTACTATTTCATTATGTCGTGCAATTTCGTTCATTTTTTCTTACATTTCATTGTGATTAAATATGATTATTTTATCGTAATTTTTATTTGTATTGTTGTCAATTGCTATAATTTTATTTATTAATACTAATATTTTTTAATTAATTGATAATAATAATTTTAATTTTTTTTGTCTTTATATTTTATTTAAGTTGTGATGCTGATCACATATGAAATTATAGTTTGTTGAGAAAAGTGATCCTTGTCAAAACAATCATAAATAATCATTGAATGATTTATTTTGATTGTGGAATATAACAAGTGTTTTTAATGAGCGATGATAAATAAAGTAAAGTAATCAGCGGTTCCATTCATTTACTTTACGGATTATAAGAAACTTGATGAAAGGCAATTAAATGAAACTCAATATCAGAGGTGAGTGTTGTTTGAGCAGTAAAAATGTCAATAACCGATGAGAGGAACATATGGAAGTAATTTATAACGTATTTTATATTTTTTATAGTCAAGTGATGACAAAAGCACCTTTGTTACTTGGCTTGGTGACAATGCTTGGTTATTGTCTATTACGTAAAGATATAACCACAGTGCTAAAAGGCACGATTAAGACCATTGTTGGATTTATGTTATTACAGGTTGGATCTGGTGTTTTGGTATCAACATTCAAACCTGTTATTGCTAAATTGGCAGAGTACCATGGCATTAAAGGCTCTATCATTGATACTTATGCATCAATGGTCGCCGTCGAAACGGGTATGGGCGAATACTATTCATGGGTTGGCTATTCTGTTTTGCTTGCATTAGCGATTAATATTATTTTGGTGGTATTTCGACGTTTAACCGGAATTCGAACCATTATGTTAACTGGTCATATTATGTTCCAACAGGTTGGTTTAATTGCGCTGTTTTATTTCCTTTTTGGTTACAGCATGTGGGAAACGATCATCTATTCGGCCATTATCACTGCGCTTTATTGGGGAATATTTTCGAATATGATGTTTAAGCCGACCGAGGCTGTTACTGGGGGAGCTGGGTTTTCCATAGGCCACCAACAACAATTCGGTTCTTGGATTGCGGTTAAGTTAGCGCCAAAATTGGGGGATAAAAACGATACAGTTGATAATCTAAAGTTGCCAAAATGGTTGCATATCTTTCATGATAGTATTGCCGCAACTACAATTGTGATGACAATTTTCTTTGGTATTATCTTGCTGTCATTTGGGTTAGATAATTTACAAACAATGGCAGGATCCACCCATTGGACCATTTACATCTTTGAAACAGGGCTTAAATTTGCCGTCGCAATTCAAGTTATTGTTGGTGGGGTGCGTATGTTTGTTGCTGAATTGTCCGAAGCTTTCAAAGGCATTTCAGAAAAGCTAATTCCAAATGCGGTATTAGCTATTGACTGTGCGGCAATTTATGCTTTTTCACCTAATGCGATGGTGTTTGGTTTTATTTGGGGGGCTTTAGGGCAATTCTTAGCGATTGCATTATTACTCATCTTTAAATCGCCAATTATGATTATTCCTGGCTTTATACCAATGTTTTTTTCGAATGCAACCATTGGTGTATTTGCCAACCATTTTGGTGGTTGGAAAGCCGTAATGAAGATCTGTTTTGCCATGGGAATGATAGAGGTATTAGGCTCTGCTTGGGTAATTCATATCTTTGCTCAAAATGGTACGCCGATTGACTCATGGATGGGAATGGCCGATTGGGCGATTTTATTTCCACCGATTTTACAGGCTTTATCTATTTCACACTTGTTTATCTATGTTCTTATTGTTCTAGCCCTGATTTATATGTTTTTTGCTGCTAAACAGCTTCGCCAAGAAGAGGCTATTTCTACAAATCAGCCTGAAATCAACGATAAAAACCAAGATGTCAATGAATCAGTACTTGAAAAAATGGATGAAGTCGCCGTGAGTGAAGGTCGCCCAATTCGTATCTTGGCAGTATGTGGGAGTGGTCAAGGCTCTTCAATGATGATGAAAATGAAGATTGCTAATTATTTAAATAAAAAAGGCATCCCAAACGAAATGGATTCTTGTGCTGTGACTGATTATAAATCACGTTTACCCAATGTCGATATCATTGTTGCATCTAAACATCTTATTCATGAAATTGAGGTGAATGAAGGTCAACATGCGTTAGGCGTACAAAATATGTTAAATCCACAAACTTTTGGCGATGAGCTGATAAAGCTGATTGAACAAGTGTTTTCTAAATGATCTTAAATACTAAGGAGTGCACCATGGCTTTAAAAGAATCACTAATTGAAAATAACGCTATTTTACTCAAAGCAAATGCTGCAACTTGGCAAGATGCCATCAAGCTAGGCACTGATATGCTAGTCGCCTCTAAAGCAATAGAGCCGTCGTACTACGATGCTATTGTTCGCTGTGTCAAAACAATGGGACCTTATATTATTATTGCACCAAACTTTGCCATGCCTCATGCAAGACCTGAAGATGGGGTAAATCGTACAGCTTTTGCTTTAGTTACCTTAGAAAAACCTGTCTATTTTGATGGTGAAGCTGAGCCTGTCGATGTTTTAGTGACATTAGCAGGTAGCACATCGGATCAGCATATGGAAGGATTAATGGAGGTCACTCAAATTTTAGATGATGAAAACAGTGAAACAGGGGTTGATCTAGATAAATTAAGGCGTTGTAACACCAAAGAAGATGTTTATGCCGTTATTGATCGTGCCTTAAATGGAGGTTAAATCATGTATCAAGCATTAAAAGAACGGGTATTGAATGCTAATTTATTGTTACCTAAATATCATTTAGTGACTTTTACTTGGGGTAATGTCTCTGAAATCGATCGTGAAAAAGGCGTTATCGCCATCAAGCCTTCTGGTGTTGAATATAGCAATATGAAACTGGATGATATTGTGGTTGTTTCGCTAATGGGAGATATTGTGGAAGGAAAATTAAATCCTTCAAGCGATACCGCAACGCATATTGAATTGTATAAAGCATTTCCACAAATTGGTGGTATTGTGCATACCCATTCTCGTTATGCCACTATTTGGGCACAAGCGGAATTAGATATCCCTGCACTAGGTACGACGCATGCCGATTATTTTTATGGTGATGTGCCTTGTACGCGTGAACTAACCGATAGTGAAATTGCAATTGATTATGAAAAAAATACAGGATTAGTCATTGTAGAAGAGTTTAAACGCCGAGGTCTAGATCCCGTCGCAATGCCAGGGGCAATTATCTCTGGTCATGCTCCATTTTGTTGGGGTAAAAATGCGTTAGATGCAGTGCATAATGCGGTCGTACTTGAAGAAGTAGCTATGATGGCTCTTGCCACTCGGCAACTTAATCAAGCAATCAAAATTCAACAAACGTTATCTGATAAGCACTATTTTCGCAAACACGGTGCGAATGCTTACTATGGTCAAAAATAGCAAATAGGAGAACAACATGGCAGCACCTAAATTACAAATCGCATTAGATCAAACTGAATTAGCGCCAGCATTAGATGTGGCAAAAAATGTAGCGGGTTTTGTCGATATCATTGAAGTGGGAACCATTCTTGCTTTTGGTGCAGGTATGCAAAGTGTAAAACGGTTAAGAGAACTTTATCCTAATCATATTTTAGTATGCGATTTAAAAACCACTGATGGTGGTGCAATATTGGCAAAAATGGCTTTTTCCGCAGGTGCAAACTGGTTAACGGTTTCAGCCGCTGCGCACATTGCTACTGTCGAAGCTTGTAAAAAAGTGGCTGATGAGTTTAAAGGTGAAATTCAGATCGAATTATACGGGCATTGGACATTAGAAGATGCTAAAGCTTGGCGTAACCTTGGCATTAAGCAAGCAATATACCATCGATCTCGTGATGCTGAACTTGCTGGTATTGGTTGGGGTGAAGATGATATAGCAAAAATGCGCCAATTATCTGATTTAGGACTTGAACTTTCAATCACCGGTGGCATTGTGCCAGAAGATATTCATTTATTTGCAGGCATAAAAACTAAAGCGTTTATTGCTGGTCGTGCGCTTGCTAATGAAAACGGTCAACAAACTGCGCAAGCATTAAGAACGCAGATCGCAAAATATTGGTAACAACAGCATGCAGTTGAAAAATCAGCTGCATGGTATTTTTTCATATAAAAAATGGGTTATCACAATGCCACAAAGTAACGATATATTTGAAAAACGGTATCAAACCAAAAACACGCCTCGAATAGGCATTTACGAAAAAGCCTTACCTAATCAACTATTATGGCAAGAGAAATTACAAATAGCCAAAAACTTAAGATTTGATTTTATCGAAATGTCGGTCGATGAATCAGATGAGCGCCGCGCACGATTAGATTGGTCTGACGATGAGATCTATTCACTTAGGCATCAATGTGAAAAAATCGGCATTCCACTACATTCCATGTGCTTAAGTGCGCATCGTAAATATCCATTTGGTTCAGCTAATCATGATACCCGCAATGAAGCTAAAATCATTATGGATAAAGCGATTACACTAGCTTACAAATTAGGGATAAGAGTGATCCAGCTAGCGGGTTATGATGTCTATTATGAACCCGCTGACTTGCAAACTCATCAACGTTTTATTAAAGGTATGCAGTGGGCCGTTAAGCAAGCTGAGCGAGCTGGGGTGATGCTGGCGGTTGAAATTATGGATACACAATATCTTAATAGTTTAAGCAAGTTTGAAATTTTAAAAAAAGAAATCAACTCGCCTTATTTTATGGCTTACCCTGATGTAGGCAATATTACCGGATGGAATTACGATACTTGTACCGAACTTATGTTAAGTCGTGATCATATTGTGCAGATTCATTTAAAAGATACCTATAAAGTTAAGTCGAATTATCTTGGTCAGTTTAGGGATCTTGTTATTGGTGAAGGTGAGGTTGATTTTACCGCTATCTTCAAAACGCTTAGAGCCATGAATTATGTGGCTCCCCTAGTTATCGAAATGTGGGCGAACGATGATAATTGGGAAACCAATATTATTACTGCGCAAAAAAGATTAAAGCTAATAGGTGATAAAACCAATTTTCCTATTTTTGACAAGTAAACTAACCTTTTTTTAATCCACAGTTAGAATCAGTTCTTGTGCTATGACTACACAGTATTAAGTTCTACCAAAGTAATTCAGCGGTAGAGCTTAATATGAAATTGTTTAACGTGTGTTAAGGTATATGAATCAATAACAACAAGACCACAACAAGAACACAATTAACCGTTTTGGCATTTTACTTATTGCAATACGCCATCGACTTACTAATTTTATCTATCGGTTTATCTAGACTTGATTAATTACACTTTGCACTGCTATGGGTATCGTGTAATATAGATAGCATCATAAAAAATCGAAATAATCTTGAATACGATATGAAATTAACTATAAAATTACTCTCTATCTTTTGGATTACGTTAGTTTTAATGGGGTGTGGATTAAAAGGGCCACTTTATCGTCCAGTTGAAACCGCATCAATAGTACAGTTTAAAACTACAACAACAGCCTCAATTCAATCTGATTCATTGATTAGAAAAATATAAAGGAATAAAGGGATGGATTTTTTGCATTATCAGCAGGGTCACTTATTTGCTAATCAAATAGCTATAGCGGATCTTGCAAAACAGTATGGTACTCCATTGTATGTTTATTCAGCAGATCACATAAGCAAACAGTTTTTAGCCTATGAACAGGAATTGGCTGCTAATAAACATTTAGTTTGTTACGCTGTTAAAGCGAATAGCAATTTAGCTGTTTTAAGTTTATTGGCAAAATTGGGATCGGGCTTTGATATTGTTTCACAAGGTGAATTAGAACGAGTATTAAAAGCAGGCGCTGATCCTAAAAAGATCGTGTTTTCTGGCGTGGCTAAATCAATCGTTGAAATTGAACGCGCGCTTGAAGTTGACATTAAATGCTTTAATGTTGAGTCTGAGCCTGAATTATATCGAATTGATGAAGTTGCAAAAAGATTAGGTAAAATCGCACCGATTTCATTGAGGATTAATCCTGATGTGGATGCTAAAACACATCCTTATATATCAACAGGCCTGCGCGAGAATAAATTTGGTATTAGTTATCAGTTAGCGTTGGATATTTATGAAAAAGCACGATCATTAGCGCATATTAATATTGTAGGTATTGATTGCCATATTGGTTCGCAATTAACCCAATTGTCACCATTTCTTGATGCTGCTGATCGCATTCTTGCTTTAGTTGATAAATTACAATCCAATGGTATTTTTATTAAACATATCGATTTTGGTGGTGGTTTAGGCGTTTGTTATGACAACGAGCAACCTCCGACAGCATTGCAACTCGTCACCGAGTTAAAGAATAAATTAGTTAATTATCCTGATATTGAAATTCTGTTTGAACCTGGGCGATCTATTGTTGCTAATTCAGGTTTGTTAATTACTAAAGTTGAATATACCAAACACCAAGATAGCAACCGCTTTGCGATTGTCGATGCGGGAATGAATGATTTAATTCGTCCAGCACTGTATGAAGCTTGGATGAACGTATTACCTGAAAAACAACCGCAAGCTAGCGATGAGCCATTCATATACAATGTTGTTGGTCCTATTTGTGAATCTAGTGATGTTCTAGCCTATCAGCGTGCGCTTTCGGTTAAGCAGAACGATTTGTTGGTAATTTGTAGTGCTGGTGCTTATGGGTTTTCTATGGCATCGAATTACAATAGCCACCCAAGACCTGCTGAAGTGATGCTAATTAATGAACAACAGCATAAATTAATTCGCCAACGTGAGTCTTTGGATGATTTATGGCGAGGTGAAGTGGTTTTATAGCATTTATAAATAGTAGAAGGGTTAATAATCTCCATACTATATTCTTCTTTGCGTGGATACGAGTTAACAGCCAAAATAAAAAAATAAAGAACTAATATGTTTGACAACAAAAGGTAAATTTACGATGAACTTTTCAAAAATGCATGGACTCGGAAATGATTTTATGGTTATTGATGCAGTGACGCAAAATGTTCATCTGTCAACTGAAATGATTAAGCGTATGGCTGATAGATATACTGGCATTGGCTTTGATCAACTTCTTATTGTTGAGCCACCTTATGTGCCCGATAGCGATTTTCATTATCGTATCTTTAATTCTGATGGTTCTGAAGTTGAGCAATGCGGTAATGGTGCTCGCTGTTTTGCTCGTTTTGTTCGTTTAAAAGGGTTAACTCGAAAACGTGTATTAAAAGTTAGCACCATGAAAGGCAATATTATTTTAACTGTAAATGATGATGAGACAGTACGCGTTAATATGGGGGAGCCTATTTTTGAACCCAATAAGATTCCTTTCAAGGCTATTAAAGAAGAAAAAACTTATATAATTCGAGCACAAGAACAGACCGTGTTATGTGGCGTTGCATCTATGGGGAATCCTCATTGTGTTATTCAAGTCGATAATATTGTAACAGCAGAAGTTACAAGGTTGGGAGCGGTATTAGAGCAACATGAACGCTTTCCCGAACATGCTAATATTGGCTTTATGCATATTATCGATCGCGATAATATTAACTTACGGGTATTTGAACGAGGGGTTGGTGAAACTCAGGCTTGTGGTACAGGTGCTTGTGCAGCAGTGGCAGTAGGTATTAATCAAGGATTATTAAACCCGCGTGTTAATGTTAATTTACCAGGTGGTAAATTATTGATTGAATGGAACGGTGGGCATCAACCACTTTATATGACAGGACCGGCTACACATGTGTATGATGGCTTTATTGCCATTTAATTTTGATATTATCGCTGTTTAACCACAAGGCTTTGTTATCGAAAAATTTCGACGGGTAAAAATCGTTCAGAAAACTCATTGATTTTATTCAATTTTTTTTGTTTGTTTTAAAAGGGTGACTTTAATCCCCCAAAAACGTTAGACATATAATATGATAGAAATGAATTATGGTTGCAAAAACTACTAGGAATAGACGAGCAAGAAAATCCCAGAAAAAACCATCTTCTGTACAATTGAATGATGAAATTGTCAGTCAATATATTATTGATAACCCTGATTTTTTTATACGAAATGCACGATGTGTAGAGAGTGTTCAAGTGCCTCATCCTGTTCGTGGGGGGATTTCATTACCTGAATGGTATATGGCACGCCAGCGCAATAAAATTAAGCAATTAGAATCCGAAATTACGTTGTTAATGGAACATGCTAGCGCTAACGAGCTACTTTTTAACCAAATGATGGATTTGCAAATTGAATTGTTCAAAGCACAAGATTTAAACCAATTAATAGTCATATTAAACACATGGGCAAAATCGTTAGGTCTCAGTGGTGCTTACTTATATCTTTTTGACGACAAATGGTTACTTAGTGCGCCGTCAAATTATTTTTATTTAGCTTTAAATACGTTACAGTTTGATTTTATTCGTGTTAGGCATTTACAGTATAGCCAACAATATTTAGGGACATTGAATTCAACGGAAATTGATTTTTTACTACCAGAACATGGTTATGTTGGTTCGGTAGCTTTATCATTATTAGGACGATTTGGTGATCTGGGTCTGTTAATGTTTACTAGCACTAATCCAGAACATTACCAAGCAGGGCAAGGGACATTATTACTTGAAAAAATGAGTGAAATTTTACCTATTTTAATTAGTAGATGGATCATGCGAATAAATTAAGGAAAGATCATGGCTCAGCCTAATCAAAATGTCGATGCTCGATTAACTTTGCCTGTTGATCAGTTTTTAAATTATTTAAAGTCAGAAAAACAGCTTAGCTTAAACACACAAATCAATTATCGGCGTCAACTTTATGCGCTTATGTCATTGGCAAAAGATGCCGAAATTTCAACTTGGCAAGATTTAGACTCTTCAGCAGTAAGATTGTTAATTAGTCGTAGCAGACAAACAGGGTTACAAGCTAGAAGCTTATCATTAAGATTATCTGCGTTGCGCAGCTTTTGTGATTGGATGGTAAAAAATGAATATCTTAACGCCAACCCAGCTCGAGGCGTGCTAAATCCCAAATTAGGTCAGCATCTACCAAAAAATATTGATATTGACGAAATTAATCAGCTACTTGAAATTGATCATAATGATCCTCTTTCTGTTCGTGATAGAGCGATGCTTGAAGTTATGTATGGTTCGGGGTTACGTCTTTCTGAATTAGTTACGCTTAACTGTCGAGAATTAAATCTGATTGATGGTGAAGTCCGTGTAATGGGTAAAGGAAATAAAGAGCGAAAACTACCATTAGGTCGAGAATCTATCAAATGGATTAAACGCTGGTTGTCAATGCGAGATTTTTTTATTCCACAGGATGATGCGCTATTTATTTCAAAGTTAGGTAAACGAATTTCACCACGTAATGTTGAAAAGCGATTTGCCGAATGGGGCGTTAAGCAGGGCTTAAGTAGTCATGTCCATCCGCATAAATTACGTCATTCATTTGCAACTCATATGCTCGAATCAAGTGGTGATTTGCGAGCAGTGCAAGAGTTGCTTGGGCATGCTGATTTATCTACGACTCAAGTTTATACGCATTTGGACTTTTCACATCTGTCTGAAGTTTATGATTCAGCTCACCCACGAGCTAAAAGAGGAAAATAAAGATGCACTTTTATCGCTCTATTACTACGATTAAAGCGCTGACTTTCGATCTGGATGATACTTTATATGATAACAGTATGATCGTTGAAAAAGCAGAAGACGAAATGATTAATACGCTTAAGCGTTATGAACCGTTGCATACTTTAACTCTATCTGAGTATTTTACTGAAAAGTATGCCGTGCTTGCCGATAATCCCGAAATCTATCATGATGTTAATGTTTGGCGAGCTCAAACGATTAAATCGTTATTAAGTAAAACCAATATTCCAAAATCAAAATTTACCGACATAATTGATGAATCCGTTGCCTGTTTTAATTTTTGGCGACATAAGATGAAAGTACCTGAATCAACACACTTATTATTAACTCAATTGGCTGCTAACTATCCTTTAGCGGTGATCACTAATGGTAATGTCGATATTAATCAAATTGGTTTGGGGGATTATTTCCAATTTTCCTTACGAGGTGGTGAATGTACGCGTTCAAAACCTTTTCCAGAAATTTTTAATTTAGCCGCTCATAAATTGGCTATTCCATCGCACCATATTTTACATGTAGGGGATAATTTATTAACGGATGTTGCTGGTGCTATTGATAGTGGTTTCTTAGCTTGCTTTATCAATATTTATAATCGCGATATTTTACAACTTGAGGAGGCAAGATGTTTGCCCCACATGGAAATAACTCAATTGTCAGAATTAGAGAATCTGCTATAATCTTTATTGTGTCTGTATAAATAAACAGTAAAATTAAGTGAAGATAAATTATGTTAATACCAGCGATACATTTTCTTAATAAATTTTATTTTTTCTTAGCTACAAGTCGACAATAGTGGCTCAAGATATGATAACAATATTAACAATACACTCGACATTAATGCTGGTTAATGTTTTCGATTACTAAAATAGGTTATGAACGTAATGCAAAATAATAAATCATTATTAGACGACCTGAATACAGAACAACAAAATGCAGTCACCACCGATAATCAATATACCATTGTCCTTGCTGGAGCAGGGAGTGGTAAAACGCGAGTTTTAGTTCACCGTATTGCTTGGCTTTGTATTGAGAAACATTATTCACCAGGATCAATTTTTGCGGTTACTTTTACCAATAAATCTGCTGCAGAAATGCAAGAGCGAATTCAAACATTAGTAGGCGAAAGTTATTTTAATGGGATGTGGGTAGGGACATTTCATGGGTTGACTCACCGTTTATTACGCATGTTTCCTGAACAAGCTAAGTTGCCACCTAATTTTCAGCTTATTGATTCTGAAGACCAAGTTCGGCTCATCAAACGGATTTTTCGAGAACTAAAAATAGATGAAAAACAATGGTCACCTAAACAATGTGCTGCTTTTATTTCCACTCAAAAAGAAAAGGGGTTACGTGCTGATGATATTGTTCCAGAAGATCCTAAACAAGTTATGTGGCAAACGATTTATCGCGATTACCAAGCTATTTGTGATAGAGTTGGTTATGTTGATTTTTCTGAATTAATCCTAAGAGCTTATGAACTGCTTTGCCGTGATAATGAAGTATTAGCTTATTGTCATCACCGTTTTTGCAATATTCTCATTGATGAATTTCAAGACACAAATCATATTCAATACCGCTTTGTACAAAAGTTAGCAGGTGGAACTGCCAATGTAATGATAGTCGGGGATGATGATCAATCTATCTATAGTTGGCGTGGTGCGAATGCAGATAATCTTCAATTATTTATTAATGATTATCCTGAAACTGAAATAATTCGATTAGAGCAAAATTACCGTTCGACAGGTAATATTCTTGATGTAGCAAATAAATTAATTGCACAAAATAAAAATCGGTTGGGAAAAAACTTATGGACAGATAGAGGCAATGGTGAGCTCATTTCGCTTTATGTTGGCTTTAATGATGTTGATGAAGCCAGATTTGTTATTGGTCAAATAAAAAAACTGCATCAAGAAGGCGAAAATTATGCAAGTTGTGCAATTTTGTACCGAAATAATGCGCAATCACGCATCTTTGAAGATACCTTGTTACAAGCTGGATTACCTTATCAGATTTATGGCTCTATACGTTTTTATGAACGGCAAGAGGTAAAATTAGCACTGGCTTATTTACGATTATTGCACGACCACCATAATGATATGGCGTTTGAAGCTACAGTCAATACTCCGCCACGAGGTATTGGTCATGTTACGCTAGATAAAGTTAGATTGGCTGCAAAGCAACATAATATTTCATTGTGGCAAGCGTGTATAATGCTAATCCAAGCTAATGCATTGACAGAAAGGCAGTGTTCAGGAATCAGTCGCTTTTTGGAGTTGATAGAATCTATTTTTAATGAAGTAGGTACACAGCCATTTTATAAGCAACTCGACGCGATTATTAAATTATCTGGTGTATTGCAAATGTATGAGCAAGAGCCTGGCATTAAAGGTCAATCCAGATTAGAAAATCTTGAAGAATTAGTATCCGCAGCTGAGCAGTTTTATCTTTCTAATGAAAACACGGTTATTGAAGACAGTGAAACGGGTAAAACATTGACTGTTTTAGAGTCTTTTTTAGCTTATACGTCGCTAGAAAGCCGTGATGCAAATCGCGAACAAGATTTAGTTCAATTGATGACCCTGCATTCAGCCAAAGGTCTTGAATTTGATAATGTATTTATTGTTGGATTAGAAGATGGGTTATTTCCTGCTCTACGCTCTTCCCAAGAACCTGAAAAAATAGAGGAAGAAAGGCGCCTTGCTTATGTTGGTATTACTCGAGCTCGTAAATTTTTGACCCTTTCATTAGCTGAGCTAAGGCGTTTATATGGACGTGAAGAACGTAATTTGCCTTCCCGCTTTTTGGCGGAATTGCCTGTTGATAAATTAAATGAAATTAGTTATCGAGGCGATATTACCTTATCAGGAAAAGAAAAATATTACGATTCAAATGAAGATAGACAACCTTATCGTGATCGCCAAAAATCTTATATTAAGAAAACTTGCCAAAGCGATGGTTACACACTAGGTCGTAAAGTGTTACATAACCGTTTCGGCGAAGGCACGATTGTTAACCTTGATGGAGACGGCGATCATAAGCGAGTACAAATTGCTTTTGTTGATGAGGGAATTAAATGGTTGGTAGTGAAACTAGCTAATCTTACCTTACTGTAAACTTCATTTTTAAGTAAGCTTCTATAATTATTTGATGAAACGGGGATTGAGCGTTAAATTAATCCCCGATTTTAATCTACCTTATTGATCTGCTTGTTCTCTTACAGATTCCGAAAAAATCTGGTCAAATGGATGGTTAGTTCGATTACAAATCCAATTATCATTTATATATTCAAAATGATAACCTTGTATACGAGTGGCTAACCAGACCTGAAAAAGAGGCTCTTGGGTATTAACGATGATTTTACTGCCATTGGGAAAACTAACAGTAATGACATTACCATTTGCTTCATAGTCCAAATCGATATCATGCTTATCTGCATAATCATCCAAATACAATTCAATTTTATTAAATAGCTCATCAGTAAGTGCATGGAATTGTGCGGTATTCATAAAAGTATAATCGGTTAGGTAAATAATGGCGTGATATTAGCATAAATAGATATGCTCTGCCACACAACAAGGTGGCAAGAGTAAAATAGGTACAGATTTATTATTAAGGTGCTAGCGGTAATGAACAACCAATAACAAGTAACTTATATTGCCCACTACCTTGGTTTGTATTTACCCAGCGATTTGGCATTTCAATTGTATTGACTAATGTTCCATCGCCAAAGTTGTTTTCAATTGTTCTGAGTTTGCCTTTTGCTAATTCCATTTTATCGCAATTAGCATAGTAATCAATTTTAATGGAATGATAAGGCGTTTCAGTGCCATCATTATTTTTTTGAACTAATGCTGGACTGTAGTTAGTCACTTCACTAAATACACGAATTTTAGTATTAAAAGGGTGAAGTTTAATCGATTTTCTATCTAAAAAAGAATAACCAACAATATTATCTTCGTTCGATTTCGATATGGGAATAAATTGCTCACCAACTCTAGGATCTTTCAAGCTCTCAGCTGCTGTATTTTCATTTTTTTTAGCGTCATTATCGATTTTTTCTTCAGCAGCATGACTAAATGTGGCAAAAGAAAAGAGAATTAAAAATAAACTGACCTTTTTCATCTAAATATTATCTCCATCTTTTGAGGTAGTTTCTATAGGATTAATGTGCGTTTGAGGTTGTTGTTCCTGTTCCTGTTTTTCTTTTTTCTTTTGCATCTTTTCTTTATATGCTTTGATTTTTTCTTGAAGCTCAGCTTCTTGTTTTTCAATAATTGGTTTTAGATCTGGTCGAATAACAAATAGCTCTTTTTTCTCTATATCACCTTGGATAGAACAAAAAATACTACTTTGGTTATTGGCAATTTGTTCTAAGTAAAGTGCTTTATTAATGGTTCCGATCCTTGGTATAACGCCATCAATAGCATAAGGATCGTCTTGCCATGTTGCAGGATTCAATTTGTGATCATAAATTTGGGAATTTGCTATGTAAATATTGGTATTGTATGGCAACCAATTAATATTATTTAAAGCATTTTTAACCTCAATTTCATTATTATCAAAGATAAAACCCCAATATAAAAAATAACCATACAAGGAGGTTGGAATATAAATATTACGATAGCCAATAATCTTCAAACCATGATATTCAAGTGGTTTTTTTAGCATGACTTGGTTTTCATCAAGATTTTGAATAGCCTTAACAGGAATATAGGTGACCTGTTCAGGTGTAGTTGCTAAATCGACATATTGGTTGATTGATTCTTGGTGTTTAGCAAGTTGCTCAAAAAACTGATTATCACATTGAAGAAATGTATCGATTACTTTGTCTGTTTCACGTTGCTCGGTATTGGTCTGTGCAAAAGACATACAAGAAATAAATGAAGCACAAACAAGCACAGAAAGTTTTTTTAGAAGCATGGTGAGTTTCCTTGACCAATAAATTATACTTATTTTTTTGGGGAAAATTATTGTAAAGTAATGTAAATATGCGTGTCAATTAACATTACGTAAATCCTCAACAAAGACGATTAAATCGCCGTTTTTAAATGATATTTTAGCCAAATCACTAATAATTTTGTTTCTTAAACTCACACATCCACCCAATGATAGCGTTTGCTTTGTTAAGGGATACTGAAAACCTGTGATAGTTAAACCAGTCACTTTTGAAAGTGGCATTAGCGAAATAATACGATTTTTTACATTAGTCATCTTTTGATAACGTTTGGCAAAAAAGAAATAGCAATAATTATCATAAAATGTTATTTGAAATCGATGATAATATCTCATTGCAACAGAAATATTACCTAAAAAGTGATCGCTAGCATGACCGCAAGCGCCATAAATATCGAATGTGGTTACGCCTTTATCTGCTAAAAACAAGATTGCCTTTTCAAAATCCGTTTTATTTTGATCGGGAGTGTGGATAATTTCAGTTTGCTTTGGAATGGTAAGGTTATTATTGAAACTATCTAAATCACCAATAATAAAATTGGGTATAATCGGCGAGTTAATTAAATAGTTATGATAAGCGCCGTCAGTTGCTGCAATATAGGTATAACTATCTGAATTGTTGGGGTAAAACTTCGGTGGCTCACCATTGACAAATAGTAGGGCTGTATTACTTTGCATGATTACTCTCTCAGATGTCTTTATCCGTTAAGCCGTAACATCTTGCTTTCAGGGATGAAATGTAAAGGGTAAACGACGGTGGTGGTAGTCATTCACCCATTATTTAGTGTGTGAAGGATGTCAAAAAGCTAATGTATAAGCCATAATAATTGCATCTTCTCGTTTACCATCAGTTGTTGGGTAATAGCCTTTTCGAACTGTTATTTGGTTAAAACCCAATGATTGATATAGCCTCATTGCAGGCGAATTTGATTGCCTTACTTCAAGCCAAAGTGTTGTAATTGGGCTTGGCGATGTTATGGTTATTAATTTCTCTATCAAGTGGTTGAGTAGATCTCTAGCTAGCCCTTGTTTTCTAAAATTGGGATGGATAGCGATATTAAATAACTCAGCTTCATCGAATGCTTGGTGGCAGATACAAAATCCTACTAGCTGATTATCGACAGTTATTTTAAAATTTAAATACCCATTCCCGAGGTTTGAAAAGAATGTCTGTTTTGACCACGGTATCGCATGGCAGATCTGTTCTAATTTAAAGGCTTTAGTTAAATCATTTTTTGTTAGGGTGGAAATCGTTTTCATATTGACATAATTGTTGCCAAAGTTGGCGTTTTTGTTGTGATGCATTTGCAAGTAAGTCTAAACTTATGGTTTGAATTGTGAGTGAATGCTCCCAATGCTCATCAGGTTTAATATCAATAAACCAAACAACAGTTTTAATCTCACTAGCAGATATAATAAGCTGTGAAGGCGTTAAGACCAGTACTTGCTCTTCGGTAAGGCGAATAGCATTTAAAATATCAAAATAGATTTTTTGCGTTGGTTTTTGTTCGGCCACAACGATTAAACGAATCTCGTCACTAATGTGTGTGGATACTTCACCTTTCAATACGGCTGGTCTTCGCAAAACATACTGCGTTATATTGCATTGCTTTAGGTACCAATCTTGTTGCGTCATTATCGACTTACGTTTTTTATTAGAGATTAAAGGTGGTTAATTGTATAATCAACGCATCAATTTATAAAGGTTTTTCATCGAGGAAATATGGTCATATCCACTTTTACTCCTGCAAGTCAGGTTCTTGAGCGCCACCAAGCATTTTTTAACGATAAAAATGTGGTGATAGCAGGTGATATCCAAGATAGTTATCCATCGGTTATGTCAGCAAATCAAGTTAAGATTCATTGCACACAATTTCATACGTATTTACGTTTAAAAAATAGCGCACGAGGCAATCATACCTATTTTTCGTTGTTACCAGAAGCGGATTTTTACGTTGGAATGAACACACTGATTTACTATTGGCCCAAAACGAAAAGTGAAGCGCAGTTTCAGCTATCGTATTTATTACATAATATGCCTAAAGGGAGTGATATTTTTATTATTGGTGAAAATCGCACAGGCGTAAAAAGTGTTGAATCTTTATTAGGCGATTTTGGAACAATTCAAAAAATAGATAGCGCAAGACGTTGTGGGTTATATCATTTTCAGGCAGAAAGCCGTTTAGCGTTTGATCTTAATGAGTGGTGGTTAAGTTATCATTTAACTATTGAAAATCAAGATATCGAAATTAAAAGTTTGCCAGGTGTATTTAGCCAAAAAGGGTTAGATGCAGGCAGTGAGTTATTATTAAATGCATTAATAGATCATGCTGATATTATAAAAGGCAATGTATTGGATGTGGGCTGTGGCTCGGGTATATTATCTACAGCGCTTGGTAAATTATGCCCTGATATAGAACTGACGTTATCCGATGTTAGTAGCGCAGCAATTGAGTCAAGCAAAATGACGTTAGCCAGTAATAGTGTAAATGGGGCCGTTGTGGCCAGTGATGTTTTTTCTCATTTAAATGGTAAATATCATCTTATTGTTTCGAATCCCCCTTTTCATGATGGTAAACAAACCAGTTACACTGCGGTTAATTCCTTAATTAAGGAAGCTAAAAAACATTTAAAATTAAATGGTTATTTGTGCATTGTGGCAAATTCATTTTTACCGTATCAAGCCATTTTAGATGAAACATTCAAATGTGTTGAAGTGATAGCCCAAACGACTAAATTTAAAGTTTATTTAGCAAGCCATTAATAAGTGAGGTTTGTTTATTTTTTAAAGAAAAGGATGCGTTGCAATACATATCACAAAGTTTTATCAAGTTTTATAAATAAAGGGGCGATTTTATCGCCCCTTTATTTTAAAATGTAAATAGCTAGATTTAAGCTGATTTCACTATTATTGATATCATATCTAGATTAAGAGAGGGCTTCTGTTAATACTTGAATTTCATTATCAGTAAAATCACAGCGTGTAAAGTCTTGATCAAGAAGAATAGGAATAGTGTTGCTTTCACCGACTACGGCCAAGGCATTACATTTATTTTTAATCATATCACCTATAATGATTGGTCCACCGCCGTCTACGTGTTTATTAAAATGAGCTATACATTTAACATTTTTTCCTTGCGCATTGTTTGCACGATATAAAGCGGTTATCGTTTTACCATAAGATGTTAATTTAATCGGGACAATAACAGGGGTTAATTTTTGTCCGTTAATTTCATCGATAACTTTTATCATTTTATGTGTTCTTAAAAAAAGGACTAAACTCATCCACGTAACCACCAATAACAAAAGAGTAAGAACAGTCGTAGTACAAAATAGATTCCGCATATTACTAATAGCTAAATCGATTGTTACTAGTGATGGATCATCGGCAGAAGCTACAGCTACTACTTTATAATTTTCTTTTGCTCCACCAAGGAAAACGTAATCACGCGTAATAACTTGTCCTTTATCTGTGGTAATTTTCACTGAACAATTATCAATCATACGCTTTGCACGGCATTTTCCTTCTACATCATAATCAACCACAACGGGATTACGTGATATTTTATAATCAGTAATTAATCCAGGATAATTTTTCAGGGCTATAAACATTGCTAACCCAAAGAAAAATATTGCCGCAAATATTCTTCTTATTTGATGTAATGAGCCCTCTTGCTTTAGCTTCACAACTTTTAAAGGGCGAGTTGGAAATACTTCTACTAATTTATTCATCAATCCCATTTTATAAATATACTCCTTATTAAAAATAAATATTTCATGTCTAAAGGTTAAAATTGTGTTATTAAAGGCTAACTTTTAATAACACGATAAAATGAATAAGTAATTACTTTCTTTTATTAAATTAGACTAAATCTTATCATAATATTTATTTTATAGAAATCACTCACGCGCTTTGCCGTAATTTAAAAAACGACTTCAAATTAAATAACTCTAGAAAACTGCTGTTGCCTTGCCATTTTTCGCATATAAATATCAAAGCACATGCAAATATTGCGTATCAATAAATGTCCTTTAGGTTGAACTTTAATTATCTGATCATTTACGGTGACTAATCCATCTTGTTGCAATGGCGCGAGTAGTTTTAAGTCTTCAGCAAAATAGTTATCGAACTGGATATGAAATTGTTCTTCTACTGCTTTTTTATCTAGATAAAAGTGGCAAATGAGTTGCTTGATTACATCACGACGAATGATATCATCCTGATTCAAATCAAATCCTTTCCATAATCCATGACCTTTTTGTTCAACTTGACTTTGATAGCTACTCAGATCTTTTTGATTTTGCGCATAACTATCACCTAACATACTAATGGCTGACACGCCCAGCCCAAGTAAATCCGCGTCCCCTTGTGTTGTATAACCTTGGAAATTGCGGTGTAATTTATTTTCTCGCTGAGCAATAGCCAGCTCATCGGCGGGTTTGGCGAAATGATCCATACCAATAAAGTGGTAACCAGCATCGGTTAATTTTTGGATGCTGGTTTGTAAAATTTGCAATTTTTGGTTGGCATTTGGTAAATCATCATCTTTAATTTTACGTTGCGCGGCAAAACGATCTGGTAAATGAGCATAATTAAATACACTTAAACGATCGGGTGAAATATCTATCACTTTATTGAGTGTTTCGGTAAAGCTTTCTACGGTCTGCTTGGGTAAACCATAAATTAGATCTAGACTAATAGAGTGAAAACGATTTTTTCGTGCCTGATTGATAAGAGAACGTATTAGTGTTTCATCTTGTTTGCGATTAATTAGATTTTGGATTTCGTGGTTAAAATCTTGAATCCCCATACTCAACCTGTTAAAACCAACACTCGCTAAGTGGTCGATGGTTTGTGGTGTAATTTCACGAGGATCGATTTCGATCGACAGTTCGGCATTATCCGCAAAATTGAAGTGCGTTTTTAGCGAAGTAATCAGGCGAGTAATTTCATCATTAGTTAAAAAAGTCGGTGTACCCCCGCCCCAGTGCATTTGTGTTACTGTGCGTTGTTTGAATAATTTTGCCCGTTCGGCAATTTCAATATCCAAAATATCAAGGTATTTGGTGACTTTTTTTGTTTGGCGAGTAATGAGTTTATTACAACCACAAAAGTAACAAAGTTTATGGCAAAACGGGATATGTACATAAAGCGATAATGGCTTTGTAGGATAACGTGTGGCGGCCGATAAAAAGTCCTGTTTGCTAAATTCTTCATTAAATTCAAGTGCAGTAGGATAAGAGGTATATCTTGGACCAGAATAGTTATATTTTTCAATTAACCCCTGATCCCATAATTGCATATCAGTCATGCTGTTACTTCCGTTTAAATCTCTGTTTAGTGCTGTTATTTTTATCGAATTTTCGTATCAGTTTTCGATGATTTCTAATTTTTGTTTTAATTTTTATTTGATTGGTTTTATTTAAATATAACAATGTGCAAATTAATAACCCAAAATATAAACTTAGCATAATTAATATTGGCATTATGATTCGCTCGCTTTTAAGTTATTAATTAGAGGCATAAAAAATAAAGGTTGTGACATTAAATCACGAGCCGAAACTTAACTATTACAATGGCATTCCAGCTCGCATATCAGAAATATACAATCATGAGTATTAATTATATTTTCCTACCATTAGTTTCGTTTTAACAAACTAACAATATCTTCTTTCTTGTCGTCTTGATCTTCAATATCATCAAAATCGTCGTCAGTATAACCGAGCTGTTGCATTAACTCATCAATTCGATTTAATTTACTATCAAGATAAGTTTGTTGCTCTTTAGTTAGTTTGCTATTTTGCTCGACTAAATCCAGTAACTTATCTAATTTTGGATCATTTTCTAGTTGTTCTAACTCTTGTTGTGGAGATAAATTTGATGATAAAACCATTTTAGTTGGTTTAGTAGGTTGTTTAGCTTGTGTGACATTACTTGAAGTTTCCGTAATTAAGGAAATGGGCTTTTTGCTACCCACACGTGGATCTTTGACTGTTTTTGTCGAATTTTTATTCTTGTTATTTTCTTGATTATTAAAGCGGGAACCACTTGGCAAACCTTTATGTTTGCGTTTACGCTTTAGTTCACGAGATTCTTCATTGATCTCTTGACGGCTTTTCTTAGTTTTTTGTTTCGATTTATTTTTTAACATACAATCTCAATTTAATACCAGAGTTAAAGATTTAGCTAGTATTTTAACAGTAACTTGACCAGATAGCTATGATGAAGCATCAATGCTAATTTGTGATTGTAAAAAATGAGATTTATGTATAATCTGAGCCAACTATTTGAGAATTAATTGCAATAGAGAAACATAAAACATGAACAATCATTTAAGCCCTTATATGCAATTTAGTCGTAAAGAGTGGGCTAGTTTACGTAATGCAGAGCCAATGACATTAACTTGTGATGAGTTAGTCTCGCTACAAGGCATTAATGAAGATCTGTCAATGGATGAAGTAAGTGATATCTATCTACCTTTATCTAGATTGCTTAATTATTACATTAGCAATAGTTTTAGTCGGCAGGCTGTTTTATCTAAATTTTTAGGCAAAAGCCAAAAAATTCCTTATATCATTGGTATAGCAGGAAGCGTTGCTGTGGGGAAAAGTACTACAGCTCGTGTATTGCAAGCATTATTATCTCGTTGGCCTGAGCATCGCAAAGTGGCTTTGGTGACAACTGATGGTTTTTTATACCCCAACAAATGCCTTGAAGAACGTGGAATAATGAATAAAAAAGGCTTTCCGCAATCTTATGATATTAAAAAACTGATCAATTTTGTTGCTGATATTAAGTCTGGTCAAGCACAGGTTAAAGCACCCGTTTATTCTCATTTAGTTTATGATATTGTTCAAGATGAACAAATTATTCTCGATAGCCCTGATATTTTAATTCTTGAGGGATTAAATGTGTTACAAGGCGCTGTAAATTATGCACAAGCCAATAATCGTGTTTTTGTTTCTGATTATGTTGATTTCTCAATTTATGTTGATGCCGATGTATCGTTATTACACAACTGGTATGTTAATCGTTTTTTAAAATTCAGAGCAGGAGCATTTAGCGATCCCAATTCTTATTTTAATCACTACTCAAAATTGCCAGAGCAAGAAGCGCTTAACATCGCAAACCGTCTTTGGCATGAAATTAATGAATTGAATTTAATAGAAAACATCCTACCAACAAGGGAAAGAGCCAGCCTTATCCTAACCAAAGGCAAAGATCATAAAGTTGATTGTGTTCAATTAAGAAAATAATTTAAAAAGGGGGAGAAGATCGATATGAAATTAACAATAAGATCAATTTGTAAGTTAATTTTTTTAGTATTAACAGCTATCGCTTTTATACCTAATATTTATGCTGCAAATCATGACGAATATCAAGGTGTAACTTGTTTTAGCAAAAAACACATTATGGAAAAACAAATTGATGAGGCAAAAAAGGCGGGTAACTTGCGCCAAGCTCAAGGGCTTGAAAAAGCATTACATGATATCAATACATATTGTAATGATGATGATTTAAAAGCTAAATACACCGAAAAAGTAATTGAAAAGACTAAAAAAGTTGCCGAAAAAGAGCAAGCTTTAGCTAAAGCGCAAGCAAAAGGAGACGCCCAAAAAATAGCTAAACAAAAGCTAAAATTAAGTGAAACTCAAAAAGAATTGAGCGAAGCTAAAACTAAATTAGCTGAATTTTATGAAGAAATTAAAGCTAAATAACAATTGTATTATTTTGAAAAATAGTTGTATTATAATTGACCAAAATAAGATTTGAATTATTTTAATCTAAAAAATATAAAGAAATATAATGGAAAACGTATCTAAAATTAGGCAATGTATTAAGGTTGCCACTCAAGGTTTTATTGGTCGAGAACAACTAGCTGAACTTATCATCCTTGCTGCAATTGCTAAAGAGCATTTATTAGTCATTGGAGCACCTGGTACAGCGAAAAGTGCGGTAGTAAGGCGTATAGCTAAAACGATGAATGGTCAGTATTTTGAATATTTGTTAGGCCGATTTACCGAACCTTCAGAACTTTTTGGAACCGTTGATCTTAAAAAACTTCGTGAAGGAAAGGTTGAAACAGATACTAGTGGTATGTTACCAGAGGCAGAAATTGTTTTTTTAGATGAAGTTTTTTTAGGTTCAACTGCAATTTTAAATACATTATTAGGTATTTTAAATGAACGCCAATTTCGGCGAGGTCACACGAAAATCACCTGCCCGTTAAAAATTTGTATTGCCGCATCAAATAGCTTGCCTGATGATGAAGGTTTGGCTGCTTTTGCAGATCGCTTTTTACTCCATCTTTTTGTTGAACCTGTTGCAGATAACTTCATCGAAGATATGCTTGCTGGTGGTTGGCAAGCCGAATATGCTGAAATAGATTCTTCCTTATCTTTAGATGAACTTGCTGAGCTAAGTGAGCAAGTCAAAAATGTTAATCTTGATAAAATTTTTTCGCCGTTTGCGGATGCAATTAGATTACTCCGACAAAATGGCATTAGCTTATCGGATAGGCGTGTAGTTAAAACACTAAAGCTTATTGCAGCAGCAGCTTTGGTTAATGGAAGGCTTGAGGCTGAAAAACAAGATTTATGGCCACTGTTTTATGTTTTACCTACCGTTGATACGCAGCAGAGAGGGCAAGAGATATTAAAAGATTTCTTTACATTATCTAATAATTCTCAACTTTTTTATGCTACGGAGTCAGCAGCTCAACAACCCAACGCTCGTTTAGAAAGATTGATAGAGCTTGCTACACATTGTGTAAATAATGATGCTCAACAAATAGAAAGTGTCTTACGTGAAATTGATGCCAATTATTCCGTTGATACCATTCCAGAGCAACTAAAGCAGTTAAGAACGCAATTAATTGATTTGATAGCCCAGAATGTGTAGTGATACTTATATTCAATGGCATTGGCAACTTAATAATGATCCAGTAGTACCTGTCGCTGTGGTCGCTTGGAATGATGTTGTCCCACGCTTGTTTAATCATCTTAGACAAAACTTAAGTAAATATGATTTATCTAAATATCAATTTGTTAAAGGTGATAATTTTGTTGTGATTATTGGTGAATCCTCATTATTACCATGGGTAAATGGTGTGCAATATGCGATGATTGATAGCCAAGAACCACGACTTTGGTTACCATGCCATGCTAAACCGTCGATATCTTTGTTTTTATTGGCTGAAGCTATTGGTTATAAGTTTAAATGTGAGCAGATGCTTTTATGGGATCAGCCTAAAGCGGTTATTCGTTTAGCTAAAAAGTGGCCATTAACCAAAGAGTTTCTTGAATATGTCAAATAATCCATTACCCAAACCGTTTCGAGCTTGGCAACCTTGGTTATCATGGTTCGATGAAAATTTGCAACCGATAGTAGCGGATCTACTTTTACAACTTAATAACCTGTTAGGACCAACAAAAGAAAGCCGATGGAAAGATCAACAATTTTTATCAGGTTTAGGGGATTTAAAAAAACGTGGCAGCTATGATCATTTATTGACAAGTGAATGGTTAATAGCGGAAGAAGAACCTGATGAATTTATTCGCCGAGCAGTGAGTTATGAGCATCTTTTTTTTACCCCCATGCAAGAAAAGTCCAAGGCGAATGGCGTTATTATTGCTTTATTTGATTGTGGTATTCTACAATTAGGTGTATCTCGCCTTGTTCATCTAATTTTGATGTTATTGTTAGAGATTCGTTCTCATAATCACCAAAGTCAGTTTTATTGGGGCATTATTCAAAATCGGCCTAATTTAAGATTATTTAAAGATATTGGCGATCTAAGATGTTTACTAAACAAGCGGACTACAACGCTTGCAACGGATAAAATGTATCGTCATTGGGCTAATTATTTTGAACAGTCGGAACAAATTTACGATGAATGTTGGTTAATTGGTGCGAATCCCCCTTTTACAACTTTTTCAACACACCAAGTTAATATTGAACGATTAATTAAATCACCTGAAAAACTATCGGTAACAATAAATAGCAAAATAATGTCAAAACACTGTTATTTAAGCTTACCCGCTCCAATATTTTGTGAAAAAATGTTAGCGGGGCAATTTGCTAGCAATAGTGACTATGCAGAAATAATACAAAAGTCTATTGTTCCAATAAATATTGGATTTAATCCAATTATTTCGGCAAATGGTAAATGTATTTTGACATCAAACCTTGATAGTACTATGGCTTATTGTATTAGCATTACAGGGATCTATTCGCCTAAAAAAAATTGTCGGATTCAATACCACCACTTAAGTGGCTCTGTATTAGGGATGGATTTAAAAGGAAAGCGAATTGTGGCACTGCTTCACGATCAGCAAAGGCTATTTTTATGGCAGGCCAATAGTGAAAAGTTTGAGCTAGTCGAAAACCTGAATATAGATAAAGACAAACCATTAGTTGCCTTTTTGGGATTATATAATGTACATGGGTCAACTTTTTTGTTTATTGATTCGAATAGTTTGTTGTGTTCTTTATATTTTTTACCTAAAAAGAATGAAGTAATTTCACTTAAAACTATTAATAAAAATGTTGTGGCACTATTTAAATTGCATGATAGTGCTGCTTATTATTTCTATTTTGATGATCAAAATAGACTCTGTTTAACAGGTTATAATGCAGGTACTTATACTTATCGTTTGGTTGGAATTAAACATAAGTCTAATTTGCAGTACCTTCTTACGGCTGAACAATTATGGCTAAAAGGTTTTGGTCGTTTAGCGATTGGTGATGGGCAACTGTGGCGTGTATTTACCGCTGAAAAAGAGTCGATGCATGTTACTGTACCTAATGAATGGCTTGTATTTGGATTGTTTTATGACTCGTATGATGGTAGAACCCACTTTTTAGTGATAAATCATGATAAAAAGCAAGTTGCGCTATTTGATTATGTCACTAATAGCATAAATATTTGTTTGCGTTCACCACATAAGATCGTAAGTTATAGTTATAACTCATTAGCTAAATCATTTACAGTCACTACTGACGCAGGTGAATTAATATTATATTCATTTATAACACAATCTATGCGATTAAAATTAAGTAAAATTGATTAATATATGACAAATACGGTTAACTTCATACGAACCCCGACTTTAAAGGGGACACAAAATATTGCTGGTATATGGTTTCCTGCTCAATGGTTTGATAACGTACAACGACGACGGTTATTAATAAAATATTGGTTTTTAGGGTGTTCAATTTATCAATTTAAACAAGGTGATTTACTGAAATTTTCAACCACAAAAATGCTTAATTGTGATGGCTTGGAAGGTTGGCCACTAATTTTTCAAAATGGCATTTTGTGCTCCACCTTTTTGCCTGACAAATTTGAATTAAAAGTAGCGTATTATGATTTAGTGTTAGTTTCGGGTAATGCAATTACTTCATACAGTTATGACGATGCAATTAAAATCGATCCTGCTCAGTGGGTAGATTTAGATAAATATCAATTATTTGAAACAGAAGATTATACTATTGAAGTTGTTTATGATGATTTGCTTGACTTTACAGAAGATGGTAAACCCATTGGCCAAATATTTGATGGTAAAATACCCTCTCCAAGCCCTAAAATGATGAGATATATTAATGAGCAAAGGGAAAAAAGCCAGCAAAAAAATTTTGATCAACAGACTAACTCTAGCGCTACTAATGCAGCGGAAAAAAGAAAGCCTTTTCCCTTATGGATTTATTTTGTATTTACATTTATATTTATATTTATATTGTTAAGATTATTGGCGATTTTTAGATATAAAAATTCAGATACTGTTTCGGCTTTGCAAGACTCCCCTATTAATAATAATTATCAAATTTTAGCTACTTTATTGTTAACTTTGGGGGGAGTTATCTTATTTGCTATGGTTATTAGCATGATAATCAAAACTGTCAAATATGCTAAAGCAATTAAACGAGGAGAGATTTCTAATAAAATTAAAGTAAAAACATTTGCTTACAAGATAAAGAGTAGTGATTTGCCGCAAACTTATAATCCTAATAGTTCTCCTTTGCCTGCTCGTCAGAATCGCGAAAAACAAAAACCAAGCCGATGGCGTAATTATTTATCATTATTTTCAATAGTTTCTAAACTAAGCCATTTGATTGCGCTTCGGCAAGGTAATTATATCGAAACCATGTTAAAAAAGTTTGAGCAAGGCAACTTAGAAGACGCTTTACGCTATGCAATTCCGATTAATAACAATAGCCCTTCAAAAGGGCAAGCTTTTGGTGTCCCTAAACCGCGTAATAAATTATCTTTGAGCGAGTCGGTTTATGGTAATTCATCATCAATCTATCTTGAGGAGAAATTACAAAAGCATTTGCAGGTTTTGTATCAGCAGAGTTTTGAAAAATTAGCCAAACAAGATCGAGTGGAAGAGGCGGTTTTTGTTTTGGTTGAATTGTTAAATAATTTGGATGAAGGCTTAGAATTTTTAATGCAAAGAAAGCGTTACAAACAAGCCATGGAATTAGCTATTGCGCGTGATGCAAAACCTGAATTAATCATAAAACTTTGCTGTTTAGCAAATGATTGGAATAAAGCAGTGATGATAGCAAGGCGTGATAATGCTTTTGCTAATGCTATTTTGATGCTTGAAAAAGATCAACCAGAAATAGTGGATAGGTTAAGATTAGAATGGGCAAATGCATTGGCTGATCGAGCGGAATGGTTAGCAGCGATAGATGTTATTTGGCCATTACCAAAATATCGTTATCTTGCTGAAGAATGGTTTAATAACATTGATAAACTAGATGCACAGGCAATAGATGCAAAAGCAATAGTTAAACGTTTAATATTAATGCCTGAGTCGATTGATAAACTTGAAGATCGCTTGACGGAGATAAAAAATAACCCAGATTTTTATCAAAAAAGATTAGGTATTGCTCAACAAATATTAGAACAACAACAATATATTGAAAATTTACGAAGTTTGTTACGTGTATTGATTAACAATATTCTAGCTGATGTAGTCACTTATCCAAATGAATTTACCAAAGTAGATATAGCAAAGTTGATTGAGCTCACTCAAGATAAATCTTTAAAAATTGATATGCCCAATTCTTCGTTAACTTTAGCAAGACATAAGCCTTTATTAGAATCTAATCGGCTTCTTCTTTATATTTGCCCAGAAGCAGGTTACCGTTCAATTTATCATATGGCTGTCTTGACTGATAATAATTATTTATTGGCGTTAGGTGAAGCAGGCATCATTAAAGTTGATAGGCAAGGTAAACAACTTGCTCATTTTATGATTCCAGCTGAAAGATTAGTGATATCTCATAATCGTTTACAGGTTTTGGCATTGGTAAAAAGAAATAACTATTACCGTATTCATAAACTTGATTTAAGTACTGGCAAATTCATTGATTTAGGTGTTGTCCAATTTCAGCAATGTCATTGGACATTTGATGGTATCAATTGGACAATTGTTAATAATAACTGTATTGAAGTGATTAATATAGGCAATACACTAGCGGTTGTTTGGCGAGTCGATTTATCGCCTAATTCTGTGTTACAAATAGCAATAAAAGATCATCAAGAGGCAATATTAACAGTTAATCCTGAGAATTGTTGTGAAGCATTTTACTATAGTATTCCTGAACGTAGACTAATAAATAGACGAGATATTGAAAATGATGGTGATAACGTATTGTTAAGTGATGAGTTAAGAATATCATATTTAAAATATGATTATATAACCAATCAATTATCACATGTTTTTAATAAATTTAACTATGAAGTAATTCCATTAACGATGAGTGAGAAACAATTTAAGAATCTTCATGTTTTAGCAATTGGTCAGATAATAGCGCTGTGTGTGAATCAAGAAGATAGTATTGGTTATAATATTCATTTATATCACCCTGATAGCAACCAGATAAAAATGATCATTGATTGGCATTCATCAATGCCTGTTTCTGGTTTGTGCATTGATGGTGAATATTGTTTCTTTGATAAACAAGGTCGAGTATTACACGTTAACGTTAAGGAAAATAAAGTGACCTCGTTTTCGATTTAACATTAATAGGTGAGAATTTGGATAAATTAATGGCGCCTTAATGGCACTAGACTTTTTTATTTAAAAAGAGTATGGTGTGCGCTTTGTTACGTGGTTCGTGAACCTCCCACGCTAAAAAACTAAGGAAAATTATGAATAAAGTTACACTACTTGGCGATCAATCTGTTCGCTATCCTACAACCTATTGTCCTGAAATACTCGAAACGTTCGATAATAAACACCCAACTAACGATTATTTTGTTAAGTTCAATTGTCCAGAATTTACTAGCCTTTGTCCTATCACTGGGCAGCCTGACTTTGCGACGATTTATATTTCATACGTACCTAATATTAAAATGGTTGAAAGTAAGTCGCTCAAGCTATATCTCTTTAGCTTTCGTAATCATGGTGATTACCACGAAGATTGCATCAATATTATTATGAAAGATCTTATTAAACTAATGGATCCTAAATATATTGAAGTCTGGGGAAAATTTACCCCTCGCGGCGGAATCTCTATCGATCCTTATGCAAATTATGGTAAAGCCGGCACTAATTGGGAACAAATAGCGATGAGCCGTTTGGCTAATCACGATCTTTATCCTGAAAAAGTCGATAATCGCTAATTCAATTTACCCTAACAGGAAACTCTCAATGCAAACTCGTAAAGCACTAGTGATATTTTCTGGTGGGCAGGATTCTACTACCTGTTTACTGCAAGCCATTGCTGATTATGGTCGTGAAAACGTCGAAACCATCAGCTTTCAATATGGTCAACGTCATACTATTGAACTTGAAAAAGCCAAGTGGATTGTTGAAGATCTTGGCGTTAAGCAAACCGTGGTGGATACCTCGGTGATTAAACAGACGACCAATAATGCTTTGATTGATGATTTACAAGAAATCACCGCAGCCAAAGAAGGCGATTACCCTAATACTTTTGTGGATGGACGTAATATGCTGTTTTTGCTTTTGGCTGGTTGTCATGCCAAGCAACACGGTATTAGTGACATTATTATTGGCGTTTGTGAAACCGATTTTAGTGGCTACCCTGATTGTCGTGATATTTTTATTAAATCAATGAATGTATCGATGAATCTTGCTATGGATTATAATTTCAATCTCATTACCCCTTTGATGTATTTGACTAAAGCTCAAACATGGGAAATGGCTGATAAACTAGGTTATTTGGATTATGTCCGCGACCATACTCATACTTGTTATTACGGAGTTGATGGTGGATGCGGCAAATGCCCGAGCTGTATTCTTCGAGATAAAGGATTAACACAATACCTTAATCATTCAAATTAATTGAAACACTGGGTTCACTTACCCCATTAAAAAAGGACAAATTTATGCACCTGAACGCTAATTCAGAACATATAAACCAATTTACTCACGCACAGCAAATCAAGGCTCTAAGCTGGCTTTCGTTTTTTCATATTTTGGTTATCGCTTCCAGCAATTATTTAGTACAAATTCCATTTGATATTTTTGGTTTTCAAACCACTTGGGGGGCGTTTACTTTTCCATTTATCTTTCTTACCACCGATTTAACTATTCGGGTATTTGGAGCGAGTTTAGCTAGGAAGATAATTTTTGTGGTGATGCTCCCCGCATTGCTATTTTCATATGTGATTTCCGTACTATTTTTTGAAACACATTGGGTTGGTTTATCGGCATTGACGGAATTTAATAGTTTTGTTTTTCGAATTGCATTAGCAAGTTTTGCCGCTTATTTAGTTGGACAATTGATGGATATTACTGTCTTTAACTATTTAAGAAAAAATAAATCGTGGTGGGTTGCACCAACAGCATCGGCTATCTTTGGTAATGGTATTGATACTATTGTCTTTTTTGCTATTGCCTTTTATCAAAGTAGCGATGAATTTATGGCAAATCATTGGGTCGAAATTTCTTTAATGGATTACAGTTTTAAAATTATCATTTGTGGCTTATTCTTTTTGCCTCTTTATGGTGTGATTTTAAATTTTATCCTAAAAAAATTAATGTTTGTCTCCAAAACTAATTAATCGTTATAACCTAAATTCCACTGACTTATCTTAATAAACTAAAACTCATTAATTATTTTTGATGAGTTTTAATTCTATTTTCAATGCATACAATAAAGACTGTAAAAAACGTTCAGAAAAGTTATTGATTTTATTGAATTTTTTCTTTCTAGTATTTGCAATAAAATTGCTCAATCTGTTGCTACACGCTTTGCTAAAAAGCGAAGAACTGTGCATAATATATATATAAAATATAATCAATATCAATAATAATAAAATATGAGGTGGGAGGTGGACAAAGTATGGCATTAATAAAACATTTAGCTATATTTAGCCTATTGTTAGCTTTAGCGGGGTGTGACAATAAAGAAATAGAACAAACAGTAAATGCAGAGCAATCATCACCGCAATTAGCAACAGAAGTTATTGATAACAGCAACACGACCAAAATTGGTGAGCCTAATGAAAATAATAAAATAGCGCAAGATCAATCACCAACAACGGTTTTTAATCCCACACCAGAATTAATCGAAAAATATCATGGTAAGGCCTTAACGGTCATAGATAGTTCCGAAACCATTCTGGATGGTTCTAGCACGTTGGTTGTAACCTTTTCTGTTCCTTTAAATCCTAAGCTTAATTTTTCTAATTTGCTTCGTTTAGTTGATAAAAAAATGGGTAATGTTGATGG
This sequence comes from Bombus sonorus, assembly GCA_029958995.1. Lineage (NCBI taxonomy): Eukaryota > Metazoa > Arthropoda > Insecta > Hymenoptera > Apidae > Bombus > Bombus sonorus. Next base: position 2,519,921 of record JARWAU010000020.1, on the reverse strand, counting down.
AGCTTGGGAGCTGTCAGATAATGGACTCGAATTAAGGCATCGATACCTTGAACCCAACCGTGAATTAGAGCTCACTATCGATAAAATGTTAGTTGCAATTAATGGCAACAGTTTAAAAGAAGTCTACCAAACCGAATTTAAAACTCAAGATCGCCAGCCGTTTGTTGGTTTTGCCAATAGTGGTGTTTTACTGCCTAGCAAATCAATGAGTGGTTTACCGATTACTACGCTTAATGTTAATAAAATTGATGTTAACTTCTTTAAAATCAAACCTGAACATTTATCGGATTTTATTTCTGATTATGGGTTTATTAATCAAATAACAAGTTGGAACTCAAATAATATCAATAAATTTTCTGATTTAGTTTATTCATCTCGCTTTGATCTTAACCCTAAACGTAATTTTCAAGAAACGGTATTGCTTGACTTATCCTCAATTTCTCAATTACAGCAAGAAGGTATTTATTTTGCTGTTATGAATCAAGCGGGAACTTACAATTATTCCAACCCTACATCACTATTTTCGATTAGCAATATTGGTATTGCTGTTCATGCATATGAAAATGGTAAATTATCAGTGCTTACGCATGCACTAGACAATGGTCAGCCTCTTGGCGACGTTGATATATTGATTTTATGTAATAAAAGTATTCGAGAGAGCAATAAAAACTGTTCCACTATTTTAGCTAAAACTGATACAGACGGTTATGCTGAAGTAACCTTACCAAAAGGTATGGATTATGCTTTACTTACCGCAAATAAAGGGCAACAAATTTCTTTTGTAAATTTAGATCGTAATGCATTAAATTTAAGCAAGTATAACTTAGTCGGTTCGGCTTTTTATCAAAAACAGCTATTTGTTTTTGGCGCTCGTGATTTATATCGCCCTCAAGAAACGGTTTATTTTAATGCGCTTTTACGTGATGCTAATGGTAAGCCATTGCCAACCCAACCTATTGTGGTTGATGTTATGTTACCTGATAATCAAATTGTTGAAAATTTTACTATCAATGCTAAAGCTGACTCAAATGGCTTATATCAGTGGCAATATGTTATTCCTGCTAATGCAGCAACAGGTAAATGGGCTTTTCGTTTTAATCTAGGTGATGATAACTACCGTTATGCCGGGTTTCATGTGGAAGAATTTTTGCCAGAACGCATGGCAATGGAAATTACAACCGCATCAGACAAGCCGGTTATCTTGGATAAGAATGTCAGTTTTAATGTTAAAGGCTGGTATCTTTATGGTGCTCCAGCAATAGGTAATAACTTAGAAGGTCATGTTTATCTTAAAAAAGCAGATTCAATTGTTAACTTAGCCAATTATAAAATTGGACGTGTGACTGATGATAATCTTGATCGCCAACTTGATAATATTGACATAGTTCTGGATAAAAATGGGATTGCACAAGTTGGCATTGATACTAGCGATTGGGGTAAATTAAGCTCTCCAATTAAAGTTATTTTACAAGCAAGTTTGCTTGATTCTGGTGGGCGCCCTGTTACGCGTTATGCAAGCCAAACAATTTGGCCAAATGAAAAAATGCCTGTGGTACGTGCGTTGTTTTCTCAATCGCTTTATTATGATTGGTCAACAGATCGTTATGAAAATAGTCCCACAGTTGATAAAGGTGCTAATGCTGAATTTGAAGTTGCCTATGTCAATACTGACGGAAAAAAGCTAGCATCAAATCATTTAAAAGCAAAAATTATTCGTGAACGTCGCAACTATTATTGGAGTTGGTCTGACGATGCAGGGTGGCACCAAGAATCTAATTTCAATGAATTTGTTGTTCAAGAACAACCACTAACTATTGATGAAAATGGTACAGCTAAAGTAAGTTATCAAACAGAGGATTATGGATCTTATCGTATTGAAATTGTTGATACTACAAATAATATTAGCAGTAGTTTACGTTTTCGAAGTGGTTACAATTGGGAAGATAACACAAATGGTACAAATGCTGTTCGGCCTGATCAAGTTAAACTAAGCCTTGATAAAACTGCTTATTCAGTTGGTGATACCGCTAAAGTACGAGTACAAGCTCCTGTTGCTGGATCAGGCTATATTTCACTTGAAACCAATGACGGAATGTTATGGAAAAAAGATATTGCTGTTGATGACCAAGGTCTAGATGTTGAGATACCAATTAAAGACTGGGGGCGCCATGATATTTATATTAATGCGATGATCATTCGCCCATCAACCGATGCTGCTGTACAAACAATTAAACGAGCAATTGGTTTACTTTATTTGCCAATTGACACGTCAAATCGTCAATTAACCGTGAGCCTTGACGTTCCGCAAAAAACAGAGCCAGAAAAAACAATTCCAATTAAAGTTAAAATAGATAAAAACGCAATACAACAAGATCACAAAGTAACCGTATTGGTTTCAGCTGTTGATTTGGGGGTATTGAACATTACTGGTTTTGCAACACCTGACCCATACAGTGCATTCTTAGGGCGTAAACGCTATAATGTTGATCTTTACGATGTATATGGAAAATTGATTGAAGGCAAAGGGCGTAATGTAAATATAAGTTTTGGGGGGGATGCTTTACTCGGCGCAGAAAATACAGGGGGTAAAACACCATTAACTGACGTCAATATTGTTGCCCAGCAATTGCAAACTATCGAACTGAACAATGAAGGTGAGGGGGTTGTTAATCTTACTTTACCTGATTTTAATGGCGAATTGCGCATAATGGCTCAAGCATGGGATGATAGCCGTTTTGGTAAAGCAGAACAAACTATGATAGTTGCTTCACCAGTGATTGCAGAGCTATCCACTCCGCGATTTTTATCTGGTGGTGATCAAGCCACATTAGCGCTAAATCTTCATAATTTAACCGAAAAAAAACAAACAATACAGCTTGAAGTTTCAACAGGAGGTTTGATTTTTCAAAATTCGGTAAACACTACAGCAATAACTTTAGAAAGCAAGCAAAGGCAGATTATTCAATTGCCTGTTGTTGCTAATTATGGCTATGGGCAAGGATCTATAACAATTAATGTTAAAGGGATTTTGTTAGATGATGGTTCAAATTACCAAATCAAACGTTCATGGCATGTAGGCGTTAGACCTGCTTATGCTGCGACCACAAAATACTATGCGGCAGCAATAAATGGTGGTGACAGCTGGGTTTTACCTGAAGATAGTATTGCCGAAATGATTGAAAATACGATTGATGGTAAATTAATTGTATCAAATCAACCACCGCTGAATATAGCTCAGTATATCAAGTCGTTATTGTCCTATCCGTATGGCTGTTTAGAACAGACTATTAGTAGCTTAATTCCATCATTATATGCAAACCAAGAACAGTTGGCTGCATTAGGAATCAAAACTGAATCGGATACCAAACGTCGCGAAAAAGTACAAGTAGGGATTTCTCGAATATTATCAATGCAACGTAATGATGGTAGTTTTGGTTTATGGACTAAAGATAGTTCAGAAGATCATTGGTTAACCGTGTATGCGACCGACTTTTTATTGCAAGCTAAAGAGCGTGGTTATAATGTTAATAATGCTGCACTTGATGCGGCTATTTCTCGTATTAACCAATATATTTATGATGTGAATGCATTTAATAGTTTACAAAACTATAATGATAATTCACAAGTAAGCGACTACACGCAATTTGCAACTAAAGCTTATGCTTTAGTTGTACTAACCAAACAAAACAAAATCACTGCACCTGTACGTAATGAAATTAATAAAATGTATCAACAGATCACCGCAAGCGATTTTAAGGTGTTTTCGCCGTTGCCAGTTGCTCAATTAGCATTATCAGCCAAGCTTGCAGGTTTTGAAAATATCTATAACAGCTTAATGCCACAAGTATTTACAAAAAGTTACGACAATCAATATTCTTGGCTTGGAGAGTATGGGAGTGCAGTTCGTGATAATGCGTTAATTTTAGCTTTATTGATTGAAAACAAGTTAAGTATTGATAAACAAGCTGACTACTTAATCCATTTATCTGATTTACTCAATGATACTCGCTATTTTTCAACCCAAGAGCTTAGTGCATTATTTGTGGCGGGTTGGTCATTGGATCAACATAAATCTTCAAAGCAATTTAATGTTACAATTAATAAACAGAGCAATGATGTAGATACTAGCTTATCACGCTCACTCGATTTTGCTAATTTAGCAAATGGATTAACGATTTCGAATCCAGAAAATGCACAGCCACTTTATATTAAATTGACCGTTTCCGGTTATGGTAAAAAAAACCCTGCGCCAACAAGTGATGAAAATAAATTAACAATTAATCGCTCTTATTATGATTTAAAAGGAAATAAAATCCAACCTGATCAGATGAAAGTAGGTGATTTAATGGTGGTTTTATTAGATGTCAACGCTCATAAAGAAGCTATTCATGATGCATTAATCGTTGATTTCTTACCTGCTGGACTTGAAATAGAAAATCAAAATCTAACTAACAGTAGTGTCAGCTTACAGGCGATCCCTGAATTAGCCAATCTATTGAAAGATGATGATAGTAATGATATTAAACATCAAGAATTCCGTGACGATAGATTTGTTGCTGCGGTTGATATCAATCATTATGTGAGTGAAGATTCTTATCGTTCACGTGTAGCTTACTTAGTTCGGGCTGTAACAGCTGGTAATTATAGGGTTCCGTATCCTTATGTTGAATCAATGTACCACCCAGATAGATTCGCTGTTGGTCAATCGCTTAACTTCATGTCTATTGTTGAACGCAAATCAGAATCGAATAATGCCGAGCAATAATAGCATTGGTATTAGAATTGATTAATAAAATACAAACAAAACGATGATCCGCTAACGAAAGTTAGCGGCACCATTTTATATTGAACCATAGATTTTTTGAGGCTTTTTGACAAAAATGAAAAAGCGCCTGCTAAAAATTCTGGCTTTATTGCTTTTTGTAATCCTACTATTAGTTGGTATTTTTTTTGTTGCCGATTGCTTATTTCCAATATCAATAGCAAAACAAAAAAACACACAAACAATTCTTGCACAAGATGGCACTCCGCTTTGGCGATTTGCTGACGAAAACGGTGTGTGGCGATATCCTATCAAATTAGATGAAGTGCCCAATGATTATCTTGATGCTTTATTAAATTATGAAGATCGCTATTTTTATCATCATTTTGGCGTTAACCTAGCATCATTACTGCGCGCAGCTTGGCAAAATATTACCAATAAAAAAATTATTTCAGGTGGTAGTACTATTTCAATGCAGGTTGCAAGGCTGCTTTACCCTCACGATCGCACCATGATAGGTAAGCTGAAACAAGTGTTTAGAACGCTACAACTTGAGTTGCACTTCAAAAAAGATGAAATTTTAACTTTATATATTAACCACGCACCATTTGGTGGCACAATTGAAGGTTTAGGTGCTGCCAGTTGGTCATATTTTGGTAAAGCACCAAAAGCATTAACGCGTAGCGAAAGTGTCTTATTAGCTATATTGCCTCAAGCTCCTAGTCGTTTGCGCCCAGATAGATACCCTGAAAGAGCCAAAAAAGCTCGAGATAAAGTTCTAACAAGATTGTCTCAATACCAAATATGGTCGCCCGATATTATAAAGCAAGTTCAAAAGGAAGAAGTCTGGGTTTATCCACGTAAAAAGCCACAGCTTGCGCCTTTATTAGCTCGCAGACTCAGTCAACAATACCCTAATATTGACATTATTCATTCAAATATTGATCTATCTCTTCAATATAATCTTGAAGATATTGCTAGAAATCGAAAAAACCAGTTACCACCTAAAACTTCACTTGCTATTTTAGTTGTCGATCATACCGATATGACTGTAAAAGGTTATGTTGGCTCAGCTGATTTTAATGATAAAGAACGATTTGGTCAGGTTGACATGATCAGTGCACTACGTTCACCAGGATCAACATTAAAGCCTTTTATTTATGCATTAGCGATTGATGATGGCATGATTCATTCTGAATCATTATTGCAAGATACGCCTCGAATTAACTCTGATTACCTTCCTACTAATTTTGATAAGAGCTTTTATGGTCCTGTAAGTGCTTCAGAAGCGCTAAAAAATTCGCTAAACCTACCAGCGGTTCAACTAATTGAACACTATGGTCCTAAAAGATTTACCAGTAACCTTGTGGATATTGGTTTATCCCTTGTATCTACTGGTAATAATCCTAATATTTCATATATATTAGGAGGCGCATCGCTAAGAATGGATAATTTAGTTAGCGCATATAGTGCTTTTGCGCGTCATGGACAAGTCAGTCCTTTACGATTTACGCAAATCGAACCACTGTTAAGTAAACCATTTATTAGTGATGGAAGTGCATGGATCACAAGGCAAATGTTAATTAATAACCAACAACTTGCCTATAAAACAGGGACTAGTTATGGCTATCGTGACGCTTGGGCAATGGGTATCAATCCTCGCTATTTAATTGGTATTTGGGTTGGTCGCCCAGATGGTACCCCCGTTGTTGGCCAATATGGTGCTATCACAGCGGTGCCAATTTTGCGACAGGTTAACACGCTATTATTAAATAAAGAACGGCGATTGAATCGTCCATTCCCCGTGGTGACCAAACCCGCAACCGTTACCTTACACAAAATTTGCTGGCCATCAGGGCAAATACTGCCTATAACTGATGAAAACTGCCATCGTCAAAAAAGTGCTTGGATATTAAATAACATGGTACCGCCAACGCTTGATACTCTTGCATCGCTTAATAATAACATCTATCGCTCTGGCTGGGCGACTATTTGGGTAAATGATAAAGGAAAACGAGTATCAGCAGATTGTAGCAATGCGCATAAAAAACAAATTGCACTTTGGCCAATAGCATTAGAAAATTGGTTATTACCCAAAGAGCGCCGACAATCAAGGCTCCCTGAGGTTGATAAAAATTGCCCCATTCTTGGTAAAGATACCTTTTCGCCACTGAATATTATCGGATTGCGCGATAAGCAATTGGTAAAACGCCTACCAGGGCAAAACGATGTCACCATTGATTTAACACCACAAGGTGGCAACGGTGATAAATGGTGGTTTTTAGATGGCGAACTCATTGCGCACACCCATAACAAGCAAAAAGCATCTTTAACTATCACTCAAAAAGGCTTACATAACCTTTTATTGTTAGATCAGAGTGGGCAAATTGTGCGAATGGCATTTACTTTCGATTAATCATATAGAAAGTAAACTTATGGCTATTAGGAAAACATTATTTGTAGAATTTGCTAGCGTTATTCACTGTATTACTCAGTATAGTATACAGGCGTCAGAGTAAAATATTTAAAGGAGCATATTGTTAATTGATCTTTTCTTCCATCACATTTAACAAATGCCTCCTTTATTTTTGTATTGTAAAATTTATATTAGGTATCGCAATTTATTGATGAAAAATTATAATAAAACCTAATCATTATTATAAAATTTTAAAAAAGGCATAACGCTACCATCAGGCATAAAAACACGATCATTATTTTTTTCTTTGTTCAGAATAGTTTGATCAACATTGTACCCTAAAAGATTAGATAAAATATATTTATTCATCAACCCACTTAAATAACCAGTTGGGTTTCGAAACGACTCTATAAATTGACAGTTATAACGATCATTTGTTGATATAAACATAAACGGAATTAAAAATTGGTCAACATTTGTGTTGTTTACACCATGCCCAACATTAACGATTTCGCCATGATCCGAGGTATAAATTAAGGTATAATTATCGCTATATTTGTTAATAACATCATACAATGCTTTCACTGTACGATCTGTATGATGGATGGTCAGATCATATTTTTCAGCATCAGGTAAAGCTTGCTTATCAATTTCATCATAATTTTCATAAGGTTGATGACTTCCTCGTAAATGTACAAAAATGAATTTTTTCGGTGAATTGTCTTGTTGAAGTGTTTTTTCTAATAACTCACTTAAATGAATATCATGCCTGTCTTCACCAAAAGTGACAACATCACTCTTACGTGCAATAAAACCGTATTTAGTTTCAAATGAATCTTTAATCCCTTGAAGAGGTGAGGCTAGCCAATAGGTTTTGTAATGATTGAATTTAGCCATTTCAATAATCGACTTATTATTAAATAAATTATCATCACTTTCTGGAATATTAAACGAAAGCGTTAATGGTAACGAATCTCTTGTAAAAGCGGCTGCCGAGTGGCTATTTTGAATAATACAAGCACCATTTTGACTAAAAATATTGGTCATAAGAGGCGTAGTTTGTTTATGGTAACCATAGGTGCTGTATCGGGTTACTAATGAGGCCTCCCCCATGATTAATACCACTAAATCGTTATCAGGCTTATTGGGCGGTAAAAGAATAGCTTCATTAAATTTTTCAATTTCATTTGTACTAGAATAGATATTTGTTGATGCAAAACTAGCTAAAAGATAGGATAAGTTACCCACAACAACAGGGTGAGTAAAACGAAGTAGGTTTGCACTTCCTTTATAATAACCACGTTTAATGTCATTATTTAAAGATGAATCTGTTGTTATAACAGTAACAATAAATAAAGCGATTATATAAATGATTATATAAAAGAAGAAGGGGATAATGGATTTAAATTTAGCAGTAATTATTTTTCTAAAAATAAATAAAATAAGAGTTGTTGCGATAAATGCGGGACCTATTATAATTAAAACTTGTTTAGACATTGAGAAAACTTCATTAGAAGTCGTATCTATAATAGAATCAAGCACGCCTGTTGATATTACTTCTCCATAATAAATGAAATAACTAATTTCGGATAAAAATAGGAATAGAAATAGTGTACTAATCCCAACAATAAAATAATGGCGACTATAGACGCCTATATGCACAAGTACTATAAAACATAGTGTTGTTATCCAGTCTATATAAAATAAAGGTTTTCCAAAAACAGATTTATTATACAAGGTATCAGTTTTTATTATAAAGATATAAGCCCAAACAGCACTAAGAACGGTATAAACTAGCAATAAAATTAGCCGTTGATTATTTTTTATAATTTTACATGTTTTCATAATTTATCTCTTATCCCTTTTTATTATTAATTAATGCGGCAAGTAAACGATTGCTCTTATAACAAAGTAATTTTTCTATATGAAATTTTTCATATAAAAAAGGTGGATGACGAAAATTATAATTATATGTTATTTATTGTTAAAAAATATACTTTATTTGTTACTAATATCAACGTATTCTATATATAAGTATGTACAAATAAATAATATTAAAGGAGAAAATAATGTTTTTGCTTGTAGCTAATACGCAGATTAGAGATTTTTTTACGCAATTTATCAAAAATAAAGAAGCTGTATCAGCAATTGAATATGCCATTATTTCGGCAGGTATTGCGGCAACCGTATTAATTATCTTTCAAGGAAGATCGGGGTCGATTATGTATGATTTGTTTGATGGTGTATTTTCATCGATAAAAAATCGATTAGAAGTGATTGGTAGTTGGTAATAATATCCAGTATGAGGCCGTTCATAATTCTGTGTCAGTTTAATTCACAAAGAGAGCACCTTATCAAGACGATTAGGAAAAATATCATCGTGACAATGCTAAATTCTAATTTTGGCTTGGCATTGTCCATTTTTTCTCCGCATTTTGCAAACACAAATACAGCAGCTTGAGCAGGCTATTTTCATAGGAAAACCGTTTTTTGTCTTTGCTAATTAGCGAAATTATCGATGAATAGACTCAATAGCATTCGTAGTATAAATCACCTTACGAATAGGTCAGCATAGTGGAAATAAGCTGATAAATTATTCGATTTACGGCGCCACGACTGGATGATTATTGGATATTTATCGCCCCATTTTCACTCAAGTTCATCTAACGCATCAATTGCCGCATCACGAGACGCTGCCTTGTAGACAAGTTTCAAATCACTCATAAAGGCTTTGTGATGTTTAGATGCAACATACATAATTGAATGACGAATTTGATGAATAACGCAAAGTTGAGCCGCTGTTTGTGAGTAAATGATATTCATCGCTTCAGGAAAACAACCAAGCCATCAACACAAGCGATTAATAAGCTTTGCTAAGCCAATAAAATCAATCAAAAGTTGACTAAAACCGCCCGTCCCCAACCCAATGGTAAAGTTGAACGAGTACATTAATGGAAACGTAGCATGAACAAGAAGCATTTATCGATGCAATTAGTTGACAAGCCAACCTCGGATTTTATTAACTTTTACCATACAATTAAACCACATAAAGGTTTAAATTCTGTTACACCTTATGAGATACCTGAATTTTATTTTAGCTAAAATATGTAAGCAATTCGAGGAAATCCTGCTAATAAAAAATAATTTTTCCATTTAAATTTTTGATAAAAAACATTTTATGAAAAAATACGCTAAAAAAATCAAGCGATTGGTTTTTGTTTCTATGATTAATAATAAATTATTACTAATTATTTTTTATTTGCCATCTTGGCAAATAATATAATTGAGTATATTATACACCCACTTTCTGATTAGAAAGTGATATTTTAAAATAAAAGAAATGTAAGAAATATTTAAAGGAGAAAACTATGATGTATTTATCAGCACTTCGTGCTCAAACTAGAAATTTTGTAGGCAAATTTGTTAAAAACGAAAAAGGTGTTACAGCGATTGAATATGCTATCGTTGCAGCTGGTGTTGCGGCAGTAGTATTAGTTATCTTTGATAAACAAAACGGTCCTGTGAAAACCATGTTGACTGAAGTATTTAGTTCTCTGAAGAACAAACTAACAGCTACTATTAGTGCCTAGGTTAATTACGAACTAAGGTGTATTAATTTATTTTATTGGATGATGATTATTAATAATTCATCTCCGTATGGTTGTATAAACCTTAGTCGTACTGTTTGGGGATAATCCGTTAGGATTATCCTCGCAATAATAAGATAAAAGTAGTCAAAGTATTTGGCTGCTTTGCTACTATTAAAATAACAATAACAATGAAAAATATACCATGGTTAATGAAGCGTTTAAGTTTGCTGATGAATGGGGCGAGGTTCGTGATTTAGTATTCCAAGTTCTTGACCTTGATTTAATTGAGCAGTTGAAGAGTGATCCGAATCAGGTTCTCCGTGAAGTTCAGTCTGTAATCAGAAATATTGTTAATTCTGGTGGTGCTCGTATTACGGCAGATGAATCAAGTGTGTTGGCAAGTATGATTTGCGATGAAATTGTCGGTTACGGTCCAATAGATTCGTTGATGAAAGATGAAGCCGTTAATGATATTTTAGTAAATGGTCCTTATAGCATTTATGTTGAGCGCGGAGGAATTCTTAGTAAATCTGATAAGTTTTTTATCAACGAACGCCAACTTCTTGATATTGCAAGGCGTTTAGTTAATAAAGTTGGCAAAAATATAGATGAATCACATCCTTTAGTTGACTCACGTATGCCTGATGGTAGTCGTCTTAATGTCGTTATTCCACCCATTGCCATTGATGGCACATCCATGTCAATTCGTAAATTTGGTACTGGTCGCCGAACATTCCATGATTTAATAAAATTTGGTTCTTTAAACGAACATATGGCAAATTTTTTAGTTATTGCAGCGCGTTGCCGAATGAATATCATTGTTTCGGGTGGTACTGGTTCAGGTAAAACAACAATGCTCAATGCATTATCTGGATTTATTGGCGAGCATGAACGTACTATTACACTGGAAGATGCTGCGGAGTTAAGGTTACAACAAGACCATGTTCTTAGACTGGAAACCAAAACCGGTAGTGATGATGGTCGAGGAAAAGTAACTATGAGAGATCTGTTGGTTAATGCGTTGCGTATGCGTCCAGATCGAATTATCGTAGGGGAATGTCGTGGGGAAGAGGCATTTGAAATGCTCCAAGCTATGAATACTGGTCACAATGGTTCAATGTCAACACTGCATGCCAATACCGCTAAAGATGCGTTATCTCGGCTAGAAAGTATGATTATTATGGCTCAATCTGAATTACCCATGATTGCTATTAAAAATTATATTAGTTCTTCAGTCAATTTTATTATCCAAGTTTCACGTCTCCCAGATGGGCAGCGTAAAGTAATGAGCATAACTGAAGTTCTTGGTGTAGAGTCTGGCAATATTGTCACACATGATGTTTTTAAATTCCAGATCAGCGATGAAAGAAATGATCAAGGTAAGATTCAAGGTGAATTTATCTGTGATGGATTGGTGAAACGTTCTGCGCTTTATGAAGGCGCCCAATATTATGAAATGTCAGACATTTTAGAAAAGCTTATGTTTACTGCGATGGGGATTACAACATGATAATCGTTCTTTCAATTGTACTCGTTCTTGTTAGTGTTATGAATATTTTTTCGTTGCGCAATCGTCGAGAAAGATTACAAGCTTTCTATAGAGTTGAGATCAAAAAAAATGCGTCTTTAGTTAATTTAGTTGAAGAACGATTAACTAAACAAAAAAGATCTTTTTTGGCTCAAATAGCTTTTGATCTAAAAACAATAATTAAATCTTATTATGAAATACTAACGATGGAGCAATCGAAAGCTAGATTGATTGTATATATTTTAGTTGGTGTTATTGCGGGTATATTTTTGAATCAACGATATATCGGCTATGACAATTACATAGTAATTCCTGCTAGCTTTATTGCTACAATTGTTGCCATTATTTTCTTTAAGAAAAAAAAGCTTTCAAAAAAGTTTTACGAAACATTCCCAGAAGCGTTAAATGCTTTTTCTGGTGTTGTATCGTCTGGCTATGCCGTGACAACAGGGTTTAAAGCATGTGGAAACTCTATCGATGGAATTGTTGGCAAAATAATGAAGGAAATTGATAGCCGACTAGAACTTGGCGAAAGTGCTGAAAGTGTCTTATTTAATTCCTACCAGCGACTTCCGTTTCCAGAATATTATTTTTTTATTTTAACGATAATGGTTAATCTTGATAGTGGCGGTGAATTAAAAGAAATTTTTAATCGATTAGCAAAAATGTTAACAAATAATCGCATCCTTACTAAAACTCGAGATGGTAAAACTGCCGAATTAAGGATGTCAATCAAAATTTTAGGTTGTATGCCTTTTGGTTTTCTTTTTGCACTTAAAGGAATTTCAGTAACACATTACAACTATTTAGTTGATACAACCATTGGTCATTATCTTTTATATTATGTTGTAGGTAGTGTAGTTATAGGTTTTTTGATAATTAGTGGTATGATTAATAAGATTATTTAAATTATGGATAGTTTATTGCATATATTAATTCCAATTTTTTTAATTTACTTTGGTTGCAACGAGCTGTTTAGTTCCTATTGGTTATATCAACGAAAAGAAAAAATTAGCTTACTTTTGAACAACGAAAATAAAGAAAAGAAAACGCCAAAAAAACATGTGAACCAAAGAGATACTGCTTTTGAAAAAATTGCCGCTAAAAATAGTATAAGCCTCAGTTTTTTACGTCAGTTTCAAGAGAAAAACAATTGGAAAGTGTACTCAGTCATTATTATTTTTTCGCTATTCTATTTGTTTAACCAACTTTTTTCGTTTATTGAACTTAGTTCAAGTGTGTTGCTAATTGTTTTGTTGGTAATTATTATTGCGGTTATTATTCTACCTGATAGGCTAGTAAAAAGGCAGACAGAAAAGAAAATCAAAAAAATTTCGCGCGATTTACCATTGATTATCGATATGATGGCAATTATGGTTAGATCAGGCATGACTATTGAAAATGGTTTTCGGTATTTAAGCACCAGAGTAAAGCCAATCAATAGCGATGTGGCCGCTATTTTAGAAAGAGCTTGTTTAATGATGGATGTGAATGGTATAGAACTTTCTATTGATTTGATTCAGCGAGAAGTACCTTGTAAAGAGGTTAGAATGTTTTGTGTGACTTTAAGAAGAAGTATTAGTTATGGTAACTCAATTTATGAGGCTTTATTAGAGTTATCAGCAGAAATTAGAGAGATACAAAAATTAACGATAGAAGAAAAAATTGCGGCTATTGCAGCTAAGATGACAGTACCTATGATGGTTTTTTTCCTTGCGCCTGTTCTTCTTATCATTGCAGGGCCTGTTGTTATGAGTATTGTATCAACATTAAGTAATAGATAAGGATTTAGAGATAATGAATTACTTTTCAATATGCTGTAAGCCAATAGAGTTAATAAAACCGAAATATATTGTGATGTGCTCCGTATTATTTTTTGTCACTGGGTGTCAAAATAGCACTTTAAAATATGATTTAAATGAGCAACAAAAAATCTACATTCATGAAACAACAAAGAATTATGGCGGTTTAATAGAGCTTTATAAACAACGTTTACAACGTTCTGATACCGTAGATACAAGGTATAAGCTTGCTCGAGTCTACTACCTTTCTAATGATTTTGAAGCAGCAAAAAGGATTTTAACACCTGTTTTAAATAAAACTAATAGCGACAGTGTTTTTGTTTTATATGGTCATGTTGAGTCTAGGCTTGGTAATAATGATACGGCGTTAACATATTTAGATAAAGCGATCGCAATCAATGGTAAAAATGGAGAAGCTTATAATATAAAAGGTGTTATTTTGCTGAAAAAACGACAATATGATGCTGCGCGTTATTCGTTTAATTTGGCTAGAGAAAATTTTTATGATGAAAATAAAGTCACAAATAATTTGGCAATGTTATCGATTTTAAATAAAGAATATAATGAAGCCTATAAGCATCTAAATATCTTATATACAAAAGGATATCGTGATCAAACCATTCTTCATAATTTACTTTATACGTTGGTAAAATTGAATAAAATGCAACTAGCTAAGTCATTTTGCATAGCGCATAAATTATCTAATGATCCTGAAATATTAATTCAAGAATTAAAACAAATTGAACCAAATGAAGCTATCAAATTTAATGAAATTACACCTGCACAAGCTGAGAATCAAAAGCAGTATACAACTGAAAAAATAGCATCACAACAGATATCTAAACAAGAAATAACTGTAAAATCAGCAAAGGGGACTAAATCGGAGAATGTAGCAAGTTCAACCGTGGGTGCCAAATTATCCAATATGACTAAATTAGAAACGACTACAGGCAAGCAGGTAGATTCTAGTGCGATTAATTCAAAAACAGAAAAGGCCAACGATCCTAGCGTTTCTAAACAAAATGATCAGGCAAAGCAGCTAGCAACTAAATCAACTATTTTAGCAGTTCGTTCTGGTGAGCATGACAAGTTTAGCCGAATTACTATCGAAACTGTAAGTCAATTAAATAAGAATGAATACTTAATTGAAAAAATTTCTCCAACAGAGTTCAAATTATCATTTTATAAGGTCACATTGCCAGCAGCAGGTATAAATTATATTATTAACCGAATTTCGCGTAGTGAACGAGATTTTTCTAACGTCACAGGAACGTTGACAGCTGAAAACACATTAGTTTTAAATATAAAAACTAAACAAAATTCAAGAGTGAAAGATTTTTATGCAGGTCTGAATTCAAAAGGGAAGGCTCATTGTTTTGCATTTGATTTTTATTTAGAAAATAAATGAATGCAACTGAGATAACGATATAAATATAGGTACTATATGGAGTTTGCATGAAAGATAAGAAGTTAATTATTTTATATGTATTAATGTTAGTTGTTGGGCTAGCATTATTATTTACAAAGTCCTCTCCTCCTCCTGCTGTTGTTGAAAATCCAGTTCAGCAGGCTGTAGTAGAAGAACCTAAAATAGAGCTACCAAAAACAGAGATGATATCGGTTGCTTTTGCAAAACATGCTATCAATAAGAAAACGATATTAACTAAAGATGATTATTATTTTAAGTCGATAGAGATTGACAAAGAAAGCATTGAAAAGTCGAAATACATAACCGATTCAGCGGAAATAGATGCTTATGTCGCTAAGAATAATATTGCGAAAGACTCTTTTATTGAACACAGTTTTATTGCTTCACCTAATTCGCCTGATTACCTACTTTTAGCATTAAAGGAAGGGAATTATATGTTTCCATTTAAATTAGAAAAGATGGATTTTTATTTGATGAAAAATTTAAAAAACGGTGACCTTGTTGATCTTTATCTATTTTATTCTGATGAAACAGTGCGTACTCGTAACAACAATGAAGAGGGCAAATTGGTTTCACCAAGTAATGATTTTGCTAAAAATCGTATAAAACCAATTATTGTTGGCAAGAAAATCATCTATATCGATTTGGGCAATGAATTAGATCCAAATTTTCAAAAAAGCGATATAGGACAAATTCAACTAGAGCTTTCTAATCAAGAAATAAAATTACTGAGAACATTAATGACGAACTCTAAAATTATGATATACCCGAGCATTTACAAAAAAAATGTCGAAGATGGATTACGTTCATTAAGTGATAAAGAAAGAAAATGGCCACTATCTGATAAAGATATCTTTTTAGAGAAACAGAAACGGATTAATTTGCTCAAAGGTAACTAAGAATGCTAATAAAAATTAAATCAATTATACATAAAATTAAGCTTCCCTTTTGCCTATTATTTATGGGGATTTCTCCATTAGCTTTTGCTAATATTCATAATTTACAAGTTGGCCAAAGTAAAACAATTGTTTTACCTGATAATGTAGGTACAGTGTTCATTAGTCAAGATACTGTAGCAAATTATGAGGTCATTGAGGGCAAATCATTAATTATATATGGAAAATCAAATGGTAGGACCAGTTTGATAGTTTATGATGATGCAAACAATATTATTATTAATGATACTATTAATGTTGATCCACTTTTGTCTCAAATTACATATAGAATAGCTCAAAACTTCCCCAATAGTAGTGTGACAATAGATCGTTATGATAATGGAGATGCTAATGGTCGATTTGTCTATGTACTAAATGGCACGACCCCTGATAGTACAACAAAAAATAAAATTATTACAGTTGTCGGTTCACTTGTCGGGCAAAATTCTGAGCGAATAAGAGCAGGAGCACCAAGTGATACACCCGTTAAGCCAGATCTTTCATTTCAGGATCGTTATATTTATAGCAACATTATCGATAATATTAGAGTAATAGAAGAATATCAGGTTAATGTGAAACTAACCTTTGTTGAGGTCAGTAAAGAATTTACTGATTCATTAGGCATTGAATGGCAAAGTTTAACTTTGGACAGCATGTTGAAAGGTGATTCTATTATGAATGGTGTGGGAGAGTTCACATTATTAGGACTGAAAAAAGGGTTTGATATCCACAATATCACTACAGCAATTCGTGCAATTAAAAATGATCGTTTAGCCAAGGTATTGGCTCAACCTAATTTATCGGTACTATCAGGCGAAAGTGCTTCATTTTTAGTCGGTGGTGAGATCCCCATTGTAACTAAGAATAAAGATGGCGATGCAAATGTTACCTATAAAGAGTACGGTATTAAATTAAATATTAGTACTAAAGTAAATAACGATAAGCGTATTAGGCTATTTATTGATAATGAAGTCAGTTCAGTATCTGGTTCATATGCATTTAATAACTATAATATTCCGACTTTAACAACTCGAAAAACCAGTTCAACTATTGACTTATCTAATGGTGATAGTTTTGTGATTGCTGGGCTGATTAACGAACAAGACGAAGAACAATTATCTCGACTCCCTTTTATTAGTGAGATTCCTATTTTAGGTGCAATAGCTCGTAGCGCAACAACGACTCGTGGTAAGATGGAAATGGTTGTATTTGCGACAGTTAACTTAGTGACATCGAATAATAGCTTTGATGGAGTAGAGTTACCAATTTTGGATCGCACTGATGTGATTAATGGTTTCTTCAATATAAAAAATAACATCGATAAACAAAGACGTAAAACTGTACCAGTTTCTAATGTAAGTGAAAAATTTATTAATGATATGGGCTTTATTGAATAAAGGTTATTGGAATTCTTATGCAATTATTTGGTAATAAAAAAGATTCAAATGGATCGAACGACTCTTCGCAAGAATTTGTTGCTGGACGTATATCTGGTTTTCAAGTCGCAATTTTAAGTAAAAGAAGTGAATTGATTGAGAAGATTCGTTCTGTATTATTTCTTTATAATGTATTAGGTATGGAGGTTATTCCATTAGAATTATCTGAGTTGAAAGAAGATCCTTGTTGGAGTAGGTATGATATAGTTATTTTAGATATTAAAGATGAAGACGATGCAGAACTATTATCAGAAAATATCAACCGCTGTATACCTATTCAAGCATCAACAATACTTATAGGCAGTTATGATTCAATCCAATTTTCTGAATTTTTGTTAAAAAAAGGAATCCATTTCTTATTAGAAAGTAGCCAATTGGAGAAGATCACCGCTATTTTAAATTTAAGAAGCGTAACCCCGCCAGGTTCAAGTAAAAGAGTGGGTAGCATTGTTACATTTCTAGGTTGTAAAGGTGGAATTGGTACATCGTCATTAGTCGTTCATACAATAAAAAATATTAGTAAATTAACTAATTATCCTTTACTTTATATTCAAGGAGCAACAACAAGCCCTAATGTTGATTTTTTATTTGAAATGCCAATACCTCAAGATGGCTCATTGGCTAATATTGAGAGTGGTTTACAAGTAAAAGTAGAAAATAGTGCTAGTGCTTGGAAATATGATGAGCTTAATTCTGGACAATTTAATATTACATTTATTGATCAAAATATGGGATTATCATCTTCATTTAAGCACCTTGATGATATTATTACTATTTCTAATATTATATTTATTGTAATAAATCGAGATCCTTATTCAATTAAAGTTGCTAAAAAGATATTAGAGGAAATTTCACGTGGTACTGCTCAAAAAACAGAATTTTTAAATAAACGTTTTTTGGTTTGTTTAAATGATAACACTGTTTATGATAAAAAAAATGCTTTACGTGATGACGATATTGAAGAGTTTTTAGAACGCAGTATCGACTTTAAGCGTAAATATATATCAAAGATAAGTAACTTTAAAAAGGCTGCCAATAGTAGTGAAATAAAAGAGATATCTTCAGCTATTATTGGAAATAAAAAGGCTCAAAAAGATAAATCAAGAAAGTCTTTTTCAATATTAAAAAGAAAGACTAATTCTTAATATAGGATTGGCAGAGAAAATTATGTTGAAATGTTGGAGATTATTTTTTGGTCAAAAGAAAGCGAGTATTTCGATTGAATTGGCAATTGTTTTTCCTTTTTTAATCGTTCTATTTGCATTTATGCTGGAGTTAAGCAGAATTATGATTATTGGTTCTGCTTTGGATTTAATATCTACCGAAATACCAAGAGAAGTAGCAATTTCTAAAAATATAAATTATTCCCAAAAAATGAATGATCTAATTACCTCTCAAGTTCCATTGTGGCCTTATATAACTAATCCGGATGATTTTCATATAACATTAACATTTTGTAATACAATACAAGATTTAATAACTAATTCTTGTCAAAGCACGCTTAGTAATGATAGTCATTTAATATCATTTAATTTACAATACGATTATCGAGCTATGTTTTCCGACATGTTTTCAAGTATTTTGGACTCTTCTTTAACAAAAAAGACTGTTGTTTATCGTGAGTTTTATGAAAATTAAAGGAATAAACTAGCAATGAAATATTTGAATAATTTTTTTCGCAATAAAAATGGTGTTGTTTCAATTGAGTTTGCGGCATGTTTCTGTTTATTTTCGCTATTTGTGTTTATTATTTATGATGTATATAGCACTATCATGCTACAAAATAAACTTGAACGAGCAAATTATACAGTAGCATCGATTTTTCGTGAAAGATCAGCTGTTTATCCGATAATGGGTAATGCAAATGGTTCTAATAATTATTTAACATGCATTAGGGATCTTAAATCTTGCTACAAGTCTCATGAGTTATTTGATGATAACCAAGTGCAAGAATTGCGTCAATTAGCTAGTTCATTATTAGATCGTGACGTTGCGATAAGAGTCGATGCTTTATTTATTTTACAAGATCCTAGGCATCCGCAAGACTTTAGCCGAGCTAAATTAGCCACCCTAAGTTCAGAATCGTGTTCTGCAGGAGCTTGTAATAGCGCTATTAGCTATTTTAATTCACTACCTAACATAATTGAAAGACCAAGAACCAATAATTATTTAAAACTTATACCCTATGTTCGAAGGACAATTGATCCTTCGACGGGATTAGCTGGACGTTGGATTCCATTATATCGAATTAGCATTTGCATTGTTAATGAAGAGAGTCTTTATTTGAAATGGATGAATTCTAATAGAGAGACAACGGACACTTTCCCGAATTTGTGTAGTAATATTGCTCTATTATCTCGTTGCAATAACATCGCGGAAAATAATGGTTCGGCTTGCCCTATTTATCATCGCTAATCAAATACTCTTTTTAAAAGTATGAGAGGATTATATGAGTAATAACAAATTAAAACGGAACAATTATAAAAAGAAAAATTTTTTTAAGTGTACTGCCGGAAACGTTATTATAAGTTTTGCAATTATGCTCCCCGCTATGTTCACTTGCATGTTGGTCTCAATTGATCATACCGAAACTATGCGTAATCGGGCTAGATTATCGGAAGCAGCTAATGAGGCTTCGTTAGCCGTTATTGCAATAAATAATAAAAATATTGATGATGCATCACTTGAACAAAACCAGCAAATAGCGTTGAATTATATTAATTATTTTGTTAATCAAAAAATTAGTAGTGATAAATTAGATGGCGCCAATATAGAAATAGAATATAAAGCAGATAAAAAAGAATATGATATTGCCTATAAACAAATGTTTAATTCTTTAATTACTCGTAACGACTACACTAGCAATAAGAAAAGTGAAGTGATTTCTGTAAGTAATAAAAAGGAAAGCTATGGCAATACTCAAAAATATGATGTTGGTGATTCAGTTGCTATTGCGTTTATTAGTGATTTTTCAGGTTCAGCAACATGTGAGTACAGCGATACACAATGTAATGATTATACTTCAGTTGTTAGAAATAGTGATACACGGCGCCTTAATTATATGAGAAAGGCAATAGGAGATGCTATTAGCAGATTTGAAGAGTACCCCATATATAATTTTGCTTTAGTTCCTTATGATATTGGAGTCCCTGTTTTAACAGACGTTAACAATCCAGCTGGTGGCGTAGGTTATGCATGTTCGGTTATGTACAAAATGCAGACACCTTACGATTCAGTTGACTATAATTTCTGGGCAAATAAAAATATCGCATATCCAAAATGGAGGAAGTTGAAAGAAATTAATTTAATTGATGATTATTTAACCTACCACTATTTCGATAGATTTAACAAAAATACAGTATATTACTATCTGGATTATTATTATTATCTTTATTATTCAAAAATCATCGGTCCTGCATTAGATGCTCATAGTGATAGTGATTTAGTAGATAAAAACCTTTGTGAATATAGGCATAATATTGAACAGGTTAATATGGGATCTTCTCGATATGCTTGCAATAAGAAAGCCCCTGAGGACTACCCATTATCCCTTAGAAACAGAAGAAAAGTTGAGAGACAATATGCTAAAATAGTTCAATTATACGATTATATGTTTTCTGGTGACTATGATGATGTGCATGGCTCGTTTGCTAACACTAAAACAGTTGATGTCGATGGAACTATCGAGTCATTATTTACTAAAATGAATCAGAATATAATAACGTTTAACCGTATTATATCGCCTACCATGACTAATTTTTCTCCATTTCAAGGAATGTGTCAATCACCTTTATACAGTAATGGTGTCATGAGTAAAAACATGATTAATATGTCGGATTCAGAAAGGTTTGCTGAAGCAGCAAACCATGTTAGAAATTTTAAAGCATTACCTCATTTAGTCCCATTAAGTGATGATGGTGAAGATCATAAAGCTCACAATAAAGAGCTTCGAGAATTTATTAGTGATAATAATGTAACTTGGCAGCCTGGTGGTGGAACGGATACTATGACTGCTTTATTGAGAACTGTGCCTGTGATGGTTAAAGAAAGCTCTAATAATAAAATTATGATCATTATTACTGATGGCAAAGATGACAAAGGCGCAGATAAACTTAGAGATGATTTTTTAGATGGTAATGTTTGCCAGAGTATAACAGAAGGTTTAACATCTAAGGAAAACTATAATAAAGGTTATATTAAAAAGCCTGCTAATGCAGCCGCTATTTATTATATAAAATTAGATCCTAACGCTAGTAACTTGACAACTGATGCAGAATATGAAGCTATGTATGGCAAGTGGTTTACTGAATGTATGAAAAATAATAAGGATTATCTGTTTGAGGCTCAGGATTACCAGTCATTATTTGATGCAATAAATAGAATTATTGAGGTAGAGACAGGTAACTTTATTAATAAAAGTGAGTAAGCAAAATAATGATGAATAGGAGTTGCCAAAAATGAGAATTACAAAAATCATTATGTTATTTATGACCTGCATATGTTTCCCATTGTTAGCGGATAATGGACAATCAGGAGATAAACGTACAGATGCATTAGTTTTTGTGAATACGTCAGAAGCAGATCCAATTGCAAAAACTGGTTTAAGGAAAACGGGCCTAACTATAGAAAATGGCGATCTTTGGATTTGGGGCTACAGATATACAGGACAACAAGGTAATGGCGTTACTCATGTTCGTCGTGACCGCCCGCCTGCTAGGGTTCATACTTTTGTTCGAGCTGGACTATCTATTACTCAAGTGGCTGCGGGTAAATATCATATTATTGCTCTTGATGATCGTGGTGATGTTTGGGGGTGGGGTAGAAACTTACACCAAGAAGCTACAGGTGGTCAACAAAAGGAAGGGCGGAAAGATGACACATATGTCAATCAACCTGTTCCTGTTTTGAAGGATCAAGATGTTATTGAAATTGCATGTGGGAGATATAATTCTTTCGCTTTGACAAGAAGTGGGGATGTATATTCTTGGGGAAGGAATCCTCATGGTCAAGCTGGAACGGGTACTCGTTCTTCTAAAGTTACACTTACAAAAATTACTGAATTTGATGGTAAAAAGATAGTAAAAATTGGCGCTGGCTATGATAGTGGTTATGCCATTAGTGAAGACGGGGAGGTATTTGCTTGGGGAGACGGAGATCGAGGTGCTTTTGGTGAAAAACTGACAGGTAGAGAGAGATTTCAAGCTAAACCTAAAGTTATTACACAGAACCTGAGAGCGGGTATATCTAATTTTTCTAGTGGTAAACAGATTTTGTATATTGGTGGTGGAAGTGCTTATACTATGATTTTGCTTGATAATGGTAGAGTTTATGGCATGGGAAAATCTAGCCGCTTAGGTATTCAAGGTCCATATGAAGAAGATGAAGTAACAGCCGAAGAGAATGATGAAGGAGACAGTGATGATTTGGATGAAAATAATGATGAAATAGAAGATGACCGCGCTGACTATCATCACGAGTTAACACCAGAAGAGCTAGATGAGGAAAATGAAAAAAGAACAGTTAACGGCTCTACACATCCTGTCCCAACGTTGGTTACAGAACATGTTCGCTCACTTTTTTGCCGTTTTCGTGGTTGTGTTGCTATCACTAATGATAATAAATTAGTGACATGGGGACATAAACTCGGACTTTATAAAAATATATTGTATGGAGCAAATCCGGTAATTAGAGATAATATTCATGGTCCTTTGACCAAAATAGATGTTGGTCATCAACACTTTTTTTATTGGAATGAAAAAGGACAAGCATTTGGTGTTGGATACGGTTCGGGTAAAAAATTTAGTCCTCGTAGTAATAGAAGACAAGATTGGCCAGGATTGGAAATGGAATTTCTTACTGATGAGATGAAAAGAGTTTATGGTAATGATTATATTCCAGGGCAAGTGCAGTAATAATGATGAATCAACTATTAATTAATGATGTTATTATTTTAACAATTTGGGGATGTTTATTAGTTGCGTGTTATACTGATTTAACACGCAGAATAATATCAAATTATATTGTTTGTATAATATTCATCCTCGCTATTTTGAATTTTATTTTTGGTGCAGGTCAACTAAATTATAAAGCATCAGGAATATTTTTGATTTGTGGTCTATTTATGTTTTATTGCCGATTAGTTGGAGCAGGAGATATAAAATTAATTACAGCACTCTTGATATCTATTCCACCGAATGATGTTTGGGGGTTTTTAGTGCTAATTACATTACTTGGGCTGCCGATTGCAATTATAGCAATAATATATAAATATATTAAAAAACCAAAAGCAGGAGTCACATTACCTTATGGTCTAGCAATTAGCGGAAGTTATTTTTTAACGTCAATTACACTATTTAAAACAGTATTCTAATAATTACTTATTGTTCTCCCCCCCCCCGAATAATTACACTTTGATGGATAGCTTTTTTGGGGGGCATTATTTAGCTCTGTATATTCTTTACGTTAAAATTAAGCTCTTGTAACTACTTCCCCCTAAAATAGTACAGCAAAAAAGTAGAAAATTCTCTATGATAAAAGAAAAGGGGGATTTAATGATGAAAAAAATGACTGAACATCAAATCGTAGCTATTTTAAAAGAAGCTGAAACGGGTATTCTCGTTAAAGAGCTGTGCCGTAAATATGGCATGGGTAATTCAACTTTCTATAAATGGCGAGAAAAATACGGCGGAATGGAAACGTCGGATATCAAACGCTTAAAGGAGCTTGAGGATGAAAACCGCAAGCTTAAGCAGATGTTTGCCGAACTGAGCTTAAAATCCCAGCTTCAGGAAGAAATTATAAAAAAGCTTTAGTGCCCACAAAGGCACGTAAAACGTGGGCGCAGCAACTACAACAAAATCATTCGGTTACTATAGCTATGAGTTGTGCCATTGTTGGCTTAAGCTGCTGTGCTTACTATTATCAATCTAAGTTACAGGATGATTCGGTGATTGTTTCGGTGTTGAATGCTATCACAGACCGTCATTTACGCTGGGGCTTTCCTAAATGTTTTCATCGTATCAGAAAGCTCGGCTATCAATGGAATCATAAACGGGTATATCGGGTGTATTGTGAATTAAAGCTTAATCTCAGGGTAAAGCGTAAAAAACGCATTCCTCCACGATGCCCAGAAAGGTTATTAGTCCCCAATAAACAAGGTGAATGTTGGTCAATGGATTTTATGAGTGACAGTAGTCGTAATCAACGTCGCTTTAGGACATTCAATGTCATCGATGACTTTAATCGTGAGGCGTTAGGTATTGATATTGCAGTAAGCTTACCAGCAGGAAGGATTACCCGTTACTTAGATAAACTGGCCGAATATCATGGGTATCCATTAAAAATACGGGTCGATAATGGCCCAGAATTTACAGGAAAAATCTTTATAAACTGGGCTAAATCACATGATATAACCATTGATTATATCCAGCCCGGTAGCCCTTATCAAAATGGCTATATTGAACGATTTAATCGTACCTATCGTACTGAAGTACTCGATTTATATCTTTTTAACAACTTAGCGCAAGCAAGGAGAATAACTGAAGAATGGTTAACGATTTATAACACCGAAAGACCGCATGAGGCATTAAATAACATGACACCGATTGAGTATAAAACACTAAAACAAGCAGCATGATTTTCTACGTGAGTTGTGTACTAAGTTTGGGGTATTTACATTGAGAATGTATTTGATTGGTGATGAAATTGCCTTTAAAGCGAAAGTTACAAGATAACTACAACTAATTTTGTAAAAATAATTCAGAAGTCTATACCGTTTTGTTTTGGTTGGTTGGATTTGATATTGTGCCATGAAGAATTATAAAGATTTGGTGACAGGATTAACTGCCACCTCTAACTGGAAAAAACACAAAATGTAGGATAGGGTCTAAGATCTTGTTTTTTTATATCACTATGAATTAACAAATGCCTCAAGGAGAGTTCAGCCAAAAATTATAACTCAAGTTTTGTAATAGACTCAAAAAACTAGAGTTATATAGTTACTGCCCAAAGTTTTTCCATGCTAAAGCATATTTTTTTGATTCAGTACCTAAATAGTCTTCTATTCTATCCCATAATTCAGGATTGCCATCAGAAGTATTTACCAATGCTTCAATCAATCCCGTTGCAACAGCAGTAGAAAGGTACTCATCACCAGAATTAATTCCAGATTCAATATGTGAGAAAATTTCAAGTCTCTCTTTGTCATCACAGTAGGAGATGTTATTTGCTATAACTTTTCCTACTTTAGAAAAAAGAAATATATACGGAGGATCTTCATCCTCTCCCCATTCATGTTCAAACTCATTTAATAAAATTTCAATCTCATTAGATAGTATGAAAAAATAACTAAGATATTCTTTAAGAGTATTATTCATTATTTCCCTCTAATCGCATTTTTCAGATCTTTCATTACATTTTCAGCCGCAGCTCTATCAGCAGAAGCTGCAGTAGGATTACGTTTCAACCAAGATTCTAATGCTTTAACATAATTTTTAGCTTTTTCTAAATATAATTTTCCACCTACATTTTGACCAGTAGCCGTTTCATATCTCACTGCATCTGCCGTACTACCGCTGCCTATTTTCGCATTAGGTCGATATAAGTCATCCATTATATTTTTAAGTTCTGGATCTTTTACATTTGGTTTTTCCATTTTAGCACGTAAATCATCTTTATAATTCTCATGTTGTATCCGATCTTTAGGATCACTATTGAGCTTAGAATTATCTTGTTTCTTATCATCGTCATCATCAGGCGGTAATCCTGGGGCTCCTCTAGCGACAACACTTCCAGAGCCAGCAATATTATTACTGTCTGAAGAGCCATCAACGCCGTTGTTTTGTGAAGTACTTGAATTACTTTCTTGCCCATGAATTAGCGGTATTCTGTCTGCAAAATCAGCGATAAGAAAATCATTTTTATTTTTATTTAGAAAATCTATTTGTTCTTCAGTCAAACTAGCTATAGCAAATGAATCACCACTTCTAATCGCATTAATAGCATTAGTTTTATCATTCTCACTAAGGCTATTAACCACAGATATACCTAATAATGCAGCTAAACCTGTTCCAGCAACATAGTTTGCGCAAACCGAAATTCTTACGCAAATCATCCCTCCAGCTCTAACTACAACTGCTGCGAAGTTATTCTCAACCGCATTTTTACTGGCAGCAATTGAGGCACCCATATCACCCACATCACCACCAACGCTGGCCGCTGCAAGGCCTGCTGCTAGTTGCGATAATGCGCTGATGTTTTGTTTTTCTGCTTCGGTGAGGTCTTTGATGTCTTTGCCATCATAAAGCTGTTTGATGATAACTTCTGCGGCAAGTTCGCCACTTACTGCGCCTGCACTACCCGCTAAGCCTGAGTTGCCTTGTAGTTCGGCAACTACAGCACCCAGTATAGCATGAGCCGTTAAACGAGCTACTTCATTATCCCCAGCATGTATTTTTATTTGCTCTGCTAGCCATGGTGCGCTAGCACCTGCAAGACCACCCGTGATGTCGCCAGCGATGATGCCGGTAATGATTGAAGCCGCTGAGTCTATGCCTTTGCTGACATCTCCACCCATGGTACCGAGATTTTTAGTTGCTTGGTTGGCTTGTAATTGAGTATCTACTGCGACATAGTACCAATAGTCTTTATTATTCTCATAATATTTTTCAAAATCAATTTGAGCTCTTTCCTTATCGCTTAATTCTTTATACGCTTTTTCGGCTTCTGCTCTCGATAATTTTTCTTTGTCTTTATCTACGTCTTTTTGTGCCTGTATTCGGTCATATTTGCCCATTACGCTTTTCATCTGTTGGGCTATGTCTTTGATAAGCTCTACCGTTTCGATTTTGTCGAGCTCTTTTTGTTTGTCAAATATCGGTTTTAACGTGTGGTTCGCATGCTCCGTATCTCGGCTTAAATCATTAATATCCTGTTGTTGTTTGTTTTTGTTGCGGATGATGAGTTGACCTTGCTCTACCGCTGAGTGGGTGATGCTTGAGTCTTTTTCACTGTTTTGATATGCCGCTGGTGCACCTGCGCCACCCGTGCCGCCACTGACCGAGATATGGCTAACATTAAATTCCGCTTTGTTTTTGATATCACTAAAGCTGATTGTGCCTGTGTCAAGGCGGTTTTTGTTGGTGTCTTCGGCTTCCGAGGCGATGACTGCCCCTTTTAAGTCGGTGTTGTTGCCTACCTTGATGTCAAAACCACCACTGCCAGCAAAAATACCCGATTGGTCGGTGACACTTGCCCATTTGCTGTCGATGTCCGTACTCGATAATGAGCCGTTGGCACTAAAGCCACCAAAGCCAGCACTGCCACTTACTGAGGCGCTGATTTTTTCGTAATCATAGTCGTCCGTATCTTGCAGTGATTGGATGTTTAAGTTGTTACTCACATCCATGTTGATCGTGTTGCCTTTTAATTGGCCGCCAATGATATTGGTGTCGTTGCCGGTTTTGATGGTGAGTTTGTTTTTCGCATCAATCACGCTTTCTGTCCAGTCAGTTCCATTACCTTTTTCTCGTGATTTACTTTGACTTGCATTAGCCGATATGTTGAAGCCATTTTTTCCCCACCAAAGTTATAACCCACTCCTACCGGGCCACTGCTGTTTTTTTCTTTGGTGTCGGTTTTTATCGTATTTTCTTGCCCAATAAGGTTTATTTACTTTCCTTTTAACTGCGATGTAGTTCTAAAAAATAAA
Source organism: Bombus sonorus (assembly GCA_029958995.1). Classification (NCBI taxonomy): domain Eukaryota; kingdom Metazoa; phylum Arthropoda; class Insecta; order Hymenoptera; family Apidae; genus Bombus; species Bombus sonorus. The sequence continues at coordinate 2,491,315 of JARWAU010000020.1, read as the reverse complement.
AAGATCCCACCTTTTAGATAGGGATCTTCTTAGTCTGTTTAAAATAATAATGACTAAGTTGATTATTGCTAATATTCTTTACGCAAATAAAACCAACCTAAATTACCTTTTTTATCCAAAATATTTTCTTCTATAGGTAAAATTGTAAGAACTAGCTTAATACCACCATCATAAATTTGAGGAAAAATATCTGAAACAACTTCTGAATGAGCACATTCCATTTCTTCTTCCTCTTCATTAGTAAGTTTTTCATCAAAGAACATCTCAATTATCATGAATTTTTCATCATAATTAAGTGATATTCCTCGCATTTTTTTTGAGCTTCGGCCAATTAAGCTATACATAGTACTTCTATTAATTTCATGTTTAACTTTAATAAGTTCTTCTTTTATCATTTTTTTGCTCATAATGAAGGTCTCGATGGTACTATATGTACCCCTGTTTTTGAATAATGAATAGTGAAATTAGTTGTTGGAACAAAAGTTTCTGTTTTCATATCATAAAAATGTCCAATAACTTTATTTGTCGAAATATTTTCCTTTGAACCTGGCGTTCCTAAAGGTCTTCCTGTCGGAATTTCTCTTCCCGTTCCAGCGTGATTATTAACCAATTGCTGAACATCAATATTTGAATCAATAGTACTCCTTGGTGTAGGAGCGCTTGCATTTGCCGTTTTATGCTCATTAGTACCTACAATATGTTTGTTTTGTTGATTCATATTAACAGTTAAGTTTGGGTTTGCATCTAGCGAAAAATCAGCATTATTGGCACTATTAACCCCCTTTCCTGCATTAGTGTTGTCTATTGTCCATTGCCCAACTGTTTTGTTTTTTTTCTTTATGTATTAGTCAGTTGCAACACCTTTTCCCTTAGCTCACTATTCTACCGTATATTTTTGCCCCGACACGCTTTTTTTCGCCGTTTTACTTTTCTTCTTAGCTCAGTTTTGTAAAATTCATTGAGAGGTCTATATCGGATATTATTATGTATCGCACTATTTTACCTGATAGCCATCATCTGCCCGCTGGCCGCACTACCACACTCTCTGATAGCCGCAAGGCTTGGGCTCTCCGTTCCGGTGGCCCAACGACGGAACAAGGCTGTCCGCGCCTTATTGAAGGCGCATGAACCCACCTTATATCAGGCCGTACTCAACCTTGAACACACCACGCCAGAACACGTTACCCGGCAAGCATTGACGTTTAAGTTATGGCTCACTGAGCTGCTCAGTGCCTCCGTTATGCCTTGCCTCTATTGCACATCACTCAACACCGTTCGTATCGGTCAGCGTCTTAACTTTCGCTGCCGAACCTGTCGGTGCACCTTCAATCCGCTAAAGGCTTACCAGCTTGATAAGCTTTCTCATTGTGAGTTATGGCTACCATTCATTGACAAGCTACTTGATGGCGCAACCTGTCAGGAGATTAACCGCTCTCTAGGTATTAATGTAACTACGGCGGCTAAGTGGCAACGTTATTTTCTCAGGTTGATACGTAAGCGCGGTTATCTGTTACTGGCTGACTTTTGCTTAGTACAACGTCGATGTCGCTATCGTAAGACATGGCTGGCAGTACAAGCCGAGGACTCTTTTTTACCTAGTGGCAGCTCCCGCGTTAAGCCTAAGTGGTATTAGTTCATTACGGATGTGGTAAAAAGTATTAGATGTCTATATCATTTTGAAGCTTTTAGTCTAACCCGGCAGCGGCTCACAGCTTGTCTGTGAGATGATGACGGGTTGTGCCTGTGCGGGCGGCATAGAGCCTGCTTATCAAGGTTTAGCTGAGTGCCCCTTTTAAGGGCGGACGGGCAGGCAGATAGCGAGCACGGCAAGGAGCAAGAAGCCAAGCGACTGCGACCCTCGCGCATTGTTGGTTGGGTGTCTGGGGGTTGGGCGGGGTGTGAAGCCCTTGAGTGGAGGCGCTTGCGCCGACTTTCCTTATTGTTGTTTGTTTGAGCCAGCAGGACGCCGGCGAGAGCAGTGCTTAGCTGGATTGCCCTGGCTCATGGCTGAGCGAGAGTAGCGAGCTGAGCCGGTACACTGTACCCAGTAGCCGATGGCGGCGGCGCAAGACATAATGTGGATTATACGCATCAGCCACTCTACTAGGCGTCTGCTGGGTTTAGGCGGGTTTTGGTGCCGTGCGTATAATCCCCCACATTATGTTAAGTAGACAGGCAGCAACGCGCAGCACTTGCAGATTGTGCGGGGCTAGTTTGTTGACTGGCTATTTACCCCGCTAACACTGCGGCTGACTGGCAAGAGGTCGGCAGGGATGCCCGTCTCTTGCCTTTCACTGAACATAGCAGGCTCACAGCGCGCCTTAGTGGTCTGACGATGTCGTGGCCTTTGTCCGCTTGCTTTCGGCTTTCTGGCTGGCCTTTGGGGTGGTTTTTGCTGTTTTTCTTTTCCTACTCAGACTGGCCGCTGGATAGGTGGCAGTATGGATATCTTTTAATGCTCGGATGCTAACTTGTGTATATATCTGTGTGGTTTCCGGGCTGGCGTGTCCCAGCATCGCCTGTATCCATCTCAGGTCGGCGCCATTTTCAAGCATTAGTGTTGCCATCGTGTGCTGGAACAGGTGACAGGAGCCACTTTTACCGATGTTAGCTTGCTCTATCAGGCTACGCACTAAGTGGCTTAACCGGTTAAAGAAGATCCCCATTGGTTAGGTGGGGATCTTTTTTTAACTAGACTTGAAAATCACTTCTTTTAGATAATTGTAAAAGTTCTTTTAAGTAAGGATGATATTGCTTACCTTTCATCATTTTTGCATATTCTTCTACAGCTACTATTCCATCTTCTATTATTGAGTTATCAACTCTGGATATTTCCAAAGTAATAACTTGTTCTCCATTAATCAAATAAGTATAAATATCTTCATATTGCTCTATCATATGATATAAGCAACATGCTGAATTAACAGAACAAAAAATATTTTTTAAATAAGGAATAATAGTGTTTTGTTCTATTTTATTGAATTCAATTAACGCATTATTATTTTTCATTTAATTCTCCCTGGTGTTGCTGTCACCAAATTACCATGTTTATCTGTAAGTATTGTTATGGTGTTTGTTGGCTTACCGTTAAATTTATCAACACCTATATTTTTATCTAATGTAATTACACGCTCATAAAGAGTATATGTTTTCCCTGTAACCTTATTATATGACGATCTAGTATTATTAATTGGGATCTTAGATACATCAGGGCTACTTAAAATAGCTTTGGCTTCAGCTTCACTAATTGAAAATTGGCTAGCATTAGCTTTCCCGGAGAAATGACGATTCTGGACATGTACCCAACCTGATTCGGCATCTCCTGTTTTCATATTAATACGAGATTGTACTATTGGGTTTTCAAGATCTACCTTAGCTATAACATTATCAGCACCATTCGAGACCTTGTAGCCATTAGTTGTTGTCCCCGTCGTTCCCTTTCCTGCAGTTTTAGACATCAATCTTGATCCGGCTACGGGGACAAATGTAAGACCTGCATCGGTTAATTTTAACGCCATTTCCGTATTAAATTCTTCACCATTATTCAATCTTCTATTTACATCTAATAATGCGTTAGCAGATTCTAGGGTGTCCATCGTATTATAAACTAAGCCTACTCCTCCTGGTAAGAAATTCATCACAGGGCGACCTACTTGTCGTTCCCATTCCGTCGCTTCCATATATTTTTGCCAAGCTTTTTCTTTATTAAAATACTGTTCATTTTCATCTTGAGGACGTGCACTAAACAATTTTTCAAGAAATGATTTGTTGGCTATCGAATCCCAATAAGCGTCAATATATGGTTCTTTATGCTCTGGATAGCTTAAATATGGGTAGTCATAATTATGAGCTCTATATCCCCAATTCCCTGTTAATAAATCATTAACTGCTCGTTTGGCGGCTTCTTCTCCTATCATCCCTTCTTCTTGTTGGTAATAACGTGTTAGGGACTCCATTAGTCTTTGTACTTGCTCATCAGTTAATGAATTAGGATCTTTATAATATTTTCCAACTAGATAATCACCTTTTTGATCTAACTCATCAAGCAAAAACATTTCTATTTTTTCTTCATGACTCAAAAATTTTTTGTCACGTTTATCCCTTAGCTCCATTAAACGTTCTTGATCTATTGGTCCTAAAAAGTTATTCTCAACCGCATTCTTACTCGCAGCTATCGAAGCGCCAATGTCTCCCACATCACCCCCCATACTGGCCGCTGCAAGGCCTGCGGCTAGTTGCGATAATGCGCTGATGTTTTGTTTTTCTGCTTCGGTGAGGTCTTTGATGTCTTTCTTTTTACCGTTATCATCTTTATAAAGGTTGCGAATGACTTCTGCGGCAAGTTCACCACTTACTGCGCCTGCGCCACCTGCTAAGCCTGAGTTGCCTTGTACTTCGGCGACTACAGCACCCAGTATAGCATGAGCCGTTAAGCGGGCAACTTCGTTATCACCGGATTGTTTTTTGATTTGTTCTGCTAGCCATGGCGCACTAGCACCTGCAAGACCACCCGTGATGTCGCCAGTGATGATGCCGGTAATGATTGATGCGGCTGAGTCTATGCCTTTGCTGACATCTCCACCCATGGTGCCAAGGTTGTTTTTTGCATTTTTTACCACTGCATCGCTGACGGCATTATAATAATTTTGCTGGTAAAGTTCGTCATAGCTTTTTGGGGTGTAGCTCGGGTCTTGTTGAGCTTTAAGCTTTTCTTTTTTTAGCTGATCTGTGGTTTTTTCTTTTAGGCCTTTTTTAATTTCTTCGTCGTTGTCTATTTTGTTTTGTGCCTGTATTCGGTCATATTTGCCCATTATGCTTTTCGTCTGTTGGGCAATGTCTTTGATAAGCTCTACCGTTTCGATTTTGTCGAGCTCTTTTTGTTTGTCAAATATCGGTTTTAACGTGTGGTTCGCATGCTCCGTGTCTCGGCTTAAATCATTAATATCCTGTTGTTGTTTGTCTTTGTTGCGGATGATAAGTTGACCTTGCTCTACCGCTGAGTGGGTGATGCTTGAGTCTTTTTCACTGTTTTGATATGCCGCTGGTGCACCTGCGCCACCCGTGCCGCCACTGACCGAGATATGGTTAACGTTGAATTCTGCTTTGTTTTTGATGTCACTAAAGCTAATGGTGCCCGTATCAAGGCGGTTTTTGTTGGTGTCTTCGGCTTCCGAGGAGATGACCGCCCCTTTTAGGTCGGTGTTGTTGCCTACCTTGATGTCAAAACCACCACTGCCAGCAAAAATACCCGATTGGTCGGTGACACTTGCCCATTTGCTGTCGATGTCCGTACTCGATAATGAGCCGTTGGCACTAAAGCCACCAAAACCACCACTGCCACTGACCGAGGCGCTGATTTTTTCGTAATCATAGTCGTCCGTATCTTGTAGTGATTGGATGTTTAAGTTGTTACCCACATCCATGTTGACCGTGTTGCCTTTTAATTGGCCGCCAATGATGTTAGTGTCGTTGCCCGTTTTGATGGTGAGCTTGTTTTTCGCATCAATCACGCTTTCTGTCCAAGCACTACCGTCCGCATTTTCTCGCTCTCGGCTAAAGTTGGCATTGCCTTTAAATAGGAAGTTAGAGGATAGTTACAACTTCGTTTTGTAAAAATAATTCAGGAGTTTATACCGTTTCGTTTTATTGGCATTTAGTGACAGTGTTAACTGTCACTTTTTACTGGTAAATATACAAAATTTAGGATCGGATTATTTTTATTTCCAAATATTTTTTTTGTTATCTAAATATTTTTCCCAATTAAAATATAACCGTTTTTCATTTTCCTCTTGAGTATGCTTAGTAGGGTCATAATCATTAGATACAGGCATATATCTAACGAAAGATTCTATCTCTTCAGGGTAGCCAAAATTTTCATAAATTGTTTCAACTTCACCTAATGGATCTTTAATGTCATAACGAAAATTATATAATTGTAGTAACAAGACATATAACCATTTTTCGTTACTATAATCTTCTAAAGATCCAGCAATTTTTTCCAACAAATCATCTAACTCAAAAATAGTAGAAGAATTAACCATGGATAGTTCGAATACATCTTGATTACTACTGCCATTAATAATCATATCATTTGCATAATTAATAACATCTTTCCAACCAATAATATGCTTTCGATATCCCCATAAAATATCTTTCCAATTTAGATGAACTATATTTTTATTTAAATCAAAATTCATTATTATTTAACCTTTTGATTGGGCGTCCCATTTATTTTACCACCTGAAATAAATCGTTGATGTGTAATATTTTGAGTTTTAGGATCGATAATATATTCAAATATTCCACTTTTACCATTAAAAGAGCCTTCTGTTTGTAATAAAGTTCGCTTAATACCATCACTACCTGTTATTGTAAACACCTCCCCTTTTTTAAGTTGTTCTTTACTGACAAAGATTGAGATTCAATATTGTTTAGTGTTTTGATATTAATGTTTTATTAGATTTTTGTTTTATTGGAATTATGGAATTTAGTGACAATATTAACTGCCACTATTAACTGGTAAATACACAAAATTTTAGATAGGGTCAAAAACTCAAATATTAAAACCAATCTTCAGTATTAATTTTTTTCAAATTTAGATCAGTAATTAATTTTTCAATAAATTTATTAGATGCAACAATCAAATCCGATAACTTGATATTTGAATAAATTTCATTCATCCAAACCCCACTAATTTGCCAATTATTTAAGCTTATGTGCCTAAATAATAAAATAGGAGCTTCTTCGTAATCCATAGATTCATAATAAAAGTCATTGTCAGAATTATTGATCCAATTTTTTAATTGTTTTGCTAATTCAAGTAACAAAATTCCTTTTTCTGATAAAATGACTTTATTATCTATATAGATTATTAATTGCCCTTCAACCTCAGAAAAAAGTCGAGGTCCGTAGGTTATATTACCAACATTCAAATTGGTATAATTGATCTCTAGTGAGAATTTACAGGGAATGCATTCCATATTTTTCCATCATTTCCAATAATAACTCTAATCTTTGTTTGCCCTTTTGTGCCAATTGGACGCCCCATATCAACAACTACGCGGAAAGAACCTTCAATATTATTTGGAATAAAACTTGCGTTTGGAGAATTCAACGCTTCTTTAACAATCTTTCGTATTTCTGAAACATTATTTATATTGAATTGAGCCGTTCTTGTAGCTGAAGTTCCAACCATATGTTTATCCTTTGGTACCCATGTGTCAAGATTATTTTTTGATGCATTGAAAGCTGTTTTAGAAACATCATCTAACGCACCCCAGTTATTATTTTGAACAATAGTTTCTTGTTTAGCAAGATTCCCCCCCCTTTCCAGCTTTAGATAATGTTTTTAATCGAGTAACCTTTTGAATAATTGCTGTAGAAGCACCAACCATAACATAGCCGGAACCAACTTCTCCTATAATTTTACCCTCTAAATACCCCATCATTTCACCAGCTAGTGCTGGATCATTTTTTAATGCATAACCATAGAGCTCTAGCCACTCAGTATACGAAATTTTAATTGCTTCATAAACTTTATCAGGATTGGTTATAGAATCATAAATACCAACAATAGTATCTATCGGATGTGTAGCCGCATCGGCTGTTCCTTCTAACGTATTTTTTATACCATCTATTGCACCTCCAGCTACAGCTTGTTTTTTTGCTAAAACATATTCCCAAGCTTTATCTTCATCGCCTTCAAATAATAATATTTTAGCTTGCTCAATCTCTTCTAAATCTCTTTCGGTTTCAGTTTTGAAAAAATTTATTAGACTTGATGAGTTATTCTCAACCGCATTCTTACTCGCAGCTATCGAAGCACCGACGTCACCCCCCATACTGGCCGCTGCAAGGCCTGCGGCCAGTTGCGATAATGCGCTGATGTTTTGTTTTTCTGCTTCGGTGAGGTCTTTGATGTCTTTCTTTTTACCATCATCATCTTTATAAAGGTTGCGAATGGCTTCTGCGGCAAGTTCGCCACTTACTGCTCCTGCGCCACCTGCTAGGCCTGAGTTGCTTTGTAGTTCGGCTATAGTGCCCGCTAATATGGCGTGAGCCGTTAAACGAGCTACTTCGTTATCCCCTGCATGTATTTTAATTTGCTCTGCTAGCCATGGTGCGCTAGCACCTGCAAGGCCACCCGTGATGTCGCCAGTGATGATGCCAGTAATGATTGAAGCCGCTGAGTCTATGCCTTTGCTGACATCTCCACCCATGGTGCCAAGGTTGTTTTTTGCATTTTTTACCACTGCATCGCTGACGGCATTATAATAATTTTGCTGGTAAAGCTCGTCGTAGCTTTTTGGGGTGTAGCTCGGGTCGAGTTGAGCTTTAAGCTCTTCTTTTAGCTGCTTTTTGGTTTTTTCTTTTAGGCTGTTTTTAATTTCTTCGTCGTTGTCTATTTTGTTTTGTGCCTGTATTCGGTCATATTTGCCCATTATGCTTTTCGTCTGTTGGGCTATGTCTTTGATAAGCTCTACCGTTTCGATTTTGTCGAGCTCTTTTTGTTTGTCAAATATCGGTTTTAACGTGTGGTTCGCATTCTCCGTATCTCGGCTTAAGTCATTAATATCCTGTTGTTGTTTGTCTTTGTTGCGGATGATGAGTTGACCTTGCTCTACCGCTGAGTGGGTGATGCTTGAGTCTTTTTCACTGTTTTGATATGCCGCTGGTGCACCTGCGCCACCCGTGCCGCCACTGACCGAGATATGGCTAACATTAAATTCCGCTTTGTTTTTGATATCACTAAAGCTGATTGTGCCTGTGTCAAGGCGGTTTTTGTTGGTGTCTTCGGCTTCCGAGGAGATGACCGCCCCTTTTAGGTCGGTGTTGTTGCCTACCTTGATGTCAAAACCACCTTTGCCAGCAAAAATACCCGATTGGTCGGTGACACTTGCCCATTTGCTGTCGATATCCGTACTTGATAATGAACCATTGGCACTAAAACCACCAAAACCAGCACTACCACTGACCGAAGCACTGATTTTTTCGTAATCATAGTCGTCCGTATCTTGCAGTGATTGGATGTTTAAGTTGTTACTCACATCCATGTTGACCGTGTTGCCTTTTAATTGGCCGCCTATGATGTTGGTGTCGTTGCCCGTTTTGATGGTGAGTTTGTTTTTCGCATCAATCACGCTTTCTGTCCAAGCACTACCGTCCGCATTTTCTCGCTCTCGGCTAAAGTTGGCATTGCCTTTAAAGCGGAAGTTAAAGGATAATTACAACTAATTTTGTAAAAATAATTCAGGAGTCTATACCGTTTTTTTGATTGAGATTCAATATTGTTTAGTGTTTTGATGTTAATGTTTTATTAGATTTTTGTTTTATTGGAATTATAGGATTTGGTGACAGTGTTAACCGTCACCTCTAACTGACAAAAACACAAAATGCAGGATAGGGGCTACCATTACAAATTAGCATATGATTTCATAAAGTGTATCTGGTGGTGCTTGATATGCTGCAAAATCAGCATGAATAACTTCTCGCATTTCAGAAAATTTTATTTTTTTTATAGTTTCTATTTCACAGCTGTCAGTCAATGCAATAACCATTTTGGAGGCATTTGTATTGTTAATTATTTCTGACATAACATCCAAAAGAATATTTAGCCGATCTTTAGATATTACAGGAAGACCTATATCTGCTTCAGGTGCATAATCAATGTAATCAATTAAAAAACTTGCATTATAGTATTGATTATCGTCCCCAATTACAAAAAAAAATGTTCTTCTATCATTACTTGGTAAAGTTGATGAAGGAAAATTATATAAATTATTAACCTCAATCGACTTTAATCCAATATTATATTTTTGTTCTATAGAAACAACCAAAGATATTAAATCTTTTTCATCTGAATAACTAACGTAACCTCTTACATCATTTGACATAATGCCACCTATTTCTTTTTATCATTAATCCAGCCACCTGTTGGTTTGCCATTTTTATCTATTTTTCGATAATATTTCCCTACAGGTTGACCTTTATTATTATATATTATTTTATGTTCATGAGGCTCAGCTCTACCATCAGAACCTAATTTTATTTCTTTATGAGGATTTAATTGCCCATAATCTTCCCTTGAAAACATATTACCTCTTTCATCATAATAAGTAACACTTCTAGAACCATCTGCTCTTGAGACCTCATAAATTGAATTTGGTGTTGAATTTTTTGGGGCTTTACCTGACGTTACAGTTATATGTTCAGTAACAACTTTATTTGTAGCTGGATTAATAATTGGATTCGATCCATTCGCTCCATTTCCAACAATCCTCTGCTCATTTTTAACATGCTCACCAAAATTACTACTCTTATTAGCTTTTGCGTTTTCTACTTGACCATCATATATTTTATCCTTAATTTCCTTATAATTTCCACCGCCTTGTTGAACTTTTCCTGCTCCGTGCTCTGCTTCTAAGGCTTTTTTATCTAAAGGTTTATTTACAATATTTTCAGATATACCTGTTGAGTTCTGCTTGTATTTTGATTCATACAGTTCCATTCTCGCTTTTAATGCATTCGAAAAAGAATTTTTTGATACTTTATAGCCCCAATATGCACCAGAAAAACTGTTTATTAATTCTTGTGTTTTGGCTAAAGGATTGTTAACAGCATCATAAGCTCGTTTTGCCTTTTGATATAAATATAATTCAGCATCTTCTCTAGATAAATTTGGATTATTATTCAATAAATTCTTAATTTCTTGCTCATATTGAATAACATAAGGCTCTCTACCATTAAAAATTTTGCTTATATTTTGATAGTCTTCAGGATACAAATCACGCATTTGATAAAAATGACTTGAACCTCCGCGCCATATTTCATATTCGATCTGTTCATCTCTTGCCTTACTAAGTAAATAGGAACAATTATTACTAGTTAAATCTGTACAAGCTTCTTTTATAACCTCATCTCTTTCTTCGTCTGTTTTATAAATATTATGCAATTCTATAAGCTCTTGTTCCGTTAAATTACCATTTTTTAATTTAAATTTTAACTCACGCTTTCTTTTTGCTTCATCAACAGACAAATAATTATTCTCAACCGCATTCTTACTCGCAGCAATTGAAGTGCCTATATCTCCAACATCATCCCCCATACTGGCCGCTGCAAGGCCTGCGGCTAGTTGCGATAATGCGCTGATGTTTTGTTTTTCTGCTTCGGTGAGGTCTTTGATGTCTTTCTTTTTACCTTTATCATCTTTATAAAGGTTGAGGATGGCTTCTGCGGCAAGTTCGCCACTTACTGCGCCTGCGCCACCTGCTAAGCCTGAGTTGCCTTGTAGTTCGGCTATAGTGCCCGCTAATATGGCATGAGCCGTTAAACGAGCTACTTCGTTATCCCCTGCATGTATTTTAATTTGCTCTGCTAGCCATGGTGCGCTAGCACCTGCAAGGCCACCCGTGACGTCACCAGCGATGATGCCGGTAATGATTGAAACCGCTGAGTCTATGCCTTTGCTGACATCTCCACCCATGGTGCCAAGGTTGTTTTTTGCATTTTTTACCACTGCATCGCTGACGGCATTATAATAATTTTGCTGGTAAAGCTCGTCATAGCTTTTTGGGGTGTAGCTCGGGTCTTGTTGAGCTTTAGCCTCTTCTTTTTCTAGCTGATCTGTGGTTTTTTCTTTTAGGCCTTTTTTAATTTCTTCGTCGTTGTCTATTTTGTTTTGTGCCTGTATTCGGTCATATTTGCCCATTATGCTTTTCGTCTGTTGGGCTATGTCTTTGATAAGCTCTACCGTTTCGATTTTGTCGAGCTCTTTTTGTTTGTCAAATATCGGTTTTAACGTGTGGTTCGCATTCTCCGTATCTCGGCTTAAGTCATTAATATCCTGTTGTTGTTTGTCTTTGTTGCGGATGATGAGTTGACCTTGCTCTACCGCTGAGTGGGTGATGCTTGAGTCTTTTTCACTGTTTTGATATGCCGCTGGTGCACCTGCGCCACCCGTGCCGCCACTGACCGAGATATGGCTAACATTAAATTCCGCTTTGTTTTTGATATCACTAAAGCTGATTGTGCCTGTGTCAAGGCGGTTTTTGCTGGTGTCTTCGGCTTCCGAGGAGATGACCGCCCCTTTTAGGTCGGTGTTGTTGCCTACCTTGATGTCAAAACCACCTTTGCCAGCAAAAATACCCGATTGGTCGGTGACACTTGCCCATTTGCTGTCGATATCCGTACTTGATAATGAACCATTGGCACTAAAACCACCAAAACCAGCACTACCACTGACCGAAGCACTGATTTTTTCGTAATCATAGTCGTCCGTATCTTGCAGTGATTGGATGTTTAAGTTGTTACTCACATCCATGTTGACCGTGTTGCCTTTTAATTGGCCGCCTATGATGTTGGTGTCGTTGCCCGTTTTGATGGTGAGTTTGTTTTTCGCATCAATCACGCTTTCTGTCCAAGCACTACCGTCCGCATTTTCTCGCTCTCGGCTAAAGTTGGCATTGCCTTTAAAGCGTAAGCCACTTTCATCACCACCAAATTGAAGCTGGATACCAACCCCTCCTCCATAGCTTTTTTCATCACGGTCACTGTGCTGGGTGTTGACCGCACCAATCACATTTAAATCCCGATTCGCCGTGATGTTGATATTGTTCCCTGCGTTGATTTCACTGCCTTTAAGAGTGATGTCTCCGCCTTGTTGGTTGGCGTCACCCGTGGCGATAATGTCGATGTCTCGCCCTGCCGAGATGCTACTGCTGATAACGTTGTGTTGCTCTTGGTTGACTTCTCGCTCTGTGCGCTGAGTGCCTACCATGGCACTAACACCAATTGAAGCTTGGCTTTGACCTTGTTGGTTTTTGAGCTGGCTATCTTCTAGCGCTTCGACCGCTGTTAAAGCCGATTTGATGGATTGTAGAGCAAGGAGTTTGTCATTGCCTTGTTTCTTGGCTCGCTCTACGGCTTTGGCCGCTTCATACATATCCGCGGCCGTGCCCGTTAAGGCCACCGTTAAACCTGATTTTTCGTAGCTGTACTCTTCTTTATACGTCGTTTTGGCATCTAACGCTTCAATGTTGACGTTTTCACCTTGCAGTTTGATATCACGCTGCGCAATGACTTCGCTGCCTTTGATGTTCACGTCTTTACCCGCTTGGATATTAACACTGCCATCCGTGCTACCCACCACACTACCCAAAAAGGCTTGTTCGTTATCGGTTTGTTTGAGGTTTTCTTTCTCTTTACCCACCGTAACACCAATACCCCCACTGCCCATTAATCCCGATTTCTTGGTGACGGTTTTTTGCATGTGGTAGTAAGACTCTTCCGCCGCATCAATGGCAATATCTTTGCCTGCGTTAAGCGCGACATTATTGCTGCCAATCACTTCACTGCCCGTGACCTTAAGGTTATTACCCGCATTGATGTTGACCCTATCACCATAAATGCCACTGCCTTTTTGCGTGATATTATCGACTTCAATATCTTCGGTAATCGAACCTTTGTTAAGTATCCCTTTGGTTTTGCTTTTGTGATGTTCCGTTAATTGCAAGCGCTCTTGCTCGCTACCAATATCAATATCATGCTCTGCCAATAAATTTAAGCGCTTATTGCTCGATATCTGCGCCGATTTTGCCAAGATATCATTGCTAGCAATCAAGTTGAGGTCGCCATCGGTTAAGATTTCACTCCCTACCACGTTGTCTATATCCACTTTGTGTGAGTGGTTTTTATTCCATACCGATGCTTGATGGCTTTCTGTCTTTAATGTCGTTAAATGGATATCGTGTCCCGCTATCATGTTGGTTGTGCCATCTTCACCCCCATTGACCACTAAGGCTGCACCCAGATTGATATCATGACCCGCTTTTAAGTAGATATCCCCCGCTTTAACGTTGAGACTTGAAACTTGGTCTATTACCGTATTTTTGCTTTTACTTGCGCCGTAATGCGTTTCGGTAGTAGCCGTGGTGCTGTTTAAGTTGATGTCGTTATTGGCCTGTAAAGACGCCAATTTGTCTGCACGTAATTTGCCACGGCTGTTTATGCTGTCTTTGGCTTGAATGATGAGGGTTCCTGCATCAATCAGGCCTTGGTTATTGACGTTATCCCCTAATAGCGCAACCCGTTTTTTCCCTAATATCGCCCCCGAGGATTCAATGTCATTTTCCGCGATTACCGTGACACTTTTTCCTGATAATAAGCCCCCTTCCGCCGTCAGCTGTGGTCTATTGACCAGATAAACTTGGGGTACCAATACTGACACCGCTTGCCCATCAACCATGACCGTTTTGCTTTCTAACCAGACTATATCGCTGGTGAGTTGTTTCATTTGCGCTGCTGAAAGTGCTACACCTACAGCTAAGCCATATTTTTCCGCAAAAACACTGCCTGCATTCATTAATGCCTTATATTGTTCTAGGTCGCTGGTATAATCACCCACATATCGATGCCCCGTTAAGGCTATAATTTGCTCTCGAATCAGCTGTTGCTCATAATAACCGTCACCTAACCGTTTTTGGATATTGTTCGGATCGACCTTTAAGCGGTTGAGCATGTAATCAGAGCTTAACCATTTTTTTCGGTCCGTGAAACGGCTGTCAGTTTCCACTAAATAATGACTTTGTGGCGCTTTATTTATTATCGATAAGCTGTTTTGCGGTAAGGTCAAATTAGGCTCAACAAGGATAATTGAATCACCATAATGCTGACTATCTTCACTGGTCACTTTTTGATTAGCGTCAATAACTGGGGTATCAAGCGCTGGTGTGTCAACGTTATCAGGTTGATAAATAGGTTGCATAATCGGTAAATCATTGACCTGATGTTCCGGTAAAATGCTGATTTTACCCTTTTCCTCACCTTGGTTAATGATGTCTTTCAGTGAGTTATTAAGGTGTTTGTCGTTTTTGACCTCGGCCTTAATCGGATCAACAATAATATCTATACTAACATTCGCCTCTTTACGTGGTTGTAAATCAACTTGGCTTTTATCCTCTTTACTGTGCGCTTTTATTTTGGCATGCTCAAGATCGATGGTGGTGACTGATTGGTCGTTATAGTCGCTCCATCTTGCTCTTTTTTTATATACGGCTTTACCTTTCTTAGTCTCTTTCTCGCGGTAATGGTAAATTTTATTACCCATATCAGTGACCGTGTGCTGGCCTTTTAATGAGTGATTATTGAGTGTGCCAGTCTCAATATTTAAGGCATTACCCGCAATAATTTTACTGTTATCATTTTCTAAATGGTCGGATTGTATATACAAATCTTGACCAGAGATGATTTCTGCTGGTGCAGTATTTTTGATTTTAGTTTCATAAATATGCCTTGTGTAATCATATTTGTAATACTTATAAGTGGAATTAAAAGCGCCATTATTGGAATGCAAAACAGGGTATCGATGCCGCTCTTTAGGGCTAGTACGAATACTTACTTCATCGGGTTTAAATCGCCGAGCATCTCCGGTTGGTGAATATTCAATAAGATGTTGACTATCGACTAAGACCTCTTCGGTTTCAATATGGTCATTGATGTTGTTAATTTGCTTGACTTTTAATGCCATATCGTCAGTCGCTTCAATCCGTGCTGAGTGATTGTTTAAGGTTTCACCCTCAATATACATATCCCCTAAGCTGAATATCAGCGCATGATTGGTATTATTGACTGTGTTGGCATCCAATAAAAGCGTGTCCCTTGCTGCAATAGTTGGCGCAAGCGGGCTGGTTAAAGAAGGCGCTCGGTTGTTCACCTGATGAGCTCGGATATCAATCCCATTCCCATATAAGCGCGCGCCGTCCAGATTGTCAAAACGCTGCGATGCGTTTAGGTGAACGTCACCACCATCAATCAGTCCTTTATTTTCCAATATTTGCCCATTGGTGTTGATTTCCTCTGATTCGATAATGCCTTTTTCTGTATTTTTTATTTCGTCACTGTTAAGGGTGATGGCTTGAGCCGATGAGATTTTTCCGTCATTGGTAATTTGGCTGGCGTTGATTGAAATAGCATTATTTGCCAGTAAGCTGTTTTTGTTATCAAATGCATTAGTTAAATTAAGCGCAATATTATGTTCAGCAAGGAGTTCACCATCACCACTGAGTTGATTTGCGGTAATGGTAATATCATTGGCTAATAAACGAGCTTGACTATTAGCTATGTCACCCGCTTGAAGATGTAATAACGTTTTCGCTACAATATCGGCTTGTTGATTTTTAAGCGATTGGGTTTTTAACTCAATTTCCCCAGCATTCAATTTGGCTTGATGATTATTGATTGAATCCGCTTCAATCAAAATCCCCTTATTGGCCTCTGTTGTTGAGTATTGATTATCAATCGTGCCATGAGATTTTAATTGAATTTGTTGCATCGCAGTAAGCTTGGCATGATTATTGGTTAAATTATTCTCTGCATGTAGCCGAATATTACCCATGCTCAACAATTTCGCTTGTTGGTTATCAACGGTTTGCCCATCTAAGGTGATATCCCCTTTAGCTTGAATATCAGCAGACTGATTATTGATGTGATTCGCTTTGACCGTGAGGTTACTTTCTGCAACCCATTGTGCTTGGTGGTTATTGACCTCGTTGGCGGTTATTGCCAATTTCCCTTTACTGCTTAATTCAGAATCTTCATTATTTAAAGCATCTGCATGAATGATAATACCATCTCCCCCTGAGATTAGCATCGCATGTTGATTAGCTAGGTGGGCATTGACATCCATTTGCATACCTTGTTTGGCCTGTAAGGAGGCATGGCGATTGTCAAGGTTATTGGCATGAATCGAAATATATTTATCCGCTAACCCAAGGGCGTGCTGATTATTTATTTCGTTACTGTTTACGGTAATATTTTGTTTAGCCGATAAGGTGCTATCTTGGTTATTCGTTTTGTCGGCATCAATATGTATAGAGCCATTAGTAATTAACGTGGCGGATTGATTATTAAATTCGGTACTTTGGATGTCGATGCCTTTATCAGCATGAATATAGGCCGATTGATTGGCTAATTGTTTAGCGGTTAATGATAATTGGGCTCCCGATATTAAGGTTGCTTCGTTATTATTTAATTTATCGGCTTTGACGGCAATACCCTTATCGGCTTTGAATACAGATGAATGATTATCCATATCATCACTATCAATAATAATGGCATTTTGGCTAACCCATTTGACCGATGCGCTATTAAGCTTTTTGGCTTTTATGCGAATCTTATCGTCAGTTTTTAATATGGATGACTGACTATTAAGTTCATCTGCATTAAGCATAACTTCGTTACCGGCTGCCAATAAGTTATTTTGATTATTTATTTGCTTGGCAGCCATAGTGATTTTATTTTGTGTTCGAATATCAGCGTTTTGATTATCTAATTGCTCATCACCATTAAACCCAACATCGCCCGTCGCAACCATGGTGCTATGTTGATTATTAATCCTTTTTCCCTGCATAGTCAGGTCATGACCAGACTTGATTTTTGAACGTTGATTATCAATGCGCTGTGACTCAAGCTCCAGTTTGTCACCAGCAATGAGTGTCGCATCAGCATTGTCCAATTGGTCGGTAGCCGTTATAGATAAGGCTTTACCCGATTGCATGGCTAAATGACGATTATTAATCTTATTACCATCTATCTTTATCGATTGCTGGCTAATTATTTGTGCATGTTGGTTGTCAATATCGTGAGCCTGAATGTGAATAGCCGCTAATGCATTGACGAGGGTATTTTGGTTATTAACCTTGTTTGACAATAAGTCAATTGTTCCATAGCTCTGTAATTTGCTGTTATGATTATTTAAATACAGTGCGTTAAGGTAAATATTTTTATAGCTCGATATTGACGAATTTTGATTGTTTATCGTTTGTGCATTTGCGGTAATATGACCTTCACTAATCCATTTCGCATTATTGTTGTCTAATTGTGAATTTGCTGTAACAGCTATGTCACCTTTAGCACTTAACGTTGCTGCATTTAATTTAACCGTGTTTGCTTCAAGGGTGGATTGTTTTTCACTCACGATTAACCCTTCAGTTGCATCAATGCCATCAAACGCTTTCAGGTTAATATCCCCTTTTGCTTTAACTTTTACTTTTTGTGCATCAATATGCGAACTTATCATATTGATATCATGATTACTGACCAATACCCCCTCATTAACCCATAGTTGCTGTGCCGTTATGGCGATGCGATCGCTTGCGCTGAGTTCGGCATGATAATTATTGATATTTTTACCTTGTAACGTTAAGGTCGAATTCGTTAGTAATAGTGCAGATTGATTGTCGAGCTCGGTTGCATAAATTGATAAATGACCATTGGATTTTAATTCTGCTGATTGGTTATTCACTTGCTGACCATCAATAGCCATATTATGCTGTGCAGTGAGCGTTGCGTGTTGATTAAAAAATTGCTTAGCTTTGATATTAATTGTGTCGTCTGAAATAAATGTCGAAGAATCATTATTAACTAGCTCACCGTGAATCGTGATAGTTCCTTTCGCACTTAAAGCCACTTTTTGGTTGTTAATTTGATTAGCATCAATTGTTAACGTGTCTTCTGTTAAGAATTTAGACTGTTGATTATCAAAAAGATGACTATCAATTGTTAAATATTTTTTGGATTGCAAGGTTGATTTGCGATTTTCCAATGTATTGGCTTTTATGTGCAAATAATCATGACTTACTAATAATGAGCCATTATTGGTGATATATTCCCCTTGAAGATTAATCGCGCCCTTCGCCAGCAAGGTACTATTATTGTTGTCAATAACTTGTTTGCCATTAAAATGAATTGCATTGCCGACATTGAGTTTTGTTTGTGCGTTATTTATTTTATTAGCATTCAATACCACATCTTTATCAGCCAGTATAATCGCTTGTTGGTTATCAATTACGTTTGCTTTAGCAAAATAGGTTGCATTAGTTTTAGCTTGTAAATAACGGCTATCAATCAAATTATTGGCATTTAAATTGATGCTTTCTTTGCTATTAATTTTAGCCGCATTGAGATTGATATTGTCAGCCGTCACCGCCAGCGATTTAGCTATATTTTGGCTGTTTGCAAGGTCAACATTGTCTTGCGCATTCACCACAATCTGTTGACCCGCTAAATTTTTGCCCGTTAATAAAACATCTTTAGCCTTGGCTGCAATATTACCTTGTTTAGTCAACTGCCCTTGTTGGTCAATCCCCGCCGCAACGGTACTGCTTTTACCACTATTTATCGTTGAGGCTTTAAGCTCGACATTATTTTCAGCGATTAATGCCCCCTCATTAGCAATCGCTTTTTTGGCGTTTAATTGAAGGTTTTTTTTGCTGTAAATTTGTTGACTGTTACTAATAGTGTGTTGACTGCTTAGCTGAATATCACCTTTAGCTTGTAAGGTACCAGTATTGCTGATTTTCCCATCCGCACTGATTATAAGGTTACCAGCACTTGCCCCTAACTCGCCTGCATTATGTACACCAACCCCTTTTTCTGTTCCAACTAGCTGGATTTTACCCGCATACATCCCCCCAAGTGCCGAAACATCCAAGCCAACTTCCGGTTTTGGGTTATCATCTTCGCCTAACGATGTCACCGTTTGTGCGTCAACGCTGACTTTATTACGCCCTGCCACCACATTTAAATCATTTGCCCATACCGCAGAATTTATCGATACCGTGCGAGCAATTAAATCCGTATAACTTTGCCCTGAACTGTCCAGACCTTTACCCGTTACCGCTATATGACCTTGCTCTACCTGATAACCGGTTAAATCCCCATTTTCAATTATCGGTTTACCCGTCGTTAATGTGCCTCGACTCGCATTAATAAAACCACAACCATTACAGGTGATCCCCGATGGGTTGGCTATAACCACTTGTGCCTTTTGTCCCGCAACTTCAACGACCCCATTTAATTGGCTTGGGTTACGTGAGTTGACTTCGTTTAAGATGATTTTGGCACTGCCACTGGCATTTAACAGTTCATTACCTTGTATATACCCCCCAATTTGAGTTTTGCTGGCTTTACTGCTGTTATTTAATATCACCCCTTGCTTTGAGACATCAAACTGTTGGTATTTGTTATGTGAAACGCCTTTATTATTCGGCGTTTGTATGTTGACCTGTGTGGTGCCGTTCGCCGTTGAAGTCACCTGCGGTTGATGATGTTTACTCGCTTGACGGTCCGGCACAATACTACTGCCATAAACTGGCGAACTGATACTGACAAAACCCAATGATACAGAAATAAGAAAGGTTATCGGACTTAAATTGGCAAAAAGTGATTTTAATGCGGTTGAGCTTGAAGTTGAGTTGCTTTTTTCACCGCCTATCGGTGTCTTAGCAATATCAGCAACCACCATCTGCATGTTACGCTTTTTGTTAAAAATAACTCGATATAACCTCTTATTCATTGCTAATTCCTTATCCCTGATTTTTTGATTTTATTGCGATATTGCCTCTGTAGTTCTAATACGGCATAGCTGACCGCGGTCTTGCCGTTTACTCATCAATAAGCTAATTACCTAACCTTCCAAGCAGCCACGCTCTACCTGTTATGTCAGTCTCTTTAATGGAATAAACCACGGTAATTGGTCTCGCTCCATTAACGCTACATGATCAATGTTAAAACAAGGTGCTTCAGTCAGAAAATCTATCCCTTTTGTGGTAGCTTTCGGGGGTAATAAACGAATAGCGGGGGCGGTAGAACTAAGCCAATCTTGTCGTGCTTTTTGTCGTTCTTGCTGGTGGGGCAACTGCTGATCGCCCCGTGCCTGTATTGGGTGAACTTCAGCCAATACAGGGGTAAAGGGTAAGATCACAAAGGCTAAACTTACTAGATATTTTATAGAAACTTTCATCGGAAAACTTATTATCGTATCAATTTTATTCAAATACTAGACAAAATTTGATCAGGATATTAAACAGCATTAGGCTCAATGTCCATATAAAATATTATTAAATAATATCTTTTTATATTATTTTTAAAGATATTTTTATTGCTTATGCAAGTTTACCTATTTTGGTTTTTATTGTAATTTTCTTGGATTAAAACATGAGGTGCAATTTTAAACTCGGTGAAGTGAAGACAATAGAAAGGTGATTTATACTCGCTACTTCGCACCACCACAGTTTAACGACTGCGATGCATTATAACCACTTTTCTAGGAAGGTATGATACCCGATTTTCGTATTATTCCAAGTTGGAAAAAATAAAAAAAGGTAGTTCAACGACTCAATAGATATCCTTCGACAATAGATTGTGAGATAACATAATCAAGCCTATCAAGCACATGATTCGTTAAATCGATATGGTTTAACTAATTGTTGTGATTATATTGAATCTTTTTTACACCAAATAGATAATAGGTAAACTAAAATTAGTTACTTTTTCTGTTAATACTATGATATAAGAAGAAAAACTTTTCGGCCTCGACTAAAGACGTATGTTATTACTTAATTATATTGGCTTTACTAAGTCAAAAAGATGTTGTTTAATTTGCAAAAAAATTAATAATTACTGACAACTTTACAATTTGTTATTTTTTGTATAGAATAAATGCGCTTTCCTGAATCGTGCTGCTGCAGGAAAACAGTAATTATCTTCTCAACAGAGGAGACCGTTTTTTATTGTTTTCTAGGTGGCAATGATGTCTACATTTACCCGTTTACAAAAACGTTTATCCCGACTAGGGATTGAAAGTCATTTTTATAATGATATTTATACTTTTAATCAACAAAATACGACCGCTCAAGTTTTATTACCGCAGGCTTTACCTTTAGAAGAAAAAGCTGTCAAGCAGTTACTGGATTTTGCATCGGTCAAGGTACCTAATAGCTTAGGACACGTGTGTGCCGCTCGAGCTACTCCCGATTTTCACCCAGGTGCAATTGCGCCAGTGGGCAGTATTGTGGCAACAACGGAAGATTTAATTATTCCAGCAGCTATTGGCACTGATATTAACTGTGGTATGCGCCTTTTAACAACAGGCTTAAGCTATGATCAAGTGCATGACCAAAAATCAGCAATTATTGCGCAACTAAAACGTGTATTACTGCAAGATGAGCGAGATGTTCCTGTTACACCACAATCTTTTCAAGCGTTGTTTGATCAAGGAATCGCAGAATGGATTGCAGCATTACCACAACAAGGTTTGTGGCAAGAGGTTAATGTTAAGCGATTACTTGCCGAAATTAATCAAATATCAGGACAGTTGTTAATCACTGCCGATAGCAAATACGCGCCAGAGGCCTTTTTTGAGTCACGCAGTATTATCCGCCCAGCAAGCTTAGGTACCGTTGGTTCAGGTAACCATTTTGTTGAGTTACAAATTGTTGATGAAATCCTTGATCGACACTTAGCTTATCAAATGGGGCTAAAGAAAGATGCTGTTGTGATAATGATTCATACTGGTTCACGGGATGTGGGATTTTATATTGGCAAGCGTTGGCAAGATAAAGCCAAAGAATTATGGCCAGTAAACGAAAAATATCCAACATCAGGATTATTTGGTTTGGCCGATGATAATGCTGAAAATTACTTACAAGCTATGGGCGTTGCTGCACGTTATGCTTGGATCAATCGAATTGTTATCACTGAATTGATACGTAAAGAATTCATGGCGATTTTTAAACACGATAATAGCCAGTTAATCGTGGATATTTCGCATAATATTATTTTACCTGAGCATGGCATGAATATTCACCGCAAAGGGGCAACGCCGGCTAACCAAGGGGAAATCGTATTAATTCCTGGCTCGATGGGCGATTACTCTTATGTGGCGGTTGGCAAAGGGAACTCAGATTGGTTATGGTCTTGCTCGCATGGTGCGGGTAGAGCTGAAAGACGGCAATCAATGCGTAGCAAAAAAGTGGTGTCTGATAAAGTTAATTTGCCATGGCAATGTGTTACCTTAAAAGAGGAACGTCTACGTGAAGAAGCTCCTGCGGCCTATAAACCGATTACGCCTGTAATCGAATCGCAAGAAAATGCTGATCTAATTCAGTCTGTGGTAAAACTTAAACCTTGGATCACGTTTAAAGCGTGATTAAGCAAACAGCCCAAGCTTTGTTAGTTTGGGCTGTTTTTATAATCAATTGCTATTTTTTAATTTTTACTATTGTATTATGTTTATGTTGCCGTATCACTAGGTATTGAGTGTGGAATAAATTGCGTAGTAAAAAGTTTTAAAGATTGAGCTTGTTTTACTCATCCAGCTCTCAGCATTATTACTTAATAAGTTTGAGGCAATATTTTTTAATCGATTTGGCATTCACATATAACAATCGGCAATTTCTATGTAAGTAAGAAAAATACAGTAAGTAGGTTTATTATAGAATTTAGTGACAGAATTAACTGTCACTTTTATTATCCATTATTATTTTTTTCCTCTATACAGAAACAAGCAATTTTATGTTCGTTATAATTAATAAGTTGCGGTTGTTCAATTGTGCAACGTGGAAATGCTAAACGGCACCGAGCATTAAAAGCACAACCCAAAGGAGGATTAAGAGGACTTGGTAATTCCCCTTCTAATTTGATTCTATCTCGCCTAAGATCTGGATTTAATCTTGGTGTTGCTGATAATAGCGCTTGAGTGTATGGATGTTCAGGGTTACGATAGATTTCATCTTTCCGCCCTTGTTCAACGCAGCGCCCTAAATACATCACCATTACGTCATCAGCAATATGTTCAACAACCGAAAGGTCATGAGAAATAAAAACATAAGATAAACCTAGATCTTGCTGTAGATCCATCATCAGATTTAGCACTTGTGCACGCACAGAAACATCTAGTGCTGAAACGGGCTCATCAGCAACCACTATTTCAGGATCAAGCATTAAACCTCTTGCGATAGCAATGCGTTGACGTTGTCCTCCTGAAAACATATGTGGATAACGATTATAAAACTCTTCTTTTAACCCAACTTTTTTCATCATTGATAGTACTTTTGCTTTACGATCATTTGCTGTTAAATCGGTATTGATAATTAGCGGTTCTTCTAATATGGAACCGATTTTCTTGCGTGGATTGAGTGATGAGTATGGATTTTGGAAAACAATTTGGATCTTTTGGCGACGCAATTTTTTAGCTTGCAGATCATCATCCAATAGATTCTGATCTTTAAAATAAAGTTCTCCTGATGTGGGTTTTTCGATCATGGTCAATAATCTTGCTAATGAGGATTTACCACAACCCGATTCACCAACAATCGCCAGTGTTTTGGCTTTACCTAATGTGAAAGATACTCCATCAACAGCTTTAACTTGTTTAGCTTCAGAAAAGAGCCCCGTTTTAACATGATAATATTTTGTCAAGTTTCGAGCATCAAGCAGTAATTCTTTATTTTCCATATTATTGTTCATATTGTGGTAGTCCTTCGCTTGATAATGGATAATGGCATTTTACTTTTCTAGTTGTAGAATAACTCATTAATGCAGGTTCTTCGATATAACAGCGTTCAGTAGCATAAGGGCAACGTGGATTGAGTAAACAGCCCGTTGGCCGATCATATTTTCCTGGTACGACACCCGATAACGATGCTAATCGTTCTTTGTCTTGCGTAAATTCTGGCAGCGAGCGTAATAATGCTTGTGTGTAAGGATGTAATGGTTTTTTAAAGATGATTTCAGCATCACCTATTTCAACAACTTGCCCAGCATACATCACAATAATTTTTTGTGCCGCTTCAGAAACTAACGCTAAGTCATGCGTAATAAGAACTAATGCCATGTTATTTTTGCGTTGCAATTCTAGCAATAACTCGATAATTTGCCCTTGAATTGTAACATCAAGCGCAGTTGTTGGTTCATCAGCAATTAAGAGCTTTGGGTTACATGCAATGGCTATTGCGATCATGACGCGTTGGCTCATTCCACCAGATAACTGATGCGGATAAACATTTAATCGATTTTCCGCATCAGCAATACCCACTAATTTAAGCAGTTCAATCGCTCTTGCTTTGAGTGCCTTTTTACTGCCACCTTGGTGAATTTTTAATGTTTCAATGATTTGGTAGCCTATGGTAAAACATGGGTTTAAGCTTGTCATCGGATCTTGAAAGATCATTGCCACATCTGCACCCACAATTTTACGACGCATTTTGGTTGAGATCTGTTGCAGGTCTTTACCATCAAAATGTAATGCATTGGCATTGACTTTACCCGGTAAATCAATTAGCCCCATTATGGCGAGTGAACTCACTGACTTGCCTGAGCCTGATTCACCCACAATACCAACAACTTGTCCTTGTTCAACGTCATAACTAATGTGGTCTACCGCTTTAAATCCACCAAATTGAACAGATAATTCTTTTACTTCTAATAGTGCCATGACTGTATCTCCATTACTGCTTCAATTTAGGATCAAGTGCGTCTCGCAAACCATCTCCCATTAAGTTGAAAGCTAACACTGTCATTAAAATTACTAAACCAGGAAAGGTAACTACCCACCATGCTGATTGTGCAAATTGCAATACGTCAGCAAGCATAGTTCCCCATTCTGGGGTCGGTGGCTGTGCCCCCATTCCTAAAAAACCTAATGCCGCCATATCTAAAATCGCATTTGAAAATCCTAATGAAGCTTGCACAATTAATGGTGCTAAACAGTTTGGCAGAATATTTATAAACATCTGCCGTAAAGCACCTGCCCCAGCAACTCGGGAAGCAATCACATAGTCTTTATTAATTTCAGCAAGCGCCGCTCCGCGGGTTAGACGGATATAATGAGGTAATGCAACAAAAGCTAATGCGATTGAAGCATTCACAATCGATGGACCAAATATCGCAACTAAAACAAGTGCAAGCAGTAAACTGGGTAAAGCAAGCATGATATCGACAGCACGCATAATGATGTTGTCTAAAAAGCCACCTACATAACCCGCAATCAATCCCACTGAAATACCTAAAATCAATGAGATGATGACGACCAAGCAACCAACCAATAAAGATAAGCGGGCACCATAAATGAGCCTCGATAAGATATCTCTCCCCACATCATCTGTCCCTAATATAAATTGCCAGCTACCATCTTTCATCCAAACAGGTGGTGCTAATAAAGCATCTCTAAATTGTTCAGAAGGAGAATGTGGTGCAACTAAATTAGCAAAAACAGCAAGTAAAACAACAATAATAATAAAGGCTAATCCAACGACAGCACCTTTATTTTTTGAAAAATAAAACCAGAATTCACGCATAGGCGTTAATGGCTTAGGTTCAACCAAACTGATGTCTTTCGTATTGGTTGATTCAGTAATAACCTGTTTATTCATTTGTAAACACACTCTTATTTATGCCTAATACGCGGATTGATAACGCTGTACAACATATCAACTAATAAATTCACCAAAATAATCATGACCGCAACAAGTAAAACACCACTTTGTACTACGGGGTAATCTCGACGTTGTAGCGCTTCAATTAACCAACGACCAATTCCTGGCCATGAAAAGACTGTTTCGGTCAGTATTGCACCAGCAAGCATTGTACCAACTTGTAAACCGATGACAGTCATCACAGGGATCATCGCATTGCGTAATGCATGAATAAGGATGATTCGTATTCGACTAACGCCTTTAGCTCGTGCTGTTCGGATATAATCCTCACTCAACACTTCTAACATAGAAGAGCGGGTCATACGGACAATAACTGCTAATGGAATGGTACCTAATACAATGGTAGGTAGAATTAAGTGAGTAACTGCGTCTATAAAATCTTCTTTTTCACCCCATAATAAAGTATCAACTAACATAAATCCGGTTAAAGGTTTACTTTCATCTAAGAAAAGCATATCACTAACACGACCTGATACTGGCGTTAAATTTAAATGCACAGAAACTAACGTAATGAGCATCATTCCCCACCAAAAAATTGGCATGGAATAACCCGTTAAAGACAACCCGATAGCTGTGTGATCAAATATTGATCCGCGTTTTACTGCTGCAAGCACGCCAATTGGAATCCCAAAACTAATTGCAAACAACATCGCGCAAAATCCAAGCTCAAAAGTTGCTTTAAATCGGGGTACAAATTCATCCCATACTGGGATTTGGCTTTTAAAAGAGATGCCTAAATCGCCATGAAACATACCTATAATGTATTGAAAATATTGCTCATACAGTGGCTTGTCTAAACCAAATTGTGTTATTAGTTCAGCATGGCGTTCTGGTGTTAAACCTCGCTCTCCTGCAAGGATCGTAATCGGATCGCCAGGAATAAGGTGAACGAAAATAAAAGTCAGCAGTGTAATGCTGATAAAAGTCGGGATAAGTACACCTAACCGTTTTAAAATAAATTGAAACATGTAGTGGCTCTTAAATATTGCTTCTAAACTATCGTTTATAAAATAGATAATTTTATATAAATATATTTATAGTACTCAATCAAACCTAATGTAGCGATTAACCACCTATGTGGTTAATCGCAAGGAATGTTATTTTTCAAGCGTAACTTGGTTAAAATTATGTAATGCTAAAGGAGCCATAATATAACCTTTAACCTCTTTACGTATCGGTAGATAAATCATTGAATGAGCAATCATTAATGCAGGCGCTTGGTTATGCATCTCAACTTGTGCTTGTTTGTAAAGCTCAACCCTTTTTTCATGATTAGACTCAACGCGAGCTTGCTGTAATAAATCATCAAATGGTTTATAACACCAGTGTGAATAGTTTGGGCCTGCTTTAACCGCATCACAACTCATTAAAACAGAATAAAAGTTATCAGGGTCACCATTATCTCCCGACCATCCCATTAGTACTGCATCATGTTCGCCATCCCGAATACGAGATAAATATTCTCCCCATTCATAACTCACAATTTTAGCTGTTACACCAATTTTAGCCCAATCGGCTTGAATCATTTCAGCCATACGGCGTGCATTAGGGTTATATGGACGCTGCACAGGCATTGCCCATAAATTGATAGTAAACCCTTTCTCTAATCCCGCTGATTTTAATAACTCTTTTGCTTGTTCTGGATCATAAGGATAATCTTTTACTTCATCGTTATAACCCCACATTGATGGTGGAATAAAGTTTTTAGCGGGTTTTGCCGCACCCTGAAAAACAGCTTTTATAATCGCATCTTTGTTCACGGCCATATTTAATGCTTGACGAACTTGTAAGTTATCAAGTGGTGGCTTATCCATATTATAGGCTAAATAACCAATATTAACTCCAGCCATTTCTTTAACAACAATATTCTTGTCAGATTTCATTCGTTCAATATCAGCTACATTGGGATATGGCATCGCATGACATTCTCCTTTTTGTAACTTGGCATAACGAATTGCTGGATCTGGTGTAATTGAAAACACTAAACGATCAAGCTGGGCTTTAGGTCCAAAATAATCGGGATTGGCTTTATAAAGAATTCTTGAATCTTTTTAATTTCTTTGATTAAATCTGGGAACCCCATGCTTTCAAAGTATTCATATTGTCCACCAGAAACTTTGTGATAAGGATGATTTTTATCTTTCTGTCGCATAAATGTAAAAATAACATCATCAGCATTTAAGTTTCGTGTTGGTTTGAATTCTTTATTACTATGCCACTTAACATCATCGCGTAGATGGAAAGTATAAGTCAAACCATCTTGGCTGATATCCCAAGATTTTGCTAAAGCAGGTTGGATTTCGGTAGTACCTAATTTAAACTCCACCAAACGGTTAAAAACAGGCACTGCACTAGCATCCATTGAAATACCACTTGTCACTAACTGCGGACTAAATGTTTCAGGTGAAGCCTCTGCACAATAAACTAACGTTCCTGCAGCATGAAGTTGTGCGCTAGCAAGCATCGTTATTAGCCCCGCGCCCAATAAAAATTTACGTTTATATTTCCTTTGATTAGTCATAAAACCACCCCAATTATTTAACTGTAAACCTATTTTGTAATAATTAAATAGAGTTAAGATCATTGTATTTCTAATATTTTTTAAATACAGATTTAGTAAAACACGCTAATTTTGATTTTTACATCAATTAGCTTTTACTTTGTTTAAATACATATTTTTGCTATCCATTGCACTAATGTAGTGCAAAATGCACCATAATTAAAATTACGATATTGCCTAGGAATTTACAATAACATTCCATTTTTGATTGAAAATAATCTCTAACACAAGCATAACGGTAGTTCAATACTGTGTAACCGATATAAAATGCAAAAATCGTGCCATTTTCAATTCATATTAAAGGTATTACTAAAAAAGAACATATAAATAGATTCTTTGATTTGTTCTAAATTTATTATAGAGCTTGTGAATTAATAATTGATTTTTATAGAATGTATTATAATTATTGTAAATAAAATAATCATTAAATTAATCATGTAAAATTAACTTATTACTTGATTTAACTTAATTTGAATTGAACACAGTTTAGCGGTAAAACAAGGTGAAAGGCTTATCTGAAAAGTATTTAGACATAAAAAAACTGCTAGACGCAGGTCTTAGAATTTGGTGATTGGTGCCCGGACGCGGAATCGAAGATGTGGGTTGAAGCCTTGTGGTTACTGGATTTGAGAAATTTAGATGAAAAATGTACCCGTATTTGTATCCTTAAATTGATCTGCTTTAAAAATGTACAATTAAGCCTGATTTTATTACCATAAAGAGATTAGCATTGTTCTTTCCTGAATTCCAGAATCAACAAATCCAAATTTAATATAAAACGCATTGGCTTCATCTGTTAAGCTATGTACCAATAGTGCTCTAGAACCAACTTGTTTAGAGACTTCTTTCGAGCGTAATATAGCATCTTTTAATAATGCTACACCTAATCCTTTTGCTTTGTAATTTTTATCAATAGCTAAACGGCCTAGAATAATAACAGGAATAGGATCGGGCATATTGCGCTTAAACCTACTCAATGTTAGTTGTCGATGCTGGATACTACCTGTTGATAAATAATAAAAGCCGATTACTTTGTTATTGTCACAAATTACAAATGTACGTGAAGCACCACTTTTTTGATTTTTTAAGGATTTTTTCTTCAACCATTCATTCAAAGACAACTCTTCACAATCAAATGACATAACATCATGATCTTCATTCAATAAGCGCGGTGCTTTTATTTTTCCCATGGTGACTTCCGGGACAATAAAGCTTGAATTTTTTCATTACTATCAAAAGAGGCTTCTATTGCATGATTGAAGGCATTTATCTGTTCATCGTCGATTAAAAAAAGACGCTGATCAAGCAAAACATCTTCAGCCATTGAGCAGGCCGCTTCTAAAATAAAATCAGTGCGTGATTTAGATAGTAAATGCGCTGCAATATCAATCAATTCTTTTTGAGATGCCTTAGCTCTAATATTAATAGGCGATTCTTTGGTTTCAGTTCTCATTTTAATTGCTGTTTTTTATTTAGTATGAATATGTATTGTATAGCAAATTAATATACATGTGAAATAGTATTGTAACTACCCCCTAAAATAGTACAGCAAAAAAGTATAAAATTCTCTGATAAAAGTAAAAGAGGATTCAATTATGAAAAAAATGACTGAACATCAAATCGCATCTATTTTAAAAGAAGCAGAGGCAGGTATTCCCGTTAAAGAGTTGTGCCGTAAATAGGGCATGGGTAATTCAACTTTTTATAAATGGCGGGAAAAATAGAGCGGAATGGAAACGTCGGATATTAAACGCTTAAAGGAGCTGGAGGCCGAAAACCGTAAGTTTAAACAGATGTTTGCTGAGCTAAGTTTAAAATCACAGCTCCAGGAAGAAATCATAAAAAAGCTTTAGTGCCCACAAAGGCACGTAAAACGTAGGCACAGGCGCTAAAAAAAATCATTCAGTCACTATTACGAGGCATTAGGCATTGATATTGGCGTGAGTTTACCCGCAGGTAGAGCGACTCGTTATTTGGATAAACTGGGCTAAATCACATGATATAACCATTGATTATATAGAGCCTGGTAGCCCATATCAAAATGGCTATATTGAACGATTTAATCGTACCTATCGCACTGAGGTGCTCGATTTATACCTATTTAATAATCTAGAACAAGCAAGAAAGGTAACCGAAGAATAGCTAACCCTTTATAACACCGAAAGACCGTATGAGGCACTAAATAACATGACACCGATTGAATACAAAACACTAAAACAGGCTGCTTAATTTTCTACGTGAGTTGTGTACTAAGTTTGGGGTATTTACAATTGAAAAGCATGATTATCAACTTTATCCGGCGATTAATGATATTGACCATACTAAGACAAAAGCTATGTTGCCACAAACGAATGGGATCTGCGAGCGCTTTCATAAAACTATTTTACATGAGTTTTATATGGTGACATTCCGTAAAAAAGCGTTATTCAGATTTAGAAACACTCCAAACAGATCTGGACAATTGGCTGCATTATTACAATAATGAACGAATTCATCAGGGAAAAATGTGCTGTGGTCGAACACCAATTTAAACATTGCTTGATGGAAAACGGATCTGGGAAAAAATCTGAACCAGATTTAACCTGACAGACACCCAATAAAAACTGGTAACTGTCAGATTAGGTTTGAGCTAGTACATAGTGTATTGGCCTGTACATCATAAAATAGTCTTGCTGCAAAAGGATTAATGTTACTATTTGTTACCACTCAAAAAAACTTCAATAAAATCAATAGCTTTTCTGAATGACTTTTATCGTACTCGATTCCCCGTTCTTTTTGACACCGCATAACCTATCTCCCTGATTGGTGAGCTTAACCGTACTTTATGTTGCTAATAGAGCGTTTTGATATTATCAAATAACCCATTTGATTTTGATTCACGTTTACGCCAAGCGTAATAATCTGGCACGCTAATCTTTAATTGACGGCTGATCGGAGATACAAGATGCTATGACAAATGTTGTTCCCTATATTTATACTTCACCGATTTGGATTATTGATAAAGCACACTGACACTTTTTTAAGATGCTATTTGTCATTTTCAGTTTTTTAGCAAGCTGCATATTAGATAAGGCATAACTCACCGTCTATTGTTTATAATCTGTCCTAAACTTTCGGTACTATAATGTATTCTCGTATGATTTTTACTTATATTCTAGAGAAAGCATTTACCCATTTTCTTGGCGAGTATTACAATACTGTGATGTTATATTGGAGCGGGAAACGAGGTTCGAACTCGCGACCCCGACCTTGGCAAGGTCGTGCTCTACCAACTGAGCTATTCCCGCTTATTTGAATACTTCGGAAGAAGTGGGGAGCATTATACAAAAAATTTTTTATTTGGCAACTATTTTTGCTTTCATTTTTTATCTTTCCAGCTAAGTGATTCAAAAATACCAAATAAGAACAAACGTAATACTTTAAATTTGTCTTGCTGCTTTTCTTGATTGGTCATGGTGGAATTCAACATCAAAGCTTGTAAGCCATGAGTAACAGCAAACGCAATTAAACCGACATTGGCAACCACATTGGCTGGTTTTGGATAAGGGTGAATAAGATTAAATAATAAAAACAACCATATAAACGAATATAATACTTTACCAATAAATATAAACATTAAATGCCTTCTTGTATAAAAAGATAACTGTGAACCTGCCCAGCAGTTTTTTCGCGATGCAAATGCCAATGAGTTGGAATATAAGCTGTTAAATCATGCCCTATTTCTGTTTCAATATAAATATAAGCTGATGGTTTTAACCAGTTGTTATTACCAAGCGCACTCACCGTTTTTGCTACCAATGCTTGATGAAATGGTGGATCGATAAATACAATATCAAACTGTTTTTCAGCAGGCTTATTTAACCACTGTAAGGTGTCAGTATGATAGACATTGATAGTATCTTTATCAATAAGCTGTTTGTTTTTATTAAGTAGTTGTGCTACTTGCTTATCTTTTTCAAGCAAGATAACACTTTTAGCGCCTCGCGATGCGGCTTCAAATCCTAATGAGCCACTCCCTGAAAAACAATCCAAACAATCACTATCATGTATCACTGGCATTAACCAGTTATATAGAGTTTCTTTGATACGATCCGTGGTTGGACGCAACCCTTGTTTGTCTAAAACTGGCAATTTACGCCCACGCCATTTTCCGCCAATAATTCTTATTGAACCATTCATTTTAAATCCTTTATCAGAAAAGCTCTGAAGTATTACCCTCTGAATCTGTTACACTAGTACCAACTTCCTGCGTAGCATAACCTGTTGGTTCAGTCCCTTTGATAAAATATTCTGACATTGTTTTAGAGCCAGATTGAGGCAGTAATCCTGTTTTTTCATCGATAGTGACAGAAATGACATTCTCTGGTTTGACATCTTCTCTTATTGGTACATCTTTTAGGGCAACTTTCATATAATCAACCCATACAGGATTTGCAGTCACAGCCCCTGCTTCAGCTCGGAAAGTTCGCCCTAACTCACGCCGGTGATCATCAAATCCCATCCAAACAGTCGTTACAATATTGCCACCAAATCCAGAAAACCAAACGTCTTTAGATGCATTGGTTGTTCCTGTTTTACCACCAACATCTTTCCTACCCAATGCTTTTACACGCCATGCAGTACCTTGCCAATCTGAGCCACCGAATACAATAGAGCGAAGACCATCTTTCATAATAAATGCGATTCCACTATTTACCGTATGCGGTGCATATTTTGGCGTTACATCAATCGTTTTATTATCGAGGTTTATATCTGGCAATACGATATTATCATCTGATTTAAGGTTGGCTTGTTCTGGTTCTTCATTATCAGATCCATCAGATTCATTCTCAACATTATCTAATGATATTGATTTTGCTTCTTCTGTAACAACATCATCATTACAATTTTGACAAGCAATCACCGGTTGATGCTGATAAATTGTACCAGATCCATTATTGTATTCTATTTTTTCAATTAAGTATGGGGTAATTAAATAACCACCATTAGTGATAACAGAATATGCTCTTGCTACTTGTAACGGTGTAAATGAAGCAGAGCCTAACGCTAACGATTCATTATGTGAAATATTTTCTTTTGGGAATCCAAAACGCTCTAAATAAGTCGCAGCATAATCAATACCAACTGCACGCAAGGCTCTTACCATCATTACATTTTTAGACATACCTAGCCCTATTCTTAAACGTAATGGACCAGCATAATTAGGTGGCGAGTTTTTCGGGCGCCATGTAGCACTACCTGTAGAGCGGACAATTGGTGCGTCATTAAGAAGTGTAGCCATTGTTAAACCTTGCTCTAACGTTGAAGTATAAATAAACGGTTTAATATTCGAACCTAACTGTCGAAGCGCTTGAGTTGCTCGGTTAAATTTACTTAAATTGAAATCATAACCGCCTACAATTGCTTTAATGGCGCCATTATCTGAATCAAGCGATACTAAAGCTGCATTAACTGCTGGGATTTGTGCTAACTCCCAATTATCAGCAGATTTTTTCACCCAAATTAGTTGTCCTGCTGTTAACGTGTCAGACACCTTTTTAGGAAATGCCCCCTGCCGAGTATCACTAATAAATGGTCGAGCCCATTTCATATTTTGATATGTAATAGTAATATTACTTTTATCAGATAATACAGCCGTTGCTTCTTTATCTGATGAAGTCATGACAACCGCTGGGCACATACCGCTATAACAAATATATTTATCAAGAGTTTGTTGAATTTGCTCCGAATTCCATGGCGTTTCATTTTGCTTCCATAATACTTTTTCAGCACCTCGATAACCATGCCTGATATCATAATCAATAATATGTTTTTGTACTGATTCAGTAGCCGCTATTTGATCTGTTTTCGAGATAGTCGTATAGACTTTATAGCCGTCCGTATAAGCATTTTCACCAAACTTATCGTACATAAATTGGCGCGCCATTTCAGCTACATAAGGAGCAGAAAATTCAATTTGTGGTGAGTGATAACTTGCTCCTAAAGGCTTTGTTATCGCTTCATTATATTCAGCTTGAGTGATATAGGATTGATCTAACATACGACCTAACACCCAATTACGTCTAGCCAATGCACGATCAGGGTGTGAAATAGGGTTAAACGCAGATGGCGCGTTTGGTAAGCCTGCTAATAAAGCAGCTTCATCAATGGTTAACTGCTCTGGTGTTTTACCAAAAAATGTATAAGATGCCGCTGCAACACCATATGCTCTAGAACCAAAATTAATCATATTAAGGTACAGTGCCATGATTTCTTCTTTCGATAACTCTTTTTCCATACGAATAGCCAAAATTATTTCTTTAGCTTTACGGGTTATGCTTTTTTCAGGAGTTAAGAAAAAGTTTTTTGCGACTTGCTGAGTGATTGTACTACCACCTTGAGAAAACCCTTTATGTTTTAAACCAATATACATCGCTCGAGCAATACCAATTGGGTCGATACCAAAATGTTCATGAAAACGAGCGTCTTCGGTTGCTATAACGGCATTAACCACAATTGGTGGAATTTCGTTATATTTTAATGGGGTTCTACGACGTTCACCAAAGGTAGCGATTAGCTCGCCATCTTTACTTAATACTTGCATTGGCGTTTGTAATCGAACATCTTTTAATGTTGTAACGTCCGGAAGGCCTTTAGAATAATAAGCATAACCAGCAATACCAATAACCAAGCCACAAAGAAATAAACCGATGAATAATTTTAGAAGAAATTTTAACACTTTAATTAATATCACAAATCTTTCCTATCTAAATTTTTAAGGCAAAAATAATGGCATCAGAGTTATCTCTGCGCCAAATTTACTCAACCTATCTTTCGATAAGGATCTTCACATTGACATTAAAAGAAAATGCTAATGATTGATCGCTCACCCATTAAAACACACTAAAATTGTGTGCATTATCTCCCATCTTTAGCATTATTTTAAGCAATTTTTAAAGAAATCCTGAAATAATTCTATTTTAACCCAATACATCTTACATTATGTGGAGCATAAAACTTAACATATCCAAGCTACAATTAATGATTTCAACTCTGTTTTATTCAATACTTATGATGCTTTGTCTAGTCATGTTTGCTAATACATCCTTAAATACTTATACCTTTATTATTCTAATCTTATTAATAATTCAATGGTGGCATAGCCTATGTTATTTCAAAACAATTAAAGGTGAATTTGTGTTATTTCACACTATCAATCAAATTTATTGGCATAAACAGCGCTGGTATTTAATGCATACACCGCTTATATTCCGCTATGTTATTATCCTGAATTTAAAATCCAGACATGACGGTAAGCACTGTACACTTTTGTTAATGGCCGATAATCTTCAAGCCAATGACTGGCGTACATTACGTTTTTACCTAAAACAAGTTGATCTAACTTAACTCAAGTACTTTTTTTATAAAATTTTTCATCAACATAGCTGTTTAACTAATGTGATTTTTTAATCCAGTACTGATAAGGTTGAGACTCTATTTGTGATGACAGCAATTGGTGCTCCATATGGCGACAAAAGCTAGGAACATCACGGGTCGTCGCCAAATCATCGGCAATCACATAAAGGACTTGCCCGATAGCCAGATCTCGAATTGCTTTCCTGATTAACATAATCGGTTCAGGACAGCGCAGTCCTAATGTATTGAGTTCTTTATCAAAAATTATATTCATTTTTTGAATCTGATCATTATAAAAATAATTTACTTAGGTAATGTGGTACTGCCTCTTCAGCATTTGATCCAATAACCTCTAATTTTGGTAACAATGCCTTTAGCTCAGCACTGCCATTTTGCATTATGCAACCTTTACCGGCAGCTTTTAGCATTTCGTAGTCATTCATGCCATCACCAAAAGCAATACTGTCTTGTAAACTGTAGCCTAGTTTTTCAACAACCTTTTTCAATGCACTACCTTTAGACACATTTTCAGCCATTACTTCAAGGCAATTTAATGTTGAAAAGGCAATGCTAATTTTATTACCGAATTTTGCTTCTAACCGATTTTTTAACTGAACCAAATGTGGGTAAAGCGCATCGTCAGTAGTAGTAAAATAAATTTTAGCAATATCATTAGTATCAAAATCAAGTGGGTTAAATAACTGATAAGTAAACTGGGTGTCTTGGTAAAATTCTAATGAAAATGTATCTTCTTTATTGATTAACCAATGATCACCACGATATAAATGAGTATAAACTAAAGGGTCATCCATACTCATTTTAGCTATTTCACAAGCAAGCGATGGCTCAATACTTTGGCTAAAAACTAAATTGCCCGCACTATCATGCACTCTCGCACCGTTAGAAGTAATCATAAAAGCATCAATTTCCATATTTTCCCGCATTTGGGCAACATCAATGTGGTGCCGACCAGTTGCAAAAACAAAATGGATACCTTTTTTACGAAGCGCTTGAAGAACTTGTTTGGTATAAGGCGATAAGCTATGTTCAGGTGTTAATAAAGTACCGTCTAGATCAGAAGCAACAACATGCATAATATTCTCTACTTTTATAATAAATGGTAATAATAACGACTAAAATTATAGACTTTAAAACAATAATTACTTATCAAAGCCAAAGCTAAAACAAGTTAAAATATAATACAACTCCATTGACATTTACTCAACCAATTGTGGCGTAATAAAAATAACCAGCTCACGTTTTTGTTGTTTGTTACTATTGTGTTTAAATAAACGACCAATTAATGGTATGTCCCCAGCACTAGGCACTTTTTGCTTATTTTTAGTATTAACTTGTTGAACTATACCACCTAATACAACGGTTTCTCCATTTTTTATCTGAACTTGTGTTTTAATCTCTTGCGTATCAATAGCTAATACTTCACCGTTATCACTACGTTTTATTGAACGCCCAGCCGTATTTTGCGTGATATACAAATCTAAAACCATAAGCTCATCAGATAATATTTTAGGTGTCACTTCTAACCCCAAAACAGCATGCTTGAATTCAATTGAAGTAGCACCATTACTACCGCTAGAAACCTCGTAAGGAATTTCTGTACCTTGTTTTATTGACGCCATATTTTGATTAGCTGTAAGTAAATTAGGGCTGGCTATAATCTCAAGTTGATTCTCAGATTCAAGCGCTGACAGCTCTAAATTGAGTAAATGCCCCGATAGTTTAGCTAAATTAAAACCAACTGTAGAGGTTGAATGGCTGACCCCAAGCCCAACATCAAACTTATCTAATAATTGCGATGAAGACCCTTCATACCCCCATTTAATACCCAGTTCTGACATACTTTCATCACTCATGGTAACAATATGCGCTGAGATATGAACTTGGGGCATCGGTTTATCCA
This sequence comes from Bombus sonorus, assembly GCA_029958995.1. Taxonomy (NCBI): domain Eukaryota; kingdom Metazoa; phylum Arthropoda; class Insecta; order Hymenoptera; family Apidae; genus Bombus; species Bombus sonorus. The sequence continues at coordinate 2,453,169 of JARWAU010000020.1, read as the reverse complement.
GTGTTTTAACTAATTTTTTGATATTTGCAAATTGTTTTGGCACATCAGCAATAACGAGGGAATTTGTCCGTTTATCAAATGTAACCCGGCCTCGTTGTGATAACAAATCTTGCTGTTGAATCATTTCAATTAAAATTGTTGGATCTGCATAATTAACAGCTATAAATAAAGAACTAATAGGTTGGTTTAATTCTTTTTCTCTTTGTTCTGATTGTTGTTTTTGCAATAAAATTTCAGGATCTATCGCTTTAGAAATAAGCAAAATATTATCATCAATTTCTGCTTGTAAATTCGCTGAATCTAATATGATTTTTAGCGCTTTATACCAATCAACATTATTGAGTTTAATGGTCTGTTTAATTGATATATCTTCTGACATAACCAGGTTCATTTGTTTACTATCGGCTAACGCTTGCAAGATAATTGCAATATCCGTTTGATAAAATGCCATTGAAATATTTTTTTGCTGATCAGCGTTTGATGATGGGAGTATATTGGCATTACTAACATTTGTGTTGATTGCTAAAAATATAAATACTATCAGCAAACGGCTTTTAACCTTAGTTAATATGTAAATAACCAATTGTAAATCTTGATATTTTTGGTTTTCGGCAATTTTATTACTCATTTAGCAACATCGTCCATAATACAATATTATGGCAATAATCAGGTAAATCTGCTTGCCATATTATTTTATCGTTTAGTGAAGATTGTACATACCAAGGAAACAAAACATTTGGCACTGTATTATCAGTTATTGCTAGCCAATGATTATCAGAAGCTAACCAAATTTGTTGATAATTCGGATCAATTTGTTTCATAAACCCTCTAAAATGCCAAGCTTGAATTTGCTCAAGTAGTAATGTTGTTTGTTCACTACAAGAAACTCGGTAATGTTGTTGAAAAGGATCGCTTTCCAACAGGATATTAGCTTTTAACTCAAAACAGATAGCACAAAATAAAACGATATATTTATAAAGATAGGGCTTCATTGATAGTCCTTTTCAAACAATAAAGTAAACATTATTTGTAACTGCTGATCTTGCTTGATGATTTTAAGATTTTTAAAATCAAGATAGTAAAAATCATCGGTTAATGATGAAATTAAATTCATAAAATCAAAAAACTGCCCCTCTAACTCAATCTCCCAATTAGCTGTTTTATCTGTTTGATAATGCTTAAAAGATACTAATGAAAGATGATTTTGCTCGATCGCCAATGCGAATTCCCTATCTGATATCAAACTATATAAAGTATTTTTACTTGCCTGATAACGACTAGCTTTTGCTTGTAATTGCTCATTTTCAATAACTATTTGCTGATATGACTCGACTGCTAGCTGTGCTTGTTGCCGAATATCTTTAATAAACAACAGATAAACGATTACAAAAAACGCCAAACCAAATAAAACACAAAGCATATATTGTTGCCAAATTGGGCGTTCAAAAAAATCACTATTCACTAAGCATTATTTCCATTTCAAAAAATAAATGATTTTTATTGGATAAGATTGTTTTAACTTGACTGTTACTTATATTTTTTAGCGTTAACAAACTTTGATTAAATTTAGTTAGCTCAACATAACTAAAGCTTTGCCCTTCAATCTTTACTTTTTGTGGTTCATAATAAAAACAATCAAGCCAAATTACAGAAGGTAACTGCTGTGAAAGCAATACTAAAGATTGCTGAATTTGTTTTTGGCTTAATGATGGATTAGGCAAATCATGCATTATTTCTTCAGTTAGTTTTTGTGTTATGCCTTGTTGTTGCAAGCGTTTTTCATCATAAGTTTTTAGCTCGTTTTGAGCTTGCATCCACAAATAACAAAGCAAGCAACCGATTGCGCCAATAACACTAGTCGCCACGAATATCAGTTGCCGTTGTTGCTTTGTTTGCTTCTCTTGCCGCCAAGGTAAAAAATTAATTTTAGTATTTTCAAACCCACACCCCACAAACGTTAATAACAATCCATACTTATTAAAAAGATTAATCCAATTTTCAATATAATGACGTTCAGCTATCACCACTGTAATTTGCTTTTTTTGTTCAGTTGCATAAGCAAAATCAAAAAACACGCTTTTAGCTGGTAATTGAAATAATTTATGGATGTTAGCTTCAACATATAAACTCAATTCATTGAATTTGAGCTTTACATCTGGCAAAGCTAGTTGTTGCATTTGGGTTAAATTAATGTCCAAATTGAGCTCAAATTCAGTGCGAGCAGAAAATTTTTTTTGTAGATCATCAATGAAAACCGCTAAATCAGCCTCATTTTGATAATTCCATACAATTAGATCTTCGCTAGCATTTGATGTAGTGTGTTGCTTAACTGCGTTCACTATCCTATAACGTAAAATAGTAGGTTCGACATAAATAATGATGCGTTTTTTATTAAAAAGCATGATGGGTTATCTTTTCATTTTTGCTAACAACATGGCTTAATCCTAATCGTCCTTTTTAAAATAAGAATGGATAAAAGGTATTTTTGCGAACTATTACCCAAAAAATGTTTAAAATTAAATCGAACGAAGCAAATTTTAGAGAAATTTAAAAAAAAGGGTTGACTGAAATAAGGCGTGCCTTATAATGCACATCCACACGGTAAGGGTGATTAGCTCAGTTGGGAGAGCACCTCCCTTACAAGGAGGGGGTCACTGGTTCGAACCCGGTATCACCCACCAATCTTTACCGTGACGTTTCTGTAATGAAACACTTGGGGTGATTAGCTCAGTTGGGAGAGCACCTCCCTTACAAGGAGGGGGTCACTGGTTCGAACCCGGTATCACCCACCATCTTTAGATGGGTCGTTAGCTCAGTCGGTAGAGCAGCGGACTTTTAATCCGTTGGTCGAGCGTTCGAATCGCTCACGACCCACCATTTCATCATATTGACACTCAGTAGATAGACATTACCTAATATCAAGTAAGAAAAGTAATAGAAATGCTAGCTAGTATTTAGCAAAGTTATTTAAAATAAACTGTTATAATTGATAGTGTTGCCTTAAACGAATAAAACTCACAACGCGCTGAATAGTTAAGATCACAATTTACTATTTTCGCTTTAAAGTCTAATCAATACTCATTCCCTAAGCTAAAAAGTCATGGCTAATTACAGTGTATTATTGAATAAATAACAATATTATACTTCTTTTACGATCGCGATTAAGGTTGAAACAAACTAATTAAGCTATACTAAACAAATAAATACGATAAAATACTCGGTATTTATTTTTGAAGGAAGTTGTATGCTAAAGTTTTTTGCTACGTTATCACTAGTTTTATGTTTTAGTATTGCGGCAAATGCCGATCAACAAACTATGTTTGATTTTAATCAAGAGTATCAAAAAGCAACAGAACAAAATGATGCTGAAGCGCAGTACCACGTAGGTCTTATGTATGCCGATGGTTCATACGCTAAAAAACGCCAATTTAAAGGGATCGAAAATGGATTCGAACAGCAATCAGAAACACAGCCTGACTATATTAAAGCAAAAGAGTGGTTTGAAAAAGCAGCCAATCAAGGCAATATTGCCGCTCAACATAGCTTAGCTTTATTGTACTTTAACGGACAAGGCACAAAACAAAACTATTCAAAAGGAATTGAGTGGGATACAAAAGCTGCTAAAAAAGGGGATGCAATTGCCCAATATACTTTAGCCATGCTCTACTACCAAGGCACAGCTGTAAAAAAGAACTATTTTAAAGCAAAACAATGGTTTGCTAAGGCTGCAGAACAAAATTATTCTGATGCAAAAGATCATTTAATTGTTGTAACAAAAAAGGTCAATGCCATTGTAGCCAAACAGCAAGCTAAGAAAAAACAAGCTAGTGATAATGATTGCGGTTGTGACTAAAGCCCAATGAGGCTCAAATCAAATAATAGCGACATTAAGTTTATAATGAATAAGAATCAAATTAAGTCTATAAACTGATCACAGATAAAATTTTCAAAGCCACATAAGTGGCTTTTATACTTTTAAATTAATCCGTCCATTTTCCCGTATTAGTTGGTCTACTAAGTTCAACTATTACTTTGAAAGAGTTTTGACAATTTAAACTATCCCCATCTATTTCACCGTTCTGGCACATTTTACGATATTTATCTAGTAGTTCTTTATTATTTTTGAAATCGTCAACTGTATAGGTTTTCTCATTACATCCGAATAAAAATAGGGCAGTAATAAATATTAGTATTTTTTTCATAATATCCTCGCAATAATAAATTTATTAATTATTTTTGTACTTTTTTAAAAATCATCAACTACAACTCTTAGTGAATCAGATATTGTCCTCAAAAACAACTTTGCCAAGAGATAAGATGACTATTCAAAATGGTGACATATTTATAATAAATAAGAAAAATTAATTTATTATAAAAGCATTATCACAAAGAATATTAAAAGCCACAATGTAGCTTCTTAGTTAAATGAATCCCGTGCGTGAAGATTGTGTTTTGGTGAGTTTAAACTTAAAATAGCTTTGAAAAAGTTTTGACAATTTAAACTATCACTATCAATTTTCACATTTTTTAAGGTATTTATCTAGTAGTTCTTTGTTATTTTTGAAATCTTCTACAATATAGGTCTTCTTATTACATCCGAATAAAAAATATTATGATTCTTTTTGGTGCTTGTTTCTATACGGTATACTGTAATTCATTATCTTCACGTTCCATCACGTAAACTTGAAAACTAGACAGCAATAATAAATGAACATGTCTGCACATTAAAATAAATCGATATGTAATCAGATAAAGATAAAAAAGATATTTATGCTTATTAAATAATCATAAATAAGCTTGCAAATAAATAAAAAAGATCCTTTAATAAAAACAATCTTCCCCAATTAACACAGGCAGATAAATGAAAAAATTAACATTGATAATTTGCTTATTAATATCTGTAAACATTTCAGTTTTTGCACAACTCAATACAAAATACAATTTTAATGTTGAATATAAAAAAGCAACTGAACAAAATAACGCTGAAGCACAATACAATTTAGGTTATATGTATAACTATGGCCTAGGTGTTAAACAAGATTATGCAAAAGCTATTGAATGGTATCAAAAAGCAGTTAATCAAAATCACTCTGATGCCCAAGTAGCTTTAGGCTATATGTATGCTACAGGTCAAGGTGTAGAGCAAAATTTACTAAAAGGAAAAGAGTTATATGAAAAAGCAGCATTGAGTGGTAATGCTCTAGGTCAATATAATATGGGGACACTTTACGAATTTGCAGAAAAAAAACATTATCGTAAAGGAATTGAACAAAATTTAAATGATAACAGTATCAGTCAAAATTATTATAAAGCCAAAGAGTGGTATGAAAAAGCAGCAAAACAAGGTAATAAAGAGGCACTCAATAATCTAGGTGTTTTCTATTATAACGGAACTGCGGTAAAAAAAAGCTACACGACAGCCAGAAAACTTTATGAGCAAGCAGCCCAAAAAGGCAATATGATGGCAAAACATAATTTAGCTAATATGTATTACAATGGATTGGGTGGGTTAAAAAAAGATTTTGCCAAAGGCGTTGAGTTAGATACTGAAGCTGCGGAATCTGGCAATCCAGATGCGCAATGTAGCTTAGGCTGGTTATATTATCAAGGGTCATGGTTTGCAAAAGATTACAGTAAAGCATTAGCGTGGTTTCAGCTTTCCGCGCAACAAAATTATGCGGAAGCTCAATACTATTTAGGTATCATGTATCAAAATGGCCAAGGAGTTGCACAAGATATTTACAAAGCAAAATATTATTTTCAGCAAGCTTGTAAAAATAACCATAAAGATGCTTGTAAATATGTAAAAAATATTCTTTGATTATGATTATTCCCAAACGAATTTTTCAGACCTTATTGTATTGCTAATAAATAACTTTTTATTTAAACAAGCAATGATATAAATGATTTGTGGATGGTAAAATAACTTTGTATCGGCAACATTATTAATTACCCTATTTCTGCATTGAGGGTAATTTTGATGATTTAATTTATTCAAAATTACCCAAATCGTCTTAATTTTTAATATTTTAGTTTTAATATCTTCGCTAATTCGATTATCAAGCCTATTAATCTTTTTTCATCCATGTTTATTGGCTTTCTTTGTGCATTAGAATGCGTTAAAAACAGGCAAACACACAAAATAATTTACAAAAATAATTTATAAAGCCAATGCGTTATCCCTTACTGCGTTAAACCATAACCAAGCGGATAGAGTGCTTTCATATCATTAGGCAGATCTGAAGATTGTTGCTGTACGCTATCCATCGAGTCTGGTAGTGAAAATGGTATTTTAGCTACGTAAGGTTTGTCATCAAATAATCTATCAAACAACACTTCATCATTTACCCCAAAATTAGCAATAACAGCACTAGCGTATTGTTTTAATGGGGTGACAATTGCTGGTCTATCTAAATAAACAGTAACAACAACAGGATGCGTTTTACTTGCTTGCGCAATAAATTCAATATCTCTATCGTTAGGAGGAAATGCTAAAGATCCCTCATGATGCTCTAAGCCAAAAAAGTAACCTTTATGATTTTGCTCATAAGGTGCATTTATTCGGGCAACAACCACATCAGCTTGCTCTAATTTATCAACAATATTCACTTTATTCTTTAACAGATTTTTAACATTTGGTAAAAAGCCATATAAATAGATTTTGTTATTGGCGTTTAGTGGTAATGTTTTTTGTGCGTTTTCAAGTAATACCAAAGAATTATATTGGGCCTGACTCGCCATCTTTTGAAAATCTTTGTTGCCAACAATACTTGTTTTGTTTGGATCTACATATGGTGTTTCAAATTGACCTAGAGAAAATTTTTGAATCAAAATCGCTAAAACGGCTTTATCGATATCTTTTTCGGCAATTTTTTTATTCTTAACAGCAGTTACAATAATTGAACTATCGCTAACCCCGCCAAACTGTTGAATGCCAGCATGAAAAGCTTTAATAAAGCGTTGCTCTTTAGTAAGATCCTCAACTCCCCATGGCATGCCTTCAACTTTAGGTTTACCGCCCGGAGCTGTTCCATTGACACAAATATCATTACAATCATTAGTAATACTCCAATCACTTATAACAACACCTTTAAACTGATAGGTATTACGTAATAGATCTTGCAATAAAAATGAATTAAACCCACCGCCAACAGCGTCAAACTTATGATCACCTAACTGAGCATTTTTTAATATAGAATAAGTTGGCATGACACCTGCAACATTTACCTCAAAAGCGCCTGTAAATGGAATAATATGTTCTTTTAAACTATCTTTATGGGTAAAAAGCGCATATTTACCATAAGCACTATGACTATCAAATCCATTTTCGGCAGCACCATATCCCACCCAGTGTTTCACAACAGCAGCGACACTTTGCGAATTTAGACCTTTGCTACCATTTTGTATTCCAGATATATAACCACGAACCATTTTTTTGCTTAACTCAGGATTTTCACCAAATGTCCCCTCAAATCTAGCCCAACGCGGTTCTGTACCTAAATCGGCCATGGGTGACAAGGCTTGCGTTACACCTAATGATCGGTATTCTTGACGAATAATATCGCCATATTCATTGATATCTTTTTCACGGCCAATAGCCGCCATGCCTAATGTTCCAGGCCACTGACTAAAACCACTTTTTATACCTAACTCATTACCATAATAAAACGTATTTCTAGGATCAACACTTATTGTCAATGGAATGGATAAACGAGAAGATTCAGCTATTTTTTGTAACTGATTATTCTGCTCTGCAAAATCTTTAGGATTAACTTCTAATCTGGTTATAAAGCTATTAACTTTATCTTTCAGAATCAAAACAGTCAGCTTTTTAAAATCATATTTATCACCACGCCCTATTTCATTATTTACACTTGGCGCATTGCCATGCATCATTATCCCTGCTTTCTCTTCTAATGACATTCTTGAAAGCAAATCCTGTGCTCGTTGCTGTGGCGATAAACGCCAATCTTCATATGGAGTTAATTTTCCATTTTTATCCATATCTTTAAACTCAAGACCATCCACAGTCATTTTTTTTAATTGATTGCTTTCAATTTTGACTTGGTCAATAGCAAATAATGGACTTGTGGTAAGAACCGCACTAATTAATAGTGTTAGTTTTAAAATATTACTTTTCATTGTTTTCTCCTTAAGTGATCTATTACGCATTTATTAATAGTAAATTTATAAAATAACTGAATTGAATAAACTGTAATAAACCATCTTATATCTACGCTATAACTAATCCATACGCTTCAACTTTCCTTTATATAAAACAAAACCCTTATATAAAAAAACCTAAACACTTTATTAACCAAAATGTTTAGGTTTTGCCTGTATAAACAATTAGCTGTACAGTAACAATCCAAATTTATACTATGTAAGCTAACACTAATTATATAAAGAAGATATCTTATAATTTAACAAATACATGTAATTGTGATAATAGTCACATTATTATTTCATAATGTTATTTGATAATTACTCTCAAGGGGGATAAAAATGCCCAAAAGAGCCTTTATTATTTAAAGATCTTAAATGGATGTTTGATGAGCAAAGTAAGGATGTTTATTAATAGACCGAACGCTCTTTGAATCATATAGGCTATAGCCTATTTACTGTTCTAGCTTTAATTGTTATAAACGACATAAAAAACTAGTCGGTAAGCGATGTACAACATGACAGTGCCAACTAGGCAATCTAAGATTATCCACATCTTTTTTTGTTTAAATAATGGCGCTAACAATCTTGCACCATAACCAATACCAAAGAACCATACAAAAGAGACACAAACAGCGCCAATCAAAAATGCCAGTTTTTGTTCACTATTTAGTGTGCCAGCTATTCCCCCAACAATCACAACCGTATCTAAATATACATGTGGGTTAAGCAAAGTGACCGCTAACGTTGCAACTACCACCTTGATTAAACGGCTATTATTCACATCTTGAGATTCTATTTGCATATTACTTGTGCCTTTAATTGCACTTTTAAACGCACTAAAACCATACCAAATTAAAAAAAACGCCCCCAATATTGCTAGCAGATTTGTGATTAAAGGATTACGACTAATGAAAGAGCCCACCCCTAGAATGCCAATCGACATTAATACAAAATCACAAATAAAACAAATTGCCGACACATAGAAAATATGGTTTTTTAATATTCCCTGTTTGAGAACAAATAAATTTTGTGCACCAATAGCGATAATTAGGCTAGCGGAAATTAACGCGCCACGTAATATTTCTGATAGCATTTTATTATAACGCCTGAAGAAAATAGGAAAATATTGTCATTTTAATTAAGATGCAATAAATCTTCAATAAATGTATTAAGCTTATTATTCATGTTTTTCTAAGCAAACTAATTGGGCCTGCTCTTTGTTTAAATAGAGAATAATCATACCAATTGCTAACCAAATTACACCAACAATTTTTGCATCATTATCAATATGTAGTAATACAGGTAATAACACTATAATACCAATAATAGGCATAAAGATATTTAAAACCCAAGAACGCCAGCCCTTTGAACGTTTTTTAAACTTAAAGTAGCCGATTACAGATAAATGTAACATAATAAATGCCGTTAACGCACCAATATCAACAAATGACACTAGAGTTGCTAATCCTTTATCATGATTGGCGGCAATAACAACTAAGCATAAATTAAATAGCGCAGAGCATAAAATAGCCATTGCCGGCACGCCACTTTTTTTACCCACTTTAGCAAAAAATGAAGGTAAACGCTTATCGCGCCCCATACTGAATAAAAGACGACTTGCGGCAGCTTGCCCAACCATTGCAGCAAATGATGCACCAATGGCTTTCATCAAACTTAGCGCCCATCCTAGATATAAGTTAATTTCTTGATTAACAATATTATAGTAAGCTTTACCCTGTAGTTCAGGATGACTACGCAAATATTCTGGATTATAAGGATTAAGTAAAGCACCAACATAAATTTGAATTACAAATAGGCAGCCAGCTAAAATTAAACAGCTCATAATGGCTTTACTCACTAAATTATGGGAGCCACCGTTTTCTTCAGAAAAAGTCGCAATAGCATCAAATCCCAAATAAGAGAGTACCGCAATAGATACAGCATTAAACAAATTAGCCCAGCTAAATAAATCACCGCCCCAAAAAGGTTTCAACCAATCTCGACTAATATCACTAGTTGCTATTAGCCAAATACCAACAAATAGCACAGCAAACAATACAATAATTTCAAATAGTAAGATAATTAATGTAATTTTAGCCGATTTTTTGATGCCAATTAAATTCAACGTGGTAGTTAATACAACCGCCAAACAAGTCCATCCCCATACCGGTACGTCAGGCATTAAGGCGTTGAACGAAATACCGCTAAATAAGTAAGCAACAGCAGGAATAAACATATAATCAAGCAATAACAACCAACCGACTAAAAATCCCACATTAGCATGAATACCAATCGAACAATAAGCATAAACCGCTCCTGCATGAGGTAAAGCGTTTGCCATTCTAGCGTAAGAAAATGCGGTAAATGCCATTACCAAAGTTGCTACAATATAAACTAAAACAACTGCACCATCACTGATTGCATCTAAAACACCAAATAACCCTATTGGTGCTGCTGGACCAATAAAAAGCAATCCCAGAATAACCATATCCCGAAATCGCATAGTTTTACTTAATTGTTGCATAACCACTCTCTTATTGCTCTGACTAATAAAATGTTAAATGATTAATGCAAAATACACTAAGATCAGCTTGTTATTAGATTATAATTATTCGTTATAAGAATAAACTTTAGTGATATTCTCTAACCTCATAGGTATAAGACATTTTTGCGGTTTTTCCTAGCATGATAGAGGCACTACAGTATTTTTCTGAAGCAAGTTTCACGGCTCTTTCTACTGCTTGATCATCTATATTGATACCTGTAATCACAATATGGAAATTAATAGATGTATAGACTTTTGGTGAAGATTCTGCTTGAGTTTTATCAATTTCTATCCAAAGATCGCGAATATCTTTTTTATTATTTTTTAAAATAGCGATAATATCATAAGCCATACAACCTGCTGCACCATGTAACAAAAGCTCCATAGGGCGAGCGCCACGATTACGCCCTCCATGTTCAATACCGCCATCCATAACTAACGAGTGCCCACTGGCTGTTTCGCCTAAAAAACCAAAATCATCAATCCACTTTAAACGATCTTTCATTATTCACTCCCGTCAATTTATTTTTAAACTTTTATTCGTTACCATCGGCTAAATAACATAAGATTTTTTAACCATCTTGTCATCTTTTAATTTACTATTTTGCAATCAAACCTGATAATGATATTAAACGGTAGATCAGTAGAATCAATTATCTAATCTTAATTTTTACTTAACAAAAAAGATGGGTTATTAGTGTTACCATACTTTAAGGATTAAACATGATTCTTGAATTTATTATATTCCTTTCTATAGGCGCTGTTGCGGGATTATTAGCTGGTATGTTTGGTGTTGGCGGTGGTGCATTAATAGTGCCCTCCTTAATCTTTACCTTAAATTATTTTAATCTAGGTAATGCTTGGGTTAACCATATCGCGATTGCAACCTCATTAGCAACCATCATTGGCACAAGTTTATCTTCAAGCTATATTTATAATAAAAACAATAATATTCAATGGAATATCCTTAGAAAAATGGTTTTAGGTTGTATCATAGGCACTTTAGGTGGTTCGTATATGACGCCTTATATTCCAGGGGGTTGGTTAAAATGGGTATTTATCATTTTTCTTATTTATGTTAGTGGTCAATTTATTTTACAAGCGAGTAAAGTTTCACAAAATCATACTAGTAAAAATATTTCTATTAATAACAGCATTTTTATATTTGCAGGAACCTTAATTGGCATTTTTGCTGCACTTGTCGGCGTGGGTGGTGGTGTTTTAGTTGTACCATTTTTACAAAAATGTGGCATAGATATGCGAAAAGCAATTGGAACATCGGCTGCTTTCACTTTACCCGTTGCTATCGGTGGTACAGTTGGCTACATCATTGCGGGTTGGCATACCCCACAATTACCCCAATATTGCTTGGGCTTTATTTATTTACCTGCGGCATTAACTATTATGCTGGCGAGCATTCCTATGGCAAAAGTGGGGGTACAAATTGCACAAAAATTATCAATAAAAAAGCTGATCAAGTTTTTTGGTGTATTTTTATTATTACTTGCAATAAAACTGATTATTTCTTAAATATTATTGGCAGATATAAAAAAGGTCGCATAACAACGACCTAATAAAATTTGATATTAAATATTCGATAGTTATCTTGCTTCTTTAACTGCAAGTCCCAATTGCCAAACTGCCATGGCATAATGCATGCTATGGTTATAGCGGGTTATGGTATAAAAATTCGGTAAGCCATACCAAAATTGGTAACGATCACCCATATCAAGGCGCAATAGACTCACCTGAGTATGACCATCTAGTGAGCCTTGTGGTTTCAAGCCAGCTTTTGCAAGCGTTTCAATTGAGTATTTAGTGCTAAAACCTGAGTTAAGTGATGGAGCCTGACCATCAGCCATTACCGCCACTTTCTTACCTCGTTGCCAACCATATGACTTAAAGTAGTTTGCTACACTACCGATAGCATCAACTGGATCCCACAAATCAACATGACCATCATGGTTAAAGTCAACGGCATGACGTCTAAACGCTGACGGCATAAATTGACCATATCCCATTGCGCCAGCAAATGATCCACTTAAATCAAACGGATCAACGCTTTCATCACGGCACATCACCAAAAAGTCTTCTAATTCGTTAGAAAAATATTGTGCACGCCTTGGATAGTAAAAGGCAAGCGTTGATAGCGCATCAATAATTTTCGTTTTACCCATTACTCTACCCCAACCTGTTTCGACACCGATAATGCCAACAATAATTTCAGGTGGAACACCATATTCGGTATAAGCACGCTTTAACTCTTTTTCGTATTGGTTCCAAAATTCAACACCACGAGGGAGGTTGCTTGCCGTAATAAATTTATTTTTATAACGAATCCAAGCACCATTTGGTCCTGTTGCAGGTCCTGATTTTGGTGCTTGTTTATCCATTAAATTAATTACCCAATCAAGTTTATTGGTCTGAGCAAGCACATTGCGAAGCTGTTGACGGTTAAAACCATGCTTGCTCACCATTCTATCGATAAATTTTTCTTTATCTATTTCTAATAACGGACTTGCGGTTTTAGATGGGTTGTGATCTTTTTCGAGATAAACACCGCCTTTGACATTTGCATGCCCACGGTGTTCTTTCATTGGCGATGTTGAAGATCTATTACTGCTACAAGCTACAAGCAATAAAATTAAATTAAGACAAACGATAATACGGCGCATAAAAAAATCCATATCTTAAGTAATTAAAAAATCGACAACATCATAAGGGATTTCTTATTATTTAACAATATTTGAGCATGATTTACCTTCCGCAACTTGCTTAATATTGCTCAAAGTGGTGTCAGAAATATTCAACAATGCTTCTTGCGTCAAAAAGGCTTGATGACCTGTAAAAATAACATTATGGCAAGAAGACAAACGACGGAATACATCATCTAAAATGACATCATTTGATTTGTCTTCAAAAAATAGATCACGTTCATTTTCATAAACATCCATGCCCAAAGCACCAATTTTGGTTTGTTTTAATGCTTCAATAGCAGCTGTTGCATCAAGTAATGCTCCACGGCTGGTATTGATAATCATCACGCCATTTTTCATCTTTTGGAATGAATCTTTATTTAATAAATGATAATTTTCTGGTGTCATTGGACAATGTAATGTGATCACATCTGATTTGGCATATAGCTCATCTAATTCAACATATTGCGCTCCTAATTCAACCACAATATCATTAGGATAAGGATCATAAGCAAGAATATGCATACCAAAACCTTTCAATATACGAATAACCGCTTGACCAATTTTGCCGGTACCAATCACGCCAGCAGTACGATTGTGCATATTAAAGCCAGTTAACCCATCTAACGAAAAGTTAGCATCACGAGTGCGTTGATAGGCTTTATGCGTTCTTCTATTTAGCGTCATCATTAAAGCCACTGCATGCTCTGCAACGGCTTCTGGCGAATAAGCAGGCACTCGCACTACAGTAATTCCCAATTTTTCAGCTTCTGCTAAATCAACATTATCAAAACCAGCACAACGAAGTGCTAAAATTTTAATGCCATAACTGGCTAATTTTTGTAGTACTTTTTTATCGACTTCGTCATTAACAAATGCACAAACAGCATCATACCCTTGAGCTGTAACAGCCGTTTTATGACTGAGTTTATGTTCATAATATTCAATATCAAAACCAAACTTTTTGTTTGCCATTTCTAAGTGTTCTTTATCGTAATGCTTGCTACTAAAGACAGCGACTTTAATTGAACTTTTCATATTACTAAACCCCTCTTAATGGTAATTAGTTATTTTTTACTGGTTGTTGGCGTTAATCTTTATACTCAAACAATTTTTATACTGAAACACAACACATAGTCTTTACAATTTTTAACAAAAACGACTTTTAGCTTTCAAAAAAATATTGCGTATCAATTTGTTATGTTGGCAATATCACTTTAGGTAACAGTGTTTACCTTCGCTTATCGAATTATTTTTATAGGTTATATGCTATGATAGCACTTTGCTAAAAACTAACAATAAAGATAGATAATGAATAATGCGCAAAATTCACTTTTGAAAACAATTTTTAACACCAAGATGCTAATCTGCATTTTTACGGGTTTTGCTTCTGGTCTTCCTTTTTATTTATTATTACAACTATTACCTGCTTGGTTAACAAGCGATGGTGTAAATATAAAAACAATTGGTGCTTTTTCGTTAACGCAAATTCCTTATATTTTGAAATTTATCTGGTCGCCATTTATGGATAATATTTCACCGTTTAATTTAGGGCGACGCCGCGGTTGGATGCTGGGTTGCCAAATTATACTTACTTTTTCAATCGCAATATTGGGATTTTTTTCGCCTAAGTTAAACATCTGGTTAATTGCGATTACCTGCTTTATTATTGCGCTATTTTCCGCCACTCAAGATGTTGCGCTTGATGCATTTAGACGAGAATTATTAATTGATAAAGAATTAGGGCTCGGTAATAGTATTCATACAAACGCTTATCGAATTGCAGGTTTAGTACCTGGTTCATTATCACTTATATTATCAAACTATTTACCGTGGAATAGTGTTTTTATCATTACAGCACTATTTATGCTACCGGCTATCATAATGACATTGCTGGTCAAAGAGCCTCTTAATCAAATGCCAAAAAATCACCATTTTAAAGATATCATCATTGAACCATTTAATGAATTTATTACTCGAAATGGGCTTAAAACAGCCATTTTAATATTAGCATTTATCTTTTTATATAAATTAGGCGATAGTATGGCTACTTCATTAGCCACACCTTTTTATTTACAAATGGGCTATAGTCGCCCCGATATTGGCTGGATAGCAAAAAATGCCTCTTTATGGCCAAGCGTATTGGGTGCACTAATTGGCGGTATTTTGATGATAAAAATAGGAATAAACCGCGCACTATGGTCCTTTGGTCTTGTACAAGTTATTTCAATTTTAGGATTTGCTTGGCTTTCGGTGGAAGGTCCTTTTAATGCTATAGGGACATACCAAAAAGCTTTATTAGCAATAGTAATTGGTTTCGAATCACTTGGCGTTGGCCTTGGTTCCGCCGCATTTGTGGCGTTTATCGCAAAAACAACCAATCCACTTTATACTGCAACACAATTTGCTTTATTTACTAGCATAGCATCAATTCCAAGAACATTAATTAATGCGACAACAGGCATTATGGTTGAATATTTGGGGTGGACAACATTTTTTAGTTTATGTACGATTCTCGCCATCCCAGGTATGTTATTATTATTAAAAGTTGCCCCATGGAATACCAAATCATAAGGAGAAAATATGGATAAGCTAACCCAAGCATTTGATTTTAGACATGCATGTAAAAAATTTGATCAAACAAAAAAAATCAATAATGATGATATTGAATATATATTAGAAGCTGGCCGACAATCTCCCTCATCATTTGGTATGGAGCCTTGGCATTTTGTGGTCATTGACAGTGATAAAATAAAGGCACAATTGCGATCGGTTTGCTACAATCAAGAGCAAGTGACAAGCTGTTCACATTTTGTGATCATACTTTATCGCAAAGCCAATAACTTCACTTCGCAAAGTGATTACTTACGCCGAGCTATTGCTCGTACTTTACCTAATCCCAATGATCAAACAGCAATCGACATTGCTTGCCAAGCATTTATTAATTTTTGCGAGCAAGGACTTGCTGATGGTTTAACCATTAATCACTGGTCAGAAATGCAAGATTATATCGCTAGCGCCAATATGATGACAGCAGCTGCATTTCGAGGCATTGACTCATGTGCAATAGGTGGATTTGATCACGATAAAGTAATACAAATTTTAGAAAAATATATACCGCAATTAAGTAGTGAATCATTTGGTGTTGGGCTATGTTTAGCATTCGGCTATCGAGCCGGAGAGCCTACAGCACGTGTTCGCTGGCCATTGCTAGATATAACAACATATTTATCGGATGACAATTCAACGAGCTAACCAATTGAATACCTTCAATCGCCAAACGGCGAATGAAGGTATAAATGAAAAAACAGCAGAGCTTTATTTAATTAATTGTTTATTTAATTAATTGATAGAGCGCTTCAGCTTCAGATGAAGCCGAATCCATGATAAAGGCAACACCAGATAAAATATTACCAACTTGAGGATCGCTAATATTTTGTTGTACCGAATTTAAAATCTCTTGTGCCCAACCAATTTTTCTAAGCACTGCTTCTACATTTTCTTTTGAAGGATTGTTCATCTTATCTCCCCCTTGTTTTGTTAGGATGTCGAGTAAACTAATAATTAAAATGTTATTGCTAAATGATAGGAAAAAATTTAAGAATAAGAAAAGCGCATATTTTAAACACTGAAAGTAAAAAAACAAAACAAACAAAGTTTAAAAAGGAATAAATATCTTTAAAATAATTGAAAAGAAAAAGATAACCAATTAATTCGCAAAAAATTAACTCAACGCAAATAATACAAATACAGCCTGTTATGATTGCCTATTGATACAATAATCAATTTTTTTTACACTATAAGGATTAATAATGTTAGACTTATCTGCTATAAATTGCACTAGTTTTGCTAAAAATGACCAAAGTCAAAATAAGTAAGGATTTAAAATGAAAACCAAACATGCCCGTTTGTTAATACTTGGTTCTGGCCCTGCAGGTTATACCGCAGCAGTTTACGCTGCACGTGCAAACCTTTCCCCCGTATTAATTACAGGAATGCAACAAGGTGGACAACTTACTACAACCACAGATCTTGAAAACTGGCCTGCTGGCGCGCCTGACTTAACGGGATCAGAATTAATGGTCAAAATGAAAGAACATGCTGAAAGGTTTAACACCGAAATTATTTTAGATCACATCGATCGTGTCGATTTTAGCGAAAAACCTTATAAGCTTTATGGTAGTGAAACGCAATACAGCTGTGATGCATTGATCATCGCTACAGGGGCTTCAGCACAATATTTGGGCTTACCATCAGAAGAGGCTTTCAAAAGCAAAGGGGTATCAGCTTGTGCAACTTGCGATGGTTTTTTCTATCGTAACCAAAAAGTTGCCGTTGTTGGCGGTGGTAATACTGCCGTTGAAGAAGCCCTTTATTTAGCCAATATTGCTAGCGAAGTACATTTAATCCATCGTCGAGATAGCTTCAGAGCTGAAAAAATATTAATGGATCGCTTAGACCAAAAAATAAAAGAAGGTAAAGTGATCTTACATACACACCGCATCGTTGACGAGATTTTAGGCGACAACATGGGCGTTACAGGCGTTCGAATCCGTAGCACACAAGATACAAATTTAACTGAAGAAATTTCTGTTTTAGGCGTATTTATTGCTATTGGACATAAACCCAATACGACCATTTTCGAAGGACAGCTTGAATTAAATGAAGGCTATATTAAAGTGCAATCAGGCACACAAGGAAATGCAACACAAACCAGTATCGAGGGAATATTTGCAGCGGGTGATGTAATGGATCATATTTATCGTCAAGCGATTACTTCAGCAGGTACGGGCTGTATGGCGGCTTTAGATGCCGAACACTATTTGGACAACTTAAAATAAACAGTAAAGAGCTTCATGTCATTAGATAAAAAACGCCAAGCCTATTTACTTGGCTGGTTAAAACAGTATGCAAAAATGCATAAAAGTAATTTGTGGGCTTCGATTTTAACTGGCTTTGTTTTAACAATATTAGTGATTATCCAAGCTGCGTTGCTTGCAATCATTTTACAAAAAATCATTATTGATCAACACCATTTTACGGATATCTTACCTTTTTGGGGCGGACTAATTGGGGTATTACTCGGTCGGGCATTTTTTATTTATCTGCGTGAAAAAATCAACTTTGCCATAGGTCAAAAAGTTCGCAAGCAAATTCGACACCAATTAATTAACCAACTTGAATTGCATGGTCCGGCTTACTTAAATCAAAGCACGATCGGCGCATGGAGTACGTTACTTATTGAACAAGTCGATAAATTGCATGACTTTTTCGCACGCTATTTGCCACAAATGCGATTGGCAAGCATGACACCGATTTTAATTTGTATAGCGATATTCCCTTTTAATTGGGCCGCCGCTACAATTTTACTTTGCACAGCACCACTGATCCCTATTTTTATGATCTTAGTCGGAATGGGGGCTGCCGATATCAATCGTCGCCATTTTAAAGCCCTCGCTTATTTAAGTGGTCACTTTTTAGATCGTCTAAAAGGTCTCAATACCATTCGACTATTCAACCAAGGCGAAAAACAAACTAACGAAATAGCTCGTGCTTCTGAGGATTTTCGTATAAAAACGATGCAAGTACTCAAAATTGCATTCTTATCTTCTGCTGTATTAGAGTTTTTCACATCAATTTCAATCGCCATTGTGGCGATTTATTTTGGTTTTTCCTATTTGGGAGAATTTGATTTTGGCGCATACAACGGAACTGTTACCTTATTTGCTGGTTTTTTTGCGTTAATTTTAGCACCTGAATATTTTCAACCATTACGTGATTTAGGCACCTACTATCATGCTAAAGCAGAAGCAATCGCAGCGGCTGATAATATCGAAACTTTTTTAAGTAAAAACATTGTGCAAAAACAACCTAACATTAAAGCAACTAACATCAAATTGGATGAACCATTACAAACCATTGAAGCAAATAACTTAATTGTACTATCCAGTGAACAACAATTTATCGTTGGTCCACTATCGTTTAATTTGCAAGCACCGTTTAAATTGGCTTTGATTGGTACCAGTGGCGCAGGAAAAACGTCGTTAATGCAAGTGTTGCTTGGTTTTTTACCTTATCAAGGTTCGCTAAAAATTAATGGCATTGAATTTAACCAATTAGATATAAATGATTGGCAGCAAAAGGTGAGTTGGATAGGGCAAAATCCTTATCTGCTAAATAGCACTATTCGCGATAATATTTTACTTGGTAAGCCAAACGCCACAATGCAAGAACTTGAAGAGGTAATCACCAAAACACAATTAGCCGATGTAATTGCCAAATTACCACAAGGAATTGAAACCCAAGTTGGCGAAGATGCCGTGCGTTTATCTGTTGGACAAGCACAACGAATTGCTTTAGCTAGAGCTATGCTAAAACCTTGCCAATTAATTATTCTTGATGAGCCAACGGCTAGTTTAGACAAGCAAACCATGCAAAATCTAGATCAACAACCTATTGCCCCCAACAGCATTACCATTACTCACCAAACAGATGATATGCAGAATTATGAACAAATCTGGCAACTAGCCCACAGCAAGCTACATCAAGGTAAGCTGCCTTGTGATAGCGAGGAGGATTTATGTTAGCCATATTGCGCCCTTATATAGCTCTTTATAAACACTATTTTTGGCAAATTTTAGCTGGTTTATTGTTATCAATTCTTACCCTATTTGCTAGTGTCTTTCTATTATCTTTATCAGGATGGTTTTTAGCTTCTACCGCTTTTGTTGGCGTTGCTGGTTTGTATTCGTTTAATTATATGTTGCCAGCAGCCGGCGTACGTGCGGCAGCGATTGCTCGCACCGCTTCACGTTATATGGAGCGTTTGGTTGATCACAACACTACATTTAAAATCTTAGCTTATCTAAGAACGCTTGCTTTTCGTAAAATTTTGCCATTAAGTGCTAATCAACTTGCCCACTACCAACGAGCAGATTTACTTAATCGCTTCATTGTTGATATTGATGCGCTTGATCATTTATACCTAAAACTCTTTGCCCCTATTGTAACTGCTTTAGTGACCATTGGCATTTTATTTATTGGACTTGCAACTATCAATTTACCCATTGCACTAATCATTACTATCATACTTACAACTACGTTACTTGTCGTGCCCGTTATTTTTTACCAAGCAGGAGAGCAGCTAGGAAAAACGCTAGCTAAACAACAAAGTGAGTACCGAACATTATTAATCAATTACCTGCAAGGGCAAGCTGAACTGACTCTATTTAATGCGCAACTGCGCTATCGTACTCAGCTTGATGAACTGGAATCAGATTGGTTGTATAATCAGCAGCGCCAATCAACATTAATGGCGCTATCAAGTGCATTAGTCTTACTAATTGCAGGCTTTTTAACGTTACTTGTGCTATGGTTAATTACCCAATACACCTTATCACCTTTAGTGGCTTTATTCGTATTTGTTAGCCTTGCTAGTGCCGAGATCCTTATGCCAATTCCTGGTGCATTTATCTTTTTAGGACAAGTGCTTTCTTCTGCCACACGCACCACCGCTATTTTCAATCAAACACCAGATATTAAATTTGTGCCAAAAGGCAGAACGATAGATCTAAACGTGGCAAAATTACAATTTAAGCAAATTAATTTCACTTATCCCAATCAGCCTTTTGCGGTATTAACTGATTTTTCATTGACAGTTGAACATGGTGAGCATATTGGCATAATTGGTAAAACAGGTTGTGGTAAATCGACATTGCTAAGCCTAATAAATCGCATATGGCAACCTCAATCAGGCAATATTTATATCAACAATGTTGAACTCAATCAACTTGATGAAAAAACATTACGACAAACGATTGCTATGGTGCCACAAGTGATCACGATATTTAGTGACACCTTAAAGCAAAATTTACTCATAGGTAATCAACAAGCGACCGAGCAACAATTAATAGATGTATTACACCAAGTTGAGCTCGACAAACTATTAGCTACGGATCAAGGCTTAGACTTACTTATTGGACAAGGTGGACGAACACTATCCGGTGGCGAAATTCGCCGTATCGGCATTGCAAGAGCCTTACTGCATAATTCCCCATTAATTTTAATGGACGAACCAACAGAGAGCCTTGATCGACAAACCGAGCAACAAATTATTCAATTAATAAAGAAAACCTGTAAAGATAAAACATTGCTCATGGTCACCCATCGCCTGACCAACAATCCGCTATTTGATCGAATTATTTCGCTTTAACAAATATAAGATCTTAAGAAACGACATCAAAACGGGGATTTTATGCGAAATCCCCTACTCACACGCATAAATTAAATAAAAAAACACCAATTTTCACAAAATAAAAACTTAAATAAAATCAATAGGTTTTCTGAATGATTTTTAGGATGAAAACAACTTATAGGAAAGCTGTGGTTTCAGGCATTTTAGCTTTTGTAAATAAAATAAGCGATTGATGATAACACCAAAGCGGGGTATTTTAATTCCTACACATAGCACAGAATGCGCTCTACTTATAATTACTAGTATCATCCATGATGCTCACCTCTTCTAGGTCATCTTTGCTATACTAAGATGTTCAAATTTTTTGCAGAAAAATTTGCTCTAATTTTGCCACAGAGGCTTTAACGAAATGGTGCCGATTTTACAAACCACTTAGCCTTCAGGAAAAACAGTAATTTTGGATGATATTACGGCTTCCTATCTTCCTCATGTTTTTATTTGCTTTTTAGTGATTGATTTGGCGTGTTATTTTTATTGATAATGTTAAACCGCAGTATAAGCGGTTTGACATTTTTGATAAACATTATTTTTTAGCATAAAGTATAAATGGTATTTTTTTATATTGTTTAGTTCTTTTATCCCATTCTTCTAGCTTGAGTAAGCAAAGATGGTATTTTTCGTCTTGTGCTGGTTTAGCGCCAACGGAGAATAAATAATCTTTGCCTGCTTCAGGAGTAAATTCAAATGCGCGGTTAATCCCGTTGCAAACAAAAAACTTGGTATAACCTTGACGAAACCATCCTGGTTCAACTTTAGTTGACATTCCAACTGTAAAACCAAAAATAAATGGTTTATTTGGAATGACATTAATTTGACTTAATGGTTTGACGTAATCACCAAAAACCGTTACGCCATGAATATCTGTAACCGGAGTTACGGCCTTTGTATCACCAAATCGAAAAGGAACTATACCACCATTGTCATAGTGGGTTGCTTCATCATATATCCGCATCTTTACGTTAACATCACTTGCCCCTATTTGAATAACGGTAACTCTTGCTTTAGGTTGATTACCCGTTGGTTCAACTTCAGAATAAAAACGGCTTTTTGATAAAAATTTAGCATGAAATTCTGCTTGCCATTGCGCTAAATGATATTCGGCAGAACTTTTATAAGTGGAGCATGATACGATAAATAGCGCAAATGCCACTACGCATAACATTCTAAAAAATTTAAACATTTATACTCCTTAATTTAAGTTAGATTTATAAAATAACACCTATACAAAACTAATTAAAGGAATCTAACTTTTACAATAAATAATAATCAATATGTTAAATATTTGATGCAATTTGTTGATTATGATATAGGTATTGATTTTATAGCTGATGCCATAAAATAGCTTTCTATGATAAACTAATAATCAGTTATAATATAAGCACTACATATCATTTTATACATTGCAATAATGCGTTACGAAACTTGCTTATTGTTTTACCAGATTGGAACATAACGAAATTTAAAAAATAACGCCATGATTAATGAAGACAATTTTTCCGACCACACACCCATGATGCGGCAATATTTAAAACTCAAAGCCGAAAATCCCGATATTTTGCTTTTTTATCGCATGGGTGATTTTTACGAGATGTTTTATGACGATGCTAAACGTGGCTCGCAGCTTTTAGATATTTCGCTCACTAAACGTGGCTCTTCAAATGGTGAGCCTATTCCTATGGCAGGCGTGCCCTATCATGCTGTTGAAAGCTATCTAGCCAAGTTGATTTCACTCGGTGAATCCGTCGCTATTTGCGAACAAGTTGGCGATCCGGCTACCAGTAAAGGCCCTGTTGAACGTAAAGTTGTTCGTATTGTTACCCCAGGTACTGTCAGTGATGAATCGTTACTAGAAGATCGCAAAGACAACTTACTGGCTTCAATTTGGCAACAAAACCGCCATTATGGTTATGCGACACTCGATATCAGTTCAGGCCGATTTTTTGTTTTCGAATGTGATAATTTCGAAGCAATTCAAGCCGAATTGCAACGAACCAGTCCCGTTGAATTACTCTATCCCGAAGATTTTCAATCCATGCCATTAATTGAACATCGTCATGGTTTGCGCCGTCGCCCGCAATGGGATTTTGACCTTGAAACGGCAAAACAGCAACTCAATTTACAATTTGGTACCAATGATCTTGTCGGATTTGGTGTTGAAGACTGCCATTACGCACTGTGTGCAGCGGGGTGCTTATTGCAATATGTTAAAGATACCCAACGCACGGCGCTGCCTCATATACGTTCAATTATCAAACAATCAGCCTATGATTTTGTGGTATTAGATGCAGCCACTCGGCGTAATCTAGAAATTACTGAAAATCTAGCTGGTGGCACTGACAATACCGTTGCTGAAATACTCGATAAAACCCAAACGCCAATGGGTAGCCGAATGCTTAAGCGTTGGTTACATGCACCAATTCGCAATTTGACAATATTACAAAATCGCCAACTTGCGATCAGTGAATTACAAAATTATATTGATGATGCCAATCCATTATTAAAACAAATTGGCGATTTAGAACGTATTTTGGCAAGGCTCGCGTTGCGAACCGCCCGTCCTCGTGATTTTGCTCGTCTGCGTGATGCTTATAATTTATTACCACAGCTACAAAATCTATTGAGTTGCCTTACTTCGCCCGCATTAATCACATTGCGAGCCAAAATAAATCAATTTGATCGCATAGCAGATATTTTAAACCATGCTATTGTTGATGCACCGCCCGTGATTATTCGTGATGGCGGTGTAATTGCTGGTGGATATAATGCAGAACTAGACGAGCTACGAAGCCTTGCTGATGGTGCAACTAATTATCTAGAACAGCTTGAAATACGAGAGCGTGAAACGCTTGGTATTGACACGCTTAAAGTGGGCTTCAATGCGGTGCATGGCTACTATATCCAAATCAGCCGAGGTCAAAGCCATTTAGCGCCAATTCATTATACTCGTCGTCAAACACTGAAAAATGTTGAACGGTACATAATCCCCGAGCTTAAAGAGTATGAAGATAAAGTCCTTACAGCTAAAGGGCGAGCATTAGCGCTCGAAAAACAACTTTACGAACAGCTATTTGATCTATTAATGCCCGAACTCGCCGATATGCAAATTAGCGCTGATGCCATTGCCGAGCTTGATGTTTTAACCAACCTTGCAGAGCGCGCATTAACACTTAACTATCAAACACCAACACTATCAACCAACGCAGGTATAGAAATTAAAGATGGGCGGCATGTGGTTATTGAACAAGTATTACAGACGCCTTTTATTGCCAATTCACTATCATTATCACCAAGCAGACGCATGTTAATTATTACTGGACCAAATATGGGAGGGAAAAGTACTTATATGCGTCAAGCGGCTTTGATTGTGTTGCTTGCCTATATTGGTAGTTTTGTACCTGCATCAAAAGCAACAATTGGCCCAGTAGATCGCATTTTTACCCGAATTGGCGCTTCAGATGATTTAGCTTCAGGGCGTTCTACGTTTATGGTTGAAATGACTGAAACGGCTAACATTATGCATAATGCCACAGAACAAAGCCTTGTTTTAATGGATGAAATCGGTCGAGGCACCTCAACTTATGATGGGCTTTCTTTAGCTTGGGCCTGTGCGGAAAATTTAGCTAATGAAATCAAATCAATGACACTGTTTGCCACCCATTACTTTGAATTAACCCAACTACCTGAACATCTGCAAGGTGTTTATAACATCCACTTTGATGCTATTGAACACGATAATACTGTTGCTTTTATTCACGAAGTATCTGAAGGTGCGGCTAGTAAAAGTTTTGGTATTGCTGTTGCTGGGCTTGCTGGCGTACCCAAAGCAGTATTAAAACGAGCTAAACAAAAATTGAAAGAGCTAGAAATTATTTCCAAACAATCTGCTGGTAGCCATATTGATAAATCGCAACTTTCGTTGATGATCAGTGAGCCAGCAACGTCAGAAGTCGAAGAAGCATTAAAACAGATCGATCCTGATGCTTTAACACCAAAACAAGCTTTAGAAATGCTATATCAATTAAAAAAATTATTGTAATGTGCAAGCGCAATAATCGTTTTATCACATTACAATTTAACAACTATCAATAATCACTGCCAAATTGACTTTTGGCAGTTAGATTTTTAGGCGTGATTAGCCCAATGCTTTTTCTTTGATGTTTTACCAATACCAGGGTTAAAGCTATTTGTTGGATCGAGCTGTTGATAGAATTTTTTCAAATCATCATTCGCATGATACAAATGCCCAACATTATGCTCTGCTGGATACTGAGCCCCTCGCTGGTCGAGTAATGCTAAAATATCGTGCTTAACTTTATCGCAATCCACGCCTTTTTTGGCAATATAATCTTGATGAAAAACATAACAGAAAAAATGCCCATAATACATTTTGTGAATAAAATGTTGATCGATATCTTTTGGTAGCGTTTCAAACCAATCGGTATCATTGCGTTTTAATGCAATATCAAGTGCCACAATGTCTTCTACTGTTTTACTATGCACATTGCGGTAAGCCGTTGCAGCCCCTGCGGCAGCAAAGCGGTGTAACATCGCTGCTTGTGCTTCCTTTTCATTGCATAAAAAATAATTACCATTTTTATTTCGAAAATAGCCTTTTAAAAAAGCTTCGGCCTCAGCGATTCCATCATCTGCCATTTTTAAGATAAGATGATGCTGATAACAATCACGATAATTGCGTAACGACTTAGGCAAGTGCTTTGGTAATAATCGACAAACAAAAATAGAAAACCGATCCGAAAAATTCTTAGGAAAGAACGGAATTTTAGCGGTAATGCGATCTACAACATTTTTAAAAACAAACAGGCGTGGCATCATATCTGTGCCTAATTTCTGAATAGCAAGAAAGGTTGGTTTACCATAAATAGCTGCAATATCAAAAGCCACACGATGCATATATTCGCCCGACACAGGTAAGGTTTTAAATTGACGCAAAATATGGCGACGAATATCATTTAATTCAGTAATATTATTTGTGCCAATATAAAATACAGCCGATTTATTTTCTAAAGGAAAGGTATCTAAGCGCACGGCAAAAACCATTAAACGTCCGGCACTGCCCGACGCTTCATAATGGCGGGTTGGATCGGCATTAAACCGAGCAGGCGTATTAGCATCAACTTGACGAACATGCTCACAATAATGATGATCATGACCTAAACCTGCATCTGCATTTATATCTTTATCGGTATAAGTATGATTTTGCAAATTCTGCAAAATCGTTTCTGGCTCATCCCCCAGCTCAATACCTAAATGATTAACTAAGTGCAATTGTCCTTGCTGATCTAATTGAGCAAAAACAGCCATTTGAGTATACGCAGGTCCTCGCTGAATAAGCGCACCGCCAGAATTATTACAAACGCCTCCCATCACTGATGCACCAATGCAAGATGAGCCAATCACCGAATGTGGGCCTCGATGATATTTTTTTAATTCTTTTTCTAGCCGATAGAGCGTACTACCTGGCAAGCAAACAACTTGCTCACCATTTTTAATAACATTAATCCCGTCCAATCTGCGAGTGCTAACAATAACGATGGGGCGATCATAATCATTGCCATCTGGCGTAGATCCACCTGTTAAACCTGTATTCGCTGATTGTGCAATCACAATCACATCAGCCTCAACACAAGCTTTTAAAACTTGCCATTGCTCAACAAGTGTGCCTGGCAAAACTACCGCCAAGGCATCTCCCTTACCAAAGCGAATACCCTGACGGTAAGGGAGTGTTCGGCTAGGAGTAGTTAAAGTATATTTATGTCCAACAATACTTTGTAGCTTCTCAATGAGTTTAGCTGTTTGATTACTTTTCATATCGGTATGTCCCATGTATATTGAAAATTGTATTGCGTTAACACTGGTTATTTAATAATCAACCATCTTAACTAAAAGCTACACAATTAGCTATCGGTATTTCATCAATCTTTACCGCGCGTTAATCGTTATTTTTCATGAAAAATAGATTAACCGTGAAGTATAGTCGTTAAGTTTAAGCGTAAATAATGGATAAGTTATCGGTTATCATTGAGCATCAAGTGCAAGGATTTACGCTTTCTTATACATTCACTTTTTTATGATGGAGTGGGCATATGCAATTTTTATCATTAACAATAAAAATCTATTTGATATGATTTACCTTATTTTAAGATGTATTATTACTTTCTCGCTTAATCATTAACTTTAATCTTAGAAATAACAACGTAACATCCGTAGAAATAAGACAAGAAAATATCCTTCTGGAAGGTTGAGAGGCGTAAGATTAAATGCATACCAAATATGACTAACAATAATTCTTATTTTGCTTAAAACTTTCCTCAAGTTTTTGCCGTTGCTGATGAGTAAATTCGTCATAAAAAAGAAAATAAAAAGAATATTTTTGTATTTGTATTAAATAGCCTTTCTTTAATTTTCTTATCTTATAAAATTCCGAATATTTAATTTTAACTCCAGATAGTTTTTCTTTATATGTGCATTCTAATTTATCATTATAAAATGTGATAATTGCATGGCGGTAAACGCTATTCACCGATTTAACAATGCGATTCACCGATAATCGCAAACACAATGGATACCCAACCAAGGCAAAAATAGAACCCAATAGCATAGATAGAGAAATTTGATCAAAAATAAAACCTATCAGTATAATAAAAAGTATTACAAACATTCCGATCGTTATATTACGGTACAAATACTTGAGCCCCGTTAGGATTCTTTGTGTTGTCACTTCGTAATTTTCAATAACAGCTAATGGTGCGTCACACTCTTTTTCGTAATATGGCTTTAAGTTATTGTCTAATATTATTAAATGTTCGGGCTTAAATAGTTCAAATTTAACAAAATAAAATATTGTGCAATTAACAAAAAATAGATACCCATCTGCTTTTTTATGGATTTGATAAAAGTCTTGATAATAGTAAGTATTGGTTTCACTTTTATCCTGATTATGTAATATCATTTTTTCATCATCAAATGTGATTAGAAAATTTCGCATATTGTCGGCTATTGAGCGGTCTAAATTTTCGGCAAACTCTTTATCTAGCACGCCTGATTGAGCATAGTACGAGTCTAACAAATATTGCGAGTTGATTTTATATTCTACAGTTATTTTTTTATTCATTGTTTAGCTCTTTTGTAAATATCCCAAACTTAGTACACAACTCACCTAGTACACAACTCACCTAGAAAATTAAGCGACCTATTTTAGTGCTTTATATTCAATCGGTGTCATGTTATTTAATGCCTTTGCGGTCTTTCGGTGTTATAAATCGTTAACCATTCTTCGCTTGTTTTCCTTAAAAGTTGAATTATGCCCTATTTACGGCACAGCTCTTTAATAGGAATACCATCCTCAGCTTCTTTTAAAATAGCTACAATTTGATTCAGCCCTTTTTCATCATTAAATCCCATTTTACTTTTATCATAGAGAATTTTCTACTGCACTATTTTAATGGGTAGTTACACTGCATTTTTTCTTTTTGAAATGCAATTGGTGATTGTTGGTACCGCTTTCTGTTTTTTTGTTTATCATAGCAATGACCTTATAAAACGGGTACTAATTAGTGTAACCTATCCACTATACAACCAGCTTAAATAGTGACCTCGCCAAAAGGCATGGATTAATCTGACTTCTTTTTCAACTAATATAATTGTCTTTTCACTCTCCAGTAATCCATCTGCTAATGCTCGTTTCATGGCAAATCATTAATACCTTTGTGCTACTGAGTATACACTAACTCCTCTTTTGTTGGTTGTCTGTAAGCCACAAAATAATCTTTACCTACAATAAATAATGTATTGTTCATATAAATGGCTTGATTGCCATTTAATAAAAATTTAGCTATAGGTAGTTCATCAATATTTTCAAATGTGGCATATTCCAATTCGTTACTGATATCAATGTGATATTTTTTAAAATTTTCTACTTGCTGTTGATATAATGCCTCATTATCAAAAAATTGTTTTGAATTAGTCTTACCAAAGTTTACCGGATAAGATTGTTGATAATTAATACAAAGTTTTTTTTCATTAGCATTTAAAGTTAATGTCGCACTATCAAGCTCTTCTAATTGACCACCCTCAAAACGTAAATAATTATTAGCTTGCTTACTTGTTAACAAAAGACTTCTAGGCGAATGTTTATTTGGATCTTTAGTAGCCCATTTGCTATAGCAATTAGACGTAACCGGTATTTCTTGAAACTTTCCTTCTTTTGTAATTTGAAAATGTTGTATTTCTATTGTTTCATCTTCAAAGCGTTGTTGGCGTTCAATGGAATAGTTTTTGTCTATATTGTAACCACCAAAACCGGCTGGATACATATTTGTTGCCTCATCTCTTGTTGCGCCATAATAATTTTTTAATATTATCTTATCTAAAAAATCATATTGTTCTGATAAAAGGTAAAGATAAATTATTTGCTCTTCATTTTCTTGTGTGCCAGTTATTAAAATTGGATTTATCACATTATTAATTTGAGGTAGCTTTATTCCATTTAAATCAATTAAATAATTATTTAACTGTTCATATAAACTATCGTTATCGAATAAGTTTAAATAGTATGCAAAACTTCTTGATATATTTTGAGGGTAATTATAATAATTCTCATCCTGAATAAATTTCGCTGATCTTTTAGAATTAATTGGTAAATCTAATGAGGGAAATCTATTACTTAATTTTTGAAATGAATACTTGTTTTGGGGTTTTAAAAAAGATGCAACAAAAGATTCATTGATAAATAATAACTGATCATTTCCAAAAATCAATCTATGCTTTGGCAATAATAATTTAGCTAAATCAGCATCTAAAACATCATCGAATTGTAAATAATTTACATCACCATACGGTAAAATAAATTCATTGATAATTGGATTTTCAATTAGATTTTTTGTGAGCAATTGGGATAAATCAGATGTTCGATGTACGCTGACATTATACTGGTTATTATTAATATAAATGATATTATTAACTAACTTAACTCGTAAATTATTCAAATAATTAGGGTTATAACTATCTTTTTTCATTAGATAATTATTTTCAATATATTTATCTAAAACCCAATAAGCTTGATTAATATCTTTTGCATAAGTATATGAAAAATTCAAAAAAACATATAATAAACAAACAAGTTTTGCTAACGATATATATTTTTTTATTATATAAAAATAAAATCCAAACATGTTATCAGCTTCCTAAATTTTTAACTAACTCTTGTAAATATTTACCATTGATATCTTTTGCTGTTTTGACAAAAAACTGATTTCCCAAAAACTTACTCTCAAAAACCCGAACATCATAATGAACTCAAACGCTCGCTATACTTTGATTGTCACGCCCTCTTGTTGGATGGTATCTTGTATAGCTATTCTCTAAAGCAATACTATTAGGTATGGTAACTACCCCCTAAAATAGCACAGAAAAAAAGTAGAAAATTCTCTATGATAAAAGAAAAGGGGATTTAATTATGAAAAAAATGACTGAACATCAAATCGTCGCTATTTTAAAAGAAGCTGAAGCGGGTATTCTCGTTAAAGAGCTGTGCCGTAAATATGGCATGGGTAATTCAACTTTCTATAAGTGGCGGGAAAAATAGAGCGGAATGGAAACGTCGGATATTAAACGCTTAAAGGAGCTGGAGGCTGAAAACCGCAAGCTTAAGCAGATGTTTGCCGAACTGAGCTTAAAATCCCAGCTTCAGGAAGAAATCATAAAAAAGCTTTAGTGCCCACAAAGGCACGTAAAACGTGGGCACAGCAACTACAACAAAATCATTCGGTTACTATTGCAATGAGTTGTGCTATTGTTGGTTTAAGCCGTTGTGCTTACTATTATCAATCTAAGTTACAGGATGATTCGGTGATTGTTTCGGTGTTGAATGCTATCACAGACCGGCATTTACGCTGGGGTTTTCCTAAATGTTTTAATCGTATCAGAAAGCTCGGCTATCAATGGAATCATAAACGGGTATATCGAGTGTATTGTGAATTAAAGCTTAATCTCAGGGTAAAGCGTAAAAAACGCATTCCTCCACGATGCCCGGAAAGGTTATTAGTCCCCAATAAACAAGGTGAATGTTGGTCAATGGATTTTATGAGTGACAGTAGTCGTAATCAACGTCGCTTTAGGACATTCAATGTCATCGATGACTTTAATCGTTAGGCGTTAGGTATTGATATTGCAGTAAGCTTACCAGCAGGAAGGATTACCCGTTACTTAGATAAACTGGCCGAATATCATGGGTATCCATTAAAAATACGGGTCGATAATGGGCCAGAATTTACAGGAAAAACCTTTATAAATTGGGCTAAATCACATGATATAACCATTGATTATTATCCAGCCCAGTAGCCCTTATCAAAATGGCTATATTGAACGATTTAACCGTACCTATCGCACTGAGATACTTGATTTATATCTATTTAATAATCTAGAACAAGCAAGAAAGGTAACCGAAGAATGGTTAACCATTTATAACACCGAAAGACCGCATGAGGCATTAAATAACATGACACCGATTGAGTATAAAACACTAAAACAAGCAGCATGATTTTCTACGTGAGTTGTGTACTAAGTTTGGGGTATTCACACAGCTTTTTTATAATAGATATGATTTTGTGATGGGAAATTTTTTCATAATTGAATTCTATTCATTTTATTATAGAGAATTTTCTATTTTTATATGCACTATTTTAAGGCGTAGTTATATAAGTATACATAAAAAAACAAGCTAACCTTTATCAAAAGTAGTAGAATCAATTTAGTTAAATGTAGTGATATTTTTACACTAATTAATATTATGTCGCCCACTTACTAATATGTGCATGGGCGTAATAACAAATAAAATAGCTATTTTACAACACGAAATGGATTAGTTTTTGGTTTCGGTTGTTGAGGTGGAGTTTCGCATTGGTCTTGATGATACTGCGGTTCATCTTCAAATCCCATACCAATGCCATTTTCACGCGCATAAATTGCTTCAATAGCCGCCATCGGTACAACAATGTGTTGAGGGACGCCCGAAAAACGAGCATTAAATTCTACTTGTTCGTTAGTTGCACAATATTGACCTATAGAATGAGGAGCAATATTTAATACAATTTGATTATTTTGAATGAACTCTTGAGGAACTATCACACCATATTTCGAAGTATTAACCACAATATAAGGTGTTAATTCATTATCTAGAATCCAGTCATAAAAAGCCCTAAATAAATAAGGCCGGCGAGGAGTCATTTGCTCAAGTTCCATAAAAAGCCACCTTGTCTACGATTATTATAAGTCAGATAAAATTATTATTATGATCTTATCTTTTTTTCGTCTTCTGTTAATGAATTAATGAAAGCTGGTCGTTCAAAAATTCGTGCCATATATGCCAAATAATTTTTTTCAGCAACTTTAGGTAACTCAATACCAAGCATAGGTAAACGCCATAATAATGGAGCAAAATAGCAATCACTTAACGTAAAATCATCACTCATAAAATAAGGCTTTTCTTTAAATATGACCGAAATAGAAACAAGATCATCAAGTAAATTTTTACGTGCAAGCTGTGCTTCATTACTACTAGGATCATTAACAATAGTTTCATAAGCACTATACCACTCTTTTTTGATGCGATACATTGTTAATCGAGAGTTAGCACGAACAATAGGATAAACAGGCATTAATGGTGGGTGGGGAAAACGTTCATCAAGATATTCTAATGCTATATGTGGTTCATATAACGTTAGATCGCGATCAATTAATGTTGGGATTGAACCATATGGATTAAGATCCAATAATTCTTGAGGTAAATTATCTGCCGTTACAAACTCAATTTCCGCAGTTACCCCTTTTTCTGCCAGCACAAAACGAATCTGATGCCCGTAAATATCTGTTGTATCACAAAATAATGTCATCACAGAACGTTTATTAACAGCAACAACCATATTCACTCCAAATATGAAAAATTAAAATAAGCTTCATTGATTACTATTCTAACAAATTGAATAACAAATTTGTTAAAAAAATGAATTTTATTGTTATCTTTATTTTAAGAAACTGTTTTATGGCAATAAGATATCAGGTGGTATATACGTTTTAATAGAAAATGCTTTTTACTATATAAGCTAATTCCAATGAAAATAGTGTTTTTAGTTATGTGGATGTATTTACGAAAAAAAACCCAGCCTTGGCCGGGTTTTGAGAACTTTTGTAAAGTTGTATTAACGCTTGCTGAATTGTGGACGACGACGCGCTTTGCGTAGACCCACTTTTTTACGTTCAACTTGACGAGCATCACGAGTAACAAAACCTGCTTGACGTAACGCTGAGCGTAAAGTTTCGTCATACTCCATTAATGCACGAGTAATACCGTGACGAATTGCACCAGCTTGACCTGAAATACCACCACCTTTAACAGTGATGTAAAGATCAAGTTTGTCAGTCATTTCAACTAACTCTAACGGTTGCATAACAACCATACGAGCTGTGTCACGACCAAAGTATTGCTCTAATGAACGTTTGTTAATAACGATGTTACCACTACCTGGTTTGATAAATACACGAGCAGCAGAACTTTTGCGGCGACCTGTACCGTAATATTGATTATCAGCCATCTTCTATCCCCTTAAATATCTAATACTTGCGGTTGTTGTGCCGCATGATTGTGCTCATTACCAGCATAAACTTTTAGTTTACGGTACATTGCACGACCAAGAGGACCTTTCGGTAACATGCCTTTTACAGCAATCTCGATGACTTGTTCAGGATGACGTTCAATCATTTCTTTAAAAGTCGCTTCTTTTAGCCCACCGATGTAACCCGTGTGACGATAATAGATCTTATCAGTGCGTTTTTTGCCTGTTACAGCAACTTTTTCTGCATTGATAACGATAATATAATCACCTGTATCAACATGTGGTGTGTATTCTGCTTTGTGTTTACCACGCAAACGGCTTGCGATTTCAGTAGCTAAACGACCTAACGTTTTACCTGCTGCATCAACAACGTACCAGTCGCGTTTAACTGTTTCTGGTTTAGCTGAAAAAGTACTCATTCGTAATTATCCAATTTTTAATTAATCTCACGTTAATAAATCAGTTGATTTATTTACACTTTTTGATTGTTACTATTAATCAACACACCCCTTCGAGTGGTTATATTAATGCTCACAACCTAAAACAACATTGGGAAAAACGTTGTCGTAACGTGGGTGGCAATATTATACAGAAATAATATAAAAGCGCTAGAGTAAAAATAAAAAATCATGGCGAGAAAGAAGCCTTACTGATAAACTTAAAATCAACATTAAATAACACAATATTTATACAAATGAACAAAACTATTCAACTTTCAGAAAAAGATTATATTAACAAAGGATTGCATCGTAAATGTTATCATCATCCTAGTGATCTTAATAAGTGTATTAAAGTAAATTATAATGATGGTGCCGAAGAGGAAACTAACCGCGAAATTGCCTATTATAAACATCTGATCAGGCGCAATATTTCATTTGAAGCGTTAGCTAAATATTATGGCTCGGTGTTAACCAATTATGGTCAAGGTCATGTTTTTGAACTTATCCGTGATTATGATGGAAAAACAGCGACATCACTTGAGAAATACCTTTCTGATGAAAAATTAACACAACAATATTATGCTGATTTAGTGATTTCATTAAAAAATTTAAAATCGGCTTTATTAAAAAACCGTATTATTACTATGACAATAAAAAGCAAGAATATCTTGTTTCAGCACTTAAGTGCTGATAAAAGTCGTTTGATTATTATTGATAATATTGGTAATTCGACGCTTATCCCTATTGCTAATTACATTTCTTTTTTTGCTAAAGCGAAAATTGAACGAACTTGGCAACGTTTTTTAAACTCAATTGTTAAAGAGAATAGCAATAATCGATTAATTACTCGTTTAGTTGATGAAGTGAAGCAGTCATCCTGAATTCTGCAATAGCACCTTTTGCATTATCTGTTCTATTTTTTAAGGTAAATAGGCTTTGATGTAATTTAGCAATACGATTAACAATACTTAAACCAAGCCCTATACCATTATGTTTGCGAGCCATACGAAAAAAGGTTTGGGTTAGCTTTTCGCTTTTAGATTCATCAATGCCGTTACCTTGGTCTTGTACAGTGATAAGGATGTCTTTTTTATCCTTATTGCAACTTACCAAGATTTTAGTCTCATTGGGGCTGTATTGATAACTATTTTCAACTAAATTACGTGTTAGTAGTCTTGTATCTCGTGCCGTCAAAATCAAAACTGGTGTTGTAATACCAGTTTTTCGCCAATGCATTAGCAATTCAAGCCCGTCACAATCAGGTAGCCCTAAATCCAAAATGATTAAGCTAAATTGTCCAAATTGGATATATTGTTCAGCTTGATTACCATTTTGTGCAACTTCACAGACATAACCGTTTGAAGTTATACCGTCGTATAGTCCTTTTTGTAACAAACTATCATCTTCAATAATTAATATCTTCATTGTTCATTACCTTAATACCGATTTTAGCATTATTGAACATGCGCAATAATTTATTTTATATTGGGCTTTACATTGCTAAATCTGTTTATTTAGTCCAATAAAGCGACAATCGATTAAGAAATTTATGAATATTTATCCCAAGCTTTTAATTAAACATGCGGATATGAGGCTCACAATAAATCCAACAATAATCCCTAATGACAATTGAATATCCAAAACATGTCACATAAAAATAAGTGGGATTTATATTTTGACTTGTTAATCAAAAATAAAAGGTTGCTTGTAAATTATGCAAATAAACCGTTTTCTAGATCTATTTAACCTAGTAATAATTTAACGCAAAAACCTTAAGGCAACCTTAAAATAAAAAAACAATTAAGAAATAAGGATAGAAAATAGATAATGTATTATTTAAAAAAGCATAATAAGTATTTTGGTAAAATCGAAGCCGCAAGATCAAGTGTGGCACAAATAATAAAATAAACTACAATGACAAATAAAAAGATTTCGGTTGGATAGACCATACTACGATTATTAATTTGTGTTGCAACAAAAGTAAATTCAGCCACCCCGACAATATAAGCCAAAGAAGTATCTTTAATAAGTGATACCCATTGGTTAACAAAAGACGGTAACATCATTTTAACGGCTTGAGGTAATATAATAAATATAATCACCTGTTGTTTAGTTAAACCTAATGAAAACGCTGCTTGCCATTGCTCTTTAGCCACCGCAATCATGCCGGCATGAACGGAATGACCAATGTATGCAGCACCTATTAAAGATAGAGCAAATATCACGGTTGCAATTGCTGGTATATCAACATGAAGCACCATAGGTAACAGAAAGTAACTCCAAAATATAAGCATAATAACCGGAATAGCTCTAAAAAAACTAAGCACACTAATTAATAAATTGTGTAAAATCCCTTTTAAAACCGTTAATCCTACCCCTGCCAAAATACCTAAAATTGTTGAAAACAAGATAGCGATAATACTTATTAGTAATGTTAAGAAAATACCTCCAGGGAAATTTCCCCACATTAAGTAACCTAAATTATGCCAAATAACTTCAAATCCTTTAAAGCCCATAAATAATCACACCCTACCTGTTTGCAATTGTTTTGTTTGATAAATATTGCCTAAAGTTCCAACTATTACTATTGTTATAATATAAAGTAAAGTTGCAATGGCAAAATCTTGAAAGGTTTTTAATGATTCAGTTTCGATTTGGCGTGAGGCATAAGAAAGTTCTAACACACCAATAGCCATAGTTAACGATGAATTTTTAATAATATTCATGTACTGACCAATTAAAGGTGGAAAAGCAATGCGAAAACTTTGTGGTAAAATAATAAAGCGCATACTTTGCCACCAACTTAAACCCAATGCTAATGCTGCTTGCTCTTGCGCTCCTCTAACTCCAGTAATACCTGCTCTAAACTCTTCGGCAATAAAAGCGCAGGAATAACAAGTTAAACTAATTGAGCCTATGATGAATTCAAATGATGGCATTTTCACTGAAAAAAAGAACAATTGAATTTGTGGTTCTTCAAATAACCATAATTTAAATTCGACTGGCAATAAACTACCTACCCCAAAATACCAAAAAAAGAGTTGAGGTAGTAACGGAGAATAACGAAAAATTGCGCTATACCCCATTACGATTATTTGAATGATTTTAATTCGACTTTGTTGAGCAATAACTAGTAAAAAACCCAGTAATGTTGAAAAAATAATGGTAAGCAATGAAATAGCCAACGTAACTAAAAAACCATCCCATAACCACCACAAATAACGTGGTTCAAGTAATTGCTCGTACATAACTACTGACCTTTACCTATTTTAAAATCACCACGAGGCATAGCCGATGTTGTTTCAGGTCCAAACCAACGGTTATGAATTGTTAATGCTTCGCCATTTTTTTCAAGCGTTAACAAAATTTGATTTACTTTATCTTTTAAACGAGTTTCCCCTTTTGGTATACCAACAGCTTGATATTCTTCAGTAATACTAAATGGTGAAATTTCAAATGCTGCTCGTTGCTCTTCAGGTAAATTGGCTAATAAGCCAATTAATTTTGCATCATCTTGAGTGATTGCCTGCACAACACCATTACGTAATGCTGCAAATGCAAATGGCTTATCATCATAAGAAATCACCTTAGCCGTTGGATATTTTTCACGTAATGTAATTTCCATAACTGTACCTTTATCAGCACCAATACGAAGATTTTTCAAATCGTCAGCTGATTTTAATACCCCCTTTTTTGCTACAAATTTTTGACCAGTCGCAAAATAAGGCAGACTAAAATCAACTGTTTTTGTTCTTTCATCAGTAATGGTAAAATTAGCGACAATTAAATCAGCTTTTTTTGATGTCAATAACGGAATTCTATTAGCGGGATTAGTTGGGATTAGCTTAACGTTAACGTTTAACCCTTTGGCTATCTCGTTAGCATAATCAACATCAAGTCCTGTAATTTTATTGGTCTTTTCATCAATGTACCCAAACGGCGGGTTACTATCAAATACCGCTATTTTGATTTCGCCTCGTTTTTCAATATCATCAAGCCGATCTGCGTAGGCAGAACTGGTACCTAATAGTGTGCTTATTAAGGTAATAGTCGTAAGTAATTTGGTTAATAATTTCATCTTGATTCTCCACTATAAAGGTTTTTATCTACGTTTAAAGTCTATCAATAAAGAATCAAATGAATAAATAGCAAATATTCACATGGTTATAACTTAAAGTTATATGGAGAATTATCTGATTAAGGATTTTATCAATAATGAATAAAACTAATAAAAGTTGGGTATCACATACCAAGATAGAAAATTTTACTAACTTTTACTAACGCAAGATGCACTAAATTAAGTTATTAATGTTCATTTTGGTGCAAATTAGCGTTATTGTGTGTTAATTATTCGCTTATCATTCCTTGGTGGTAGGTAATTATAATTATTTTTAATTAGTTTTTTTACTCGAAAACAGTAATTATAGGAACCATTCTTGTTATTAATAGATGTTGTTAGCCTATGGCATAATGTTTGCATTACTTACAAAAGTAGTAAAAATTCGTAAATAGGGTGGCCGTGTCGATAATTAAAAAAAACAAATTAAAAGGAGATAAGCACATGAAAGATCAAGATCATAGCAGTAGCGCCGTTGCTTTTGTTAAAAATCGGCGAGCTTCGTTAATCAGTGCTATTTTTTTAATGGCAACTTCAGCAATTGGCCCAGGTTTTATTACTCAAACAGCGACTTTTACTGTTACCCTTGGCACTGCTTTTGGTTTTGGTATTTTAGCCTCTATTATTATCGACTTTGTTGTTCAACAAAATATTTGGCGAATTGTTGCATTAACTAAAATGAACTCTTCGGATATTGCTAATGCGACTATTCCATTCAGTGGTTATGTACTCGCAGTACTGATCATATTTGGTGGGTTGGTGTTTAATATTGGTAATATAGCGGGTGCAGGCTTAGGTTTAAATGCACTTGTTGGGCTTGATCCTAAGTGGGGTGGTGCAATCAGCGCATTAGTAGCGGTTTATATATTTTCATCACGCAAAGCCAGCAATTTTATTGATCGCTTAATGATTGGTTTTGGTTTGTTGATGATTATTTTGACCTTATTTGTGGTGTTTGCATCACATCCACCAATTGGACAAGCTTTAAAAGAAACCGTTTTTCCAAGCAATATTGATTTTGCCTCAATTACGACCATTGTTGGTGGTACGGTTGGTGGTTATATCTCTTATGCTGGAGCTCACCGTTTACTTGATAAAGGGATGGTTGGCGCTCAGCATATTAAATATGTTTCAGGCGCAGCAACAAAAGGAATTATAGTTGTGGGTTTGATGCGTTATATCTTATTTTTAGCCATTTTAGGCGTGGTAGCAAGTGGTGTCACTATTGATATTTCAAGTTATGCTGCCAATCCTGCATCGCAAGCCTTTCAGGCAGCTTTGGGTGAATTAGGATTACGGATTTTTGGATTAATTTTATGGGCTGCTGCAATAACTAGTATTATTGGTGCTG
Source organism: Bombus sonorus (assembly GCA_029958995.1). NCBI lineage: Eukaryota > Metazoa > Arthropoda > Insecta > Hymenoptera > Apidae > Bombus > Bombus sonorus. The sequence goes on along the minus strand of JARWAU010000020.1, from coordinate 2,412,971 downwards.
CTTATACCTCAATGACTTTTATTACTCCTTTTAGGCGTTCTATTACTGAAAAGCAACGCCAATTTGCAACCACTATTTTTATTATGGCTTCTCTGGCTATTTATTTAGCAATGGGAACCGCACCTGTATCATTATTGGTTTTTGCCGGTGGTTTTAATGGTCTAGTATTGCCAATTGGTTTAACTATCTTTATTTATATTGGTTGGAAGCGTGCCGATCTTATGTCAGGCTATCATTATCCTAGATGGTTATTGTGGTCAGGTCTGATTGTCTGTGCCATTACTTGGTATATGGGGGCGATGTCTGTAGCCACTATCTTTAACTATTTAAAATAGAAGGACAATATGACAATAACTAAATTTATTGATTTAAATAGTGATCTTGGCGAAAGTTTTGGACAATGGAAAATGGGCAATGACGAGGCAATACTAAATGTTGTTAGTAGTGCTAATATTGCTTGTGGGTTTCATGCTGGTTCGCCAGAGGGTATTTTAAAAACCTTAAAAGCCGCTAAGGCGAATAATGTGACGGTGGGAGCCCATGTCGGTTATCCTGACTTAGTTGGTTTTGGTCGCCGTAATATGGACATTGCCACCGATGAGCTAAGCGCTGATGTAATTTATCAAATTGGTGCACTTAAAGGATTAGCAAAATCGATTGATACCAACGTTCGGTATGTGAAACCACACGGCGCATTATATAATACTATAGCACATGATAAACGTCAGGCAATGGCGGTAATTAATGCGATTTGCCTTATTGACCCTTCGTTGATTTTGGTTGCTCTTGCTGGATCACCACTCATTGGATGGGCTAAAGAAAGTGGTTTGTGTGTAGTTGCTGAAGCTTTTGCTGATAGAGCGTACTGTGCTGATGGAACATTAGTTTCTCGCAAAGAAGCTGGTGCTGTATTACACGATCCTGATTTAGTAGCTGAGCGTATGCTACAGCTTGTTAATGATGGGGGAGTTATCTCTGTAGAAGGGCAGTTTGTGGATATTAATGCTGAATCAATTTGTGTGCATGGCGATAGTGCTGGAGCCTTAGCTATGGCACAAAAAGTACGGGAGAAATTACACCAAAATGGCATCATAATAACCCCATTTGCCAAGACAGTTGCTGCTTAAGTTGGCTATAAATGTATTTTTTAACATGATACAACAAAATAAAATTTATATATTTGGTAATTAGGACTTGATCTATGTATAGAGGTGCTTAATGAGATTTTTACCCGTTAATCTTGATGCGCTTATTGTTGAACTCAAAAGCCTTGAACAAACAATGGCGTTGACTGATGCACTTCAACATGTTATTTCACATTGGAATATAGAAGAAATAATCCCCGCTGCACGCACGATATTAATTCGTTATAACCCCATTGTGACTGATGCTAATACGCTTGCTAAGCATATTGCTCAATTGGATATTGCAGAACATGTAATGCAATCTGGCGAATTGATCATAATACCAGTTAGGTATAATGGCGAGGATTTATCCCAAGTGGCTGAATATTTAGGGATAACCGTTAGTGAAGTCATTGCCAGACATACCAATAATGAATATCAAGTGGCTTTTTGTGGTTTTGCTCCAGGCTTTGCTTATATGGTAGCTAAAAATGCTGAACTTAACGTGCCACGCCGTCAATCACCAAGAGTTCGTATTCCTGCTGGCTCTGTTGCATTAGCGGGTGAATTTAGCAGTGTTTATCCCCAAGCAAGCCCTGGTGGTTGGCAACTTATTGGAACAACTGATACAGCAGTGTGGGACTTAAACCGTGATCAACCTGCGTTATTGAAGCCGGGTAACCGCGTTAATTTCATTGATGCTAGTAAGTCATCTAAAAAATATTATTTACCGCCTGCTAAAAAAGCCAATAAAAGCATTAGTCAACAACAAGATATTAAAATATTAGCAACGGGATTACAAACACTCATACAAGATAAGGGTAGAATTGGTCAGGCAGCGTTAGGTATTTCTGAGTCTGGCGCCATGGATAAGGGAGCTCTGCACAGTAGCAACCGTATTTTAGGAAATCCAATTAATGAAGCCGTATTAGAAATTACGCAAGGTGGGTTTAAAGCACAGATAAATCGTAGTATGTTAGTTGCCGTTACAGGGGCTGAATGTGAAATAAGTATTACAACATCAGCGGGTGAAATGTATCATGCTGCAATGTATCAACCGATCCAATTGGAAACCGGTGATATTATTAGCTTAGGTAGCGCAAAATGTGGTGTACGTAGTTATTTTGCTGTACGCGGTGGTTTTCAGCTATCGCCTATTTTAACAAGTTGTTCTTATGATACTCTTGCGCAAGTTGGGCCATCACCGCTTAATGTTGGTCAAACGCTAGCTATTAAGCACAATCAACACTTAAATGCGGTGTCATTAATGGAAACCCCCGCTATGCGCTATCCTACTTGTGATGATGTTATTGTATTAGATATTGTGCTTGGGCCGCGCACTGACTGGTTTACTAAGCAAGCCGTAGAATTACTTTCTTCGCAACTATGGCAGGTTACACCAGCCTCTAATCGCATTGGTTTACGCTTATCTGGTGACATAGCTTTAAGTCGTGACAAGCAACAAGAATTACCAAGCGAAGGAACTTGTGTTGGTGCAATACAAATTCCTGCTAATGGGCAACCCGTGCTATTTTTAAATGATCACCCATTAACTGGGGGATATCCTGTTATTGGCGCTGTGTGTAATTATCATTTAGATTTAGCCGGTCAAATTCCAGTTAATGCTAGAATAAAATTTAATCCTATCGGGATATTTAAAGAATTTGAAGGGAGTGATGTTGATCATGTCTGAAAGTAGTCAAAAAATAACTCATAAAGTATTGATTGCTAACCGAGGTGAGATTGCCGTACGTATTATACGAGCGTGTCGTGATATGGGTTTTTTGTCTATCGCAGTTTATGCCGATGCAGATATTGATGCACTTCATGCGCAAATGGCTGATGAGGCTTATGGGTTGTTAGGTAATCTACCAAGTGAAACTTATCTTGATATTGCTAAAATCATTACGATAGCAAAAAAAGCAGGTGCCACAATGGTACATCCTGGTTATGGTTTTTTATCAGAGCGTGTTGAATTTGCTAAATCAGTACAAGAAGCTGGTTTAATATGGGTTGGTCCTAATCCAGAAACGATTGACATACTGGGCGATAAAGTGAAAGCCAGACAGCTTGCTTTGCAAGTTGGCGCTCCTTTAGTGGTTGGAACAAAAGCGCCAGTACAAGATGTTAAAGAAGTGGTTGAGTTTGCTCATACTCATGGTTTACCAATTGCGATTAAAGCTGCTTTTGGCGGGGGGGGTAGAGGCTTAAAAGTTGCTTGGCACAAGGACGAGGTTGAAGATCTTTACCATTCCGCTGTACGTGAAGCGACAGCGGCATTTGGGCGTGGAGAATGCTTTTTAGAACAATTTTTACATAACCCTCGGCATATTGAAGCACAAATTATTGCTGATAAGTTAGGAAATGTCGTAGTTGTTGGAACACGTGATTGTTCATTGCAACGTCGCAATCAAAAATTAATTGAAGAATCACCCGCACCTTTTATCTCCGAGCATGTAGAACAACAAATTATTCAAGCTTCGATTGCTATTTGTACCAAAGCAAACTATGTAGGTGTTGGTACAGTTGAATTTTTACTTAGCCAAGATGGCAAATTATCTTTTCTTGAAGTCAACACTCGGTTGCAAGTTGAACACCCTGTTACAGAAGAAACAACAGGTGTTGATCTTGTTATTGAACAGCTACGCATTGCGCAAGGCTTGCCACTTAGTATTGCTCAAACGCCTAAACCACAAGGTCATGCTATTGAATTTCGTATTAATGCTGAAGATGCGGCAAATGGTTTTTTACCCGTAGCTGGAACGATTACGCGTTTTGATGCGCCAACAGGTCCTGGTGTACGCTTAGACAGTGGCGTAGTTGCGGGATCGTCCATTCCTGCAATGTTTGATTCACTTATTGCAAAACTTATTATTGTTGGAAATAACCGACAGCAAGCTATAGCAAGAGCTCGGCGTGCATTAGCGGAATTTTCAATTGAGGGCGTTGCGTGTGTATTACCATTTGATCGTGCGGTCATTGAGCACCCTGATTTTTGTGATGATTTTAACGTGCATACACGTTGGATCGAAACTGAATTTGATACCGCGATAGCGTCAGCAAAAAGGCAAGTACCACAAAAAGAAGAAATACTTACACATACTTTTATTGAAATTGATGGTAAGCGTTGTAAACTTGGTTTACCTGCACAATTATTAGCTGGATTATCTTTGCAAACAGATGTTAATTTGGCTACACCTTCTTGTGGCAAAGCGGCGCTTTCTGAGTTAATTGTCCCATCGCCTGTCTCAGGTAGCCTTTTTAAATGGGTGATAAACGATAATCAAAAGGTAAATGCAGGGGATGTGATTGCTATTATGGAAGCCATGAAAATGGAAGTGCAAGTTATAGCACATCGACATGGTGTTTTAAAACAAATAATCAAAGAAGGTAACTATGTCAATGCGGATGTTGCCATTGCTGAAATTGTATAGATTAAACAGAAAAAACAATCATGTTTTTTATCAAAATCACTGAAATAATCAAATATAGACGATATATTAAGCTTATTTTATACTCGTTGCGTCAGATAGTTTGTCTATGTTCATATGTAGGATGATTTATATTGAAGTTTTCTCAGCAATCAACGTTAACAAATGGGGCTTTAGCTTTAGCATTATCATCAGCCTTAACACCTAATGGGATTATTGATAACCCTCAATTTTTTACTGGTTACGCACTTTATCCACAAATTCTTGCTAGATGTTTACTTGTATTAGCTGATATTACTGCGACCCGATATTTTAAACCTGTACCAATGGCTTTGCGAGATCCTATTTTATCTGCTCAGGGGGATCAATTAAGAGCTGAGGTTTTTTCTGCCTGTAATAGTGTTTATGCTCGTTTGGATTTATTACAACAAGGCTTCGATGGGCAAATATTACGCGGTACAACCAATGTCGATATTGGCCTTGGTTTAAGGCAAGCACTAAATCAGGTTAATAGTAAGGATAAACTTCACCTCAATATTGGTGAGCAAGGCTTAGCAACGCGCCATATCCAACAACAAGATCACGATGTGATCAGTATAAAAACTGTTGTTGAGCGCCCAGTTGAAATGCCCGATAGGTGGATTCGAGCACTTGGCAATCTTACTGAAATTCATACTAAAATGGCGGCTGTTTTTACTGTATCGGGAATTCATGCGCAAACTTTTATTGCAAGATTGCCAGCAGTAACAAGCAAACAACAAGCAAGTTGGGTCGTTCCATCTAATACGGGCGTTAAATTGGCGTCTCAAGGTGATATTAATAGTGTCTATATTTCTGGCTTACATAGATTAAGTGCACTGAAGCGGTTAATGACCAACATAAAAAGCTTAACGTTTTATCGATTGGAAAGCGGAGAACAAGGGCCATGCATGGTTGAAGTCGCTCTTGATGGTGCAAGGCTTACCTTAAGCTTAACTGCTCAGCCATGGCAGGGGTATTCAGGTGAAGGAGCATTACTTGAATCGCTTGTGCCAAAACAGCAATTACAAAATGCTCAACTTGTCCAATCTATTTTGCAATTTGATTCGCAGATTGATCCGGCGCAATTATCTTCAAAAACTCATTTAGATGCTCGGAATATCGATAGTGCGTTGGCTTACCTTGCTGTTTCAGGCAAACTTGGTTTTGATGCCTATCAAAAAAGCTATTTTCATCGCCAATTGCCTGAAGATCCTAATCGAGTCATAAAAGATAACCCACGTTTAAAATCGGCCTATAAGCTAGTTGAATTTATTGATCAGATTGATGAAACCACTTGGATTGTTCATTCTAATGATGAAGATTATCAAGTCCGTTTAGTTAGACAGAATAATGAAATGGTATCGCAATGTAATTGCTCATGGTATTTAAATCATCAGCTTAAAAAAGGACCTTGCAAACATATTTTAGCGGTTCAAATTAAGGAAAATATTTATGAATGCTAACTTAGAAAAAGCAGAAGCTATTTTTACTTCATTAAACTGGAATAATGTTACACCAGATAATATTTTGCAACAGCCGTTAGGCAGTAAGGAACAGCAAAAAATTGCCCTTTCTGGATTAAAAAGTGGCGAATGGGATGGGTATGTTCGTAGGGGAGACTCTTTCGAGCTACAAGACTATGTTAAGTGTAATAAAGCATATTTAGTGTTGTATGCTATTAGGATTGGGGTATCAGCCAGCCGAGCACTAAAGCTTGTGCGTTATGCCCATTCCTCTTTGTTATTGCCCGTTATTATGGCGCGCGGTGAGAATTATGCGCAGAAATTTGTACAATCAGCATCAGCACCAACAGATCTTGTTGCTCAGTTAGTCGATCAATTAAATTTAGCGATTCCAGAAAATCCCAATTATATAAGTAATTGGACTTTGTACGCAGCCGTTGCTATGCGGGGTGACGATATTGTAAAGCATTTTTACGATAAAACCCCGCCAAATTTAGCGCAATGTCAGTGCCGATTTTTTGAACACATTCATATTGCTATAGAGTTAAATATACCAGCAACACAATCTTTTACTCAGTTATTTAGTTTAGGGGTAGAATTAGGTTGGCTTGAGTATGAGCAAGCAAAAGAACTTCTTTTCTTAGCCCTAGATATCGCCTCTCGCCCTGTAGATCGTAAAGCATGGCTTTATACACTTGATGGTTTAGGTATTACTGATGCTGAATTTTGCCAACGGGCATCTGCTTTAATTCCATTGCTAACAACGGGGGAGGCTGCGATGATTAATCGATTAGCACCTGTTTTAATTCCGTTTGTTGATGATGAATTACTAGTTGAAGTGATGACGGCCAGTTTATCGTCTAAAATAAAATCGACGCAAAAATTGGTGTTAAAAACAGCACTCAACCGTAATATACCCCAAAATGCTGATCGGTTTATGCCTTTATTTACTTTATTACTTAGCCAAACCGATGACTCGATTGTTGCTTTAACCAGAAAAATAATTACACAGTGGCAGCTTGATGGTGATTTTACGCAAGCTAGCCCAGTGGCATTAAAGCAACTTTGGCATCCAACGCCATCGCTTTGGCAATTACCACCTTTCGAGTTAGCGCCTATTTCACCCGATATATTAACAGAGCTAGCCTCTGAATTGGTAAAAAGGGACGTATCTGCCCATGATTGTGTGATGGAACGGTTTTTAGCTGTCGCCAATACGATCGCTTATAACGATCCTCAAGCCGCAAAAGCGAGTTTAGTCGGCGTAAAATTGCGAGCTGATGAGTTACTCGGTTTTATATTTTATTGGCGCAAAGGCAAAGAGATCCCGTATCACGATAATTTTACTTGTTTATTAACTGCGCGCGATTATATTGTCTGTAAAAACTTAGGAAAAATCCCTTGTTTACTGTCAACGCCAAGTATGAGTGATCTGTCAATAACTGTGGATGATCTTTGTCAGCGATTAGAGACTTATCAGCAATTAAATATTGATGTATTAGAAGCGGATCTATTTTTAGCATTGACTCGTCTTGATGTATCGACACAATCATCATCAACGAAAGAAAAACTTAGTAAACTAAAAATTACTGTCACTTTGCCGTCAGGGCAAAAAATGTCGCAAAATGCCGAGGCTTTGATCTTACAGTATCTTAATGATCCCGTGATTGAACCAAAATTAGCGTTAAATGCTAATATTAATGATGTATCGTTTCTTCCTCAATCATTAAGTGATTTTCCAGAACGAATAGGCAATAGTTGGTATACTGCTGAGCTTTTTTCTATTTTTCCCTTATGGGGCGATAGTGCTATACCTTCCGATATTGATTGGGCCAAATCATATCATCAAGGTTTTGTGTTTGAGCAACTTGTTAAAAAACGCTCTCCTTTTCCCCCTCGTTCAGCAATTACACTTTTAGCAGCACAGCGATCTCATTCCCCTCATGTGCTTGGTAATATAGCACAAGCCGTGAATCAAGCATGGCAACGAGGATTGCTTATACCTGGAGTGGCCGATGTTTTGCTATTGGAGCGTTTAGGCTCGCCCCCTTCCCGTATAGCAAGTTTAGTTGCTGTATTAGCTGATATTGGAAAACAAGGGATGCTTTCGGTAGTTTGGTCCATTTTTGATCAATTAATTATTGCTTCATGCAATGCGCTAAGAATGTTATCAGGCACTGTTGAAACGGTCGATGCCATCGCTGAATTTTTACCTGAAGTTCAATATGCTGTTGATCAGGGTATAGCTGATGCAAGCCAATTACAATTATTAGGCATCAGGATGTTAGCCAGTAAAAAAGGTAGTGCTAATGCAATAAAGAAAGCCCAAGCGATAGTTGACAAGCTCCCTAATATAGCACCAGCGCCTGTAAAACAAGAAGTGTCTATGCTGGCGCCTGATGATTTTGATCAAGTATGGGTAAAGACGGAAAAAATTAGCGTTGTACCTGAAGATAATGTTTCTATTTCTGTGAGTAAGCCTGTCATTAACCCATCTTCTCAATTTTCTAAACGTTTGTCTAAATCGTTATTATTTACTTTGAAACTTCCTAATGTAGCAAATCAAGTTTTCCAGATTGTTAAAGGTGATTGGTATTATGATTTAGAAAACGAATGGCAATGTGAAGCTTATCCCGCGCCATTGAATCATTCAGAATTTTGCATTGATTCTCAAACAGAAAGCGTTTGGTTACACTGGAGTGAAGCGAGCCAATGTCTGGTTGTTGAAAAGAGCCGATATTGGTTGGAAAATGGTAAAAATGCCAATAACTTAATTTTTTCTAACGCATTGGTAATGGTGATTATTGGATTATTAGCGCAAGATAGTGATACCTATCACACAAATTCAATTTTTGAACAAAATGTTGAACAAGGCGTCATTGACGCTGACATCATGCGTAAAGCAATTATCTTATTCCTTGACTATCCCGATTTTAGCCCAGCTAAATTAATCCGATTACTGGAAAAAAAGCCTAATTTATTATCAGTATTTTACCCTGTATTAATTGAGAGCATTAAGTTTGTAGGAAAAATAGCAAAACGAGGTGAAAAAATACCTGCTTGGATCAATCGAATTTTAGATATTTCATTCATTTATGTGCCTTATTTACAAGAAGCAACAAAGCGTGGTTATCTCTCTCAATCTGATTCCCATTGGCAAGGATTAGCCGACATAGCCCATGCAAAAGTAAAATCAACGGCAGTAAATAAAGCAAGACAATTACTTGAGTTTATTAAGTAATATAGTTATTTATTAAAAATATATTTGGTAATGTAAAGCATGTTTAATTTGTAAATAATTAAATTTAGTAATTATTCAAATTGTTATATAAAAAAACATTATGATAATCATTATTTTCTAAAACATCATATTGAATTATGTTACTGTTTTGCCTTTATTTTAATAAAAAAGGCATATTATGACTCATTCTTCTCATCCGTTGATTCGTTTTTACTTAAAAGTAGGGTTGATACCGCAGATTTTATTGGGCTTAATATTTGGTATTATTCTCGCTGCCGTGTCGAAAGAGACCGCTTTAGGGATGTCACTTATCGGAGAGCTATTTATTAATGCTTTAAAATCAGTTGCGCCAATACTTGTACTGATTTTAGTTGTTGCATCAATCGCTAATCACCAACAAGGTAAGCAAGCAAATATGCGTGCGTTAATTATGCTTTACTTATCAGGTATGATATTAGCCGCTTTATTAGCTACATTTGCCAGCTTTCTATTTCCATCTCAAATTTCATTTGGCGATGCACTGGCGCAGATCAAGTTGACGCCACCCAACGGGGTTAAAGATGTCTTAAAAACATTACTGAATAAAATGATTGATAATCCTGTTAATGCCCTTGTTAACGCAAATTATATTGGTTTGATTATATGGGGAATAGGTATAGGGTTAGCATTAAGGCATGCAAGCCAAACGACTAAAACGATGATGAATGATTTATCTTATGCTATCTCTTTTATTGTAAGAATTATTATCCGTTTTGCACCATTAGGTGTGTTTGGACTGGTTTCTTCAACGCTGGCCGAAACAGGCTTTGGCGAATTATTAAAATATGCACATCTATTAGGTGTATTAGTATCATGCATGTTGATTGTGGCATTAGTTCTTAATCCATTATTGGCTTATTGTGTAATGCGAAAAAATCCATACCCATTAGTTTTTACCTCATTAAAAGATAGCGCAATACCTGCCTTTTTTACTCGTAGTTCAGCTGCTAATATCCCAGTTAATATCGAAATATGCAAAAAATTAAATATGGATGAAGATACCTATTCAGTCGCTGTTCCTTTAGGTGCTGCGATTAATATGTCAGGGGCAGCAGTAACAATTACCGTTTTAACTCTTGCAACAGTTAACTCAATGCATATTGATGTTGATATCTATTCTGCGGTATTACTTTGTATAGTCAGTTCTGTGTGTGCTTGTGGTGCGTCGGGGATTGCTGGTGGTTCATTATTACTAATTCCTGTTGCTTGTAGTATGTTTGGTATACCTAATGAAATTTCAGCCAAAGTTATTGGTATTGGCATTGCCATCGGTGTTATTCAAGATTCGGTTGAAACGGCGTTAAATTCGTCAAGTGATGTAGTATTTATTGGCGCTGTTTCCTCGGCTGCACAAGAAAATGGTAGACAATAAAAGTTAATCATTATTAATGAAAGATGATCTTAACTTTTATTCAATAGTTAAGTTTATTTACTTGTTTTTTATAGGCTGAGTATGGTGGTTGTTTGACTATCTGCTCAGTTTTTCAATGATTTATAGATAGTGCACCTTTCCTCTTTTGATAGAATTTATCATCTTGTAGCCATAAGTAATCTGTTTCATTGCTTTTTCTCCAATGTCTATTTATTATTAAAAGCTTGTATTGAGGTTGACTGCTTACTTTGCTTGAGTAATTTATTACCTTAAGCTACAAGGAGATATTATGCCATTTAATGCTATTGTCTTAGAAAAAGATAAAACAACAGGTTTTACATGTTCACTTAAAGCCATTAACAAACAGCAACTATTAGACCAGCAAGGTGATACGTTAATCAAAGTAGCGTATTGCAGTATTAACTATAAAGATGCGTTAGCTTTAACTAACAAAAGCCCTATTATAAGGCAGTGGCCGATGGTACCCGGTATCGATGGCGTTGGAACTGTCATTGAGTGTAGTAGTGGTCGTTATCAAAAAGGCGATACGGTTATTTTAAATGGTTGGGGGTGCGGTGAAACTCACTGGGGGTGCTTGGCACAATATGCTTATTTAAAGTCTGAATGGTTAATACCTTTGCCCAATCAGTTTACCGCTCATCAGGCAATGGCTATTGGCACAGCGGGTTATACTGCTGCACTTTGTGTTCAACGAATTATTGATTTTGGTATACAACCACAAGATGGTCTGATTTTAGTGACAGGTGCAACAGGTGGCGTTGGCTCAATTGCCGTTGCGTTACTGGCCAAACTTGGGTATCAAGTTACCGCATCGACTAGTAAAATTGATGAAGAGTATTATTTACGTCAACTTGGCGCAGTTAATATCATTGATAGCCAAACATTAAAAGAAACAGGTAAGCCATTACAAAAAGAGCAATGGTCAGCTGCTGTGGATGTTGTTGGGTCACATACTTTAGCCAATATTTGTGCGCAAACCCAATATGGTGGTATTGTAACTTGTTGTGGACTTGCTCAAGGTATAGATTTATCAACAACGGTTGCACCGTTTATTTTACGCGGTGTTACATTAACTGGTATAGATAGTGTGATGGCGAGTTATGATAAGCGTATTGCTGCGTGGAATTTATTGGCATATTACCTAGATGAAAAACTGCTATCGCATATTAGCAATACAATTTCATTAACTGAATGTGTTGAGGCAGCAAATAAAATGATAGCTGGGCAAATAAAGGGGCGTTGTGTTGTTGATGTAAACAAATCGACTTAGGATGCTAATATTGGGCTATTATATTGATCAATAGCGCTTGTAGTCACTCAAACGCTTAAAAGTTGGTGGTGCAGCATTACCACCAACTTAGTTTATAACGTAATTTTAATTGATTACCGAATTATAGCGGTCAATAACATGGTCAAGTGTACCATTCAAAGACTTGACTTCATTTTCTATCTTGGCAGTCTGTAACTCTTTTAAAACAACTTTCATTTGATTAACCAATTGAGGTAATGTATCGGCAAACCTATCATAATAAATATTGTTCAAAGCTTGTTTTTTGATCAAGTCAGTTTTGCCTTTATTGGCAATTAATTCATTGGCTATAGATTCTAGTTGTTCAATTTTTGGTTCAATTATTGATTTATCAAGATTTTTAAAGTCATTATTTTCAGCAAAATTTCGATTAATTAATGCTACAACTTCTTCAGATATATCTATGAATTCAATACAATTGTAGTGAAGCATTAATCCTTGATTTTTAATTTCTGCTTTTTGAAATGCGTGGATCTCTTTATATAATTTATCGTAAGCGATAAAAGCAATATCTTCTGCTTCAATATATTGATTATAGGCATTTTCTAGATTGTTGAATAGTTCAGGTAATTTAGCCAGTTCATCTAACTTATATTCATTCGTTGTATAATATTTAGCAGCTTTGTCATAAGCTAAGCCTAACTCAACAAATTTATCACCTAAGACTTTGCCAGCATTATCAAGCTCGGGAAGTTCTGGTTTGATTGCTATTAATTTATTAATCAATTGCTTATAATCATCAAGATCTTCAGGAGAAGGATTGGAACCGACAAAAAGACCTATACGTTTTGTTGGATCATTTTTTATGCGATTGTAATCGATGTTACCATTTTTGTCTTGAAATTGTTTTAAATATCTGTCAACTTCCTTATCAAGATTAATCAGTGTAGATGGCAAGGAAACTCTGTTTGTTAACTGTTGCTCGGCTAAAGTAAAATTGGTGTTAAAAA